>CAMQGK010000171.1:10405000-11605000 GCA_947000775.1 Pterois miles | reverse complement strand
CATGTGTTTTTGCCCTCTACTGTAAATCAAATTTACCCTCGAAGGACAATAAAGCTCCGACACCGATACTGACACGTGGCGGTGCCAAAGCTCAGAAAAATCAACCTTGTATGAAAAAAAAAAAATTGATGCTGCATAATATTAGCGTTCTTTGTAAAAGTACTCAGGACAAAAACAACAGTTTGTGAAAAAAAAAAAGGCCTTAAGGCTAAACATCTAAGAACCTCTAAAACTAGAGAAGATACTATTTTGGTCCCTCTATAAACTAGAGCACATTCCAACATGTTCACTATTAACAACTGTTTGAAATGTCCACAGAAAAAAATCCTGATAACAGAATTTGCCCCCGAGGAGTGAATTTCAATGCTGTTTACTTTGAGCAGCAGACCTACAAGATAGTTGCCTGGATTCAGACCAAAATGTATTCTATCAAAATTCTGCTCCTATCAGTACTTCACCCTTCACTGCATAAGCATATTCTGTACATGAATTTGTGTTATCAAACAAACCTTGGCACATCAATGAAGCTCATCTCACCGAGAGGTTTTCTAAATAAATCAGCAGAATAAACACAGGCATCTTGAAAAATATGAACTGGTAAAACATTACAAATCCTCGGCATTTTCCAAAAACCGTACAGTCTTGACTGGGATGACAAATGAGACGTCTGCTCTGAAACTGTGTTTATGGCGTCAAGAATTGCTTGGAAATGAATTACTGGGTGAATCACTGGAGCCTTGTGAGCGAGCAGAGCACCACTTGTGCAATGCCGGAATCCGGTTGCAGTACTTTTCACCAACGGCACACTTGTATCACGATGCTAGAGGCAGGCCCTGAGCTAATGAATGGTGATGCTCCAAAGTACATTTAGAACACAAAATAGCCTAAAGGTGGAATTTATAAATATCAACAAAGTTAAACCTATTTGTGTCACACCACATCCTTCAATAGGGAAGTAACAACAATGCCAATTTTTATGATACAAATAGGCGATTTCTGATAATATCCAGTGTCTACATATTTCTCTCCTCAACCTTTCCAAATCTCACAGCCACACTGTGTATACAGTTGATAATCAAATCCTTTCATTACTCAAAATTTCCAAAACAGCTTGCTAGCATTTGGTGACATTTTGAGAAGATGAGGTGCTGGCTGGGTCTCCTATGTATAGCTCATATCAGAACCATCAACAATTAACTTACAAAACACTGAGGCTGTTTGTACTACTTCCTGGCAGAGGAGGCATCTCCGACTACCGCTACTGAGCCAATGTGTTCACTCAGTGATTAGACGTGACCGTATGCAACAGGCCCGAGTGTCAGACAGGATTATCGCTCCGTTTCATTTGCTCTGCATTTCATGCAATCCCACTGATATCACTTCTCACCTCCCATGGCAGAACCCTCAGTCAAGCCCCCGTGGAGCCACGTGATAACACCACATACTTGTCATGCGTGCTCAGATTGACCACCTTTGGAACGTTTCTTCTGCTCAGACACGCAAATTAAGATAGACGTGAAATAACAAACATGCTGTTGAGAAATAGTTGTGTATTAACTCATGCTAGAGCTGATATTTTGGCCACAGGGTTGGCAGCTAAAATAAGCTGGAAGCACTACACTGACACAATCTTTTAAGTTAAAGGGGAACAACAGCCATTTTTTAAAACATTGCTATAGATATATGGAGGCTATATAACCTGATGGAAAACGTACTGCAATTTGCTCTTGTAGCATACTGTATAGCAAGGTCGCGCCGGGAAATCACAAGTTGGCAGCGTCATCACGGTAAACGGTAACTGCCTGCCAGTGGCCATTTGAATGGAGGACAGAATTCCAACAATATTTACAATATAAATAAGCATGCTGTCACTTTCTGAATCTATTTTATGATAACAATAAACACTGAGAAGACGGGAAGACTGTGTCATACCATTCTGTCATTTTCCAGTAGTTACAGTTTATGCAAGTGCTGTCCACTGGAACTTAGAAATCCATCAGCTAGCTTGTAGCAGTTTGTAGTTTCCACAGTGAGGAAGGCAGCTCAGACTATTCCCAACCATGCTATAGGTGGTCAACAAAAGTCTAGTAGTGTATTTATGGAATTAGCTATGGCTAAAATTATTTCCCTATTTAGCTAGTTACCAATATGCCGTGCCTGTCACTAGGATGGTCGCTAACCACGTGATGACTGTCACAACATGCGCTGAAATCCTGTCTCAGATTTCTCTGCTCCAATGAACAGCACTTGCATAAACTACTGTATAATCAGTGGAATACTTAAGAAGTCTGAAAAGTATGACTCAGTTTCCTTATCTTATACGTGTTTACTTCTAACATAAAACAGATTCAGAAAGTGACAATATGTTTATTTGGATTGCAAATGCTGTTAAAACTCATTCATATCGCCACTGGGGCAGTTGCTGTTTACCGTGATGATGTTGCGGTGTTTTCGCAATATGCACTTACATGAATAATCTGCCGTACTGTTTCCATCATGTTATACAGTATAGCCTCCAGAATAATATCAATGTTTTAAAAATGGTCATTGTTCCCCTTTAATATGGCAAACTTGACAGCAACAGTTGCTTTTTTACACATCCAGCAGATTCAGAGTAACATAGCATTCATTTAGAGTCGTTTGTGTCACCTGATGGTAAGTCTAATATTCACCCTTAAAACTCTGCTTCACGCTCCACTAATTTATTTAACGTTACAAGATTTTGATATCAGAAGCGTTCTGGTTTTCGTTTGTAGTCTGAGTAATTTTGAACAATCATGTTCGAGTAGGCTTTGGCTGAAAGCAGGTAAAAAGTCTGTGCGGCGGGCAAAAGAGGCGGAACACACTGGCCGAAATGCAATCTGGGAATCTCTGGGAACAATCTGGCTATTGCCTAATGAAGATTTCACTATTTATTGTTTGACATTATCTTGTAAACTGGTAATTTCTGAAAGAATCCGGTCGTACACATCGTCTCTCAAGTTACTAATCAGACTGTAAACAGTGAGCAGTACACAGAAAAAGGAAATCTTGGCCGGATATCCACTGGCTATTCTGGAACCCCTGAAATATAGCCCCTTGCTCACAGAGGCTTATCCGTCGTCAGACCGATAGCCGATGAGTTTTGTGATTGGCTCTATACCAGCTGCACTCTACTCCTATCAGGCTAAAGAGCCAGATATTTTCCTCAGTTAGCCACTAACCTTTTCTCTCTGTTGTGTGATGATGAGCAGAAAGTATAGGGTGAGTTTCTGGACATTGATCAAATGATGCAAATGAACAACAGTAAAGTTAAAGGTTAGAAAATCAAAACACTAAGCTATAAGACGCTTCAAGCACTCTTTAAAGCTGAGCGAACTACAGAGTCGAGTGATTATTCTGTATAAGTGTGTCACTACAAGCACCTAGTCATGTGATCCATTGTTAAAATAAACATATATAGTCACTCTAAAGCGTGCATGCAATTTTCTTTCTGCTTTGCACTGCGCCTGCTGGGAAGCTTCCCTCAGGGTCAAACTAATATAGCACAGCCCAACTCACATAGCATGGTATGGCACAAAAAGGGACATAAAACTGACAAAATATGCCAGAAGAAAGCCACAGATAGGACATGACGATAATAAAAAAACACAATAATAATAAAGAGTAATCTCTTATGGATACAAATGGCCAATAAATAGCATAAATCAAAAGCAATGGTCTTGCCAACAGTCCCTAGACAACTCAAATTTATCTCCATACTCTTCTTTTAAAAGAAAGAGAGAGAAGAGAAAACTGCTAAAAGGGAAACTGGAGAGGCCATTTAGTGATTTGAGCAGTGAAGCTTCTCCGCTGCCAAGGACATGTAAGAGAGACAGAGAGACTGGGAGTGCCTCTCAATACATCAGATGTCAGGAGTGCTCCCTCCCACTCAGACGAATGGATCTTGTTTTGGAAAGCCCATGAGTTCGAGCAATCTAAGGTTGGTGAGCTATACAAAAAAAAAAAATAAAAATACATACAGTAAAAGCACAAAATCGAACAATCAGAAGGCCACGTGTTTGCACAATTCATAATGTATCTTCATGTGTGGGGAGAAATATCTAGATTGAAAAAATTCATGTTGAATAAAAGAAAAAAATGACATTGACAAAAAATATAATACAGTATTTCATCCTTGGGCTGCCTCTCTTTGTGGGTTGTTTCATAACAGAGGGAGGCGAGGCGGGGCGAGGCAGAGAGCTGTATACTGCGGCAGGCCTCTCCAAAGCCACTCATTCTGAGCATCGCGCTTGATTGTAAAAACGTTTCCCTCTTCTTTAATCAATGGAAGCTCATCTATCCTGATTCATGGGGCACTCTGAAGTATATAAATATCTTCTGACAAGCTTGACTGCATTCTCCCCTGGCCGGCTTCAGACCACCACCCTCTCCCCAGTGTTCATATTATTATTTTCTTCTGTACTTCCTTATTTCTTTTCCTCGTCCCAACCATCTCTCTCTGGCGCTACATTTCTATCTCTCCTTTGGTCTGTAAACGTTGCTTTAGCTACGACTCTAATCAGTCATTCTTTAGAGGGACTGTGCAACTGCAACATGACCATTTCTGGGAGAAGATAAGGCCGGACAGATTAAATACACTGGAAGAAAGCAACGAGAAAATTAAAGGCCAAAAAAAAAGCAAAAAAAAACAAAAAAAACAATGAATCCTTCATCTTCAGTGAACAGTGGAAATATTTTCTTCAACATTTATCCTCATTACTTATCTGCTGGCAGCCTTTTTCTCTCTCTTTTTCTCTCGCTCTCTTTTCTTTTACTTGACGATAGAGAAAATATTTCTTCATCAATTATCATTACTGAGGGGTGATTTAAAATCTGCACAGCAAGTCCATGAAGTGCTTGAGTGATTCTTTAAAGTCTATAATGTCAGAGGTGGAAACCTTAATTTAGAGAAAGTGTTGTAAAATATAAACACAGACATTGCCCTACTTTTGACTTAGATAAAACATTCATAAACTGAGAATTCATGAATATTGTCATACTGTACACTCACAGTGTTTCCATGCTTATTTAACTTCTGTATTTTTCAACCTAGACCCTTTTGGAAACTGGTATTGAAACCAGTATTGAGGGAGGATGCTGCAGACGGCAGCCGCTAAACGGATTGCAATGTCTTCGTTGTGTTTTTCTCGCTTTGTTATTGTGGCATGTTTTCCATTTTCATCAATGAGACCAAATCAGTTTCCTGATAAATAGTGCCCGTGTGCAATCCACACAACAAAAACACAGACTGAGAATGTGTAAGGGGCTAACGTTAAAGGACCAGAGTCTAACATTTAGGGGGCTCTATTGGCAGAAATGGAGTATAATATTAATAAGTATGTTTTCTTTAGTGTATAATTACCTGAAATTTGAATGGTTGTGTTTTTGTTACTTTAGAATGAGCCGTTTAGGAGCAGGTCCTCTTTACAGAGTCCGCAAAACGCTGTTAACGTTTTCTGCTTGGGCCGAAGTCGATAACGTTACTCACTCCTGTTGCTGCACACTCTAAGCACTCACAACAACACAACAGCTGGCTCTAGAGAGGGCCGTTCAAGTTTTTGCTTTAGCCACCATAGCAATCATACACACTTCGCACACGGAAGAAGCTGCAATCTGCAGCCTCACTGCCAGATACCACCAGGTCGTACACACTATTCCTTTAACAATCCACATAAGTTAATCAGACCCCAAATTTGATGCTAATCTGTTGTGCTAGCCCCATTCCGTGACCATCATAATAATGTTAGCAAGTGTCTACATTACCACCTCCATCGTATTCCAGCAGCTGCTGAATCTCAAGCCAAATAATGTCCTTTATTTGGTTGTTGAGGTAGTCTTCACGGTGTTTGTCGTACGTTATTCGGTGTTGAGAAGGGGGTGGCCCATTGTTATTCCGAAACACAAATAGTCAGATGAATGTCCCACTGAAAAATACCCAATTGTCCGACAGTCCGTTTCTTCGAAAACAAACACCCATTGCTCCAAGGCCGCGAAAATACAAACTCTCCATGTAGCTCTTATGGAGAATGATGGTGATCAGTTGAAAGAAAGGATGTCACTGGTCAAACATATTTTCGCAGGTGGAAATCTGCTGAAATCAAGGTCGGTCCAAGTATTTTTTTCCCCCCATGAATGTTCCGCAGGTGTGTGCAAGCATTCATAAGAAATCAGTTTTTATAAATTTCCGTGCAAGTTGTTCAGACAAAAATCCATGCTTGGTGTGAAACAGCTTTTAGTCAGAGAAAAAGATGGAAAAATGGAGAATGGAGTCCAGGTGAAAAATACCAAGCTGTTTAACAAGCAGTTTAACAAGCTGTGACAATATATATATATATATATATATATATATATATATATATATATATATATATATATATACTAAATAGAAATATATATATATATATATATATATATATATATATATATATATATATATATATAAAAAACAATAAAAATAAAAACACAAAAAAACCAAAAAAAAACAAACATAAAAATATAAATATATAAAAGTCTCAAAAGAAAAAATCTAAAATAAATAAAAGTCTCAAAGGCTATTTTGAGTCCTTACTGACAGAAATACCGGTGCGTGGATATCTGTCCCCCAGTCTGCCACACAAGTTGGATTGTATTGAGCAAATTGATCGTAAAGCCAGATGAGTCTATGAGTTGTGCTTATCAATGGACCCCATTAAAACACTTGTCACCCCCGGGGAATTTCTTTGACCGTGCAAGTCACTGTCAGCAGACAGCAGTCTGGCTAATCAATGAGTTCTTAATTACATCTGGTGCAGAGTCCAGAGGTGCAGTAAAACAATATGCCCGCGCTGCCAGTGTCATCTTTTGTGGCGACAGATGGTACTTTAGTCAGCGAACATTGCGAGGATCCACCCACAAAAGAATTTGGGACTTAGCTGAAAATGTCAACAGTTGGAGTGTGTGACGAAACAAATGTGACGAGACAAGATAAGAATGTCATTTGGATTTCACTCTAAAAAACAATTAGGCTTCTCTTATCACTTTCATGAATCTCTGCCTCTTGACACAATACACAACAATGGGCCACGACTTAATGTTTACAGATTAACAACATCTTCTATTCTCTACCATGATTTTGCATTGTCCTAAGTAGCATAAAGAGATGATCTCAACAAGTAAAACTCTATTTGCATATGGGGTTTAATGAGCATTTGCATATTGCTCTTACACAGTCAACCAAAGCAATAAGTAAGGTTTGCAGTGACTTAAGAAAATAGTCATAATGTTGAAGTTTTACTGTACCAAACACTACATAATCAGGGTCATCATCACACTGTATGCTATCTTTAAGCAGAAATGGGAAAAGGCTTTTAATGGTTTAGAATAACGCAGTGTCAGAGGACCTGTTGGCTGAGACACCTACTGTATGTAAATCTGAGGGCCATCACTGACTTGATCAGCATAGGGCTGACAACAAAGTGAATTAAGCCTCATCTAAATGTAAATGAGGTTTTATACCTTTGGCAAACAGCTTACATAACTGGTGTCTATTTTAATAAACCAATTAGATTTTATTCTGTGCTATACTAATGCAACAAAATAAAATCTGTGCTTTATGAAAATGTACATGGGACGCAGATAGCCGCCGAGCAAAGGAAAGGAAAAAGGGGTGCCACAGAACCTCACTGAGTTATAGGTCTGCATAAATTTCACATGAAAACGTCCGCTTGAAATACCGTGTTTCCGCCGCGCAATCTGGTTCGAGAGGAATAAAATAGACACAGACTGTCGTGAAAGATCGTTTCAATAGCTTTGAGAAATCTACATGTCTGTCTAACATGCAATACAAGAGGCAGGAACTAACACTCTAGTCTCCAATTTCCTTCCTGTCATTGGTGCCACACATATCAGACTGAATGGATGAAAAACAGCAGCTCATTTTATAAGCCCTAATGATACTTCAGGTATGCACACTCAAGTGTGAATAAGGGCACTAAATTGACTGTAAAAACAAAATGGTATGTTCCTGGTTAGATGAACCTAGAAACCTTATGTTGTTTGAAAAGTTTAAATGTTATATGAATAAGTAGATCTCCACATACAAACACCTCCAGTGATTAAGAACACATTCAGTCTACCGACATTGGACGATTATGTATAATAATAAAGTTTAACCTCAATAAAAAATAAACGCAATGTAAATGTTTAAAGCTCAAAAAAAGACCAAGTCCACAGTTTCACCGAGTCAAGATTGTTTGAGTTGTACAACTCAGCGTCTGTATTTAAGGGAAATCAGCAGTGAATGAACACAAGCGCTATTTCTCTTTGCAAAATGTCCTGTTTATATTGTGTCACATTACTTATTTCAAATAAAATGGTGCTTAAAAAAAGTGGGGTTAAGATCACAAAGCATTTTCTAGTAAGAATTTCAGCTTTCTATTTCATTAAATGCCAATTCAACATACTGCATAATATGAAATATTAATTGATAACACTGTGATTCGGTGTTTTCAAGAGAAGTAGTGTAAAGTGCATTCTCAATTACGGTCCGAGGGAAAAGTACAGTATTAAACGTTAAACATGTGGTTAACGTTGTAAATAAAAACAAAACAAACGCAACAAAAGTACTTCGCTAGGTTAACAAAACTACTTGTGTTAGTTTAAAAAGAAATCATGGTTTGACTTAAAATGACTAAGTCTGTTAAGCTACAGATGTAATTAAAATTAGTGAACATCGACTTTTAGTTTCACAAACAGCAATCTCCTCTGTTTAAGTCCTGTGTTTGTTTGACCCAACCAACACCCTGGCCTTCTATCTACTACCACTACAATTAACATATCACAAATACCTCTTAAACTCCCTCAAAACAGAAAACTAATTTTTAGGACATAGGAGTGATTTAATCATACTATGGTTAAATGATGACGTTGAGTGATTGTACAAAGTGAGTGGTTCCAGTAGCTTGTACGCACTGTTTCTTCTGCTTTAAAACTTGCCACCACTGGACGAAGAAATCTTTTTACAGCCACTTTTAAAGGCCACAGAAGCTAAATGCATCATTGGGAGCATTTCTATTGCCTCCGCATGGCTCTCAACATGGCGACGGCTGCTAAGGCAATGAACCACAGAGAAGCTCAGATTACAACACACAGAGGGAGAGCGACTTCATTATCAGCTCAGGTAGCCATTACTCCTCTATATCTTCACAAAGCTAACAGTTGTTTGATGCTGCATCGATGCTCTGGACATCATGTAGAGCACCTTTAAGAAGAAATAACTTCAATGAACAGGTTTGCAATATTTAGAAATTATAGGATAAGAACTGCTTGGCACAAGTTATCCAGGCATACACATAGAGTATACTGCAAAAGAGCTATCACAAACTAATATCAAGGCTCACTTTAAAGAAAGGCAAACAAAATCAGTAATGCTTAAATGAAACAGCAACAGGGCATTAATTTGACATTAGCTGACAAACATCAGTTCATCCCCTATTCTAACTTTAGTAATGCATTTACTGGAAAGAGATTAATATCAATTCCATAAATCATTCAGGAGATACATCCGGAGCCAGAGACACTGGTATGTTAGCTGATCTCAGTGTGGAAGCTCAGCAGCCATTAATCAATGTCTGAGCTCCTCTGGCCATGTCATCTGGGGGAAAAAGGCAAATTTATAAAAAGGGCAATCACTACACTGATATCTCAGCACAATCCTCCTAATGTTACATATTTAGATCTTTAGGCCACGGTGCTAAATATATATATGCTCTCACCTTCATATGCCTCTTCTTTACTGTGTGCAAAACTGTAGATTAGGTTCCCTATTTCCTTATTTATGCCATTATATGCCCAAACAAGATTGACTTTCCTCTTATGAATTAGTAGTAGGGCTAGGACATGTGACAACTGTAACTGAAAACTGAACCTATTCGCATTCTCTAACTCTCTGAAAAACAAGTGTATAAGAGACAACATAAGAGTTAAAGTCAACTTTAGAGAACAACTTTGACAAGACCAAGGCCAAACAGGGTGATGTTTAAGTTCATCCCAGTCTGTCTGTGGAAATACGAAATCTGAGTTCCGTCTTAACCTAACCTTCAAAGATTCTGTCCAAGAGAGACCGACTGATTCATTTACTTCACCTACTTGTGTGCTTGAGTGTGTCCTTGTGTTTGGCTCAAACCAACCGGCCTTGTCAGTGGTGAGAAAGTCCTTTATTTAGATTGTTGTGCCACTCAGCTGTCACAAAAGGTGCCAACCAAAGACCATTAACAAATGACACTGGAGCATATTAACTTCATCTTACTGTATGCCTTGCTCCGACAAAAGAGATAGACAAGGTTACAGATAGCACACCCTTTCAAGCGTACTTAACATATTACTGTTTTTAACCAAGCTGGCCATAGTACAGAAAGAATAAAGGCAGGAGGCCACTGCAAGAAAATAGCTCAAACAACACCTGCTCCCTACGCTGAGTCCTAGCTATTCATAATAAAGATTTTAAGAGCCTCGCACTTGTCTATAAATCTTTATATGAACTACCTGATTATACCGTTGCCAAGACATGTCTTGTTAGAGCTCTCAGATACACGGACACAGTTAGTTGCTATATCCAAAATCTCAGACAATTATATATGCTGAAAAATCCTTCTGCTTTTGTGCACAAACCCTGGAAGAGTCATACTGGCTTTCATTGTTTTCTTTTAATTTAAAGCACTTTCTTCTTTTAAAGGTAATACAAACTGTAAATTAAGCTATTATTAGTCACAGTATTAATAATAGTAGTACATACAGTATACTGTATATAAGAAGTGCACATAGTCACTGTGACGTCGCCCATTGGTTTGTGGACTGCCAGTCTGAAGTCTCGAGTTCGACATTTTGTCTGTCGCCATGTTGGTTTTTGGCCGTCACCATCTTTTTTTTTTTTTACAACCAGAGGTAACACCAAAGGGTGGAGCTAAGTACAACTGAATGTTGACTAAGACATTTCTAGGGTGGGTGCTACGCGTCCACAATGGCACCGTCAATCAGGACAGCGTTATCGGTTGTAACCACCGTATGAGAGCAGTGCAGAGAGGCGGCCGTGAGCTAGCTAGTGGTGCACGCTCACATGCACGAATATGAGCTAAAAGCCTGTGCGGCCGGCCGACAAAGCAACGAGAAGCTCAGATTAACACACACAGAGGGAGAACGACTTCATTCTCTGCTCAGGTAGACATTACTCCTCTATATCTGTACATAGCAAATAGTTGTTTAATGCTCTGGAAATTTTGAGGTGATTTTATTTCGTGACTAACAAGAAGAAGCCTGATCTATAATACCCAAACATACTGTCTGTAAAATAGCCACCTCTTTAGTGTGTGTTTAATATCTTGGCATGAGGGAGGCCCCATACAAAATCTTTCACTGGAGCTTGTAATTATTTGCAGCCTCCAGTGACCGTAGCAGTGACACACAATACCAAATTAAGATGTCACCAATATGAAAAGAACAATAGCAAAACATTTCATAATTAACACTTTAACCTCCTCTGATTTTTTTTTTTTTTTTTTTTTTTTTACTGACATGTCATCTCTCAAGTTCAGTACTCACCACTCTCAAAGCAAGCATCAAAAACCAGATGTCCTTTTCGCGGAGCTCCTGAGTAACCTGGTGGGCTCACCATCAGTTTGTTCACGTTCCCCACCAAGGCATCCTCTCCTCCAGTCTCACTGCCTGAAAAACAAGCGTATGATTAAGATGAGTCTCACTTTATGTAAAGGTGTTGTGTAGAAATGTGCTTTTTCGAACTTAATTTTAAAGGATGTAAACCCTTAGCTTGTAGAAAAGCCTCACACAGACTGATGACCTTAAAATAGAAGCTGCTATGCTGCTACATACCCCACTATGGACACCAATATGTAACATTAAACCTAAATTTTAAGTAAAAATGACAAGATAAAAAAGCTATAAATTATTTCAAAGTTAAATGTTCCTCCTTAGAAATAGTGATGTACATGTGATATCTTTCTAATTTTCTGGTTTCTAGTTTTGTCAACTTCATAAAAAAAAATAGTTGCTCTGCAGTGCAAAATTGACTAACACATGAATAAAACATATGAAGGTTGAAATTTTTTTTATTTAAATTTTTATTTTTGTGTTTGCAGCATAGAAATAAAGACAATATAAACATTACTTAAATTTGTGGCTTTGTTTGCTGTTTTTGCATATTAAAGAAGTAAAAATAAATTATTTATTTTGTTACTATTTTTTCTTTTTGCATTACTGTGGTTAGAGTTATTAGCTGATGCCATTACATTTCAGTTTAAAATCATTTCTCTGTTTTAACAATTGGTGACCTTGCCTTGAACTGGTGGTGCACAAAATCATTCTGACTGGTCTGTGTTATTGTTAATTTAATAATTTATTATATTTTTAATATGCTTATGTTTTTATATATTTGAATTTTTATGCATTTGTGCAATTATTTGTTTTATTTAATTTGGTCACATTGTAGTCTGTCTTTTAACACCAAGAATCAGCACTCACTGCTGTTGAGTGCAGTGAGTGCTGCAGTGCAGACAGTAGCCTCATATCATACCCAATGTCCTTTTCACAGCAGCCATTCTGGCGTGTCACAGTATTGTAAACAATCACAGGTGTAATTTTTAAAATTAAGTATGGTCTCATTCCATTTAGTGTGCCATTTCAATGCACAACAGTCATACCAGGGCCCTGGCCCACCGAAATGGAACAGGGCCACAATTAATATTATTATTATGCCTTCACAGGGGGTCGTGTTTACGTGTGAACACCGCCCTAATGTCATATTCGCGATCTCATTAAGTGGAAAGTTTCTGAAAGCTCAGACTTCACGACTTGTGACGTGTTTGTTGACGTTATGAGAAATGGCGGAGCCCATGAAAGTTCATTTATCGGTGCATAATAAATCATTATTACTATATAATATTTTCCTTGGTAATTTTATAATATGTCTGAGGAAAATGTTGATATTCTCAACGACCTCATCTTTCTCCTCTGTCATTATGCCTTTGCATTTCTTCTTCTGCATCATGTTTCCCACTTGCTAGCTTGCTACATTGTTAGCCTGTGGCTTCTAGACTCAGACAGTGATGTTAATACTGCCGCTGCTTAGCAGTGGTGTTCTTCATGACTTAACTACTCGAACACCACGCATAAAGTGTACACGACTTCCCATCCTGTAAACAAGGTAAACTAGACCCCATTTAAAGGCACTTAAAATCAATTATGGTCTCATTCCATTTAGTGTGTCACAGCCATTCCAGTGAGCAAGCATGCACAACAGCAACACCAAGGCCCCTGCCCACCTAAATGGAACAGGGCCGCTATTAATGTTATTAATTACACCTGTGTTTACCCTGCAATGGCTGTTGTGAAAAGGGCCCATTACTTACTTTTACATTAGAGGCATAATCATTGTTGTTTGGATTATGGTGAATAGAGTAACATAATAGAACCCATTCATATTCAAAACATAATGTTTTTACTCTTACAAACGTGTTGAACATTCAAATAAATCTCATACAGCAACAGAAAACATTACAAACTGAGGTTCTGTCGCGTATTAGCGTTTGTTTGTACAGATATTTCCATTCATTTTTGGTTGGTCTGTTATGTATTTATCTATCAAGTGGTGCTTACCTTTTGTTGCCATTTATTCACGCCTAACCCTTTAAATTAGGAGAGTAGCGGAACATTAACGGAGTTAAGTTACACTAGTGCCTACAGCTAGCTTATTAGCTAACGTTACATAGCAGTTCACTATAGGAACTGAAGCTAGCTACCCGTAGCCAACACACCTGCATTTCTGCTCACCCCATCTAAGTGAAGTGGTTCACGTTAACACGCCAGTAGTTTTATACAGTATTTCCGTGAGCTACACTTCCAGCATGCAGTCAACGTTAGCTAGTTACATGTCTGGCTAACGTCAGTAGCAGCAGCGCTAGCTCATAACAAGCTGGTGACATGACTCTTGTCTTGTTTACATCTTGCACCTGCTAGCTAGAAGGTTAGCACATATGACGTTAGCGTCAATATAAAGACACGGAGCGAGCCCGAAACATGCAGCCATCACGTGTGAGACAACTCGTCGTCGTCCGCGTCCCTCTGCTTGTATAGCAATGAAGAAGAAGCCAGGTAAGGCTCGTATTTACACACCAGTCTCGACGTCTCTAACTGTGTTCTCCTCCATCTTCCTTACGTTATACAGCAGCCGACGCTCCATGTGTGTTGCCACGGTAACGGAGAAGAGGAAGAGGGGGAGGAAGAGGGAGAGGGGGAGGCGCTGTTATTCCTATCAGTACAACACAAGACACACTGTATGCAGTGTATGTAGGTAAACTGAGCCAAGTTCAGTTGAATTATATGCACTAAAATACAGCAGAAGCACGTCTAAGTGCATAAATCATTACAATACCTACAGCAAAAAATAGCAAAAATGCTGATCAGAGGCGTTTTCTGTAGTGTTAATTCATTCCTAGTCTCAAGTTGTCAGTGTGTTTCAGAAAAACTTGTGTCTTTAAGACATAAATTAGATTTTGTCTCAGTCTGAAAACCAAACCCCAACATACTGAAAAAATACTGAAGTAACCTGCAGTAGGCAGAATGTTTTTTTTTGGCATCATTAGACAAAAAGATCCATAATAACCTTTCAGCATTTTGTCATTCAAGTGTTCTGAGAGAAAATGAGACTTCTGCTCCTCCTCATGTCTCTGTTTTCAGGCTTTAAAGAGACTTTGGCCAATCACAGCTCATTTCAGAGAGAGCGTTCCTATTGGTTGTTTATTGTTCACAAACACTATAATAGCTCTTATATAAATCATTCATTCATTCATCGTCAACCGCTTATCCCGTTAGGGGTCGCGGGGGGGCTGGAGTCGATCCCAGCTGGCATTGGGCGAAGGCGGGGTTCACCCTGGACAGGTCGCCAGTCCATCGCAGGGCACATAGAGACAGACAACATATAGACAGACAACCATTCACGCTCACATTCACACCTACGGGCAATTTAGAGTCATCAATTAACCTAAACAGCATGTCTTTGGACGGTGGGAGGAAGCCGGAGGAAGCCGGAGAGAACCCACGCTTACACGGGGAGAATGAACATGCAAACTCCACACAGAAGAGCCGCAAGCTGGAATCGAACCTGCCCTACCCTACTCTTGCTGTGAGGCGACAGCGCTAACCACTACACCACCGTGCAGCCCCTTATATAAATCAGTTCAGGTATATAAATCATTATGTATAAATCAGAGTTATTTCCTTCCTCTGCTTATGTCTATGGACACCCAGACCATGACGGCAGTGCAAGCCGTGACGTTGAGAACCCCTGACCGAGTCATGTCACCAAGTGGACGCTACTGTGCATTGACTTCCAATTCAATCTTTAATTTTATTTTCTTGTTTGATGATTTGATTGATTGGATTTCATCAGTTGTTCTAGCGTCCTTTGGGGTTTATGGAACCAGGCCATTTCAAGTTGGGCAGGAGCTGAAATAGAGCCGATAACTTGACAGTTGAAAACCAGTGATGTCTTTAGGTGGAACCATGTGCTGAATTGCCCTTCTTCTTCTTAAGGTGTTTCTTTGTTCATTGCCAGTGCAGAGTGAGAGCTGCCTTCCTCACAGGTGCCCTTACTTCAGTGATTAGCAGCCTGCTCTGCTCTGCTCTGCTCAGTGATGCTTTCTGGGACTTGTAGTAGTGATGAGATGAGCTGGTTGATCAAGGATTTTTCCTTTCTGAGATTCATCTCAACAGACATGCACACTAGGGCCAGTAAGACCCAGAAGACGCAGAAGCCCTGGGTACTTTTCCAGACCCAGAAATCTACCCATTGACTTCATGCCCCAATAAACAGCTTTCATGGGAATGAACGGGGCCCTGCCTCCAATGATCCATGTATCCGGTTCTCTTTAAACAGCCATGATTTTACAGCTAAACAGCAACTACAAGATGTTTCTGAAAACATCTGAGGAGAGAAATAGACATTACAGTAACAGAAATACTGATTCATATTTGATTAGCACTGCTTAGTTTGACTGATTGGAGTTTGTGAGTGATTGACAGCTGCTCACAGACGATCATCATGATTGGTTGTTTTCCTCCAGACTGTGAAATCCTGTAGATGCCATTAGGAGCACCGGAGGACACAGAGGCACATGATTTCTTTTTCACTTTACGTCTCATGCACTACTGTCAAGATGACCGTTTAATGAAAATACCTTTTTTTTTTTTTAATCATATTTGCTCCATTTCTACCCACTGCTGCTTTGAAGTTACGGCAGACTAAGCTAACTTTCGTTTATGCGTACTGTATTTGTGTGTAGGCACTGGAGCGTGCAGTAGATTTAACATGGAGGCCCTGTTTTGCTGTGTGTTTATCAGGTATGTTTTACTGTATATTTGATTTTATCCCATGGTTAATACTGTGCCGTGGGGCTCGACTCTTTTGTCCAGATACGCTGTGTGTAGGTGCTGGAGTGTATTTAACATGGAGGTTCTGTTTCCCTGTGTATTTATCAGAATAAACAGAGGCCACCCATAAAGAAATCCCAGTGCCATGGCGTCTTTACTACCTGACCAACACAATGCAGAAGTCCACCAGTTACACTAATTCCTTGTCTCAAACTATCAGTGTCGCTCAGGAAAACTTGTGTCATAAAGATATAATTAAGATTCTGTCTGAAAACCAAACACCAATATTCCCAAAATGTACTGAATTAACAGTTATAATGCTATTCTTGTTATGATTCACATACCAGTGTGAAAACAAAGTATACTTTGAACATTTACATTCAGCATGCAACACTAAACTAGCAACGATTCCCATTATACTGCTGCTAAACTGTAATCAGCATATTGCACACACCTCAGTTTTATTACAACCATACCTGCATTTTTAATGGTATTTTTCAGAGAAGAAAGCCAATCATTGCAGGCAGCAGCCAGACATTCTGAATTATCCTGCAGATTGATTAAAGCTGGAGGTTTTCTAGACAATTGGAGCATAGATGTCATCAAGGCCAATCAAGCCTGGCCCTATTCCTTTCCCATTACAAAGGCTGCACCTGATTAAGTACATCAAATGAGCAGTCGCACAGCTCCTGGAGCAAGAGGCACCCAGGCTGCTACTAATTTTCAGGTTATAAGCTGTGTGTAACAGGACCAAACGAATAAGACCAGGGAGAGGGCAATGATTTTTCTCTCTGTGTGTGATCTGTATTTGATGGCAAGCATCAACAGGCCGCTGAGTAGATAGGTCGGACTGATTATTTCTCAGATGACAGGAAGAGAATACGGAGCTGCTGTGTAATATTTCGTTAAAATTGAAAATTGAATAGCTGTCCTCCGTGCTATGTCATTCCTTGATCACTACGCCAATTAAAGAGCTCTATGGTGGTACAATCATTCATTTTTCAAGAGGGAGATTGAAATTGAATTATGGAGCATGAGAAGAATGAATTAGATACGCTACATGTTTCCCTTGTTTCTCAGCTCTTATCAAATAGAGAGGCTGCATAAGAGTAGTTGAATTTACCACAAGATCATGGCTTGTCTCTGAGTTCAAGCACCTGAGATACTGTTTGTAGCCCGATCTTATGGCTGAAACTCACATTTGGTTGTTGGCTTGTAAAGGACAATATTTATGTAAGAACATTATTTGCATTTACAGTTATAATTTAAAATACATAACGTGACATAATCTGTCAGATATTACTATTTTTAAATGAATAACTTATTTTGGCTAGAGGGTCGCAGGTTTGAATCCGGCTTGTGTGGAGTTTGCATGTTCTCCCTGTGTTAGCGTAGGTTTTCTCCGGGTTCTCCGGTTTCCTCCCGCAGTCCAAAGACATGCTGTTTAATTGATGACTCTAAATCTCCCGTAGCTGTGAATGTGAACATGAATGGTTGTCTGTCTCTATGTGCACCAGCCCCCTGTGACACCGAACGGGATGAGTGGTTGAAGATGAATGGATTGTTGTCTATGGTGATTCTTAAATTCTCCAGTTGCAAAAATCAGTAGTCTATACAAATGAATAATAAAAAACCTCATCCTCATCCTTTCAGTCAACCAAAATGGGCATAATAGTGTAACGTTGACTAACTTTTGTAGAAAGAAGGGAAACTGGAAACAGTTCCTCTTTTCAAACTCAACAGAGCTGGATTTATTCCCGAAGCTCACAAAGTACCCGAAGTTGGACGTGTCCCAGAGAGTAACAACAGCTGGCCGGTCGGCTGATTAAAGTTTAAAGTCCCGTTCATTACACGCAGCTTAGCTAACTAGCAGCTAACTTTAGTAGGTGTCCAACTAGCTCACCAGAAGAACAGCAACCAACCAGTGCAACACCAGAACTCCTCCCCCTTTGTCCCGCCCTCTTTTCTACTCGGCCAGTACCCATACGGACAGCACCTCCCTCCAACCAGAATCAGGAACACATAATGTTCCCCAGTCCCACAGATCCAGAACGTTACAGTAGCCTACGTAGGTCTACGGCCCGGCGCCTTATCCTCAACTGAACCTCGATACCTCAGTAGGCTAGCTATGGATTACAAATCCCATCAAAGAAGTCTCAGAGGAAAAGAGGAAAGTTAATAGTGCGTGGACAGCTTCAACACAAAAAAAAGTAACTGAAAGACATTTGCAGAACAAGCACACTACATTTGCTGAAAAGCCAGCAGCAGCTTCCAGCCAAATATCCTGAGATATTTCTCACTGCATTAGACTTAACAGGCTGCGTTACCTTCATTACAATCTGATAGTAAAGGTTGCTGACACCGGGCCTAGTGTGCAGGATTTGGCGACAGGATTTGCAGATTGCAACCAACTGAAACCTCCCATGTGTCAAGCATGTAGGAAAACTCCAGTGGCCAACGCGAAAACATAAAAACACAAATATCCCTGTCTGGCTCCAGTGTTTGGTTCTTCCATTCTGGGCTACTGTAGGAACATGGTGGACGGGTCGTATGTAGATATAAACAGCTCATTCTAAGACAACAAAACACAACAATTCAGGTGATTATACACAAAAAAAAACATACCTATTAATATTTCTGCCAATTTATCCCACTAAATGCTGCACACTCTAAGGTAACTTAAGGTGACATTTTCTAAAAACACATATTTAAATCTAGTCATTACAAAAAAATTGAATATAATATGACTTTTATTACCCCGCTGGAGCTTGGGGCAAAGTGTCAAACATAATGATGTTAAAATGTATAGGAGTTTATCACAGAAAAGTCTTTTTGTCTTGATGGCTTCCCTTTTCTTTTAATGCTCCATATCCTTCTATCGGTGAAACATGTTTGAAGACGGAGAAAAAATAGCAACACTTTCAACAATAACACCTCCACTTTCTGCCCATGCATACGGTATGTTTTCATTGTCATGATGTCTGCAAAGTGCAGCATTGATTTAATGAACACATCCATCACTGGAAAACAGGAGAACATGAAAGAGACGTGCGGTCCTCACCGTGGTCTCTTAAATTTTAATTATCTCTCAGGAGAGTGTATTTTTACATGCTTATCAAAACATTTTTGACCCCTAATGATTCCTGAACACACGAATGTGCTTCACGTGCAGACGTCCCCCGTCACGGTGTAATACAACCGTTACATACAATGAAACTGTGGCTATTTTCAGCGTGGGTGGCGAGCGACTGGAGGACGCATTGTGCCATCACAATCCAGTCAGGAACCCTTTGGGGAAAGAGTAGCTTTGGCACAGCAAAGGTATTTTTAAGCCTTTGCTTTTCATTCTTTCAGAAAGATGCTTTTTCTTCTGCTGTGAAATGATCAAATAAGTCAGTGCTTGTAGCTCAGAACCATAACTGAAAGAAAGTGAAAAAAAAAATCTTGTTTATGTTTCCAGCCTGAAGCTCGATGTGTGTGTGCGAGTGTGTGTGGTTGGGGGGGGGAGCAAATCTATGTTTTTGTATTTGTATTTCAGCAAGTACAGGGAAACCCTTTTTACAGCGGTGGCTAAGGACTTCCACACACCAAGTCCATCCTCAATGAAGGAGGAAGTCATGCAAAAATCAAAACAGGGCACAAGTGGCAGTGAGTTGGAGACGGGTGGTTGTGAGAGGTGGTGGTGGTGGTGGTGGTGATGGGGGGGGACAGAGAGCAGCCGGCAGTACACAGAGAATCACTATGGTGACAGCAATCAGGGGGCTCAGGGGAGCGAGGCTTGGTCAGAGAGGCAGGCTTGAGAGGCAGCTGACTGAAGAATCAACCCTCACTCTGGATGATTCGACTGACAGCTCCCCCCAGGGCTCCGCCTGGACCAGCCCTCCCCAGAGACCGTGGGGCTTTACAGAACGCGGATGTGGCTAACAGCCCCTCTTCTGAGGGGGAAGTAAAAACCGGGACGGTAAAACAGTGTCGTCGGCGATACTCTCACATATCTGATGAAAATAGAAAAAGAGAAAACGTGCTAATTTATTTAACAGTATTGCACGCCACATCCTCAATAAGTGCGAGTCTCTCTCCATATTTTTCTATTTCCTGTTTTGCATAAACACCCCGTTAAAGCTCACAGTTTGCTAACACTTCCTCTGCTTTGTACCTTGCTGCCCCCCCTCTCATCCGTTAATCGTCACCCACTCTTCTCTCTTTATCTGTCACTTCCTCTCCCTCCCCTCTCTGCTCTGCTGGACAGTGTCCACCTAAACAGATGGTTCAGTGTCAATAGGCTGCTATTAACTGGCCGCTCTCCCCGCTCTGATCCAAGACAGCTAAAAAGCACATTCAAAGCAGTGGGAATAAATCCTTTGCCACACTGAAGGAGAGTAATACGCCACTAAGATTAGCATTAGTGAAGACGATCCCAATCACTCTGTCATAAAACATTTAGTCTTCCCTTATTTTCTCGTAAAACGCAGACAGTACACTGTGAGTCATACTCTGAAATCTCTCAGGTGTTATCGACTGAAACCAAAAATGTACTGAATCATATCCTTGGCACGAGTCTCCCTAATCTTTTTTCCTCCTTGTTTACTTGTTCCGTAGTTGGGATCTCCTGCCATGCCTGTGACTAGCTGCTTCGTCATCTTTGTGCCACACCCTGCTGAGGAAAAGGACAACCACCTGACCTTGATGCTGACATCAGCCCAGCCCTCACTTTTTCTCCCCGACTGCTGCCTATTACTGAGAGGTATACCGCTCATTTCCAGAGGTCTCTTGACAGTGTACAGCTTTTTATTACATTCCATTACGCCTGTCACAAAAAACACCTCCAAGGAAGTGCTGAATTATTCCCCAAAGTCTTTGACTGTGCCTTTTCCACATTTGAACCCGCAATTTATTAGTCCTCACACACCTCTAAGCAAGCTGCTGAGCCCTGGCTATAGGTTTGATATGGTCCAGGAACGAAAGCAAGTGCTCCTTCACCATTTGTGTTATGTGACACACATGGAAAGAGGAGAATCTAAAAGATAGGAGTGGCACGGAGAGGAGGGGACGTGGCGGCGATGGTGTCGCTGTTGCTAGAACAGTCTTCCCACCTTGTGGTAGCACAGTGAACTGTAGCTGCATCGCTGCGTGAGCAATAGGAGGAGAGAGATGGAGTGAGAGAGGGAGGGAGAGCGAAGAAGCGAGCCAGAGGGAGTGATACACAGAGAGAGAGAGAAAGAGAGAGAGAGAGCAAAAGGGAGGGGAGTTTAAACTAAGTGCTATGTTTTGGGACAGGCTAATCTGCTAGCGAGCAGTGTGAGGATCGGAGCGTATTGTGTGAGCCAGTGTGCGGGGGACAGATAAGGGAGCCAGCCAGCCCGCCAGCCCGACCCACCGACCCACCGACTGCCTGTTTTAATGTGCTGACTCTGGGGAGATTTAAAAAAAAAAAAAAAAAGAAAAAGAAAGAAGCAGCATATTGACTCCTTAGACGTGCGTGGAGACCCTGGACACAAACCGCTACAGCCACAGCCAGCAGAGGTGCATCAACAGACAGGCGAAGAGAGAGCGAAAAATAGAAAAATCACAGCTCCAAAATCAGAAAATTAAAGAGGATTTTTTTTTTAATCCCCCTCTTTTTTTCCCCGATTGATTTCATTTTTTTTTTCTTTCTTTTTTTTCTGTTTCCCGGGACTGACTCCCTGCCGTACAGAAGAAAGAAAAAGGGGAGCAAAAACAACTGAAGAGCATCTGAAAAATCCCCCCCCAAAAAAAGGACAGAACGAGAAACAAAAAAACGAAACCTGAACATGTTCGAAATAAGCCGAACACTCAACGCCGCTTTGTTGAGCAATGAGGTAAAGAGATTTGGATTCTTTCTCCACGCCTCACCTGTGTGTGTGTGTGCTGCCAACCATTCTGTCATGTGTGTTACCGTATGTCCGCGTGTGTGTGTGTCACTTCTGTACGCTCGTAGCCAGAAGACAGAGGGGATGATTGATATCAGCAGCTGTTTATCATTATATTTCCCTGCTACGGAGGGAAAAGGGGGCTGCTACGCTCACGCTCATCCTGGCTTGTCGTAATAAATGGCGAGTGAGTAGTGCCTAGACTTTCTATCCCTCTATTGTAACAAAACCGAGGTAGCTATCAGACCCATCCAACACGGGCTTGCTTGTGAAATTGCCCACCTGGGGCTAAAATCTATGTGCACGTACTGTAAGTGCGAATGTGTATGTGTGTTCACATTTGTGTGAGAGCAAAGTGTTCTGTAATCCCCCTCTACCTCCTCTTTCTTCATGTCCCCCCCCCCCCCCCCTCCTCCCCACTCCCTCTTCTGTCCTTTACCATTCTCACCGTCCTTCCTACCTGCTGTTATCTGTTCTCCTTCCCTCCTCTCTCTCTCTCTCTCTCTCTCTCTCTCTCTCTCTCTCTCTCTCTCTCTCTCTCTCTCTCTCTCTCTCTCTCTCTCTCTCTCCTCCCCTCTCCTCCTGTGTCCGTGCATGAGCGTGTGTGTTCTGTGAGCAGCATCTCAAGATGATGGCGAGGTACGGGCAGCTCTCGGGACTAGCAGCCAGTGGCGTGGGCTCCGTCCCCGAGACGCACTCGCCGCTATTTCCCAGGGATCTCCTGTCATCGCCAGCCCAGATGGGCTACAGGTCACCCCTGGTAAGAGGATAGACAGACCGATGTATATATCTCCGTCTCTTTAATGACCAAACAGGCGAGCATAATACAGAGAAAAGAAACAAGAGGGGGGAAACAGTTAGTGTGTGTGAAGCTGTGAGTGTGTGTGAGGAAAAGAGCAAAGGGGCAGAAAGAGAGCAAATCAGTTGTGGGATTCTGCCTGTATCCCCAATGGATAGTATTAGTAAATATTTACATTGTTATGTTTGTTCAATTACGGACGCCTACTCTGTCTTTAGCCTCCGCCAGTCAGACTGTTACCAAGGGAATTTGAGGTGTGTGTTTGTGTGGGTAATATATTTTACGTTTGTTGCCTTTTGTGCAGTGTTTGCATTTAATGTTTGCATTTTATGGTGGATTATGTTTCATAGTTAATTAATAACAGGCTCCGGTAGTACACCTGCTATTCTACCATTTTGAACTTTATGTGACATCCTATCTCAGCGCCCTTAGGAGATGTATGGTCGCGTGGAGACGACAGATTTCAAACGACATTTCATCACAACCATCAATCCAGTTCAATTGCAATTAACATCTGACAAGTCACATTAGCAGAGGAAGCAGGAGCGTTGTAGATAGATGGGATATTTTGCAACATTGCTCTGCCATTTACATGGAGAAGATTACTTCAAGAGGAAAGGAGCGAGAGGGGGAGAGAGAGAGAGGAAAAAGGGGGCACGAGAAAAACCCTGAGCGTTTAGGCAAAAGCGTTGTAAGAAAATCCCTGACTCGCCGCATTAAAGCGACATGAAGCTGTGGGTGTCTAATCCGCTGTGGGCTCTTCATTGGTTCGGCTCCCCTTCAAACTGGCTCAGATCCACACCCCAGAGCCTCCCGGAAGCCTTCATAACCCACTGTCATGCTGCTGACTGTACCCAGGGGTTTCCGTCAACTGTATGCAAATGCACGGGCGAGGATAAGCAGTGAAATAACGTTCCGTTAGGAGTTGGGCTTCAAAAAAACGCTTCCTTTTTTTTTCGTTTTTTTTTGCTTCGAGTTCAAAGACGCCTGTCCAGTGTTTTGTTGTTATTATACAGCACACACTGTTTCCCACTGACTCACAACAGTGTTATCTGCTGTTTGCATAAAGCCGCTGGACCGTGAATTATGTGTTGAAACCAGTGGAACTAATTAGCTGAATCTATTATATAAATATGATTGACGTGTTAACAAGTTTTGATGCATCTTATCGGCATCACGTTGGGCGGAATAACTGAATTTGAGGTGATTTCTTAACCAGCCAGTTCCAAGGTGAAACATAACCATAGCCAACATATGCCAGCTGTGAACTGCATCGAATTTAACAACAGCAGGAAAAAAAAAAAATTTAATTCACGAGGTCCTCGTCATACGTAGGTACATTTTGGGTTTATTTTGTCATCAGTGTGTTGCTGGTGATGAGGCATGTTCCGCATGTGTGTGTGGGCGGGCGAGCGAGTGTGTGTGTGTGTGTGTGTGTGTGTGTGTGCAAGCGCATATGCTTGTGTTTGAAAATGTGTGTACATGTGCACGCGCATGATTACCCTGGTTAAAAAAGACCATCGTTATAGTGATTAATGGTGCCTTCATTAAGCACAGCCAGATCATTTGCATACATTAGATAAATGTGCTGGAAGATTCTGGTGGCTTTTGGTGTGTAAAGCCTCAAAAGCAGCAGCTGCACTTTACCTCGGTGACATCAAACGCAAATACAATTCTCTAACCGCAGCACAACATCGCTCCGTACGTTAAAAAAACTGTTTAATAATGTTACCATTCAAAGTTAAGACACTGTGGTGTACATCCAAATCAATGCACCACTGCACCGAATGAGAGTTTTGAGAAATGAATACACAGCTAAATGGTTTCGTCCTACAAAACACTATACATCTGCAGCAAAGTTTACCAGTACTTCCCCTAGCAACACTCTTCAGTTTGTTTAGAGCATTCTGTGCATCTGCCAAGCTGTAGGACGTCCAAAAGAGCATTCAAAGAATTAAATTCTGAACTCACCAGACACACAGGGGAGAGATTCGGCATGCAATTAATGAAATTTAGACGGACGTTCTTCTCAAAATGAGCATCCGCAGTATCACTTGACAGCATTACAGTAGGATGACCATGACCATGTCACCTTACAGAAAGCGGATGGAGCTGCAAGAACATGTGAGCAAAAAACTGAATTGCAAATTAGTCCATATTTCAGTCACTGAGATCTAATTTTCTAAAGCCCACATCTGAAAACCTGCAGTGCGCCGTGCTTCAGAGCTGAATGCTGTTAATTTGTAGAAAGCTCCACTGATTACCCACTGCAGGCAGCTGCCGTTCTCGATGTGACACTAGGTTTTGTTTGACAACTCCAATCTTTTCTGTTTCAACATTTAAAAGAAGAAAAAAAAAAAAAGCGTTTCAAACCTGCCTGAAGAGGTTCATCATCTGCACAACAATAAACAGGCAAAAGGAGGAAGAAGGAGAGAGGAAGAGGGGCAACAAACGTGTGTAGCTTCGGTATATTAGCGGCCAGGAGATAGTTAGAGGTCATCTCTATTTCATAACAATGATTAGCTCCTTCCATCTGCCGCGCAATGCACTTCCCCTTTCCTTGATTGCTGTGTTCTCCAGGAAATTAGTTCATTTATGCTCCACAACCCGCCGACAGTGAGGCACAAACAGGTGCAGCAGACTGAACGATGCCACGGAGGGGAGTTCATAGAGAGAGGAACAAGAGAAACGTGCAAAACACAGCATCGACAATAACAAGCGGGCCACGAGTACAACGGCAGGACGGCCGAAAACAAACGTGGTACGTTTGAGCTTCAATCACCGAGTGAAAGCCGCCAAAAACATGAAAATCTTAGGGATTCAAAAGTGCAAACAAGAAAAGGCCAAAATACATAATTTCTATAATTTTATCCTTTTTAACTGCATTCTTAATATGGAGGTCTGATGTACTGCTGTGTTCAGTGAAGCTGTTTAGCTCCGGGTGGTAGAAATAAAGACATGCTATTCAGCCATATCTTCCCTATAGCGTCTATCACACTGGAGCACATTATGAACACACCGTGTCATACAATTTACATGCGACATCATTACGAACACAGGCTGTGCAGCTTTGTGTGTGTGTGTGTGTACATCATGTCATGTTTGCACTTGGTATGAGCACATGTGGTGTGTCAGTTACAGGGAACGTAGCGAGGCTGAGAGACACGACGAGGTGGTGGTGGGGGGTAGAGGTTTCCGATTTGTTGGAAGAGCTGTGTGTGGGTGTGTGTGTGTGTGTGTGTGTGTGTGTGTGTGTGTGTGTGTGTGTGTGTGTGTGTTGGCCACCAGTACTGCAGGGAGGGCCTAGAGATCAGCAGCTGAGCCTGTGTCCCGCTGGGAGCCATCACTGCAGAATGGAGCAGGTGTCTGCAGGCACACACACACACACACACACACACACACACACACACACACACAAACACACACACACACAAACACACACACACACACACACACACTGTAAAGCTAAGTGAACTCTCTCTCTTTCCCCTCACTGTCTCATTGGTGTACACCCTACCCGATACACCGGGTGCCTTTTAGTGTGTATTTTATCTCACATTACCATGTTTTTGGTCATCACTCGGCAGATACGACGGGAAAAAGGCTGGCAACGTGGACGTGATCCATAAACAATAGTCTCACGATAGCGTAGCCTGCTGCAGCAGCACCAGCACCCACGCCCAACCAAAGGTCACCTCTCTGTGGTTCAGCTACTGTGACCTGGAAGTAATAACCTGTAATTTCACCTACATAACGGCAGTAGAAGGGCAGAGTCATGACCAGTAACACACTCGTGTCACTTCAACAAACAAACGCTGATTGATTTTTATGGAGGTGGGTGAAGAGCACAACCCGTAATCCTGAAGTAAACAAAAGGGGTCACCGCCACAGCCCAAAACCAAAGCATTTTAACCTGCTGTTATTCCCACACTGATTGACTGTTGATACACAGATTAACATAATTTCATTTAAGCTGTTCAAGTTTTCTGACTGTTTTTTTCAATTATAGCCTGTTAAGAAATGAACAAACTGCAGGTTTCTTTAAAGTCAGTCTCCAATGATATATGCAATCAATCACAATAATATTTATGTGCTAAAAAATTGAGGTAATAAAAACACAATTGTGTGAATCTCCTCACCCAGAATGCAAAAGCATACAGGCACACATCATTATGACAGTTTATATAGTAGTGGATTATACAGTATATCCATAGTACTGGGGATTTACCTCATGTCAGTGGCTACATTTGTGCGGTTCAAAAGGTTGAATAAACAAAATAATCTCACTCCCTGCTGCTCATTTTTCTTCTTTAATTCAAAAAAAAAGTCCCAGGGCTGCTCTTTTGCCTGGTAGAGGAAAAGCATTTAATTTCAGAGACAAATTTGTTTCCTCTCGTGGACCATGTTTTCACATCGAGCTGCAGTTATTTCATTCGGCTTAAAAGGATAAATAGAGGGAGAATAATGAAACAGACAAGGCTGCGGAGAAAGCAGTATTGTGTTTTTCAAATGTGCCGAGTTCTTCGCATTCGCAAACAAACATCACCAATTATAATGGAGGGACAGAAGAATGCCTCGGCTGCTGTTTGACAGCGAAGTCCAAATCGTAGGTCTCCGGCTAAATGTAATGTCGTTTTGGGTCGACGTGATGCGGCCTGAGCCGCGTATTGGCTCGTGCAGATTTACGGCATTAATTATGAAGCAGACAGTGATATCAGAATGTACTGTCAGCCTTATAAACTTGAACAAAAGAGGTATTAGCCGGCGCAAGCCCTTCACTGACCTGATAATCTCGCTCAGATGGCTTCAGCTCCTTCACAATAGACACATATTCATAATGCAAACACAATGTCCTGAAAAATGACATTCATAGATTAAGCCCTTTGTTACATATCTCAAATTGGGGTCTACAGACGCCCGTTTTGTAGGTGAGGACTCGATTTAAGAGCAGTGATGTGAGGACACGCGTTATTGTTGTCAGCATCAACAGGCGCTGAGCTGACAAACGCTGCCAATACTTGAGTGATCGTCTGCATCGGGGATCCTGGCATGTTGATGAACAACACCTTTTTTCTTTTTTTTTTTTTTGTCCTCTCAGAATTCGGCGTTTTTTATTGATTCGCTAATTGTCGGGGATGAGGCAAAGTATCTGCTGTCACCATGAATAAATGATGTATGGCTTACTTGTGCATTAGTGGCGAGGAGGAGGAGGAGGAAGAGTGACCGTTGGAGTTGCAGCGACTCGCTATTGGCTCTGCTGGGTCCGGTAATCGGGGCCTGTTCGTACAGAAAATAAAGTAGTTTCAAAGTGATTAAATCAAGATAAAATATTGGAAATTCATGAAAATACCACAATTATCTTTGACCAAGGGGAGGCTGTAAGTGGTTCCTCTACAATCTAGGAAGATGCACCAAGTGCATCATTATTATCTGCTGACCCTTCACTGCCATTAATAATTAATATATTCAGGTTCACCATGGAGTCTGCCTTGAGCTGTCTATTAGTGAGCTAATTTACAGGAATACATACACATTTTTGTAAAGAAGTATTGTCCTTTACCTCTGTTTGTATTATTACATTAATGTGTCTTGGCTTAATTTAATGTGACATTATGAATAGCACATTTACTCAGAGCAATGTCTTGTTATTTTCATGGTGGAAAATTATTTCTATCGTTGTTGCTTATGAGTTTCTTTCTCTTCAGTCAGCTAACAGTCACAACACAGAATAACTGAAACATGTCTCTAAGCATGTAGGCATTTAAACCGAAGCCCGGTGGAGTTTTTCCTGTTTTGCGTTTGCCCACTTGCTTTTCTTCAAGCATAAGAAAGGGAGCAGTTGAGCATGAAGTGACATTTGGAGAGCTGGATTTGTGCAGCATGGGCATGTTTTGGTCCACGGTACCGTAGGCCATCCCTGTGAAGTATCCCTGGATACGTCTCCTCTCTAAAAGGTTATTCCTTATCAAAAAGCCGTGCTGCGGCCATTTATGGAGATCAGATAGTGTGAGATTTTTTGATGGGGTTTTTAAACATCATTACAGATGGCAGGTGGTGTTTCAGTGATTTTTCTACCTGAGCTGTGAGCAGGAGATTCTGTTTAAAAAAAAAAAAAAAAAGGACTCAGAGACATGGCTGCAGAAATAAATAATGGAGATTTAAAAAAAAAAAAAAAAAGGTTTGAAATTGAGTGGGAAGCTTTGTGTTACTGTAGTGTGTGTGTGTGTGTGTGTGTGTGTGTGTGTGTGTGTGTGTGTGTGTGTGTGTGTGTGTGTGTGTGTGTGTGGGGGGGGGGTTGTGATTAAAGCCTCCACCAGATGGACCACAGCAGTCGCCCTGTGAGCATGGATGTACCCCGACCGGGATCAAACGCAAAACGGGCTGCCATCCCCACAGCCCCAAAGCCCGTCGCTGTACCCCACGATCCACTGACCCACCACACTGCTGCGCGGCCACGGCTTCATTTCACACATACGCAGTCCTCCGGTTTTAGCCTAGAAGACGGGAAAGCAACAGAAAACAAAACAGGTTTCCTCACCCGAGCCGTCGTGCCCATTTTTACTCGAGAAACTCAAATATAACAATTAGATGCCATTACATTTACGACAACGCCAATGACAATAAACAGCGAGACTAAACTTCCCGATCAGCGTGTGAGCTGCTGGCCCGCTGAAGTTGAATGTCACCCCAAGCTGCGGACCACTCTGTCGTCCAAATGGACACTAATCCACCAGAGTCCTGTTGAGAATACACTCGCAGCGCCAGAACACATGCCAGACTCAACAGCCAATGCATAGCTAAGCCTCTCTGGGCACCTCCACAAACCTTCGCTCATTTGTGTCAGGCTACAGCCTCAAAGACCCACCATGATCTCTTCCATAAAAAAAAGAGATTCTTTATTTTAATGTGTGGATTTAATGTGGGCAGAAAAAAAAGCAGCTATTCTGAATTAAATCTACAAAAGAGCAGACTTTACACAGCGACTGAATGAGCGTTCACTCCCTATATTCACAGATAGAGACGGAGCTTTCAAACAGCCCCCTGTCGCATCTCTGCAGTCTGCAAAGCTGCAGCCATACCAAACAGCTTTGAGTTAAAGTGGAAGAAAGTGGCTGTGACAAATGCAGCACAGCCTTGTTCCGGGATCAGCATGAAGAATTCATTTCTGATCTGAGGAGTTTCTACCAGGGAGACTGACACAGGCCGGGGTTAAGCTGACTGTGTCTCATGCCCACTGCCACAGAGGGAAGAGGATGGAGGAGGAAAGCTTCAACTAGATTAGTCCTATTTTACCAAAATATGTGTACGTATAGTTAAGTAACACGTGCCATTCAGGAGATCCACTTTCCCATAAGTGGCTCACACGTTCTTAGACTGGCAAGCTGGATCTAGTTATTAGTTTTGAACAAGAAAGATTTTCTGAAGCAAAAAGTTTTTACTCAATCAACACTAAAAACTCAGTAACCATTAACATTGCACTGTCAGTCATGATCTCAATGTGTTTTCACTCCTTTTAGTTTGTTTGGCAGAATGTTTCAATGAGCAAATTATTATAATTCGGGATCTGGGCTTTAGATAATTAGCGTCTTTAACCATGTCTATAAAAACGTGCAGATTTTACTACAAATCTGAAGGACGTATTCTCTGCAGTGTATTCTCGTACAACGGTTCATATGATCTTTTACAAAGAGTTACAAAGAGTGTTTCTGTGTGTTTCCAGCAACACGTGACACACGTGTCAATTTCCGCTCCAGTCTTTTCAAAATAAAACTACTTAGGTTTAAGGGAAAGATCAACTTTGTTAATTTTATGCAACAAAGCTACTTAGTTAGGTTTAGGAAAGGATCAACTTAGTTAGGTTTAAGAAAAGATTGACTTGGTTGAGTTTAGGCAATAAAACTACTTTTTTAGGTTTAAGAAAATATTGACCTGTTTGGGTTTAGGCAGTGAAACTACTTATTTAGGTTTAAGAAAAAAAATATTTTGTTGGGTTTAGGCAACAAAAGTATTTAGGTTTAGGAAAAGATTGACTTCCTTAGCTTTAGGCAACAAAAGATTGTGGTTTTGGTTAAATTAACTCCATTAGTGGTGCTACTTAAGTATGGAAGTTAAACTTAAACTTAAAAAAATAAACCACATATGAACACCGGTCTCCTGGGAAAAAGTCCAGTGTTTTTTGACCCACCCATCGAGCCTGACCTCTTTCCTACATGGCATTTGTCGCTCTTTATATTTCCTGGTTCACAATCACGTGGATTACATACAACTTGATTTTGTGGGATTTACTGCATACAAGTGCATTACTTTTTCATCGGTATAGCTACATACTGTGTATGAGAACGGGTGAAAATATGCGATATGACTGATGTCTTTGTAACAACTAGTTGGATCAAGTTGTCATTGCAGGCGATGGTTTGTGCTCTTTAAATGCCTCTGGAGCTCTATGTTGTTAGCCTTAGCCTTGGTGAATTGGGGATTTTCTTTCAGTGCACACATACTTTTCTTCTCATCTGTACCCATTTACCATTTCAGTGACTGGCTGTGAACTTGACTGTCCTCCCAGGATAATTCAGCATCATTTTCTCTCCGCGGTTTAAATAAGGTGATGTTGTTGTGATTCTGCTCCTCCTGCTTAAGAACATCAGTTTCCTCTTTGGAGGATCTTTTGTGGCAGAACTGCTCCCATCTATTACTAAATTGTCAGAGCGCCGTGGCACAGAGCACCCTGCTTTTTGAGGAGAAAGAAAAGAGGTGATTTGACCGTGTGCGCCTCTGACCATGAAATTACCAAAAAAATCAGTATCCACTCCATGTGCGCCATTGATTCCCGAAAATGAAGCCCCTGGTCTTAACGCTGAAAGAAAACAACAAAAGTCAGCTCAATCCAAAAAGCCCGTTGTTGTCCAGATACAGCAGCATCGTGTTAATAGCCGTCTATAGTGTCTGGTGTTCAGTGATGCCGAGTTTGACACTGGGCAGGGAGACGGGCAAGTTGAAGGCTGTGATTCTCATTTGTTGATTGTTACCGGCAGAGGGTGGACACCTGCCAAGAATAAGGCGATCATCAGTCTGAGTAGCACAGCAAGATGCTACTACTGCCAGAACTTCAAGAGCAACTAAATCTATCCTTCAAGGGCAAATCAAAAAGTAAGCCGCAGCATACTGAGGAGTGTTCTGGGCTATTAAATGTATTAGACTGTTTTACTGCATAGACCGCTGTGATATTTTGAGTTGAAATCAACCGGGCTTGATAAGCATCACTTTTTTCTCCGCCGCTCTATTAAAATATTGTTTTCATCCTCAGTTACTGTGTTGTTGCCATACAGTGTAACAGGGATAATTCAGTCTCAGATTGTGTTTTCTGCCTTCTGTCCTTGGTTGCATTAATTTCCTCTGAGCCAGACTAGCAATTGGGAAGATCAGGTTTGCTGCAAAAACACAAGTTTCTCCTTCTCTTGTTAATAGTCAAGGTATTTTCTTCCAGCACTTTGAGGTAACACCTCTGCTGGCATCTTCACTTCTCCTCCTTTAAATAGAAGTCTTATTATGCAGAGTGAAACACGAGACAGGTGTTGAAACACTGCGTCTGACAGTTAACAAGACTCAAACCGAGAGCACCCACAATTATCACCGTCTGCACGCTGCATATTCAAACCCGCTATACTGTGTATTCTTTGCCTGCTCTTTCACACTTGTTATCACAATACTATGTGCTGGCTGCTACCAGAGTATGTTGTGTATGTGCAGTCCAGTGCCACCAGTGTATTTTCAACAAAAACATATTTTCAGGGCGTGGCAGAGATAATAGCATCTTGAGTTTGTTAAAGAGAAGCAGAATGAGTAAGGGAGAGTAGGAGGGACAACGCCAGCCTGCATTAATCCATTAAGGTCTGTGACTAGCAGGGGTTTAGGGTGGAGAAGCAGAGCACAATGGAGGACAGGAGGAGTTCATGACAATTAGCCACAATTAGCTGCTTTACGACTTAGCAGGCTCGAGCCCTGAAAGCTAGAGTTTGAAATCTTATTCAGAAACATTTTGAACATTTACATTTTTGTAAAAATTCTCAGTACATCCCAACAGCAATCAATAAATCAAATGCTCTGATCAAAACAATAGGAAAAAAATCAGTTTCAATTTCATTCGGCCTGAATGAAATGATTGGACGGCCTCTGACTGTGCACTTATTCCACATCACCGGAGTCTTCCACTAGCTGCTAGTTTGAACATGTGAGGACTATGTACAGCCATGCTGGCTGTTAATATTTATTGACATCTCCTCTTAAACCGTAGATCCAATTGCTGTGGATCATTACTGGATGAAGTTTATCAATAGCTTGTTGATATCTCATTGTATTCTGAAGATACTAATCAATAAATTTCAAAAGAGGCATTGCTCACCACATCAGTAGACCCAACTAAAAACCCATTCAAAAAACCCATTGACTTCCAGACGTGAGAACCGGAAGTGCTAAAATGCTAACTCATTTCCAGGTTCTATTCGCATGTAAATGTCCTCAGGCCTTATCATGGCTGAGAAATCTGGAACAAATTGGACAACATACGCTGAAGTTGCAACAACTTCCTGTTTTATGGTGCTTTTTTGTCACTACACCACAGCAACACTGTTGCATGAAAACACAAATGTTTAATTTCTGTTAATGGCAAATGTCTTAATATTGTATTGACCAAATTTGAAATTGATCTGATTAAATCTGTAAAAGAAATTTGGTTAAGTCCGGCCGCAGTAAATGCTGGAATACATTACATAATGATGTGACATAATGATAAATTTGGGGGCGTGGCTTTGGAGGGAGGCCTGAGAGGATGAGCTGACAATATTGCCGACTTGGCAACTCGCAGTGCTGCTGGCTAATTTCATTGGAAAATAATTGGCAACACTAGGTTGGGTTTTTTGGTTAGATAATTTTTAAAATCTAGCGTACTTTTGCTAGTTTCTCAACATTACCAACCCTAGCTTTAAAGCTCCATGGCAGTAACAATGTCAAGACTATGCACCTGCATGCACATGTTTTTTTGTGTGTAGGGATTCAGTTTGGCATGAGTGTGTGTTTATGGATGTGAGCCAGAGCCAATCAGTGAGATGGGGTTTCTTGTTGCTGACAAGTACGGCCGGCCCTCCTGGGTTAAAGCCACAAAAGCTTTTTAACTTTCAAAACTTTATAAGACTGAAACGAAATATCATTTCGTTCCTCAAAAACTATTTAGCATCAGTCATCATCTAAAAAGCCAAATAATGCATCCAATCAACGCTATGCACTTTTTTTTGTGCAAAGTCATTAAGAGTCTTTTTTAGTCATTACCCTTAATTACTTCTTTGACATTTTTACATTTATTCAGCACTGTGTTGCATTTTATTCACGGACAGACATAAACTTAGGAGGGAACAGCCAAGTCCACATGATAATAAGCTAGGCTGCAATATCTCTAATATCCAGATCGTAAAGCATCTCAGCATGGATGCCCTTGATAGACTCTCTCAACCACTCCCTCCATCTGTCCATACACAATATTATAATGCACAGTGTGTACCCTTAACTAGGACATGGCAACACCACGGCTCCATCTTTGGTATGAGCCTGTATATCATAACTACACACACACACACACACACACACACACACACACACACACACACACACACACACACACACCCACCTCCAGAGAGCAGATTGTGTTTATAGCTAATTTACTGAGTAGGGGCAGTCACTTTCATTGCTTTATAAAATCATCGTCCTGTAGAGCAATTTAGTGAAACGACAAGCCGAGCAAGTCAGCTGTGAGAGACTATTTTCACTTTTGAATCGGGGCGGCAGTAGCTCAGTCCGTAAGGACTTGGGTTAGGATGTGGAGGACCCGGGTTCAAATCCCCCCATGGACCAAGACCAACTGGTTGCTGGAGAGGTGCCAGTTTACCTCTTGGGCACTGCCGAGGTGCCCCTGAGCAAGGCACCAAACCCCCAACTGCTCTGGGCGCTTGTCAGGAGCAGCCCCCTCACTCTGACATCTCTCCATTGACATGTATATGTACTGTGTGAACAACAGAGTGTAAAACTGAATTTCCCCACTGTGGGACTAATAAAGGAATATCTTTCTTTCTTTCTTTCTCATTTAGAGAAAAGGTTATTTGGATCATATTACAGAGGGAGAAAACAACCTCAAAACACTGTCCTTTATGAAATATGAAAATGATCACCCTCCGTTGTCACCCCACTCTAAATATCAACAGTTAAAAGTTGATTGCATACAAAGATGTGATGTGGTCATGGCCATGGCTCTGACTTTCCAGTCCTTACAGTGGGGAATTTAAAAAGGCAACAATAAAAACATGGTTGGGAGGAGAATATTAGAGGCAGTGAGGTGGAGAAAGCTTTTTTCCGGGTCCAACCCGAAGCCTCCAAAAGGTCAGAGCAGGAAGATAAAAGATGGACAGGAAACGGTGGGTTTGTTGCCTCCTATTCAGCTGCAAATTTTTGCTTCTTTCTGCTCTTTACGGATAAAAGATACGGAGGCGCATAACAAAAAGAAAATAGACAAAGGTGCGCTTCTATTTTGATCCACTTTCTTTGTGTTTCATTCGACATTACTCTTCCTCTGTTGTGTCATATACAGTACGATCGGTACAAATCTCCAGACTGCGAGTGCCAGCATATTCTATTCTGTCTGAAACAATAGCCAGCTTGTTCAGCCCAGCTTCCCCTGTGTGTGTGTGTGTGCGTGTGTGTGTGTGTGTGTGTGTGTATGTCTCACTGCTGCTCAAGCTTAATTGAAGGCATAGTGAGGATTCTCATTAGTATGTCAGGCACATGGTTCTGCTAGGCTAGCTAGCTGGCTGTAGCTAACCAGACAGGTGGAGAGGTCAAGGGTGAAGTGGAGAGACTGGGGAGCTTTGGTTCACCTCTCCCTTTTTTTGTCTGCCAGATCTGGCCTTATCATTCCTAACAGTTTGTCTTCTTCCTGTTTTTCCTCTCTCCAACATTACTCTTTCAGTGTGCTCATGTGGGAGCTAATTTGTGTAGCTAGCTGTGCGAGTTGTGCGGTTGAAATTCACAATTCATGTTTGTATAAATACTGTAAATGTGGTACACGCTGTATTGTACACTGTTCACATTGTGGCTTTACGGTGGACTGTGTGTGCACGGCGGGGTTTTTAGTGAGTTACAGAGGGCATTGTTTTATCAATTCCTACCATAGACTTTATATAAGAAGTGGACATAGTCACCGTGATGTCACCCATTGGTTTGTAGACTGCCGTTTGAAGCCTCGAGTTCGGCATTTTGGTGGTTGCCATCTTGATTTTTTGCAACCAGAAGACACGAGAGGGTGGAGCTGAGTACAAATGAAAAGACAATGTCAGGCAACAAAAACAGTTATAACTGAAGCAGAGGTAGCGAACAGTCAATCACGTGGTAGCCACGCCCTAAACCATCCCCTGCTTTATTGTCTAATTGACTCTAAACGGGACCATAATTTACTAAATGAACATCATGCTGTATTGAAGAAGACATGAAACTAGCGATTGAGACCATAAACTCATGTTTACAATGTTTACTGAGGTAATAAATCAAGTGATAAATGGGCTCATGTCCTAATAAACTTCTATACAATTAGACTTCTTTTTGTAACCAGAGGTGTCGCCCCCTGCTGGCTGTTAGAAAGAATGCAAGTTTAAGGCACTTCAGCACTGGCTTCACTTTTCAGATCTACTGATTCATACTGGACCTGATTTGCATTAGAGTGTTTGCTGGAGACCTGGATATCAGTTTGCTTCTATCCGGAGACAAACATTACTGTAAATGTTTTACAGTGTAACTAGGCAGGAGGGCCGATTGTTTTCATTAGCATTTTATTTGATTAATCATTTATATGTCTATAAAATGTCACAGAATAGTGAAAATTGCCAATCACCATCACTCATCTTTAATTGGTTTGTCTGACCAACAATCCAAAACCCAAAGAGAAGCAGCAAATTTTCACATTTGCAAGGCTGGAATCAGAATAATATCTCAATCTATTAGCTTTCATACTATCATAGATATTGTGTAAAACCTTTTAGTGACACGTTGTAATCACTAATTTGTCACTGGATGAAAGTGTGATCCTGTGTCAGGACCAAACTTGCCAAACTGGAGGCCTCAAAAATATGGAGGATTTCTGAACCAAAGTGGAGGACTGTGGGTTCTCCCCCAGAAAAAAAACAGACTTTCAGAGACTTTGTTTCCTGCACTCTGGTGACTTTTAAAGAATGTAAATACCAAAATAATAAGTGCATTACGACAGCATTTTTCATCTTAAATACTTTTAATTCTGCTTTTAATTCTAAGGAAAGAATACAGAATAATCTTTAAAATCTAGCGTACTTTTGCTAGTTTTCATTATGCTTTTGCTCCTGCTGCGAGCGCAGCACAATTCGAGTAGCCGCACACACAGGTTGGGCTAACAAAAAGGAAAACTGCTGTGGAAATCTGTCATAAATTGAGAAAAATACGGGAAAGTTGTCACCCCCAGGAGGAGACCGGGGGAGGGCAATGAAAAACGGAAGTCTCCCGAGATAATAGGGAGGGTTGGCAAGTATGGTCAGCACAGGTCTTGAGGTAGCTGGGGCAGAAAAAGGCTTAATGCATGTCCACTTACATTAGCTCCACACAGCTGAATGCTAATTGAAACAAACCAGCATGTGAATAAGCGTTGGCTTGTTGGCCTCCTCTTATTGTTGTGTGACACGAAGCAAACTGTCAGATTGTGGGCTGGGAAACTGATGATGTTTTGATCCCTTGTCTGGCACTTTGACCGGTGTAAGAGTAATGTGCTATAAAGTCAGTTACATGAGGCTATATGTTAGTATGCACAGCATAAGGTGATTCAATGTGTCAGAGCATTTGTGAGTACATGTGTGTACTGTGTGTGTACATATGCATATGCTTATGTGTGCTTATGGAGTGTAGTGTGGGCCAACATGTGCATTCTTAGTGTTTCTATGTGTGTGTGTGTGTGTGTGTGTGTGTGGAAGGTAAAGCCTCTCCTGCCTACCAGGTGTTAAAGGAAGCAAGAGCTCCCTCTTCTTGTCTGTGTGAGACACAATAGAGATCAGCGGGACTAAATCAACCTGTTTGCTGCTGGGCAGGGAGAATTAACTTTTCATAAATATGCTATATATTATCTATAATCTTTAGTGATTATTATAAATTGTCATTGTGATGAGGAGTAATTTGAATTAAAATTGTGTATAATTACTCCTCAAAACAACAGACCTAATGTTTTGTGTCGTTATTCATATGGTGGATACTACAGTTAGCACAATTCATAAAGAAGCAGCTGCTTTAAGAAGAGCTTTTTTTGGGCGATGTGACTTTAAGACCACTGAGAACGACAGCAGGGCTGCAACTAGCGATTATTTTCACTGCGGATTATTTTCTCAACTAATCAATTAGTCGTTTGGTCTACAAAATGTCAGAAAATTATGAAAAATGTCGGTCAGTGTTTCCCAAATGATGTCCTCAAATATCTTTCTCCACAACTCAAATATATTCAGTTTACTGTCAATTTGTCAAATTATTTGCATTTAAGAAGCTGGAATCAGAGACTTTAGACTTCGTTAGGGCTGTTAATGGAATAATGACGTGCGAATGTAAATTCGTTTTAACTGTCATACTGGATGCGAAAGTGGATAAATAGTGCTTCAAATTTATGCAAAATTTTGGCGAGGATAAGCTGTCATGGCCATTTTCAAAGGGGTCCTTTGACCTCTGACCTTAAGATATGTGAACGTAAATGGGTTCTATGATTACCCACCAGTCTCCTCTTTACAGACACGCCCACTTTATGATAATCACATGCAGTGTATGGCGTCGTAGTCAATGTTATGATTTGAGCATATATTTTATGCTAAATGCAGTATCTGTGAGGGTTTCTGGACAATATTTGTCATTGTTTTGTGTTGCTGGTTGATTTACAGCTATAAATTTAAACATATTTATATAAAGCAGCATATTTGCCCACTCTTATTTTGATGAGTATTGACAAATCTCCCTTTAAGATACATTTTGAACAGATAAATGAGATTAATTTGCAGTTAATTCTGATACATATCTGAACAGCACCATATTTTTTTTTAATTAATTAAAAAAATACTCAAACTGATTTATCAATTATCAAAATAGTCGTGGACTTATCTAATAGTTGATAAGTAAACTATTTATGGTGGCAGCTCTAAAGCACAGATCACTATGCTGGTGGGAGAAAAGAGGAGAACTGCTGCTCCATGTCTAACAACAGAGACTAACACACATAAACACTGCAGCAACAATGCAGATAACCTGTTTTCTATGCGAGCTTAACAACAAAAGAAGGGATGTATATGAAAGCGATTATAAACTACAAGCCTCCTGTGTGCGCACGAGACTGATTGTATGAATACATATAAGGTGAGGGATAATTATGAGCGGTCACGAGCGTAAAGTCACCTCAGCTGCTGCTTTTTATGATGATGCCTCCGAGGAGGACCACACGAGTCTGCCTCCTCCTCGCATCCGGGAGCGCACCGCCCCGTCGGCACCTCCCCAGCCAATGGGAGACTGGACACGCCATAAATGGCTTTTTTGGGGGGAAAGGTAGAGGGGTGTTTTCTCTCAACCTTTCCCTTTGAGTGGATTCTCCTGTTAGTTTTCCACTGAAGCGAGTGTTTTCTCCCTCTATCGCGGGACAGAGCTGCAGGTCTTCCACCCACCTCGGGTTTAGTTTCTGACTCGCTCAGACTCACTCCAGCGCGCCGGTTCATTCATCCTCCCCCGGCACGCTGCCGCTACCTCATCCCTATCTCATCGCTCACTTCACCGGCGCTTTTACACTTTGTCCGTCGAAACTACCGTTACCGTCCGCGACACCGACAGCCTGACACAAGAATGGTCATGGTGAGTAGACATCGCAGCTTCTCCATCGTACCTGTTTGTTCCATTAATGCTCATATTCTGCAACCAGTCGGGCTTTAATGGAACCGCGTATCACACCGCAGCAGGCAGACAGGTAGCACCGATATGTTTTGCTTTCAGTATATTGCACACATTGATTTACTATAGTTAAATCATTTAAAAAGAGTTAACACATTTATCGGATACACCTGTATGGACAGGTGTGTCGTTCTCCTGTTTATTTAAACCCCCAACAAATGCAAATTCTGAGTCATGCACATACATTTTTTGCTAAAATTCTGTGCTTTTAATTTGAAATTATGTAATATTTGTATCTACAGTTCCTGACATACCTCATTCATCATTCTGTCAGACAAAAGCTGCCATCAATTCTGTGCGTAAAAGTGTGTATGCCTGTTTTGTGCGTAAGGGAAAGAGATCGTGAGATAGTGTGTATACACATTCATGTAAATGTACAGGGGATTTTAATATGCACCCAGTAATAGCTAATTTATATACACAGAGCTGCGCAGGCATCCTATTAGGCCTACCATAGCGCCGGAGGCTGCAATCGCTCTCACAGAGCCGCGCTGCGCTCCGCGCCGCTCCGCCAGGCTCACTCAAGCACAGACCTCAGCAGCGATTGATTGCTTTGCTGGGATCCAGAAAGCCTTTTCTCTGCCAAAGCAGGCTGAGGCTGGCGTGTGCCGACGAGGGCTCCGAGCCAGCCAGAGAGCGAAGGTGTTAACACCGAGGGAGAGGGAGGTCTGACAGGCAAGCCAAGAAGCCAATCAGAGAGTGGAAGGGAGAGGTGGCGCTGGTGGAGGGGAGGGAGGGGGGAGAGTGGGCGGGCTCTGACCTTCCAGCTGAGCAGGCGACTGGGCGGGTGGCGGTGGGAAGGAAGGAGAGAGGGCGGTGGGAGGGGAGGGGATGAGGAGGGAGGCTTGCTGCAGCCCAGCACTCACTCTCTCTCATCCAGGCTCACCATTCTCCTCTCAGCATCTGTGGAAGAAGGCGATGCTTTGCTCCGTACGCCTCTAGTATGCTGCTCCCCGCTAGCCGCTGAGACTCAGGCAGAAACAGGAAGAGTGAGAGGAGGCTAAGACAGGGAAGAGAGTGAGAGACAGACAGACAGAGAGAGAGAGAGAGAGAGAGAGAGAGAGAGTAGGGGATTTTTCTTTGCTGAGGCGTTGCTGTTGTGTGTGGAGAGAGAGAGAGCGTGAGACAACGGCCGGCGTCTCCCAAATGGAGTGGAATGGGTTTAAGATGGTAAGGAAATAAGCCACTGCCACTATACTCCACTGTGCATTGTTAACCATCGCTTCATTTTGCCTACAGTGGCTAGAGCAGGTTGTAGACGTACTATCACCCACGTCAGAATGTAATACTCTTTCAGCACAGGCAATGCAGTGAGACTATTAAACTATTTGCCGTGCAGAATGTTAAGTTGCTTCATACGGGGAAGGAGGATACAGCAGGGGGTTAGACTGATGTGGGCAGGATGAGGGAGACAGATGGAGGGATGCAGCCAGATATCATGCAAATAGGAGAGGTGTGGAGGCAGTAGTAGAGGTAAGGAAGGATGGGGAGAGAAGCGGAGGGAGGGAAGGGTTAAATCGGGGGAACAGCACCCATTTTATGTTGAAGCCAGCCAGGGCTGTAGGTGTCCCCCCCTTTTTCCTGCCTTTGCACCACTCTGAAATATTTACCTGCGTGTAGTGCTGCAGCAGCGATGGAACGCACACTGATGCTGAATGTAGTGTGAGATGGTAGGGAAACTGGACTTGTGTGGGTTTTATATTCATGTATGCAAAGTAGTCTTTGTTAATTATATGAGAAGGCATGTTATCCGTCATGCTGCTTGTGTGCACAGTGCAGAGTTTGTGTCGGCCATAAGTTGTGCCTGAGCTGGAGAGGAAGACGGAGTAGTAGGTGTGTTGGAGTTACACGCCTGGATTGCAAGTTTTAAACCCATTGCTCATATGAGTGTGTGTGAATATACTCTCAGTTATGTGTTATGCTTTTGTGTGAGCGGGTGTTGACATGTCATCACACCCTGTAAGTAATCTGCTTTGCTCAGCTTCCTTTAACTTTGCACCATTCATCCATCACATCCAAGCGACAGAGCGAGAGGTTGACAAACAAAACTAGCAGCCATATTTTTTCCTCTTGCTGTTTTCACCTGTCATATATTTTATTTCGCTGCCCATACTGCGTCACCACTATCGAGTCAATACCATTTTGCATTCTCGGTGCATCCATCTGTTTTCACTGTCTTCTGACTCACTTTTGTGTTTGCACGAAGAGCATTAATCATTTGCCGGCAAGTAAATGATTGTTTGCGCACTGGCTGCTCTCCATTGGATGCAATCAAAATGCTAATTGAAACGAAGGCGGCTCCCCTGTTTGGCGACTTGGCTAGTAGTGACGCTAGATGCTGGTATGCCGTCTCCCCGGACACTCGCGGTTAGCAGCCTGGTACATGTGCATAGATGGAAGGGGCCTAGCAGGAACACACGAGAAAGAGCATATATTGTTTATACCATAAATACACATAGTATTGAGCTAGTATTATGTACAGAGGGGTGGAAGGAATGGACAGGAAAGGAGAATGAAAAGGAAGGGAGTGAAAGACTCAAATGTTCATCAGTATTGGAGGCATTGGATGTGAGATTGCGCCATAAAACCTCCTGATGGGAACCAGTGGGGGACAGGCCATCATTTCACACACACACACACACACACACACACACACACACACACACACACACACACACACACACACACACAACTCGCACAGATACACACAAACATACAGTAGCTCCAATACCCTCAGGCAGAACACCATGAGCTCCAAGGTTACACATCAATGCTAATAGGGTGGGGTGTGTGAGGAATTTATTAGCTACAGTGCACCGACCGAGTGTGTGCGCTCAGTGATTTACATGTAATTGAAGATCAGGGAGACATAAGATAAGGATAGGTATGTGGATATGTAGTCCTGGGGGGATTATAGGTCTGAGGAACAATGGAGATGATTCACAGACTTCAAGTAAGAAATGACAGATGATGAGCTAAGAAATAAAGAACAGGGAAGTAAAAGTAACAGGACAATAAAGACATGTTCGTCAAATTGATTATATGATAAGCCTGTGATACATGTCTGTGTTATCGGCTGAGTGTGTGTGTGTGTGTGTGAGTGTGTGTGCGTCAGAGAGGGTCGGACTGACGTGTGTCCAGATGCAGAGTGACACGGTTAACTAGAGCCTGATTAAACACCAAGCAAATAGAGAGGGAGAGAGAGGGGAGCAGTGGTTCAGACACAGGAACAATTGGCTCGTAATCTTCTCTCCTGTGTTCCTATGCTCAAACATTAGCTCCGTAGGATCTGCTGGAGATGGGTGTGTCATCATTTATTTGTATTTGTAGATGAAATATCAATTCTTAGTGTTAGCAGGATGGAGGAGTTTAAGCATAACCTAGCACTTAGTGCACTGATATATGATCGGGGTGGGGGGAAAAATCTTTTCACCTATACATTATCGCTTTTTTTTTCCAAACAATTTTGAAATAGATTTTTTTAATGCCAGAATTGATATATTTGCTTCATTTGAGTCTATGCAGAGGTAGAAGGACGTTACCGCTTTTATTGTTGTAGTCGGAGTAACGTGACGTCATATCTGTTTCAACCAAATCAAAGCCACTAAAGAGCAGAAAACGGTGGAGGGTCTGCGTGGATACGACTTGAACCCTCACATTAAATCCAACTCACACAACTACACATGCAGTTAAGTATGGAAACACTTTGGGTTTCACACGTTACTAGGAAAGGCAGAGCTAGACATTATGGCTAAAGCTGCATGCTAACTCTGTCATGGACAGGAAGCGTTATCGTATTGAGGTAACGTGCAGTCAAACCAGCCGTCACTCGCATCTCTTTGGTCAAATCGGCCGACGCTACAACTGTAGATCACCCACATACTGACATTTATGTTAAATGTATTAAAACAGCCCCGATGGAGCTGACCACGGATGTATAAAGAGAATGGAGCTGATGGGGATAGATCGCAGCAGACTTGGCAAAGATAGAGGAAGTATACACGTTACTACGTCCGGTTTTCAAAATAGGGGAACTGTATATACAAAACACACACATGGAAATGAGACTGGTTGGATTATATATTATAAAACACTACATGTCCCTTATAAATTAAAAAGAAAATACATTAATTTGTGAGGAAAATTACTTAGATTTTGGGGTTGCTAGAAATCTGAATTAATTCCCGACAATGACTGACATACCTGACTACATGCAGACACATAATTGTGTATTTTTACCGTATCAATTAAGAGAAAAAGTGTATGATTAGTGTATGACTAGAAGTGTACGATTCAACTTTTTCCCATGGTCTAGTGTTGAAAAGTTAACACTTGTAGAATCGCAGTACTTAAAAATCACAATACATATTGAATCAGTACCTAGGTATCGTGAATCGGCAGAAAGACATATTGTCCAAGCCCTAATATTTGATGATCTTATAACATTTAGCTTCAGTGAAATAAATTGCTCAAAAAACTAGATCATTTCCTGACCATCTGACACCTCTCATGATAAACTAATAGCTAACAAACTGAAGCAGACCACTTAGATTACAGTGCTCTGTTAAGATCTTCATTACAGAGTAGCAAAATCCTGTTTTTACTTCCTTTAAGATGTTCTCTTGGGCCCAGAGTGCTTATTTGCTTGTAGAGAGAGTTTTCAAGATGGTGTACAGCTAATTTGATAGTTTGTGATGTGTGTTACAGAGCAGCAGAAAGAAACATCCATGTTGGTGGAGGTGAATAATGCACGATGTGGGTTTGACTCGTTCGTGGCTGGTTGTGCATTGTGCATTTCTCGGCATGATGTCTTAAATTAACCTTTAATAAAATGGACTTTGTCGATGGACGAGAGGCAAACACGAGCTGAGTAGAGAGCATTCTTATGCTGTGTGTTTAGCTGAGCTGCCATTAATAGTTTGATCAGTTTTTCATATTCAGAAGTTGCGCTGCAGTTCATCACATCCACAGTAATTAACTACAGAATGGTGAGATGTCAGACAGTCGTATCATGTCTTTGTGTTCGTTGTATTGTTCATGTATGAATATACAATTTAATTAATATGCAAGTGGGTACACATACAGTAAACAGTAGTGTGTGTGTGTGTGTGTGGTTTAGAGCTGCATCAATTAATCAATTCGTTGTCAATGGGGATGTAAATAATTAACTGTTAAACTGTTAACCTACATGAAGAATTTTAACCAATTAATGCTATCAGTTTAAAGGTTAAAAGAAATATTAAAAATGGATTAAAAAGCTGAGAGAAATGCAGAGGAGTTGCTTGTCAGTTTAAGGAGAAAAGCTGGTCCACCTTAAAAGCCCACCTTAAGAGAGTCTGAGCCGGAGTTACAGATACAGGAAGTTGGCTCACATCTTGGAGGAGTTGTAGCCTCGTAGCATTTATTCACCGACACATTAAGTGTACACATACTGTCTGCTACAGCTACGTTCACAGCTATAAAGCACAGCCCCACACTCACTGCCGCCACACTCACACGGTCTGTCGGAAACTTGCTAAAGTTACACCGTGCTGAGTGTATGTGCGCAGCTACGGGGAACACAAAGCCTCTAGCAGCGCTACAGATGCTAACGTAGCACAAACATACATGTTTTGTAGGATAGTTGCTAAAGTTGCGCTGAGCGACAGAGTATCGTTACACTGGGCAGACACGCAGCTGACAAGCTACTAAACTAAATGTGCGGTGGTGACGGACTTTTACTGGGAAAGTGGCTGCACGTCCACAATACTACATGCAGCACTGGTTAGAGTAATATTTAAAAAAAAAAGCTTAAATTCTCTGATTTCAGCTTCTTAAACAGATGTATAATGCTATTAACATGCTGTTGAAATACAAGAAATAATGAGCTGGTGGCTAAATGCTCATCTATCGCTAAATTAGCTGATTTAGCTACTAACGTTAGCCTAGCTGGCTGTGTTCAAATACTAATGTATCATGAATGAACTGCTTCCTAAGTTAAATGTGAATATTTTCTGGTTTCTTTACTCCTCTATGACAGTAAACTGAATATGTTTGATCAATTTTCTGACATTTTACAGACCAAACAACTAATCAATTAATCAAGTAAATAGTCAGCACATGAATCGACAATGAGAATATTCATTAGTAGCCACCCCAGTCAGGTGTGCATCATACTGTACATGTCCCCTCTATCTTTAGGTACATGGCCAGCTCCTGTCGGGTGTATACAAAAGGATCGGTCGCAGCTTTCTGCATTAACATTGACCCCGGGTCATAGTGAGGCAACTGGACAGAGATACAAGTTGATTACATTTGTTTGGTAGGACCTTTCCAAGCACAACGGGGAACTCCTGCAGGACCGCACAGAAGCGTTTTGTTCTCTATTTTTCCTTTAATAGTCTGAAACTCACAACAGTATATTTAACTTGTTAAAGGTGCTAAATTCAAAATTCAGAGCATTTCTATTGCCTCCAAACGGCTCTCAACATGGAGACAGCTGAGCCGATGGTTCCCAGTTAACATTACAAGCAGTGCAAACAACAGCAGCAGTGCTGACAGAACTAGCAATGTTAACCCAGGGGGTGGGTGTTATGCTTTTGCAACCTCTCTGCTGTAACCGCCATATGAGCTCAGTGCAGAGTGGAAGCCATAAGCTAGCCAGTGGGGAACGCTCACATGCAGTAACATGTGGCCAGCCCAGCTACGTAAACAAAGCACAGAGAAGCTCAGATTACAACACACAGGGACACTGACTTCATTCTGTGCTCAAGTAGACATTACTCCTCTACATCTTTACATAGCAAATAGTTGTTTGCTGCTATATTAATGCTCTGGATATCATATAGAGAACCCTACAGTAAACCCACAAAAATGTAAAATTTCTTTGAAGGGCATCAGGTCCTAATGTTTGTAAATCCATGCTATAATCAAACACCTTCAAAATTAAATCAGCAACACTCAATTTTAAGAAAAAATATTAAATTATTCTAATACAACTTCCCCGACACTAGTATGATTAACGACACAACTGGGGGTTAAAAATATAGCTGCTATTACAAAGTAAAGATTTGATTAATGTGACATGACACAACTAAGATACATAGCTGAAGAAGACAAAGTCATTTTTCTTTTTGCCCTTACACGAGGTTTTGTCATTGCTTTGGCATGTTTTGTGCAAATGTATTATGCAGTCTCTCAGTATTTTGGTGGTACAGTGTCTGTACAAATATCGTAAAAAATATTTTATTGTCTTTAAATGTCTTTTCCACTTTCCCTTAAACAAAAGCCGGATGGAAGCGGTTAATGAGCCAAAAGCCTGTTTGAATAAGAAGCTGCTGTAACAATCTCTGTCCCAATTAGCACGCTTTGGTTTTTAAATATTCCTTTTGTGTGAAGCCTAAACACACATGAAGACTCACAAAACGGTCACGTTGAAAATTTAATAGGCTTCCACAGCGATTTCCTTCATTTATTTAAAATGTGCCCCCCCTCGCTTTTTAAAAAAGCTAGAAATCTGAGAGGCATGGCAAGGCATTCTGCTGTGAGGGGAGCAGCATTCACAAATACTAGACCTAATTCCTTTGGCAGCAGCTCAAACTGCTACAGACAGACACATAATCAGCTGGGGAGTGTTAGCGCCTCAGCCCACTAGCAAACACAGGACCGAGCCCTTGTTGTGCATCGCTGCTTTTCAGAATAAATATCCCGATGGAAAATACAGTGGGAGGAAAGAGGTATTCATGTGTATATAGCTCTTTGTTCCGTCAAAGAAGGAGAGAGGAACACTGGCTTTCTTAGCTACTTTACTGCTCATTCTTTCTCCATCCTCTCTCTCTCTCTCTCTCGCTCTCTCTCTCTCTCTCTCTCCCCTTCCTTCCTCCCTCTCCTCCTCTCATCCTCCACTGTACCGTGTGTGTTTTGGTATTCATACAGATGTTTGGATTTGAGTGGCAGTTTCTCCTGAGACTGTGCACAAGTGGCTGACTCGTCTCATCTGCATTTTGCATCCCAGGAAAAAAAAAAAAAAAAGAGAACAGAAAGCAGCGGAAAGCATCAGCAGGCAGACAGGCTGTGTGTGTGTGTGTGTGTGTGTGTGTGTGTGTGTGTGTGTGTACGTTGCCTGTTGTTTGGCTTCAGCAGCTTAACTGGCCCCAGCGCTGTTGCTGTGTGATGTTTAAAGGACGTTTCAAGGTCACGCTTTCGACAGTTCTCGCCGCCTCTGACACATTAAACATTTATACATTTCTGTAGCCGGATGAATTATAGATTGAACATGCAACCGAACATGCTACAAAATGGCACCATTGTGGTTGGTAATAGACACATTAGGGCCTACAAACACAGCATCCCACATGACAGCCTGTAGCCTGCTTTATCTCAGCAATAGCAACACCAGCACGGGGGCAAAAAGAAAAAGGCTGATCTTGCTCCGTGCAGTGTATCGAGATGCTGGAAAATCCCACCGTGTGAGGAGAGGGGATGTCAAAGGTCCATCTGCAAGTCAGTTGTGGTCAATGAGCCACTGTACATAGAGAGCATAGTACTGGAGCTGACAGTCTTCATCTAAAAAGGAAACCTCATGAATTATTAAGAGAAAACGCAGGCACAGAGGTAGATAAAATCTGGCTATTTTCTCTTGTCAGTCAGAGGTTTGGTTTGCCGTGATGTAGCAGAGCTAAGCAACCAGCTGTACGTACCGGCAGTTATAAGGCCGCAGTCTGAGATGGTAATTTTTAGGGGTGAGGAAAGAAATTAATTCACCTATGTAAAGCGGGGTGGGGGGATTGTTTTGTTTTTTTGTCTCTGCTGAGGTAGAAGTAGAAGGACGTTACCGCTTCTGCTGTTGTAGTTTGAGTAACTTGACGTCATATCCGTTCAGTATCCGTCAATCAAAACAAACTAGCTGCAATGAGGAAGTACAAAACAGCAAAAAGGTGTCTGCGTTGACACGACTTGAACCCTCACATATTAAATCGAACGTGTTACACTCTACAAATGCAGTAAATTATGGAAACAGTTGGGGTTTCACACACTGTCTGGAAAAACAGAGCTAGACACCACGGCTAAAGCTGCATGCTAACTCTGTCATGGACAGGAAACATGAGGTCAAGCCAGCCGTCACTCGTCTCTGACTACATACATGCTGAAAATCTAACATTTAATGTATTGATTTAGATATTTTCTAAAGTTATAGTCCCTAGAAGTGTCTGATTCAGCTTTTCCCATGGTCTAGTGTTAAAAAAGTTAACAAAAACACACACACTCCCAATTAATTCTAATATTGCATCCCAATACTTAAAAATTAAAAATCGCAATATATATCAAATCAACACCCAAGTATCGTGATAGTACTGAATGTGCAGATAGGTGTATAGTCCTAGCCCTAGTAATTCTGATAAAGGAGGTTGTTTGTCCAGGAACAGGAATATGGATTCTCATCATGTATATTCCCCTTGCCATCGACAGGCATGCAGTCATCCCTGCACAGTATAACTGGAGGGAAACGGAGGGAATGTGATGCTTATCGAGACTGATAAACATCAGCGGCAGGCATGAACGCCACCTGTCACGTTGATACAGGGAGGCAGAGAGAGAAAAAGTCAGAAAGAGAAAAGAAAATGAGAGATAGATGCGTGCTACCTCCTGGTTTCTCGGCCACATGCTATAACGCCGTCGCAGAACTTTCTATGGCAATCATCCGCCGCCTCCTATATGTTGCCTCCACAGTATAAGCGCAACGATAGCCTCCTGTGGGCATTTTCAATTACTCCGAACTGTAAGGCAGTAGGGGGGATTAATCTGCTCGTTTGAATGCGCGCCACACTTAATGGTTTAGCTGGTGTGCCGGCGGGCCTCGTCTGTTAGCTGTGCCGGTATACATTTAGGCCTTTGTGTCTCACTCTCCTCCTGCTGCAGCAGAAGCCATCTCTAAATTGCACCGCTTTCACATCAAGTTACACCGAGATTACATTTTCACAGAAGACGGGCTCACTATAAATTCTCGAGTCAAAGTCCAAATTGATTGAAGCAACTTTATAGCATTAGGAAAGTGACTGCAATAGTTTAGCTATTGCAGTGTTGAAATCTGTTTCAGGTTGATTAATGTAGCTGAATATTCAGATGACACCAAGCTTATTGAATGTTACACTCAGGCGCTGTGTATTTTCTTTGATTCACTACTTGAGAAATGAAAAACTAGCATGTGGACATTTAAAGCGAGATCTAAAAATACAGTCTGTATGTATATGCAGTATGTAACACTGTTAGGGGTGTAAGAAAATATTAATACACTTGTATTGTGATATTATGTTGTGCGATACTGTATTGATTCTCCAAAACTATTGATTCCAGAGTAAATATACTGGCTTGAATCCTGCCTGGAGCTTTATGTCATCCCCTCTGTCTCCCCGTTTCACCACAGTCTTATCAATAAAGTTGAAAAAAATAAAAAAAATAATCTTTAAAAAATATATATACTGGTATCACATGAAACTAAACATAAACTGGTACCAAATGTGCAAACTGGCTTGATGCAAAAGTGGGTAAATAGTGCTTCAAATTTATATTAAATTTTGGTGAAGAAAAACTGGCACGACTATTTTCAAAGGCATCCCATGACCTCTGACCTCAAGATATGTGAAAATAGGTTCTATGGGTACCCACGAGTCTCCCCATTACAAACATGCCCACTTCATATGAACATGTGCAGTCTGGGGCAAAAAACAGGCATTTTTTTGCATGCAGTATTGTTTCTGCATTATTTTTGCCTATTCTAAAATGGTGTACTTTTTGTGTGTGTTGTAATGTTGACTTGTTTACAGTATCACAATATATTGAATTGTCACCCCCGTATCATGAGACGTATCATATTGCCAGATTGTTGCCAAAACACAGCCCTAAACACAGTCTGTTTACACTCTTCTATTCACTTAAATTGTTTACCAAAGAATCCTGCAAGAACTTTTGTTTTTTTACTGACATAGTCAAATGTTGCACCAGTCGCAATTTATTGCATTTAAGGCTGTCAGTTGATTAAAATATTTAATTGTGATTAAACGCATGATTGTCCATAGTTAATCGTGATTATGGTAATCGCAAATTAATCAGGCTTTATCCTTTCAATATGTACCTTAAAGGAAGATTTGTTGAGAATTTAATACTCTTATCAACACGGTGTCAGAATTTTAATGTCTCTTTAATGAAATCACAAACCAGAGGCCCCAAGGAACAGGAGTATCACAGGCAGGATAACACCACAATCCAGAAGAATACACTAGAGACACAAAAAACACTAGGAAAGACTGTGAATCAGGTGACACGCTCCACATGGGGGTTGATGACGAACTGAACTGAAACAGAGGAAACAGAGACTAAATAGATGAGGAGTGCAGGCTGATTACTCACAGGTTAAACAAATCAGTGTGGGGCAAACAATCACAAAAAGGCAGGAAGTAAAACTAGAAATGACACAAGAGGTGAGTTAATTTCAAAATAAAACAGGAAACAAACTATGACAGGAACCCAGGACCATGACAGGAAGTAAATGAGACATGACATAAGAGGTGATTGACAAAATAAAACAGGAACACTAGAATGAATGAATGTATATGACATATAACCCTAAATCAAGAAACCAAAATCACAATTACAGAACCTATAAAACACTAGAAGATGAAACAAAATACAACCCAGAACCATGACACATGGGAGTGGGCAAATATGCTGCTTTATGCAAATGTATGTATATGTTTATTATTTGAAATCAATTAACAACACAAAGCGATGACCATTGTCCAGAAACCCTCTCAGGTACTGCATTTAGCATAAAATAGCCTCAAATCATAACCATGAAAAGTCAGTGTGTCAGTGTGCTGACTTGACTATGACTTGCCCCAAACTGCATGTGATTATCATAAAGAGGGCATGTCTGTAAAGGGGAGACTCGTGGGTATCCAAGGAACCCATTTACATTCACATATCTTGAGGTCAGAGGTCAAGGGTCCTCTATAAAAAGGCCATGCCAATTTTTCCTCAAAAATTTAGCGTCATTTTGAAGCGTTATTGAACCTGCTTTGCAGCAAGCTAATAAGACACGGTTGAATGGATTCCTTAGGTTTTCTAGTTTCATACAACGCCAGAAACTTCACTCCAGCTTTAAAACTGAGCCCGCTACAACCTTAAAAATCGCAAAATGCATTAAAGAAATTAGGGCTGTTAAAACAAATTTACATTCTGATCGCGTTAACCTTGACAGCCCTAACTGAATCACAACCCCAGTAACATGATACGTATCGTATCGCCAGATTCTTGCCAATACAATACAAATGAAATAATTTGGTAATGTCAGCACAGGAAGAAGAGATTTGCCAGAGAACAGATATACACGTTTTAGCTCGTCTGTCTGTCGGCGATGCAGTAACCTCTACTTCCACATATAGTTTCGAGTTATTCATTGCCTCCATCAAACTGTTTACTCATTAAGACAGATGACGGACGGCTGTCCTTTTCGCTCGCAGCTATTTGATTATATGAGCTCCGGTTCGGAGCTGAATCAATAACCAGATTAGCGGAGGCGCACACACTGACATGCACTCACAGCACCCAAGGCCGTGGAATGAATTCTCCAGTACAACGGTCGGTTTGTGTCTGTGTGATTTAGCTCTATGCCTTTGCTGCAAGGCGCACACACACACACACACACACACACACACACACACACACACACACTAGCAGGCTGTGTCTGAGATGCAGCTGATGGGGAAACAGTGATTAGATTAGGACGAGCTCTGCCTCTGCTTAGCAGCCGGCCAGTGTTCCTCTCTCCCTTGTTCTCAGTGGAAGTGCTGTGCTGTAGGTTTTTGTTCTTATCATATACCTCCAGGCTGTTTATAGCTTTTTAAATACCTGTTAAACAAAGCCAATATTACCACTTCCAGCCTCAAACCAGTTTTAATTAGAACTCCTACTGTGAATTATACAGAAAATTGAGTTTAGTCAGAGGAGTTTACAAGTTTCTTATTCAGGTGCACAGGGAGAATAATCTTAGAGAGACTCCTTTTGGGGAAGTTGCTTTCGCCACTTATCTTGTTCTTCAAGGCCTTTTTTTAATACATACAACAAGCGTGACTGTAGACTTGAGCAAGTGAGGAATGTATTTTCTAGTTGGCTGCGATAGCATGACACTGCTGAATTGCTTATTTCTGACCTGATACATGCAGGTGGCCACAGTAACGGCGTATAGTTGAGCCTGAATCCGTGTGCATGTTTGAATATGTTTGTTTACGCTGGTGTATTTTAGTGCATTCTGCCAAAGATAGGAGGCAGCTTCACTGAAATGGCTGGTTGCCTGCACAGGTGCGTGGCCGCGTTCACCTGCCAGCTACTTGTGGAGGTGGTGTCCTCGCTCTCATGACACATGGTGCTGACTCAGATGGATCGGCCGGCTCGCTTTCCCCGCCTCACTGTCTGTTCCTACATCCTCTACAGGCCTACTCTGTCCCAGCCCGGCGAAAAGCAACTTCAGCGCGACACCGAAATGAAGCACTGTGTGGAAACACGAGCTATTCCCTGAAATACAATCCAGAGTAGTGCAGGTTTTTGTCACTGCAGTGCAGTATCACTCGTATTTATTCAGAGTACAGTCACAGTGAGTTAAAGTAACCAGGTTAGAGCTTAACAGTGATTTTTGTGTTGTGAGAGAAAAAGGACACGCCCATCTATTGGGAGGAATTGGGAACACATGAAAATCTCACTTTTTCAGTGCTTGTGTATAACATTTGGGTATCTAAAGTGCCTACCAACCCATGAATGATATAGGCCCACTGCAGGCTTGCATGGCTCTTCCTGTCTCTCCTGCTTCATTTTTACCCCTTTTGTCTTATTTTTTTTTTTTTTTTTTTCGTACCATCCACAGAAACAAGGTTAAAGATGTTACATGCTTTAATATTCGTGAAAGACCTTTTTTCTCATGCTGACACCCGTATTCACCCTCTGTCTGAAACACTCCTTTTTAGCGCTTGTCTCTTTTAGGACCCACTCCCAAAAAATCTTTTCAAGGTTAGCTTTCAAGCCGTGGGTGGAGGACTATGTATTATAATGAGCCTGCATGTGACACAGGTAGGGGAGCCAAATCTGAATGTCACAAAAACTGACTGGGTTGTCTTATTTCACAGTTTGCGGGTCGGTGGGCACTCCAGATACCCAAATGTATGTGCACAAGCACAAAAAAAAAAGTTTTTCATGATATGTCCCCTTTAATACTTACTAAATAGGCCCTACATGTTAGATAAATATCATATCCACTAAACCCTTTAACCACATTAATGACATTTAATTAAGGACAAAATCCCATGTAGAGGATGAGACGATGATTTAGCCTCTTTAATCCACCAAAATGTCCTAGCTAAGGGCTTCGACAGTGATCACTCCCATCCGTCACACCCAGGGATTACAGCAGGACAGACAGCGACGCACAGCAGAGACATCTTGCTGATTTGACTGAGCTGGGAGCCGAGATGCTGGCTGCTGCAGCGGCGAGGACTGGCACAAAGGCTGGCGAGCTGTTGATGGGGATTTGATGGCGTTCAAGGGAAGGTTGCTTTTTGGAATGATGGCACTGTGTTGAGTTGCAGCTGAGGATTGGATAGAGAAATAGAGGTCAGGGTTCACCAAGCGAGGGACTGCTCCTGGCGCGTGAGTGAATCTAGGGGAGATGTGATGAGGACCTGAGAGGCCGGGCTAGGGCTGGAGCCGAGGGACAGGGACTTGGGCTGACGGGCAAGGCCAGGCCTTCAATTCCAAGGCCCGGTCCCGAGTGCTCCAGGCTTCAGCCAAACAGCTAGGCAGGTGTCCAGCTGATCTCACACCCCCACAAGGGGAGGAACTGCAGAGCACCAGTCACTGGAGCTGCACAAATTGAAGTGTCATCTCCAGAGTCAAGATGCTCACCAATTTTCTGCATGCGTTGGTGCAGAGTTGGGATTCTGCCAGTGGACAAATGGCTCCAGTTTCCGCCTACAGTTGGGCCGAGCAACGGACACGGTGTGTGTGTGTGTGTGTGAGAGAGAAAGTGTATGTATGGAGCACTGCAGGTCCTCAGTCATCGCCCTTGCAGGTTGCTCTGTCTTTTGACTGCCCAAAATGCAGCATGAAATAGTTTTTGAGGAAAGTTTTAGATAAAAATAAGCCAAGTGAATCGAGTGGAACAAGTTACATCACTTTGGTTATAGGGCTGGCAATCATGTCATCATGATACAACGGTTACAATATATCACAATATATTGCGAGGCGATCTATTGCAATTTTTTAAATCTCCTTTTAGGAAAACTGTCATAGTTTAACAAATACACTACCATCTGTATAAATCAGAGTTTAAAAAAAAGTTGACTTTTTAATACAATCAGAACAGTCCCTGTAACATCCAGCATCAAAGCACAACACAGAGGGCACATATTTGCAAATTAAATAAAGTATCGACTGAGTAAATCTTTGCATTTAAACTGTTAATTTAAAATTATAATCGCGTTTTTGATAATCTAGAAACTATTACTAAACATAATATTTCAATTTCCGATATTTTCTTACACCTCTATTTGCACTGCGCAACATTTAATTGCAAAATCATTGCAAAACTTGTTGTGCCAGACTCTTACAAGTGAAACCGAGCAACACATCAGACATTTAATATTTGAAAATAAGAATCTTTGCCAGCAGACTCATCCTATAATTGTCTGTGAAATATGAAATCTTGAGGTTATTATATAGAGCTTGTCTGACATAGCCCTCGGCAACTGGCCGTATCCTGTCATCTCCTGACCTCTGACCTTACGCGAGTATGTGCCAATTACCTAGGGGCAGCGAGGGAGTGTGTGAGAAAGCTGCATCGATCTCGCTGGAAGACTGAAACATCACAAACGAGAAAGAAGAGGTGGGGGGTGGGGGGCAAAAAAAAAAAAAGTCAAGCCAAAGTTAAATGAAAAATTGCTTACGTACACGTCTCACGCGGCCTGGAACATTTATTATTCCGAGTCACACGGAGAGAAAAGAAGAGCAGGAGGATAGAAGAAGAGAAGAATCCATTTGGTAAAGTAGATGCAGATCGATGAGACTGGAGGCAGGCGGGCCAGAGTGCAACAGAGGAGGGGTGTGTGTGTGTGTGTGTGTGTGTGTGTGTGTGTGTGTGTGTGTGTGTGTGTGTGTGTGCGCTTACTTGCATGAGGCGTCCCAGATTACTTTCCCTGATTGATCCGGCCCAGCATCCGTCTGACCTGCGGGACATTTCAGAGCTCGGAAGATGCTGGTTGAGGTGGAGAGATGGCAAGAGAGAGAGAGAGAAGAGACGGCCAGGAAGAAAGGGAGAGGAGAGAGAAAAATAAAAATCAATAGCGCAGAGAGCATTACAGAGAGCTCGACTAGCCGAGGAGCTGAGATAGTAAAGTCGTATTAATCTCTTTGTGTCTCAGTCAGTTTGATAGGAACTCCAATTCAGTATCACTTTGGAGAACAAGCAGGGAGTTTCAGTCTGAGTGTAGCAGTATCAGGTGTGGCCACGTTATGCTCGCAAGAATGGGACAAATTGTCAGTATATTCGACTTATTCATGTGTCTTATATTAATGATGTTTTATGTCAAATTATTTGATTTCCCATTTTCTCATTTTAACAAGCCAAATGTTAAAAAATAAAGATGAGATGCATAAGGCAGAAGGAAATCGCTAATAATATCTGAGGCAAGATGGTGAGGCGATGTCTAACAAGTCAGATGGTTGCATGCTGGCTCCATTTTGTAGCTGCCAGGCAGCGTGTCTATCAGCGGAGAGATCCTGCAGCATACTGTCTACTCCGCAGTCTCTACAGCCTCCATCTATCCTGGCCAAGTCAGGGTAAATTGATTGTCTAAGCCCTGTAAGGGGGGGGGGGGGGTTGCACCAGGCCAGCAATATAAAGTGGTGGTTTTACGGTGTGCAAGCAGCAGAGAGAGGAGTGACGGAGGTGAAAACGCAAATTTTAGCTTGTACTGTAAGCGACATAGGGATGTGGAGAAGAGGAGACATCTTTGTGGACAGTATGAAAGAAAGACTTCAAATACAGTAAATCTGAAAGAAAGCGGCCCGTGCCTTTGGTGTTTTCAACTGTTAAAGGAAAACAAATGTTTATCCCCCCCTTTTCTCACTGTAGAGGGGTAAGGCCCGTCCTGTTTGACTGCGGTACCCAGACACCATTGGCCGGGAGCCCAAGGAGACAGGAAGCACTTTTGTGGCATCAAATATTAATGGCGTTATAGAGTGTATTGATTATATAATACGTTTTCCCAGCATCTGAGCACAGACTGAAATGTATTCCCTGAATAATTGAAAATGTATCCATGAGCAGTTTTTCATCTCAATGGTTGGTGAATGTAATTGCATCGCACCCTTATTCCACTGTTATTTGAGATTTTATCAGAAGACGCACGTGTGTGTGTTCATGTGATAAAAGCGCGAGGACAGCGAGAATATGAAGAAAGATGAAATTGTGTGTGTGTGTGTGTGTGTGTGTGTGTTATGCTTGAGACTGTGTTTGTTTTATTGAATGGTTGAGCATTGAATATGGAGCACTGGGTAGTGCTGAGACTTAAACGCACTTCTGAGAAATGTAATATTGCTTTTTTTCCCCGACATTATGCTCTCTTGCACTATACTGTATGTTGACTGTTGAAATGGAGACTCATATGCATCTGCTTGCTGCTTCTCACATTTTTATCACCATATTTGTACAATGCTACGATTACACTGCACTGTCTGCTTGCTGCGGCGCACCATTCCCTTCCACCTCGGCATTAGAGTGACGGCTTTGCAGAATGGGTGAAAAAAAAAAAAAAGTGCTTTCGATGTTTCACCACTGCTTAACATTTCCTTTTTTCAGGGTAGCGTTTAAATGGAAACTTTGGTATTTTTCAACCTGGACACTATTTATACCATGTTTAAGTGAGTATGTGACTAAATGGCTGACAACGATTTTTGGAATTGGTCCAGTGTTGAGGGGTAAAACTGTAACCGGCAGCTTAGAAACAAGTTGCGAGGGCAAGTGAGCGTCTGACAACATTATGGAAAGGACCCTACTGAGAAATAAAACATTTTTCTTCACCTTTTCAGTCTTCGCTGATCAAGTCTGTTTGTTATAGATCCCTTTTCTGTCAATAAACATTATGTATTTTTAATCAGCAGAGCGGGCGTTGCATGGGCAGAGTAATTCCCTGCACATGATTGCAAACGCTGGCTAGCATGTTTTGTGGACTTGCTTTTTTTATCAATGGCTGAAGAAAATTATAGTTTCTCCAAATATGTACGGTCAATCACTCTCAGGGACCGCGAGTGTTAGTCTTACGACTGACTTTTCAAAAAGACAGTCTTACAATAGCTGCAAAGCATTTCAAAGATGGAGAGAAAAGGTTGCTAACAGTTTAGCTACTGCTAACCAAGCCCCAAGGAGGAGCGCCGCTCATTGATCCCAGTGTTCGTAGTGGCCAAACAGACCCAGACCGTGACGATAGCGCAAGCCGTGATGTTGGGACCCCGTGACAGAGACGTGAAGTAGACTCTACCGCGCATATCAGACATGTGCAGTAGGGCCCAATAAGACCCGGGAGATCCAGGTACTTTTCCAGACAGAAGTCGAGCGATGCCTTCACGTGCCACTGAGCAGCTTTTATAGGAATGAACAGGGCACCGCGTCCAACACTGGATCCAGTTCTCTTTATAAGTCTGTCTTGCAAACCTCAGCCAAAGGCTCCTGGTTGCACTTACGGTTAGCAGAAGGCTAAACTATTAGAAATATTTCTCTCCATCTCTCTAATAGTTTAGTCTTGTGCATGAGCTGCAGCATTCGTGACGGCTAATTACAGTTAGCAGAAGGCTGAACTATTAACAAGGTTTTCTCTCCATCTCTGAAATGCTAATGATATTGTCGCTCGCTAGAACCTTGAATCAGTTTGTCGTTTCAAACGGATGAAATATCAATTCTGACACCCAACAACACAGCAAGACATTTTTTATGTGTAACTTTAGTCTGCTAATCAGATATGTTTGCCTCCGGTCTTTCCTTTGTTTTGCCTCCTGCTAACACTGTGACGTAATCATGACGTCGGCAATAAAAGGGTCTATTGTGTTCAAGTCTCGCCCAAGGAGAAGTCTTGCTGTGAAATCTGTATATCTGTATACTTTGGTTCAAAAAAAGACCTCATCCACGTTGTTGGAATCATCTAATTATTTAGCTGTGACACTGAAAATAATTTAGATAACACTAAGCTACACTTTCTGTGCTCCAACACAACAAACTCTGCCTGTGTGACACTTGTGTTTCCTCCATTCCACTTCCGGCAACACATGAGATTTCAGAACGAGACTTCTCCTTGAGCCAGACTCTCTCCATAATGTCTGACACTTATACTAACAATCAGAGCCTGTCATGGCAAATACAAACACTTTTAATGGATGTCAACGACGGTGCCAGCTTGCCCCAATAGCACCATATTGCAGCCCATGAGCGGCTGAGGTCTACAGCACTCTCCCTCAATACTGGACCACTTTCAGAAATTGTTGTTGCTATTAGCCAGTAAGACACAAAAACATGGGAAAATAGAGTCCAGGTTTAAAAATACCAATGTTGCCCTTTAACAGCAGGCTATGCAGTATGTTGTCCTTCTTAATGAAAGGAATGTATGTGGTGCCTGCTAACTGTACCTAGCGTGGGCATTTTAGCCTCAGGGGTGCAGCTATCCCTGGCACTGTCCACTCTTGGCTCTGTCAAGTGGTTATAAATACACCTCACTGGCTTTGGCACACCTGCATGAGGTTGACCTAACACATCTAACAATGTTAGATTTGAAATGTAAATAAACAAATGAATGCTTCTAACCAATTTGTCCCAGCTGCACTTAGTAGAACATGTTTTTTCTATTTATACAACCTTGACTCAACAGTAACCCTCACCAGACTAAAACAAAGGTGGCTCAACTCGATATTTCTATACGATCGTCCCCAAATTATCCCAATATTCACCATTACCTGTCAGCTGGTAGAAATAATATCCCCTGTCCTCTTTTCTGCCCTGACCTCCATGCCCCTCTGCATCTTCTTTCTCCTTTTCAAGCTGACAGTTCACTCTCATTTAGACCTCCATTATGCATTCCTGCTCAAGTTTACAAGACACATTGACAACAGAACATAGACTCTCTCTATCTCCTCCCCCACCTCTGTCTCTCTTTCTTTGAAGTATAGGAAGTGTCTTCCCTATTACTCAGCTCTTGCCTCCCCCCCATCCCCCGTTCCCATCTGATCCCTCATTCCTTCTCTTCATCTCTCTGAAGGAGTAAATGAAGGCAGAGGTCATCCCTCCTCTCTGCCTCCTCTCCTGCTAAATTGGCTGCTTGTAGCATCCGTAGATAGCTGCAGGCATTTAAGCCCCCCGCTCTGGAGAGCTAGTGAACATACTTCCTGCTCATTTGTGGCATTTCTGTCTCTTCTACCACAGGCTTGTTTACCCACAGAGAGCAAGAGGGAAACCCTCATTATAAACTCCGCCAAGGTCATCGCAGTCGCCACACCGATCTGCCAGCTCCAACACACACATGCAGTTTTGTTCAGTCCAATGAAGGTGCTCAAATTATTATAGCAGACTGAAACAACTCCCTATTTCTATCTGAGCTATTCCACTTTCAGAATGAAGAAATATTTCAGCAATTTGAGTCGGACGGTTTGCCAAATCTTAACCGTCACCCCAATTTCTTCCTCCCCCAAAGACAAACCACTCAATCAGTCATACCAACCAAATCCTGAGCCACCCGTCTTTGTTTTAGTTGGACTGGTGGAAGGACTGTGAAGGTGTCGCTGTTTTTCCAGTTGAGCCGCCGTTTTCCCCATCACCCCCAACCGCCCCACTCCCCAAATCCCACCACAACCCTAACCTTGTACAAGTGAGTGTATGATGTTGACGGTGGGCCGTGCGTCCCTCCCTCCCTGTGCTCCGCTCCATAGGGGTCGACAGAGACACAGTGGCGTCAGGCAGAGCTCCCACAGCTCCAGGGCTGGGCAGAGAAGGGATTGCTGACACAGCCAAAGATGGTAAGGAGACTACTGCTGCCAAATGGATGGCCCAGCCATTTTACACACCCATGAAGTAATATGATCTGATACTGCACTGTGTTCACATACTGGTTGGTGATGCTGCTGACTGAGACAGTTGAGAAGAGATTGATGGAGGGAGGACCGAGGGGTTGCAAGGGTGGAGGAAGCCGTGCAGAGATGAGTGAGAAGCAATATTCAGCTGCTGACATGTTTATCCATTGTATATATGTGAGGAAGCCAAGAAAAAAATGCTTATTTTTCAATTTATAGGTACATATTGATGTTTATACTTCAACTGTTACAAATCAATTGTGCTGTTTAGCATTCAAGGGGACAAATCATGGAAAAACTCACAGTTTCAGTGCTTGTGCTTATACCTTTGAGTATCTGGAGCAGGTAATTTGAAAAAGAAATTTAACTGATAACCAACCCTTGTTAACCTATTATTAACCTTTAACCGACAAGATTAGGGCCTGCATGCAACGCCAGCTGCAGTGTTTGTGTGCCGAGTGCCCAGTTCACCCATCCGGGAGTGTTACTGTAGCAACCACGGTGCTGCGTTCACTGTCCACAGTTCACCGTCTCGGTAAAAGTTGCACATTTACTTTAGTTTAGTAGGTTGTCAGCTGTGCGTCTGCCCGGTGTAACGATACTTTGTCGCCTGGCAGAACGATAGTGAGTGTCTAACAGACCGTGTATGTGGCGTGGTGAGTGTAGGTTTGTTGGTGGCGTCATAGCTGTGAACGTAGCTGTAGCAGACAGTGTGTGTACAGTTTATTTGTCGGTGAATAAATGCTACGAGGCTACAACTTAGCTTTTTAATTCATAATTTACATTTCTTTTAACCATTAACCAATAGTGTGAATCGGTTAAATTTCTTAACATCGGGTAACAGTTAAACAGTTAATTATTAACATACCTAATCTGATAATGATTGGGTCAACAGCGTGATATGCGGTATTATTGCCTTTTTTTTTTCCGGCAAATTCTGATTTAAGTGCTATATAAATAAGGATTATTGTTAGGCTAGGTTGTATATTGTTGCTTTTTAAATGACAGGGATGACAGTTATTAAATAGTTAATTAGTTAAGACTAATTACTTGATTATTGTCAAATGCAGGTCACAGAAGGGCACGTGCATTGTGGTTGCTGCAGTATGAGATGGAGTAGCCACACAAGTAAAAATGTCAGCACAACGCTGAAGCTCGTAGGGAAAGAGGACGGACGTGGCAGTCCATGTTTATTAATGTGTCCTCCATTGCTGTTGCTGTTCAGCGCTTAAAGACCAACCCGCCCCTCCTGCATTGTGATTGGACGGCTGGGTAAAAAGTGACAGCGACGAGCCAACAGCATTTTCCCCGAAGAGCATGTTCCAACTCGAGGCGACCAGAAAAAAATGCCAAACGTGCAGCGTTTCTCAGCGCAGGATAGACGCTCAGCACCTCAGCACACTGCTGGCGTTTGTAGCATAGTGTAAATATGTGACGCTCCCACTGTAAAGAATTACCAAAAAAAAAAAAAAAAAACACACACACACAAACACAATGGTTGCAGCGGTTGCTTGCCATCCCCTATGGTTGGCTTGTCAGTAGCGCGATATTGCAATATTGCAGTTATTGCGACAGCCCCTATCAACCCATAAACTGTAAAATACTGTAAAATAAGTCAGCTTTTTGTGGGCTGCCGAGATTTTTTTTTTTTTTTTTTTTTTTTTAACTATGTGTGCTTTTGAACATTAAGATGTAAACATGTTCTAGTAGTATGAACCTGAAAACGAGCATGACCTGTCTCCTTTAACACATGCTAGACTTACGGGACTAATAAAGGACTATCTTCTAACTCACCACTGTAATTTGTCCTGTTTTGCCCCCTTTATCGTGTATTCAGCACTCATTAAAAACTTCAGATTAAGCAGTCCCTCCAATACACTTCGCTTTATAGCAACTGTAGCTTCAGTATTGTTTGAATTAAGCCAATCACTTTGTCTTTCTTAAGATACCGGCTTTGGAGTGGAAGTGAAGCGTTCAACCAAGTTAAGCTGGTTTACTAAAGGGATTTTCACGCTAATGAACAATCATAATACAAACATGACAAATGTAAGTATTTAAAAGAAAAAAGCAGCTTTGTTTCATCTTTCCTGCAGCTTTCGTGGCAAAAGTGCCACCGTTTTGCAGCCTGTGACGTCACGAGAACGATAGGCTCGGCTGGGTTACATAGATATAACGACTGAGGGGACAGAAGAAAACGAAAAAGGGGTTCACTTATGTATTGTCGTGGATCCGTCATAGGCAAGAGTTCTGCAATGTAACAGCACAAAAGATAAAACAGCTTTTTTTTTTCTTTTAAATGCTTTTGTTTGTCGTGTTTGCAATATAATTGTTCATTAGAGGGGAAATCCATCCAGCTTGGTTGAATGCTTCACTTCCACTTTAACAATGACCATCAGGTATCTTTCAACTTAAAACATTAAGCATTTATTCTAAATTTTAAACACCATCCCTACACATTTGTATCATGTGTTTCCAGCAACTGCACACCGTCGACATGTATTACTCTTATTGTAGCTAGGAGCCCAGTGCTGGCTCTGCCTCCTACACGAGCAGAATTACAACTCGTGAGCATAAGAAGCTGCCGTCTCGAGGCTGCAGATCTTGAGAGGGGCTGTGTGTTGTACCGAGTCAGCAGGACATGCAGCGAGTTCTGTCCACAGCGCTAGGCTCCTCAGTGGGAGAGCAGGGGCTCACAACCAACATGAAGTGGACTGCTGAGCAGCACAAATGCTGGTGGGCAGGGACAAGGAGAGGAATATAATTGGCCACTGGGACTCGGCAGGTCCCTGTTAATTAGAGGCAGCCATTTTGGTGGAAAAACTCCTCAGAAAACGTCCCACGGAGTTGAAAGTCTCTCTGACAGAATGGAGCCCAGCAGGGAATGTAAACAGATTTAATAAGGCCCTCTCCAATCAACTCTGTTATGGCTAGATACTATTCTCTCCTTCCTCCCCCCCTCCCTCCTCTGTCTTTCTCGCTCTGTCTCTGTATCTCTGTTGTGGCAGAGTGGTGAGTGAGGAGGAAAGGATACTGTCAAAAGAACAATTTGCATGCAGCTCTCATCTGGAGAGCTTTTAGACATCTCCCTGTCTGTTTGTTTTCTGCTGTGGGCTTGGGCCCATTGTTCTCTCTGTGTATGGAAGTGCATGTGTGTGTGTTTGAGCATGGGCTTTTCCACCCGCTGCCTATGCCACAGAGTGTGAATATGTGTGTGTGTGTAAAATGAGAGGATGGAAGCAGATTAAAGACTGACATTTTGTTGCTGCCATTTCGAAACAGATGGAATAAAGAAGAGCACTAGATATATATATATATAAAAAAATAAAAAAATCAGCCTTTTTAAATGAAAGGTCTTGCGAAAGCCAAAGAAAAGATCCCCCGTTTGGCATTGTTGTTATAGTTATTTAGAGATATATTCCAAATTTTAAAGCTAGGGTCGGCAACATTGGAGAAACCAGCAAGAGTAAGCTACATTTTTAAAGTATCCAACCCAAAAAACAAAAAAAACAGCCTAGTGTTGCTAACTCTTTTACAATACGCAATATTTTGTTTGGCAATATGGTATTGATACACAAATGTCAATCTTGTATTATATAAACTATTAACCTCTTAATCCGTCCACTGTTCGGTCGGTTTACGGAAGTTCAGCGGTTGTTCAGCGGCTCAGTCTTAAAGTTAGAGGGAAGATATCATCTTCATTATATATATAGTGTGATATGTATATATCACATGGGCTCATATGAAACTAGAATACGTAAGGAATCCATTGGTACCAACCATGTCATGTTAGCGTGTCGGGAAGAATGCTAAATAATGCTCCATAGTTGAAAAACTGACATGACCTCTGACTCAAGATATGTGAACGAAAACTCTAAGATGAACAGAGTGAAAACTGTATCTTATTAGACAAAATAAATGTTGACAAACTGCATAATTTGCAGTAGAAAAAAAGGTCATATATCGCAATATATTGCAATATATCTTATCGCAATACTCAGCATATCGTAAAATGATCGTATCGGAACTTCAGTATCGCTGGGCCTCTGGTGATTTCCGCCCCTAGTAGCTAGTAGCACTTGCTCTGAAAATCACTAAATCTAGCGAGGAAGTCAACAAGTCGGCAACACAGACAGTCCATCCCTTCAGGCCACTCCCCCAAAATGATCATTATGAATATATCATAATGAACGTAAACAACCAACATGGCTACTGTTAGCACTCGCAGCTGTCAAGCTAGCAGCTTGGGCCACATGAAACGATTAGACGAGTTTATTACAGTCCTGTGACAGGCCGAGATACCAGATATTTTCCTGTTTCTGTCAGAGCATTTGATTCATTCATTGTTGTCGGGATGTACTGAGATTTTCAACACAAAAAAGGCTTCTAAAATACATTACGTACCCTAGCTTTAAGTACTTAAATAAAGACCACAGGCTTTCTTAGCCGCCTTTATTAATATGAACTGCACACCATTTGACTTTTCTTAGTCATCTTTTTGATGAAGGGGACATTATTATTTTATCATATATTACATTGATATTAGTATTAATGTATTTATTTGGTAACTAAAGAGTGATTCATATGGCAGCTGTTCATTTATCACAATCCCTGCTCACCACTACACGCAGACAGACAGATAAAAGTGACATGATTAAAGCCGAGGAGAAGTACACGCATTTTAAATGTCTCAAATGGTTTTGAAAACTATTTCTGGACAAACTGGTAAATTTTTAAATTCTGCTTTGAGATATATTATTAGAACACAGGTCCAGTCTTTTTGATAATCCAGAAATAGAGCGAAACACGACTCGTATGCCGTTTTCTCCTTTTGCTAAAACCAGCCCTGCTTCCAAGTGCAGCCTGTCTGCGTGTACTTAAGAATGGTTAAAAATAGGCCGAGAGCTGAATGGTTGAACAGGGGGAATGGGAGAGATCTGAGTGATGACTTTAAAAATTTGATTGAATCAGATTAAAGAATATTTGCATCTTAATTTGGGCTTCAGCATGTTTGGTCAACACAGTGCTTGTGCAGCATCGTGACGGGAGCTCGTGAGTTTGTGCTCGAATGGACAGGCGAATGATACATGGACCACATGATGTGTTATCATGGTAAAGGGGACACTATTATTAAAAAAAAATAATAAAAAATCTGACAGCTTACAGTCTCCTGATCTGGTTAAGCATGAGTCAAGGCAGGATGATGCCCTCTGTACCTTTGTAACAGTGCATCCATCTTCTTTTTTCTGCATTTAGAGATTACATTTAGTCGTCTCCACTCTTTCCATTTGCAAAACACTGACACCCCCCCTCACACACACACACACACACACTCTCACGTATATGCAACAAAAGCCATTAATTTGATCGAGCAAATGTTTTTTATGCAAATGCATGAATAATTTCACTTCACACGTTGTTTTTGTTGGAGAATAATGTTCACTCAGAACAAGCATTTCTATTAAATATGTATCAGAGTGCCCTGGTAGAAAAGCAAAGTGCAACCCTCCTCCTCCCACTTTTGACTCTCACTCCGTCTCACCTCGCTTTTTTTTGGGCTGTTTTCTCACACTTACACCAAACCCACAGTTCTTTTGCGAACACTTTGATCCTGAGATGCTCTGCTAAACCAGATAAGAAAAGGCAAACTTCTCTCTGTCGCAGCAGCAGCAGCAGCAGCATCATCATCAGTAGTCGGATAGCTAGCTGGAGGGCTGCCCTTGTTGTTGCCCCCTCCCACAAACCTCAGCGGCTATCGGAGAACCATTCAGAGACGCCTTTTACTGTCTTCATGAATATCTCTCTGTGTCTACTGCTTTGTTGTATTTCTCAATGTTCAGAAATATAGCATGTTCTGTGTACAATGTGTTCATTATATGTTTAGTTTGTGTTTCCATGTTAGGGTTTAGCAATGTTTTGACTAAATGTTGATGCACTGTGATACAGAAGTCGTGATGTGATAGGCAGTTGGATCATTTGGTAACATCATGACTGCTAAAAAATATGAGCCATAACAGTTATTCCATGAGACTACTTCTAAGCCATTTCAGCATGATGCAGAAGTATTTGCCTTAAAATACAAAAATCTAAAGTCATTAATGAAATACCTTAAAAATCAAGGTACTTCATCACACTGAACTGTACATCCAACATTGCTTTAACAACCCAGTTGCAGAAAAAAATGTTGGCATTGTACAATTCTGCAAACTAAACTATGTTGAATGTTGGCCTTTCTGATCCAAAAATACATTTCATATCAGCCTTGTTTCGCGCTTGCAGAAACTGCTTGGTTAAGGTTCGAAAAAACGATTATGATTTGTGTTAAAACGCTAATGTAACAACGTAACTAGCATACACAAATAATAACTGTCCTTAGTGGACAGTTTGATGTTTGTTTGAGGCATCCACACACTCCCACGCACACTTAGTGTACTTGTTACACTCTAACTTGCAACGGTCACTTGACATACTTCACTTGCTCAATGCGTCGCTTGTTGTACTACGTTACTTGCTCTACCTGAATGTAAAAACTCTGACGTTTAACGTATCCATGGTTTGCAGAAATGTACAATGCTAACATTTTTTCCTGCTGACTGGGCTGGGTATAATGCAGTCCTGACCACTGATTTAGCCCACAATAACCCAAATCTGGCAAAATCTGACAGCTGGCAAATTCTCCTCATACTATACTGTATATCGCCATGTTACATTGCAAACAATGTAAAAATGAATTTAGTATCTCTATTCCAAGAAATAATGTGAAATTTCAATTGTTCTTTGCCGCTATAGCATTTGAATCTGCCAGGTAGAATGGCAAGAAGTAATTGTACAGCAATTCCAAAACAGTGATATACTATATGTGCAAAGCTTGTTTAAAATGTTTTCAAATGTCTGGATAAATAGGCCTTTAAAAGCATTTTTCACCCAGACTGCTGATTTGACTTAATGCAACAAAAGGCTTTTTAGAAAAGAGAATTTTGAAAATAACCACTTTGTCAGAGTCTTGCATGCCGTGCTACATATTCAGTGTTCCAAATTTGCTAAATGCAGCACAGAAGCCTTTGCTAATGAATGCCATCTCTCCCCTTCTTCCTCCCTGTGCACTTTCGCTCTATGGCTCCTCTCCCTCTCTCCTCCTCCACCTCTTCGCCCTACTCCAGATCATCAGTAACATGGAGGCTCCAGTGACAAACGGCCCCAGCGGAGGAGGCACCACAGCCAACGGGCCGACCACCAACAGCCGCGGCTGCCCCTCGCCCATGCAGACCGGCCCGTCAAATGACGACAGCAAGACCAACCTCATTGTCAACTACCTGCCCCAGAACATGACCCAGGAGGAGTTCCGCAGCCTGTTTGGTAGCATCGGCGAGATCGAGTCCTGCAAGCTGGTTCGCGATAAGATCACAGGTACAAGAATGGAGACTGTCTATGCTGCGCTGCTGCTTGTGTTCCCCAAAATATTCTGCTTAGCCTTCACATCATTTGAGGTGTATCCAGTAGGTTTTGAAAAGATATCAGAGACTCCCAGTTTGTAGGTTTTCTCAGCACATACAGGAGCACGTATTTCACGAAAGTAAAAACATTTTAAAAATTACCTAAACTGAAGCCAGACGGCTTTCAAAGACAATATGATGTACTCACGAGTAGAAGCGGGGAGAAATTAGGATATAATGTACAGTAGTATACTGTGTGATGATCTGGTAGTCCCCACAGGCAGTTCCTAAGCACAAGGTGAGCTACTACTGAACTCCCCCAGAGCTGGAAGGTATCTACAAGCTTGTTTTCTATTTTGACAATTTTAGGGGTAACCTAAATTAAGAATCCCAATATATTATCTCCATATTATCTCCGGGGACAGTTCAGTCCATATTTGTGAATGTGAGCTCCTCTCTCTCAGAGCCAGAAACCAGAGACGTAAGTCTGAAACTTGTAACTTGTGTCATCAAGTATAAAGTCAAATGAGCTTTATCCTATTGTAGTGTTGTCAGTTGTGAAACAGAAAATGTTCCCATATACTCAGAACGTTCCTCTGGGTGCTCTCAGTGTCATCTAGTACATCTCTCCCATTCATTGTCTATAGAGCAGTTTGGATTTGGGAGAGAGCATAGACTGTAGACTGTAACGTGACTGCCACCCATTGGTTTGTAGACTGCCGTTTTGAAGCCTCGAGTTCGGCATTTTGGCCGTCGCCATCTTGTTTTCTTGCAACCAGAAATGAGAGAGGGTGGAGCTAAGTACAACCGAAGGCTGAATAAGACATTTGTAGGCAGCCAAAATGTTCCAATTAACTTTCATAAATTGAAAACACACTGTGAAATGTTTAAAGTTGTTACAGCCGAGAACTCTCTCAATACCGAGGTAGCCACGCCTTAAAGCATACCCTGCCCTTTATTTGACTCTAAATGGGACCATAATTCACTAAGTGAACATCATGCTGTATTGAAGAAGACTTGAAACTAGAGATTGAGACCATAAACTCAGGTTTACAATGTTTACTGAGGTAATAAATCAAGTGAGAAGTAGGCTCATTTTCTCATAGACTTCTATACAATCAGATTTCTTTTTGCAACCTGAGGAGATATTTACTAGATATTTACTAGTATTTTTGGACCATGGGAATAACATGTATGAATTTTGTAAATGGGTCTGGTTCCCCTTTAAAATGGCCAAATCCTGGCACTTTAAGACTGGACTTCCTATCCACCACAGCATCCTGCTTTTAAGGTATAATACAACAGACCACATATTTGAAAATTGTTGGTAATCTTTATGTTAATTTATTTGGGTTTTTTTTGTTTTGTTTTTTTTTGTTATATTTGCTTTGGTAGTTAAGTAACAGTAGATTGGTAGGGATATTAAAATAATATAAAGAATAATATTAAAATGAGACACAACTTATGTGGCTGCTCACATACTGCTAAAAGATCGGTGGTAGGAGTAGATGCAGTAGTACTCTGTGTTGAATGTAGACGCCCGATAAGAATTAAATACGAAATGAATAGTTCACTTCACATGTGGATACTATTCGAAGCAATTCAAGAGTCTGAAAGGAGTTATTGCCTGTGTTGTCTTGCGACAAGGAGAAATCCATCTCTGCCCTCTGTGTGTGCGTTCAAGCGCTGTGAGTCAGCAATGCAGCAAAGTGCCACATGTTCTCCAGAGGTGTTTAAATTAAGCAGCACTTCGTGGCGCTAATCATGGCTGTAATCTGGGCGTAGTGGCTGTGTGGGTGGCCATACAGCAGATGGATCGGGGGGTTGGGGGGGGTTGCGGCTCTGTGATAATGCTCCATAATGGCTTTCATTTTAGATCCTACTTACTGACACTCTTCTCCTGATAATCTCATTAAAGAGCACCAGGCTGGCAGGCAGTGGAGATCACTGAGCCATTCTCAGATAGCAGGCAAGGCGAGGAGAGTAAACACACACATACACAGATATATACGCAAACATAATCACTGAATTAGATTCCCTGTAATAGATTAAGTACAATCAAAAGAGCTGTAGCGATGACTATGTTGACTGTAAACTAGAAATGGCCACTAGCCCGGCTGTTCGTGCCTCCTCCTACTTCTTTGAAGCCTATTCTGCAGCACTACAATTCCTCTCTTGGACCATCTTCCTCTTCCTCTGTAATGGGCCACAAAATGGAGCCTGAGAGTCAGATACACCAGGATAATGGAGGACAGTGCGTACAAAAATAACACCGGGATACCACATGCTATCATCATCACCATCACCATGTTCTCTCTCCCCCCGATTTTCCCCTTAAGTGTGATTTGCCAAGCAGCAGTGAGGAACCAAGCCGATATTTGGAGGGAGTTTAAAAACGAACAGAATTGCTGTAAACCTGCTCGGGCCCTAAATGGGGAATGTGAGAGACAGGTAGAAATGTTTGTTTGTTCACTTCTAAACCATTTAAGGTACTTCTCTGCTCTGCACTACAAGGTCTCTCTGATGACTTAGCATCGGCGCAAAAAAAAAAAGTTATAAATAAATCCTGCCCTCCCTCCCATCTCCCCCTCTGGCATATGCCTGTTTTGCTCTCCCATGGGTGCAATTTCCTTGTGCAAACTTTTAGGCTAACAAAAGCACAGATCCCCCTCTTCTAGCAGGGAATGCCAAGAGGCTTTATACTCTAACACTCTTCCAGATCATTAACAGCCTGAGCCAGGTTTGCGAGTGGGAGGGGCAAAGAGAGCACCTTTTTACAGAGGCCGATATTAGGGCTGAGCGATAAATCAGATTTTCATCATCATCGTAATATGAGCATGTGCAATGAACACAAAAGACGCACAATGAAGTACAGTGAATAAGAAAAATCATTATATTTAAGGACTGGTTACCGAAACCAGTTATTAAATCGGCCGCGGGGCTAAAGCCGTCGCGGTGGAAATGAGGAAGTGAACCAGTTCACAACAACTACGCTCGTTACTGTAAGTAAGCGCAATAAAACTTTGCAAGTGTAAAGCCAAGACATGCTGCTACACCTGTTTAACAAGCATAAACATGATGAAACATGTAGAAAAGCGATATTTCAGTCTGCTCTGTCTGCAGTCTCTCATTCACTGCCATGTTTACACAAGCACAGCGCGTTAGCTCAGCAGCTAATAGCGAATTGTAAACGATTGGAAGTTATTTTGCAGCGTTATGAACGACTGTAGTTCCCTCTCGTAAGCAGTGATCCAGTGGATCAGTGAGGACAGGAGGAAGGACTGCTACTGACTGATGTCTGCGTTCTTCAGTCTTTATAAACTTCACTCAGGAATCTGATTTATTTTATTAATATGTTATATTGTTTCCAGTGAGATACTGATGAGTTTATATGAAGAAGAAGAAGAAGAAGAAGAAGAAGAAGAAGAAGAAGAAGATAGTCCTTTATTAGTCCCACGAGCGGAAATTCAATTTTTTCACTCTATTGTTAACTTATACACAGTACATGCAGACCCGAACACACACATGCACAAACATGCAACAATGGAGAGATGTCAGAGTGAGGGGGCTGCTCCTGACAAGCGCCCCGAGCAGTTGGGGGTTTGGTGCCTTGCTCAGGGGCACCTCGGCAGTGCCCAAGAAGTAAACTGGCATCTCTCCAGCTACCAGTTCACACTCAGTTCTTGGTCCATGTCGGGACTTGAACCGGTGACCCTCCGGTTCCCAAGCCAACTCCCTACAGACTGAGCTACTGCCGCCCCAAATAAACCATTGACCCCGACGTGAATGTGCTATTGCTGCTCTAGAAACATTAAGCCCAGTATGTATATGTATAGTTAATATGCACACTTCAATATTTGTGTATTTATCAGAAGTCATATCGTCATCGCAATACTGAACAATGTTATCGCACATCGCAGTTTCCCCATATCGCGCAGGCCAAGTCGATATACGCCTGTACCCTTTCTCATCTGTCATAAACATCTGCATCCATCAATGTAAGAATGTTAACCTTTGCTTTAAAGGGATAGTTAACAGGAGTTGTATGAGGTCCATAGTCAGTGTATTACCTACAGTAGATGAAGGTCGGCACACCCCAGTTTGGGGAAGCAGAGTGGAGTTACCGCACGGATGCAATGCTGCGGACAGGGTCGGCAGCAAAACGTATTTTAGCCACCTAAACGAAAGGCTCACCTAAAATAGCTGATATCAGTTTAACTGTACACTATATTTAGAATATTTTCACCAAAGTACACAACAAAGAAAACAAACACACCAACTGATTGAGGCAGCAATAGACCAGAAACTCCTGTGTTAACACCTGAGGTAAAATTACAGCTTTTTTCACAGCAAACTGGTGATAATATTCTAAATATAGCATTCACTTAAATTGATATAGATTTTTTTTTTTAGGTGAGCCTTTCTTTTAGGTGGCCAAAATAAATTTTGCTGACGTCCACAGCGATACATCGATTTGGTTTCGTGCGGTAACTCCTGTCTGGGGGTGTGCTGAGCGCCGTCTACTGCAGGTAATACCTTTATAGGTGACTGTGGATACAATTCCACTTTAAAACACTCAGACTTTCCCTTTAATAATTAGACATCTTTATCTCAAGGCTTCAAGACTGAGGAGGATATTCTTTGCTATGTTGAAATTTCAGCATGAAACCATAATGTCTTGATGATAGCTTGAGTTTACTACACATTATTCATATTGATGGGAGTACTGAGGCCTTCGTATTCTATTGTGCAGTGTGAGGAGTATAGAGCAAAGATTAAGACCTTAAATAAATTCACCAACTGAAATTAAAAAAAATGTACTTGGACAATAGTTTCAATATTGTATTATTGTATTATTAAGACTGAAGTATTCCTCCAACCCATTCACTGCTACAACAAGCAGCCTTTTGGTCTACATACATCATTTTACAATGTATAGTACTTTTGTGGTACTTTTACTTTTTCAGATGCAATCATTCAGTATTTGTTTGCATCTCACGGTATCAATGTTTGTGGCTTAACTGAGAGTTCGCTGATAAGGTGTGAGCATATGAGCCTCTCAGAGGTACAGTAGGGGAGACGACAGTACTTCAGCTTCCTGCGGACTCACTCTTGTCAGCTCCAGTGACGCCGGCGTGGCGTGAGGCTCGGGTGGGTTGTAGGCAGGCGTAGAGCTCAGTCTGTCACCCTGGCTGACTTCAGCTGGTATAACAGCCACCTCTGGGTGTCTTTCTTGCTCTCCGTATGCCCGCCTGCCTGCTTGCACAACTGCCTCTGCCTGGCGTGCTCACAACACGGCAGGGACATGCAGGTTAATCTTTTATTTAAGGCGAGCCTACACGCACCTAGCTGCAGCCCACACACACTTGCACATGAGCCCCAGGCCTCCATCTGTGTCCCCCTACAGAGAACACATCTTAAACGCTCCGCTGCAGGAATCAGGTGTGTATACTATAGTAGCTTTTACGTTTGTCTTCCTGCATTCCAGGCAGAGAGAATGCAACATGTACAAATGCTTTCTGTCCAGGACATGATGGCTATGAAACATTGTGCACTATTAATGGTTCCACATATAGCGCACGCTGTTCATCCTTTCTTCTTTAAAAGGAAGTAAAACTTCTATTTAAGCTGCAGATTGACAGTCTGAAAGCTCATCTTGAGCAACAGTGGAAGGAACAATTCCTTACAGAGATGTTAGTAAAAAAAAAAAAAAAACATGCCTACCCTTTTTTGTGAGTTAGGACAATTCAATGTGGACCTCACAATATACTGAATCAACACCATAGAAATATGGACATAGTTTTCCTGACATCACCCATATTTTTCCGAACAGCAGTTATGAAGCTTGGAAATGACAACACATAAGCCTCCATAGACTTACATTGGGAAAGAGACATCTGTAACTCAGCAGATTATTATTATTTTTTTCAGTGTAAATCTACTTCCCAGTATGAACACTTGAATACCCCCTATTTAAATCATTAGGTCCTAAAAGTTGCAAAATGCACTTATGGTCAAATCCAGAGTTATTTCCTCTGTACGGAGGCGGGGTTTAACGTAAATGCTACTGCGCCTGCTCTGTGGGCCCAACAGATGTGGAAGATCGCTGGAAGATCCAGATATTTATCACTTGGCAGTTGAGTAATTATGGCTTCAGACACCACTGAGCAACTCTCATAGGAATGAATGGGAACCCACCTCCAACACTGTATCCAATTCTTTTTATACATCCACGAACTCCCAGCTAATGCAAAAATGGGCAAAGAGTTGTCATGAATGGTGAAATTAGCTATAGAGCCCAAAACCATTTTATACCGGGGTGTACACATGTATATTTCTACTGTAAAGTTGGGTGTTTTAACATGGGCATCTATGGGGACTGACTCAAATTTGGAAACAGTCTCAAGTAGCCATTTTTTGAAATGCAGTTGTTGGCGTCATTTTTTGACACCGGAGGTTGCTGCATGATCAGCAGTCATGAATATCTATACATGCCCATGTTGCGCGCGCACACACACACACACACACACACACACACACACACACACACACACACACACACACACACACATTGAATTGACTGATCCTTGTCAGTAAGTAATTTTTGCAGGATTATTTTTCTGCATCAGCTGCATTTCTGCAGGAAAACTGAATGCATCTGTTTTCATAATGACACGAAGGAGAAGGAAATGGCTTTTCATGCTGGAACAAGAATTGATTACAGTGGGGAAGGGGGGAGGGTGGTGAGGGGGTATATTTTAATGGACAACTTTTTTTTGGATTCTCATCTTTGCCAATAATTACAGCAGCCAAAAGCTGAGTGTAGAGATAGATAGGATATTTTACTTGCGTGTTGAGTAAACAGTTCGTACCAGCTGCTATGTGTCTGCCCTGATCTGGCTGCCTGTGTTACTTTCAGCTTATCACAGCATTTGCTTATTGCCCGCTTTCGGCAGCAAACTCTGCTCACCTTGTCATAATGGGAAAGGCATTTTTCTTTCTGTTTTATGCAGATGAAATACTTCTCAGGTCTACATCAAACCCTGTAAAGACATCATCATCCCAGAGCACGCCAGCAAGCCTTCGGCGCACACTCCTCTAGTCACCTTCCATGTGTTGGTTTTATACATGGAATCAGGGGAGCTGATGCAAATCATAGTGACAATGTAGCAAGCCAAGCAGATGTTGGCTATGAAAAATAGATGGGACTGTGATGTCAGCTGTGGAGTAGTTCAAGCCAGAGCACCTCTGACAGACAGCAGCTTCAGCGCCATGCGAATGCCTGCTGTGAACCCGGTCTTACATAAGGACAGGTACACTTTATCCGTACACTGTGGGTGCAAAAAAAAAAAAAAAAAACATCTCTGGATTCGGCTTGCTTTGCACGCACAAGCCTGCGGTTCAGGCGGCACACTTCCATTAGTCTCATTGACGTTCCATTTCTGTTACGGAACGTCAAGTGCACCCACAAGTATTGCAAACATAAAATATGCATCTAACCCTGATCTGCAAGGACAGATGGGCTTAGCTCCTGCACAAAGTCTGTCAGTCGGGGAACGGTGAGCAGATCAAATATTCACCATATAAACCTCAGTTTACCCACATCTCTTTGTTGCTACTGAAATATACATTGACGACACGCTCAGGAGCAAAGCAGAGTCTCTTTGTACTTCACATTGCAAGCCAAGCTCTTTTCACATCATTGATAGAATGATGGAAACAAAACGTGCCATTATCCCTGTGTTTGTCTTTATGATGACACCAATTTGCACCTTCCAAAACACCTAAATGTGGTTCTGTGTGGTGACAAACCATCCCATACATGCATCCTTACTGAAGGAGATGTGGTGCGGTGTTTGTATCTCCCATACAGGCTGCATTTATCTCAACCTGAAATGGACTGGAGATAGCGTGAACAAAGCTGACAGGGAACAAGATGAAAAAAGGATTTGACATCTCCAAAGCCAGGTATTAAGAGAGCTGCCAAGCTCAGGAGTGTAGACACAAGCAGACAGACGCACATTAAAGTTTCAGAGTCCCAGGTCCAGAGAATGTCCTGTCTCTTTTCTCTTAGCATCCCCCTCCTCCCTCGGCCTAGGACCCAGAATTGGACGCCCTGAGAGCTTGCCTGCATGCACTGCTCCTCCGGTGACCCTCACTTCAGACTGCCTCTGTCCACTCTCATTCCACTCTGTGTGCCCTTTACATGGAGCACAGAGGTTACAACTGTCCCCAGTGTCAGCATCGGATCCAGAGGCTGAATATGCCTCAGGGCTGGTTCCTCACCCTCCGACCGTCCACTCTGAGTGTACTGTACCTAGGCAGGAGAGAGTCAGACGGTCCCTAGCATGTGTGCTGCAAGGATTGGAGGGGGGTTGGATGGCTCTGGGCTCACTCTTCGCTCTCAGAGGGAGTCCAAGCAGGTGCAGCGGAGTAGGGCTCCGCAATCCTGACGTAACAGGGTTATCCAAGACTCAAAGGGGCTCCGCTGTCTGTCAGCTTGCCTTCTATTTCTCAGCTGCACAGCCAGCCAAGCAGCCCACACACTGCAGGCTGCAGTCCACTGGCCTCAAGGCTCAGGGAGCCACCATGAGGGGGTGGTTTACGTGAGTGTGTGTGTTTGTGCCTGAGCTTCTACGTGGGCAAGAGTGTCTATGTGTGTGTGTCGGTGGAAGCAGGGCCTTGGGAGCTGAGAGTGGGAGCCTCCTGACTGCAACAGTGGCTGCTACCTTGGCAACCCAGGAGGGTAAGATGTGTTGAATGAGTGAGTGGGAGAGGGATCTACAGTAGACGCATGTGTGCGGGGGACGTGGCTCTGTTTATGAATTTAGTTATTTAAAAAGGCTCAATGCATGCCACATGATGCTCCAACTGTACCGCTAGTATTTGAGGTGCTGTATACTTTTGTTCTCTTTGTGTTGAATCTTTTTTGCAAACTCACTCAACTCCCTCTCCCTGTTTCCTATAAAGTTGGCCCTCTTTAAGGTAAGTGAAGTGGATTTTGACGCGAAGCTGGCGACAGGGCACTTTTTCTAATGTTGGGGAGCGCTGGCCCATCAAAAACAGCATTACCTCGAGCTGCTGCAGCAGCAAGAGGATGGGAGCAGCCAGTGTGACACATTTATTTTGACAAATTGAAATGTTTTTCTCGTCCCCTCCGCCTCATCTTAAAATGTCGCTAAATCCAAGACTGACCGGTCGGATTTGCCTCTTTGTGGGGAGAAGGGACCGGTCCTCTCAAGGTGTGTTAGCATCACCGGCTCATAGCTCTGATGATCCCTGAAAGCTGCAACTCCCCCTCACCCCTTTTGATGATTCAGTTCTGCCATGACTTCTGAATGACAGACGCCGCTGCTGACAGGGTGTGGGACTGTCGAAACAACTAGAAATATTTTATATATATATATTGCCTTTAAAGGTCCCTTTATGCGCTGTTCAAAACAAATGCGAAGCCAATTTTTGCATCACTTGCACAATACATGCCAGAGAGGAGGGGCTGAAATAACCACCACTGCTGCTTTGAAAATGTTTTAGTTGTCCATCATATGTCGGAAAACCAAACACTGTCGTATCTGGGCTCATAACATCAACCGGAGATCCACTATTCACTATAGCAAGTTACACATCGGCTGAATTAATCTGGTTTGCCACTACATTATGAACCTAAAATACACATATTTTTGCTGTGATTTCATTGCAAACAGATCAAAAGGATGGCGAAATAACTACACAATGATGCTGATTGGAAAAAAAAAAAGTCTGACGTCATGCTGTCAGGTCTGTCTGCAAGACGACAAGCGAACAACTTTTAAAAGGCCTGTTTCTCTGAATGGAATCTGGATAGATCAGTGCTAGGCTACGCTAACACTGTAGCTGCTTCATTAACTCAAAATAACATTATCAAGGCATAAATACTGCAGCAACGTTATTGTTTATACCATAGTCCGTTTTCCTCTGATTTCTGTACAAATATGAGGTACTATCATAGAGCTCTGGGCAGTGTATCTCCATACAACAGATCATTTGATAAAGTCCTCATTTTCATTGGATTTCATATGAATGTCCAGCCAACACATGTCAATTTCTGCTTGTTACATACATGCAGTTTTTCCAAAATAAACTTTCATATTCACAGGAAACATTTTGGTTAGGTTTAAGTAACAAAACTACTTACTAGCTAGGTTTAGGAAAAGATTGAAGTTTGGGTTAAAATACAGAAGTGGCGTTACTTAATTATGGAAGTTACAGTATGTGACAAGTAAATCAACCTTAATTTAGCTGCGTACGGGACACAACGACATTCAACTTAGCTTCACAGGGACACCACAACGCAGAGTTCCTGGACACCCACCCGTCCACTCTGACCTCCTCCCTACGCTGCGTTTTTTTGCTCTTTATACTTATGTGGATCACATATGAGTTGATTTTGTGGGATATATACCGTTTACAGCGCATTACTTTTTGTAGGTATAGCTACGAAGCCTGGTCAGGGCGCCCACAGACAAGTACAGCCATTTTTTTCTTTCATTTCTGATTCAACAACCTCAGGATGATTATTGACATTCGCGTCACTTGCGTCGCCCGGCATTAATTCACTTATATTCACGTCTTTGCATTGACTTTGTATGTAACTGCACAAAAATATCACTTTGCGTTCGGTGTGAAGTTTTTATAGAAATATATGAACTACACAGGAACTAAAGACCAAGAAGTGAATAACGTGACACAGAACTTGAACAAGCTGGCAGTTGTATCACCACTGCAGTGGTAAAACATTATAATATCTGTTTTGACAACACAGTGTCAGTGGTCCAAATTAACGTTTTCATTAATAGCACCTTGCTTTCAGAGAACAGTATCAAGAACAATAGATTGTGGGAAGGTGCACAGTGAAACAGAAGCTTCTTGCAGCTATGTGTTTCATTTGGTAGCTACCACTCCACATCAAAGAGTCTATAGTGATCCCTGCCTGATGATAGCAGGAGATGAACATGCTTTCATGTCTGCAGTGCAGGGCTCTTAGTCACATAATGCAACAAAAAAGGCACAAAATAATGACAGGCGATATGTAACCGGAGTCTTTTACTATGTGCTCCTTACAGCATATAATTGTGTAGCCTCCTGTGCGCCTCACAGTGTCATACATGTTTAACTTGATTATATGCCTGTACATCCAGCGTTGCCACGCATACATACTGTTTTGCTTATTTATGTACCAATATGTCATTATGCATAGGTATGTTGTGTAACTTTTCACCTGCGTTCTCCGGTGTATGTGTGTGTTTGCGCACAGAGGGGGGAAAGTAAAGGTGAAATTACATAGTGAGGCCAGCAGGCAGGACACCCGCTCGAACTGGACTCATTTTCTCATGTCACACATTGAGCAACCCGCTGCTCCTCAGGAAACAAATAATGGCTTAGTCATAACACCTTCGCCAACTCACCAAAGAGCTACTCACTAGAAATAGCAGTGATTTTACCACTGAAAAACATGCCCACCTCCCTATACAATTTATGTCAGATTGTACAGAAGCACTGCCAAAAGAGTGCCAAATTAGCCCTCACTCCCATGTGGTTAGCGAGAATGGACGTGGTACTATATGATAAAGCCCTGCAGTTCTACAGTATAGTACCTAAACCTGTTCAATATGTAATGACAGATTCAGATGAAGTGCCTGCTGTGTAATGTCATTAACAAACCCTAGATTTTTTGATTTATATAAATCCCATTTGTGAAAAATTCTTTATTGCACGACCTCTGCCATTATTAAATTTACATAATTTTTATTAAGAAGCCCCCCTTCATTGCTGCCAAGCTTTTCCTGAAGTCGTTACAACTGTTGTACAATTCACACAACTGGCACTGAGTGTAAGCAGCTGACGAATCAAACCAAATGAATATCTAACCTCATTAAAAGACCATTATGAAGAGCAATGCATCATTTGGGTTCTTGGTTTTAATTGACAATTAAAATATATAAGTCAATGTATCCATTAAGCTAATTGATCAGCACGAGGCTGATTTTTCTGTTAGCTACAACCCCATTAGAGGCTATTTATCATGCATTTTTAATAGCTTCTCCATATCGCCTCAGATGCAGTACTTTCTCAAGTTATTTTTCGGTAATTATACAACACCACTAGAAAGTCTCTTTCTACTGTAAAATCTGTGTGCAAATCTCTCAGTGGTTTTCACTTTTTTGTCAGACAAACTGTTTTTATTAAAGCATCAATTCCTGGGATACATTATTAGGAAATGTCCCCTCCACTTACTTTTGAATTATGCAGCATTTCTATAACCTATAACCTAAATCTTTATGAATGTATTGTTCATTTGTTATTTATGAAAAAAATTGTAGATGCAAAATCAAAATAAGCAAAAATACCAAAGTAGGCACCGGCACACCATTTCTACTGCAGAGTTCAAAGCGTTAATAAAAGTGTGATTTTTCAAATGATCTAAAAATTTCAAAGTTGTCCTTTAAGTTACTTGCCCAAAGTATGTCTGTACCAAATTTCACAACTTCTGACCGATCAGAACAAATCTTGTGGCATTTTTCCTTATCATACCAAGTCTAGTCTGCGGGCACAAATGGGTTAAATGACGCTGAGGCACTTTAAACTGTGTTTAAACGGTGCTTAACCGTGGTGTTTTGAGCCAGAACAGAGCAGGGCACTGTGGTGGTGTGATCCAAATGCAGGCAGCATGCAGGGCGGATCCTGCTGGGGAGCACTGAGGTGGACAGGGCAGGTGTTGAGACAGGCCGAAGCCAACTACACTGCCTGCTGCCTCTTCATGAATACTGTAGGTTACAGACGAAGAACTGCTAACCAGTACCCAAACAAATTTTCTGATGATGAAAATGATGATACGTGATGCCACTGGGCCCAAAAAGACTTTTTCCCATAGATTTACATTGGGAAAGAGACACTTGTAAATCAGCTTCCCAGTATGAACACTTGAATAGCCCTTATTTAAATCATGAGGTCCTAAAATTTGTAAAATGCACTAATAGCTGAATCCAGAGTTATTTTCAGACCCAGACCAAGGCAGAGTTAAAGGAAAATGCTCCTGTGGTGCCTTCTTTGTGGGCCCAATGGATGATCACCAGATGATCCGGGTACCATTTGGGCTTCAAATCACTGAGCAACTCTTATAGGAATGAACTGGAGCCCACCTCCAATACTGTATCCAGTTCTCTTTGTACATTCATGGTAGTACCCTCATCTACTTGATTGCTTGCTCATTAGAGATACTAATAATTAACAATTTAACTGTTAACCGATATTAAGCATTTAAACTGATTAACGTTATCGGTTAAACGGCTAAAAGAAATATTAATCATTAAATGAAAAGCTGAGGACTGGCTCATCACTTTAAGGAGAAAAGCTGGTCCACCTTAAAAGTCTGAGCTGAAGTTACAGATACAGGAAGTTGGCTCCCGTGTTGAGCGGAGGAGTTGTAGCCTTATAGCATTTATTTACCAACAAATAAACTCCGCCAACAACCCCACACTCACCTCTACCACACACACGAGGTCTGTCGGAAACTCACAAAAGTTACTCCGCCCTGAAAGACTGTGTGTGGCAGGAAGCCAGTGGCAATGTTAGAGCTGCTAACGTAGCACAAACACACACACTGTTTGTCAGACACCCGCTATCATTATGTCAGGCAGACACATAGCTGGCAACCTGCTAACTAAAAACACACCGTTACAAACACACAGCTACATTCACAGCTGGAACAGCACCAACAAACCCACACTCACTGTCGCCACACACACGGACACTCGTTATTGTTACGAAAATAACAAAAAAATATCGTTACACTGGGCAGACACACAGCTGACAACCTACTAAACTAAACTAAATGTGTGGTGGAGAGTTTTACTGGGAAAGTGGCTGCATGTCTGCGACACTACATGCAGCACAATGGCTGTTCCCGGACAGGTGAACGGGGGACTCAGTTTGTTGTGCTCATACACTGCAGCTGGCGCACCGCTGCATCAGTGAGTTAATGGTTAATAATCGGTTAACAAGGGTCGGTTATGGGTTAAAAAAGAATTTCAAAATTAGCATGCCTATTGCGTATACGTACAGTATGATAAAGGACGGAAATAGACTGTTCTTCATCTTTTCAGTGTTGACTTCCACTAAACGGTTTACGGACTACAATACCCCCCCTCCACTCACGAACAATGATGCATTCACTGGTTAGCCGCCAGCCTCTCCACTCCTCACTGTCCTGCTGCGAGAGCATTCTTTACGGCTTGTGTTTGTTTGTGTGCGCCTCTGTGATTGAGTGATTACATGTTTACTCGCATGCATGCGCACATGTGTGTACATCTGTGTTGGCGTTGGCGTCTCCCGCCCCAGCCGGCAGTCTGCCGGTGGCTCCCCGCTGTTAGCTGCTCCGGAGCAGGCTGGAAATGGTTGGTGGAATCCCCTCCTGGAGCTTTCCTGATGCTGCAGGCAGATGTCTCCCCTCATCTCATCCCTCACCTGGGGACTGTTGCCAGCCAGCGAGCCTCGCTCCCACCTTCTCTCCTCCAGCCTGGAGGCCCTCAGTCTTTGCCAAAGAGGGAGTGCAGAAGAGAGTGGGGGCGGGCAGATATGCCAATACCAGCCTAAGCTCCTTATGCATACAACAAGTACAAACTTACAGACAATTTACATACCGCAGCTGCTGAATACAACATTCATCAGGCTTTAAATCAAAATAAATGCTTTTACATACATTTTGTATGTTGCAAGACTGTAATCCATTGCTGACTCACACCATGCCCACACACACATACAGTATGGACACCCCCATCACATGGCGACAGCGTCAATGGCTGCCAGTTTGGCCCCATTTGGCTGCCTGGACTACTCCACGAGCGCTAAGTGTCTCGGTACCATTAAGCACCAGCCAGCCCATCTCGACTGCCCCGCGTGAGTGCTCTTCGCCGGCACACTTCATTGTCAGCAAACCCTCTGGTAGCCGAGCTTGTCGAACCTCACATTTCTTGTTGAAGAAGAGGGAGAAGGGTGAGGGAGGTGACGGGAAAGTGAGAGGCGAGGGCGGAAGAGGAGCGTTACAAACAGCAGGCTCTCAGCTACTGCATCCATCTGGAATTTTCATGTCATCGTAAATTGAATCTATGCACCTATGAAAACACTTATTTTGATATGTTTGCTAGAAATATTTAATTCATCTGCTGCTGGATAATTTAGAAAAACGTTTATGGCCCATCTCGGTTTATTGGCAAGATGAAGCTCCATGCATGTTTCACTTCAGCTGATTCAATTAATTCATTTTGCCACTTTCTCTTCATTATCAGCTGCCTCTTTTGTGTGTAATAAAGAGAAGCCACAAAGAGTGATTTTGCGAGTTATATTTAAACTGCCAAACTTAACACCTGATGTCAGCCGAGAGTCAGAGAGGAGGACGAGAGGGAGGAGTGGAGGGTTAGTTAAAAATAGCAGTAGTCTCTCCAGAATGGCAGGTTTTTAATTAACAATAGAGAGCGTCTGATAATCCACAGTTAATCCAGAGGAGAGGAGGGAGGAGAGGAGAGAAGAAGAGAAAATCATCAGCTGTTTGATGTTAGGACTACAAGTCCCTCCTGGCCTTTCCACTGCTCGCTGCTGAGCTCTTCTGCGCTCTGATATCCATAGCCCAAATGTATTTATTTTGTGCAACAGCCATGCTCCATATTTTGTGATTCACTTTGTCTCTGACTAACCGCTGTCTGTTCCCATTAGCGTGAATATGTGCACGCCGCTCCTCTTAAACTGACTGGGTATTCTCTTTGTGCTTGTGTGTGGCGTTAGTGGATCGGGGCTGTTTGTTGAAAAGTAGCCGACTGAAGGCCCTGATGGCTAGAGGCGACCGCTTAAAGTCCTACGCCTGTTGAAAGGCTTGATCTGTCGGGGAAACACTAGGAGATGTCAGGCCTGCTTCACACTCAAAGGGAGTCTGCTATCTAAGGCACTTTGAGCTCAGAGGGAAATGGGGGTGGTATTTTTTTCTCTCTCGCTTTTTGTTCAGCTGCAAAGACAGTAACAAATACGTTATTTGTACGTACTGTGATAATTTATTTGCAGGGGCTGGGTTGAGTTTCACTCATGATTCAGGGAGAATTTGAGTCTAATTTACGACACATTCAGGCATTCAGTCATAAAATAAATGCATTAGTAGAGTAAATAGAGTGCTACAGGGATGACGTATTGGATTGTGGATTCTTGCAAAATATAAACTCTGTGGCAAACACAAGTTTATGATACTTACACATTTTGTTCAGCAAGATAATGACTGAACACTTCTTGAATGCACGTTAGGTTACAAATGAACTACACCACGGTTGCATGAGTGTGAGTAACGAGGCTGTAACGGAAGACGAGTCGGTGTGATGACGTTTAGTAGTCTCATTTAGCCACTTGTTAGCGACCGCCTTTTTTAAGACACTTAAAAGCTTCAAAAATCACAAGTGGGCGATGTGATGATTGCGATGTGGGAGGAGCACAAGTATCAGAGTCTAGACACATTCACTATTCAATATGATTATTATAAAGACATGAAATGTCACTTATAGATGTTTGCATTTATTTGTCCTAGATTACCTTTTGAACGATCATTTCCTGGCAGTATTAATTGAATGAGGTAGTGAAAAGGGTCTCTTAAAGGTTACAGTACACAGAGCTGGAAAGAAGATGTCTCATCCATCATATGTTGTAGAGCGCACATCTGCAGGGCTGTGGCTTCACATGACACATGGTTGACAAAAGTCACACCAAGAATCTCGGCGCTCCGGGCTCGAGTCACTGCGATTGTGTCAGCAGTGATGAAGAGTTGTTGTAAGGAATTTTCCAGGAAAAGATGTACGATATCTAAGAGGGTGACTATGGATGGGAGCAGGGGTTGAGTTGGTATCATTTTCAGTTTTAAGAGGTGCAAAGGTCAGCGAATCACACTGCCATATTACTGAGTACTCTAAATGTAACTTCAGCTTTTTTCCTTAGACGATAAGACGGCAACGTCCAGGTTTGAGAAGTGAAGCCAGGATCAAAGTGTCTTAAACTTGCATTCTTTCTAACAGAAAAATGCCTGTTGTACTTCGCTCCACCCTCTCATTTCACTTGTGGTTGCAAAAGATCAAGAAAATTCAAGGCTTCAAAACATTAGTCCACAAACCAATGGGTGACATCACGGTGACTACATCCACTTCTTATATACGGTCTATGTAGACTACCAGTAATTTCAAAAACATAAGTCAAGATGCCAAGTATGGAAAAGTGAGAGTGAAAGTATTATTCAGTATGAAATATGGTACTATGGTACAAATAAACCTACAAAGTGTTTATCTCTCTCTTCTTATAATGAGTCTCTGGTGGTGTAGTGGAGGGTATTTGTTTCCTCTTTTACTGGTGGTTTAATGTATACCTACATATCAGTCAAAAAGCCACTGAAATATATAGGAAAGTAAACCCACTTCATCCTTGATAACCTACTACCCATCTACTAAAGAGCACACCAACCTCATCAATGACCACTACACCACTGGGGGTGTCTCTCTGTCTCCCCTCAGATCTTTCAGTATGGATGATGTGTATAAATTATTGAATCTACTGAAATTGAGAAAACATTTTAAAAGCTTTTCTTTCCCTCTTTCTGACATTTTAGGACAGAGTCTGGGCTACGGCTTTGTCAACTACATCGATCCAAAGGACGCAGAGAAAGCCATCAACACGTTAAATGGACTCAGACTTCAGACCAAAACGATCAAGGTAACTGACACCATGTGCACCTAAACAAATCTAACACAACAGGGATGTTAATAACTGACCGTATAACCATAAACGGACATTAAACATTTTACAGATTAACGCTAACAGTTAAAAGAACTATTAATAATTAATTAAACAGCTGAGCAAAACTCAGAAGTGTGGCTCGTCACTTTAAGGGGGAAATCTGGTCCACCTTAAGAGTCCACCTCAAGAGAGTCTGAGCCGGAGTTGCAGATACAGGAAGTTGGCTCCCGTCTTGAGCTGAGGAGTTCAAGCCTTGTAGCTTTTATTCACGATAAACTACACACACAGATACATAACGCCACCGACAACCCCACACTCACTGCCGCCATACGCATGCGGTCTGTCGGAAACTCACAAAAGTTACGCAGCCCCGACCCGAAAGACTGCATGTGTGTGGCAGGAAGCCACTTGGCAACATCAGAGCTGCTAACGCAGGATAAACACACACTGTTTGTTGGACACTCACTATCATTACGCTGGGCGACAAAGTACCGTTACACTGGGCAGACACACAGCTAAACAGACAACATGCTAAGCTAAACTAAATGTGCAGTGGAGAGGTTTACTGGGAAAGTGGCTGCGTTCGATACAAGCAGCACCGTGGCTGCTCCCGGACAGGTGAACTGGTTGTGCTAAAGTTAAGCCGAGCTGACAGACCTGTGTTTGTGGCTTCAGCAAGCAACTGTTTGTCAGACACTCACTATCATTACGCCAAGCAGACACACAGCTGACAACCTGCAAAACTAAACTAAATGTGCGGTGGAGACTTTTAGTGGGAAAGTGGCTGCATCATTGTGGCAGCTACAGTAACTCTCCTGATGGTGAACTGTTGACTCACTTGTCTGTTGTGTTCATATACTGCAGCTGGTGCACTGCTGCATTCGAGGCACTAATGTTGTCAGTTAACGGTTGAGAATCGTTTAACAAAGGTTGTTTATCGTTAAGTTTTTTTTTTTTTTTTAAATTAGCATCCCTGTAACACAACATAGTTGTTTCATGGCAAATACACAACAACAATAAATATTTGAAAAGCATCACTGCAAAATATAAAAATGGACAGCTAGATAACAAGTGATACAATCATTTGATTTTCCAAAGTTGTGGAGGTCGTGCTAAACTTAAATTTAAATAATACAGCTGCTTTCTTCTTTCTCAAAGCCCTTTTAGATAAAGGTGCTGTTAGTGACGGAGCTGAACGGCAAGATGGGATTAACATGCGTGAGCCTCAGAAATAAAAAAAGACCATCTAAATCAAAGAGACACATTAAAAAGCTTGTGACTATGGCTGATATGCTAATTGCTTTCTAAATGTCAAAATGTAAAGGTGAAATTATATATATGAATAAAGCCTCTGAGCGAAAGGGAAGAAACACGTCAATCATCGCATGTTTTCCAAAATAATTGAGGGCTCTGTTATTGCCTTTTAATGGCATGACTAATGTGCAGGCTTGTCGGTAAGACAGATAAATCAATGCCAACACCGTGCTGTCCCTCCTCCAAACATGTTTTGAAGACTAAAAATGAAACCTAGTTAAGAGCAGTTTGTTTTTGCCTGTTTAAAATCAACATGTCAGTCTTCCCGCTGATCTTGTTTTCTCCTCTCTCACATCCTCTACTGTCGTCCCTGCCGATATTGTTGCTTTTAAAGCGGGCAGTAATCTGTTGCTCTGTGGTAATCCCTGGATTCTCGCTTTCTGTCATCTGATCTAATCTAATCTAATCTAATAGGATGGGATTATCTTGTAGTAGTGAATAGGAAATCCCTATGAGAATCCCTCTGTTCCCCAGACAATGCCCGCTGCCTGGCCCAGCCTCGGTTCAGCACAGCATCCTGGCTCTCTAACTTATGCCACAGAAAAAAAAAGACAGATATGTGATTTGTGTGTGTGTAATGTGTGTTTTATGCATGTGTTGAATTTGTGAATAAAAGTGTGCACATTTTGGGTTGTTTGAGGTGGGATCTGTGGTAGTCTGATGTGTTTGTGATGGTGGATCAGTGTGTGTGTTGTCCATATGTACAATTTGGTCATTAATACCTTCAGTTTTAACAAAGCAGTGCTCCCGCTCAGCAACCATTACAAGTGTCTGTATGAGTGTGCGAGTGATTTTGCGAGTTATATATACCAGGAGCTCTGATAATATGAGCAGTACAATACAAACAAGCAAGTCAGCCAACACGGAGATGTAAAGGGATAGTATGGAGGATTTGGCGGCATGTAATAGTGTGGTTACAGATTGCAACTGAACACCCCACAGGATCTGCCAAGTGCAAAACCACAGTAACGCCGTTCGGGCCATCCATACCATAATAACGGCCGGGCCACACAGGGAGCGCCTTCTTCCCTTCTAGAGATTCGAGGTTTCACCTATTTTTACCATGTGCCACACGGTTCACAGAGACAACACAATGTCACCGACAGTGAAAGTGATCTTTTGACAGTATATTGACATCATAGCAGCTAAATTACGATCGTTTCAATGTCTGCATCTGCAAAATATGTCAGACGTGAAAAAAGTTTTATTTTTAAATCAACACTTCCTGCCTCCATTTCAAGATAAAAGCTCTCAAGTGTTTTTTTTTCTGCAGACAAAATGCCTTCATTTAAAGACAAGGCTTTTATTCTGAAATATTTACAGGACAGCGTTGTGGCAAATGCAGCGACTAGCAGGGCTCTGTGAACAAAATATACAGGATTTGATTGTGGATCATTATTATTATTTATAAATGAGCACATGCCTCTTCATCTTTTTCCTGTATAGAATAAATATTAATGACATTTACTGTATAATGAAATGACATGGCCATTTTGAAAGGCAAATTCTATGCAGAAATGCTGCTAGGGTGGACGCCACACACACGAGAGACGAAGCATCGGCGAGGCAGCAGCGGCGAGCTGCTGACATGCCCAGTCTGTCCCGGGCTACAGACAGCATACGATATCTGGCGATATCATGGTTTTGCACTCTGCAGGCTCTTCAGGTAAAGTAAAAAACGCAGAAGGCTCTCTCTAGAGCCGGTGTTTTGGGTTTTGGTTGCACTCTGCGTCTCACAATACCAGTTTCACAAGCGTGACAGAGAACTACAGTAGCCTTCAGGTAACATAAGAACACAAAAGGCTCTCTCTAGATACAGTGTTTGGTTTGTCCGTACTGGGCTACTGCAGAAACCTGGCTGAGCAACATGGTGGACTCCGTGAACAGAGAGAGGGTCTCTATATGTAGATATGAGGGGCTCAATCTAAGCTAATGAAAACACAACAATTCTCAGTCTCAGGTGAAAATACGCTAATGAAAACATAGTCATGAATATTATATTCCATTAATATATCCCCTGAAATGTTACACACTGTTCCTTTAAGTGAAAGTAGGCTTTTTCAGTATAAATACTAGACGGACATTTACGTAGCATGAGTGTAGCAGTCTGAGCCCACAGATTTTCACTCACGCTCTCACGACACAAGAGGTTGCCTCAAGTTGTTCCTGAGATAAAGGAGGTCTTCGTAATGACAGAAGACAACTCTGCATCTCCGTCTGGCGCTATCACTCTTTCACACCCCATTTCCTCCCTCCCACTACCCTCGTTCCTTGCTTTCTCTCTTCACAACAGACTGAAATACCCTAAAGGTAACAAGGTAAATTAAAAGGCAGCACGGTAATTCTAAAATTAAGTTTGGCGCTCTTTCATGTCACACCCTTCCCACTCTCTGCCACGACACTTGTGAGGAAAACGCTTGGCCCAAAGGATTCACATGCTCTCGGGCGATCTGCGTCTCTGTAGCGTCTTCGAGTCGGTTCCGCCGCTGCGGTTTTTCCTCCGCCATGACACCTCCGATTTTGTCAGTGGTGGCTGCGATGCTGCTTTCCCACCGAGGTGTGAGGGGAAGCAGCGTGCCAAAGGTGAGAAGAGCTCACAGTGACATGCATGCACATAATCTCACACGCTTTTTTCAGACTTTTCTGCGCACACTCCCGTTTCACACACCACACTTGTACACAATAACGCTCACAGCTTGAGGAGGTGTTGATGGATTAGACATCTGGAGTTGGCTGACAAGGAGAGAAAATGAGGGAGAGCTGCACGGAGAAGAAAAGAGGAAGCGAAAAGCGGCAGAATCTGGAAGAGAGGGAAAGGTTTAGTGAGGCGGCGTGCAGGAAGGAAGCAGAAGGAAAAGATCCAGGCAGTGAAGAAGGAAAGAGGAAGAGGAAGACAGAGGAGCTGAGCAGAGAGGCCAAAGAGAGAAAGACGTGTGAAAGAAACGTGAGAGGTGGGGAAAGCCAGCTGTTCCCAATCCCATTCTGCCACCGTTAAAGAGTGCGGCAGGATTTCCATGCTGTTGCTCAGGGATATGACAGCATATCCACCATATTTGCCTGACTTTAACCTTATTTGATGGCTTATGTCTCCACATGTGAGAGGTAATGAAAGTAGTGCAAGGGAAAGCTGCTCCAGTCAGCAGCAGTAGTAATGGGATTTACGCAACTTTCGCTGGAGCAAAATCGGGTCTGCACACGAGGATGTTGGGGGCGTTTGACAAGTGAAAGTTCCCTGGTAGAGAGCTACACAGCACAATATAACCAGTTAACCAGTTCTCTCCATTTGCACCACTGGAGATGACTTTCATGCACCATATACTCTAGATAGAAGAATCTGTATCTGTGTGTTCAACCCAGTCGCACAGAAAGGTGTATAGTATAAATAATACTGTATAGTACAACATTACAGTGCCATTCTGAATGTCATAAGAGTGCATTTTAACCTTTTTTTATAAGTCATTTGTACGCCAAGCAACAAAACTACACTAAAGTCTGCAGTTGGGTTGAGGCAACAAAACCACTTAGTCCGACTTAGGAAAAACGTCATGGTTCAACTTAAAATGTGTACGGAAATTTAGTAAAATACATACGGAAGCTAAGTAATGTAATCGAAAACACTTCACGAAACAACACGTCACAAATGTTGCTAAGCTAACTTGCAAAAAACACCGGTCTCCTGGTTAAAAGTCACAAGTTTGTTGGACCCACCTACCCTAAGCGGTCTTTCTTGCTTTATATTCCACATCACTTGCTCTGAGCGTAGCATGTTTCTGTGGATGCGTTTACACTCGACTCAGTACAGACTACATGGCGTACACACGACGCACCAAAAGCAAGAAAGGCGTTCGCATTATCGTGGCATTCATACACCTTTTCGAGCAAACGGGCTGGTGTGTTTATGTATGTATGACTGTGGACATGTGCATAGGAACAAGTGTTTCCAGGTGGAAATGAAGAGGAGGAGCAGCGTGTGACGAGTGAAATTGTGTGGGTGGGCGGTATCATCTTTTTACTCACTCTGTGAGATCGCTGTCCAGGACAGTGTTGCAAGGGCAAGGCTGTAATGGATTTTATGTGCATGCGTGTTTTTTGTATTTCTGTATGGTTGCATGTGCTTTTACAGCATGCTGTATGTAAGAGAAGGCTTCTTTTACAAATGCAGGACAGCTGCTCTGCTGTCGAGAGTATGTTAAAGGTTTTACTCATACTGTATACGTGTTCAACTAAACTAAACTGTGAAATTCCCTCTGCAGGATTTGCAGGACTAAATGGCACTTAAAGGCTTTTGGTTCCTTACTATTAGGCTCATTGTTAATGTGTTAATTAAATAGCTGACTGAAAAAAAGACGTGCAAACACAATATATTAACTTTACCTTTGGTATTAATTCACGCTTAACTCAATATGCTGAGATCAATAGAGAGTATAAATAAAGAGACATTTTGGTCAGAGTCGTAATACTATTAATCCTGTTCCCCTGGCTACCTGGGCTGTCCTTTCAAAGTAAAACACCTGTGGTTTCTACTCAAGGGAACAAAGTTTCCCCTGCCTCCCCCGGCAAACGACTCAAGTGTTATCTCTCCAGTGTTCTAAGCAGCTAAATCTTTTCCTGACAACGATAATCCCCACAGCAAGGTGTGCTAAGAAAACAGTCACATTTTCCTCCCTGTGGATCCAATGACCCGCACCCCTGCCCATCCAAATCACACACATACAAAATCCCTGTACCTCTTACACGCATGTTAATCTTGTTTAGATTTAATAACTAATAAAGTGCTGCAGCCTTGATTTATTTATACAAGCCCTAAGACTCTGCGTCTCTCCCCGCAGGTGTCATATGCACGACCCAGCTCGGCCTCCATCCGTGACGCCAACCTGTATGTGAGCGGCCTGCCCAAGACTATGACTCAGAAGGAGCTGGAGCAGCTCTTCTCCCAGTACGGACGCATCATCACCTCCCGCATCCTCGTCGACCAGGTCACAGGTATCCATGGGGCAGCGCCTCCTTTCTCTTAACACTTTCACACAGACACACATGTAATCAGCCTCACACTTAAAGCACACACACATGGACTATATGTGTACATCGATACGCTAGGCATCTCTGATATAACAAGCACACTTTGACGGATTATTTAACACATTGTAGTCTGTTAAATGTCTGTCTTTTGCGTGAGTTAACGTGATTATTTGATGCATAGACACAGCCATTATTAGTCCCAGTTTGTGCCTCTTAAACGGGACACCCTCATTTTCAGGCTCATATGTGTATTTTGGATTTCTACTTAGCTCCTGTCTCTGAAAGACCACCTCCCGAAAAAGTCCAGTGGGCTGTGACTGGTTTGTGAGAAAAACCTTTACAATGGTAGTTATGAAACTGTGGGTGATTATATACTAATGAGCCTGCGTGTGACATAGGAAGGGGAGCCAAATCTGAATGGCTTGTTGAATCACATGTTTTCTGATCTAGACAGCCCACAAGATACAGATGTATGTGCATAAGCACTGAAAAGTTTTTCATATGTCCCCTTTAAGTCATCAATAGCAATGAATTTCAAACTGCTTTTCAAAAGGATAAATAAAACTACTTACCACACTTTTTAAAAGTGTTTTCAGAATCCTCTTAAGCGTATCTAAATCAATAAACATCCAGTGTGCTGCACAATACGGAAGATTTTCTTACCCGTTGCTCGAGTAACAACATATTTTCTTCAGCCAAACAGAGATGGCAGCTGGAAGTGACATGTTTCTCTGTGCTTGTCTCTGCTCAAACTGTAAACTAGTAAACTCAAGTGTAACAATGTCTTGTAGCGCCATGTGTCAGTCATATCCACACTAAATGTGTTTACACCACGAATTACTGGACCATATTTTCCTTTTTTTCACCTTTGCATGAAAGTGGTGTAAGTAAATGACCCTGAAACGCATGAAATTTTACAAAAACATGCACCCAATTCGACTGTTATTGGCTCATTAAATCATGAAAAAAAGTGCGCTATAAGTCGTTATACATATCATAGATGTGGGTCAGTAGGGGCCTACTACACCTACTACATACACCTAATACAAGTGAGAGCAAAACTTAAAAGCAACACCTTCGAACATGTACGACTGAAAGAAACATTCTGAACACAAGACAAATTCTTTAGGTTTAGGCAACAAAACCTCTTAGTTAAGTTCAGGGGAAAAGATTGATGATTGTTTGAAAAGTGAAAGCCAAACTAAAGGTTGTGAAGACAAAGACACGTTGTTGGTTTCACACAACGTTTTGTGTACCATCCATTGCCCCGACTTCCACCCTGAATGGAGTTCCACGCTGTCTATACTTCCGCTTTTGCTTCTGTCATAATTACTACGGTCGCTAGAGGTTGCTGTTGTCTTCTTTTATTCCTACTTTTGGTGATCACCCATGTGAATCGACAACAAAGCCTACTAGTGGGTGTAGTAGGCCCCTTCTGACCCATAACTCTGAGGCTTATAGCCACTGATAATGTCCAATTAATAACTGGATAACAGTCTAACCGGCTGAAAAAAATGACAAACCGCCAACATTTGCTTTGTGTGTGTTAAGACAGTACTTGAACAAAGGATATCCAACATCTGCGTATTTGGAAAGAATCATAGTACACCATACCACTACCGCATAAATATTCATGCTAATATTGTAACATTTCAACCATATCGCCCAGCCCTTTTGTCCACCAAGCATTGCCCAGTGAGTGAGTGACCTCAATAGGCGATTTTTATGACCGCGGCTCCAGCTGAGGGCGCCGTCGTAAAAACGGTGATTACATGCGAGACACAAGCTGCATAATATACATGCTCAATTACACATTCCACTACATCTAAAACACAGGACTGAATCACATCAGTCCATTGTGCTGCAGAAGAACCCCTCCAGCGAGTCTCTTAGATCCATTTCAGGGGTTGTGTTTGTGCCTACAGGCTGCAACCTGCTCCAGTGTTATGTGCAGTGTGTACTGATGAAGCAGAAAGGCAGCAGCATGCTGTAAGCCACACTCATTTGCCTAAGCAGAATAAATCACTGCTGGCGGTGAAGTGCACGCCTGTCTATACACACTGAGCAGAGCGAGGAGAGAGGGTGAGAGGATAGCAGAAGAGAGGAAAACAAAGGAGAGGAGAAAAGGAGACAGGAGGGAGTGCTGACAACGGGGGGAGGAGGCAGCGAAAATGGGAAGTATGAGAGGGCGTAGATGTGTAGAGGAGAGGAAATGAGAAGAGAGAGGAAGCAAAGGAGGGAGGCAGTGGAAGGGAAAGGTGGGCTATTTCTACCCTCATCAACACACATGTAGATGAGGTGGGCACATCTCCTGCAGATCTGTCTTTACTAACGGACCTGTCAGACCACCACGCCGCCGAGACCCTGGCGGCTCGCTGCAAAGCAACATAGTCACGCAACACACAGCAAGGCCACAGAAAACATATGTGTTCAAATACAGCCACATGCACATCTCTTGATTTTTTTTTTTTTTAGCTTCCCAGCTTAGGACACCATGCCATGAATAAAACATGATTCAACACAGGTGGTGCTGTCCACAGGAAGGCAAGGGTTTGATGCATTCGCCACAGCTTGGGTTCACAAGAGACGGAAGAATTCACTGTGTTCATTCAAGGGATGCACAATGTGGATTTTCTTCAGCCAATATGATAACTGATAATTTCACATTGTGGTATTTTAAAAATAAATTCATAGCCTGTAGTTTATGCACAACTGAGGGTAAGAAAGGCTAAGATGTAGTGAGCAAATATTAATGATTAACTACTCCGTAGATCTGACCTAACTACATCAACGAAAACAAAGAACAGTTATGACTCTTCAGATGTTCATTTTTTTTTTTTTTTTTTCTAGAAAAGTACATCAAAAAAAACTTGTTTTGCAAATTGAAATTGTGTCGTTTTCCTCTAAAGCTGTGAAAAACATCCACACTGGCTACAAGTTTGACTTTAGTCAGTGTGCTGCGCTTGTTCGTCTTCTTTTCGGTGTTTATTGGCGGGCCGCAAACCAAATGTAACGGTGCACCACCTTCTGCATCGGAGTGTGTAGATGCTGCGCTTGTTAAGTCAATCATTGGTGCTTGTGAAAGGTGCTACTGGTTGGTCGCTTTTTGCTAGGTGATGCCACTAGAACGACGCCATCATGGCTCCAAGCTAAAGGAAAAGTTTTAGGCTAAATAACGATTTCACTGCTATCACGACCAGACATGCAGCTTTTCTCTTGTAGCATGTAGACAGTGGGATTATCACTGGTCAGTACACTCTTTTATACAGAGCAGGAGGTGTTTAAACACTGTGAGCCTGCTAACACCAACAACTACAGTAATTGCTGCCCTCTCTACCACCCTACCTACTGTACCATGCACACACACAGAGACACAAAGATAATAATAAGAGATGTTCTGCGAGGTGTCCCCAGAGGGTTAAAGATCAGCAGGAGAAATGTTAATGATCAATTAGATGTTAGAGTTGCTGGTGATTAAAAACATGGAGGACTTTAGAAAGGCCCTGAGATTAGTATGCCGACATCATTGACTCATCTTTTTCTTCTCTCGGTTACTGTACAGGCATTACACACACAAGACACACACACACACCCACACACACTCGCTGCCATTAAGACAGAAGTAGGCTGCAAATTAAAATTCTCCCGTGGCAACCAAAAATGTAAGTACAGAACGAGAAAGGAGAGGCAGAGAAAGAAGGAGACAGAGACAGATTGTGTCAGACTGGTTTGTGGTCCAAAAAGTGGTGCACTGTCCAGCAGATAGCCAGCCTCCGGACGTCTCTCTGTACCGGTAACACCGCTGAATAGAGTGCCTTGAGAGGAAGACAGTGACGACGTTTACATGCAGACTAATATTCCACTGTTATTCCAAATATGAAAATATTCTGAATTTGATGTGGTTCAGGTAAACAGGATATTCTGTTTGGATATTCTGAATTAGGCCTTCTTCCAAATGGAGCATTTTCCAATTAAGACATGTGGGATATGCCGAAATTATTTGGGTTTTAGGAGCATTTTTTTGGACATGCTGTATATATCATAGGAAAATGTACTAAATATCACAGAAAAATATGTAGAAAAATATCGGAAAAAAAGATAAGATAAGATGACCCTTTATTAATCCCCGGAGGGAAATTCTGGTGTCATACATCAGCAACAGTACAGATGAATCCAATATAAGTAAAAGAGAAGGTGCAATGAAGGAAATGGCAATAAAATAAATAAGATGGGTAAAATAGTAATAAGTAAAGTGCAGCAGGTGGGTGGGTATTGTATATGCATAGCATATATATATAATTATATAATTATATGTAATTCTATACATTTTGAGCCAGGAATCAAATACAGAGCAGATGATCAGAGAGTCACATGGGGGTCAGACCTTGGTTATGGAGCCTGATGGCCACCAAAAGGAAGGACTGACCCAGACGGTTTGTAGTGTGCCGAGGGGGAATCAGTCTCTGGCTGAATGTACTCCTCATCTGGACCAGTTGGTCATAGAGGGGGGGGGGGGGGGGCTTCAAAATAGACTCCACCTCCCCCCCGCCCCCCCCCTCTCCCACCACCTCCAGACTGTCCAGCTCACATCCAACCACAGCCACAACCACATGTGTCGGCGAATATCAAGAAAATAGCAAAGTGAAATCTAATAGCATGTTAACTGGCCTAAATATTATCCAAAGAGCCCTGTACAACATCATAGCTAGAATGACACAAATACATTACAAGAATAAATACATCTACATCATCTAAACAGAAAGTAATATAATAGACTAAAACCAAACAGTGGTTCCCTGAGGGCTTTCAGTTTGTATTGTATAAATCCATTGTGCTTCTCTGTGTAGTTCAGTCAAACAAGTCTGCATGTAAACAGGAAAATTAGTGAGAATATTTATTTTCATTATGTAAAACAAGTAGGAATGTTGTCATTTGTGAATGAATGTCAAGTCTTTTTTTGTTTTTTTGGTAGTTTATTTTTTATGTTTTTTTAAACTAGGGATGCGAATTTTGACAGAGCAAACCAGAACTTTTTTTGTTTTTTTTTTTGTTGTTTTTTTTTTATTTCTTTTTATATTAGGGATGCTAATTTTGACAAAAAAATCTAACCGATAATCGTCCCTCATTAACCGATTATTAACTGTTAACCGACAAGATCTATGCCTTGCATGAAGCGGTGCGCCAGCTGCAGTATATGAGCATGACAGACAGAGTTCTGCAGTTACAGCCGCATGTAGCAGCGCACAGTGCCGCGTGATAGTGAGGCACTTTCCATGGACAGTCACCGCCACTTTTTTTTTTTTTTGGTATTTTTTATTTTTTTTTTCTTTTATTTTTCTTTATGGTTTAATGAACTTTCTCTTAAAGTAAAACTCCTCTCTCCTTTTCATCCCCCCCCCCCCCCCCCCTTCTTTTATTTTTTCAATTTTTTCTTCTCCCCTTTTTTTTTTTTTAACTTTGCCAATCTCCCCCCCCACACTCTCTTTTTTTTTACTTTTTCCCCTCTCTTTTTCTCCCCTGCTCTTCCTCCTCCTTTTTTTCCCCCCCCCCCCCTCTCTCCCCCCCGTTTTTTTTTTTCCCTTTCCCCCCCCCTCTTTTTGTTTTTTGGCGCCGATTTCCCCCCCCGCCATTGTACTTTTTTTTTTTGGGTTTATATATTTTTCCGGCCCCCCCCCCCTTCCCTCTGTTCTCTTCTCAAAACCCGAGCCCCCTTCCTGTATCTTTAACTCTGGCTCAGACTCTCTTAAAATGGGCTCTTTAGGTGGACCCCCCTTTCTCCTTAAAGTGACGAACCACTCCTGCCCCTCCTGTTTTTCTCAGTTTTTTAATTAATTACTAATATTTCTTTTAACCGCTTACCTGATAAAACTGAAGTCTTGTTGAACTGAGGGGCATACTGTGTGTTATTTTTATGTGGTGCCTTGAAGTCGTGTCGCAGGTCATCAATGACTCACCAGTGTCTCCATATTTATTGAATTAAGGACCTAATCAGTGTCTGAAATCTAATTCCCTCAGTGATTCACTGTTTCTACTGAACTAGGGGCTGATTTGAGACACACCCTAACGTTGTCCACAGAAATAGCGTAGTCAGTGTGACGCATAGAAACAGTGATGCTACATGAAACTATCGAAGTACCGGATGTTCTCCAGTGACCATCGGCAGATGGGCTGATGATCCCCAGTTCCTGCTCTGCTAAATTGGGAACACCAAGTCTGTTGTCTTAGTGACCTCCTCATCAGCAGGATGCAGCCTGCAGTCACTCTTCTGTTCATAAAGAGAAGAGGGAACTTTAAGAGCATCACTGTTAGCATCATTCACAGTCAGAGGGAGCAGAACAGAAACTAAATCCACTACAAGTGCCAAATTGCCCCAGAGATTCAGAGAACGAACACAACATCAACTTGACAAGGATCTCTCTCTCTCTTTCTATGTCTTCCTCTTCTCCCCTCGCCCTCCTCTCTCCCTTCCTCTGTCTATCGATTCCTTCTGAATGGATAAGCATATTTTGGCTCTTTATCAGTGCTTTCTTTCTAACCTTCAGGGACGGCAGCCAGGTCACGATCTTGTGCTCAGACTGCTGGTTTAGGCTGGCCTCAGTCTGAAACAGATATGATATCAGAGACAGCTTCCGATCGATAGTTGGCTATTCCTAGTTCGTCATGCCAGACCTGAACGCGAGCCGAGGTCAACACGTACCTGATCAATGGCTGCAAATACAATCGATCCTCATACAGCACTTGGCTTCTACAAACGCTGGCTCTGATGTGAAACTAAATTGCTGCTCAGTGTGTGTAAGGATCAGCTGTGAAAAGGCTGATGCCGAGCTCCCTTCATGTGGGATGGAAAGGTAGCAATGGGAACGATTCCCATGGCAACAAGACGCAAGTGTTCATGGCATCATACAACTCAAGATGGTGATTGCCGGTGTTGCTAATAACAAGTGTGGTTTTTGCACACTGAATGAATAATTATCTGGCACTGAGCAGCTGGATGATAGGCAAGTTGTTCCTGATCAAAACAGCATTAAATTAAGGTTCAGTTACCTTGAAATTTTTGCTGGCATCCATGTTTGAAAGCTTTTCAGACACGTTGGTATTCTTTATTGCCAAGTTGTATTCTGCAGAAAAAAATGTCAACACCTTGACAGGAAACATGACATTGTTTGAGAAGTTCAATGCAGAAATACGCAGCATTACAGATATGCTGCCAGAAGGACATGATGTGCCTTTTAAAGTTGAATTCACTGAGGTATTGAAAGTCCAGTCGTGTCGTGTTTGATGTGCACTTTATTTGGCCTCAGTGATCAACACAGGAACTGTCCTGTGCAGTCACCGACTCTGTTAGAGGCTGTAAAAAATGTTATGATGTTCACGAGCAATTGCTTTGTGACTCATCCCTGTAAAATCAAACCAAAACTATTTCGGTTTAGTACAACAGAAACGGCACTTTTGCCAGAGCACTTGGAAAGAAAGCCAGAAAGCACACACAGCTGCTGTCCCTTGTAATTTGGTGTTTTTAGATGTGGAGAGAGGCACATACAAACAGATTGGAGATACTCAAAAGTCTCCCCAGGAAGTTCTAACTGACCGGTTTCATGTGTGTATATGTTCATAGACATCTGTGACTGCTGTATTCTACAGCAGCCTGTATTGGCTGCATATGATTAACTCAAGATACACAACATTGTGCTTAATAAAACTGCACTTTTTACTGTTTTTTTATTTTTCAAGTTAGAGGCTACAGCTTGGACATCCATATTTATTCTGCTGCTTTTTGATGGCTGTAATAACTTCATCAACTGGGGAAGCTTGCATTCAAATGGTAAAGTTATTCAGTAATCTGCAGTACAGACTGCTTTACTGGCAATCTTTCAATAGTCACATTGAGTTTAAATGTGACTATTGGTTGGACAGGCTGTTCTCATACACTGTAGCTATACCTACAAAAAGTAATGCACTGAAATTCGCACATATCCCATGAAATCAATTCATACGTAATCGTGGACCAGAAAGTATAAAGAGCTACAAATGCCACATATGGGGAGGTCAGGTTGACTGAGTGGGTCAGAAAACACCACACTTTGGCCCAGGAGGCCAGTGTTCATATTTCATGTGAAACCAGAAGTCAGCGTTGATTTATTTGCCACGAAACTTACGTACTTAAGTTACTTCCCAAGTTATTTCAATTCAAACTGTTAATTTTTCCTAAAACTAAAATTTGTTGCCTAATCCTAACAAAGTCTGTTGTTCGTAGGTAGCAGTAAACCTACAAAATACCTACAGACTGCCGTCATTCTCTCAATCGTCAAATTGAATTTCAATATAACTATTGGTTGAAATATGTTAAATCAATCTTGTTGTGTAGCATTTAGTTTGCCCTTAATGGTGAAAACTGCAAAACGTTTTGCTCAAAAATCTCATAACACAACATGTCCTCATACAACTGTTCGTATAAAGTCTTACGAAAAGTTATTCCTCATTTTTCATCTTTGTGTCACGTGTCAATTTCCTTTCCAGTCTTTTCAAAATAAAATTCTGTCTTCACAGGAAGCAACATAGTTGGTTTTAGGAAAAGACTGACTTGGTTAGGTTTAGGCAACAAAACTACTTAGTTAGGGTCAGGCAACAGATCATGGTGTGAGTTAAAATAATGTAACCATGTAGTGGTATAACGGACATTATGTGACAAATGAATTAAGTTCTGGTTTCACGCGGGGGATAAACTCCGGTCTCCTGGGTGAAAGTCAGGTGCTTTTTGACCCAACCATCAACCCCGACCTCCTCCCTACACTGTGTTTGCGGCTCTTTATATTTCCTGGTTCAGAATTACATGGATTACATACATCGGTTTTGTGTGATATATTCAAATTACATCGTATTACTTTTCGTAGGTATAGCTACTAGCAGTGTATTAGAACAGCCTGAACAATGAAATCAGATGCAGCCTTCTACTCTCAGTGCTCCGCCAAAGCCAATTGTCACTAAAACACCAACACGTCTCTGTGCTGCCTCATCTGCATGGACCTCCCGTCTCCTTTTGCCTCTCCTTCCACCTTTGTGCCATCACGCCTGCTGTGCTGGGTACAATAATACCAAAACAACATGCGTTTCAAGGTCAGGGAAATGCCGCTAGTCTTTCCAGTGCCGTGAAAATGGAGCGCTAGCAGTCTCCTCACAAACCTGCACGGCTCTACAGTTTGATTTTCGATTCCTTCTTGTACTCGGACCGTTCATGTTTGCACAATTTTTTTTTTCCTCAAACGAATTACCCTTCCTTGGTACGGTTGGTATGTTCTCTCCTCTCTTGACTTGAATAATGGATGTTCCCCTTCAGACTGACACCGCACTGAATCCCTGTTCTCTGCCTGCCCAGCAGTAGAGAACAGAACGGTCAAGGTAATACGAGCGGAGAGGTGCACCCTCTAGGTGGGATGGCTGCAGCCTTGACTCGTACTATCATCGCTCTGCCTTTCGTTTTTTTCTCCCCCACATAATCTTTAGAGTGCATACTGTCTCGGTGGTAGCTGACACACGTGCACACATAACCACATACAGATATGCACATCGATACATGCACACACGCACATTAGACAGATGGTTGAAGCTCGGCTCTGACAGAGGCTAAAACACGGGGCACCTCCACTCTTCAAAGTCTCCTCGTCTCTCTTTTCGCTGCTTTTTTCAAACGCCATCTGTACCCAGACACACTAATGTTACTTAAAACAAGGACACTGCTTTTTTTTTTTTTTTTTTTTCTCCCCGTAATTAGACGACAGCAAGAACGGGGTTTCTTTCTGCTTGTGCCATATTATTATAAGTCTTTTGGAAAGGCATGTCTTGTCATTTTATACAGTTGGCACAATATACTGTAGCTTCTCAAGTAAAAGATAAAAGGATGGAAGACTGAGCATCTGAAAACATTTTAAGATTTTGCTCATGTGTGCGTGCATCAGTGCATGTGTCTGTCTCGGTGGGTGCAAGGGCCTGCCCTGCTTACAAGGATACAATGCACTAGATGCTAGAGATGGGAAAATTGAAATTGATTTTTTAATGCCAGGGTTGATATATTTGATTCATTTGCATTTACACAGAGGTAGAAGGAAGTCACCGCTTTTATTGTTGTAGTCCGAGTCATATCCGTTCCACATTGCTCACAAAACAAAACACAGTCGTCAGCAAAGTAAAGAACAGCAGAGGGTCCAGATGGGTATGACTTGAATCCTCACATATTAAATCCAACGTGTTAAACACTACACGCTCAGTATAGTATGAAAACACTTTGGGTTTCACACATTGCCAGGAAATGCAGAGCTACACGTGATGGCTAAAGCTGCACGCTAACTATGTCATGGACAGGAAACGTTATCGTATTGCAGTAACGTTGCAACTCTGTGGTCAAATCAGCCGACGCTACAACTGTCGAGCACCCATTTACTGACATTTCTGTTAAATGCATTCACATGGAGCTGACACTGAGCTTACAGGACTTCAAAATAAGTTTTACGGTTTTCAAAATAAGGTGTTCACAAAGGGAAGTGTATATACAAAATACATATATGGAAATAAGACTTATTGGATTATATTCACCAGAAGTATAAAACATTATGTGCGCCTTGTAAATAAAAACTATGACTAATTTGTGAACTAAAAGTGAGGGAAATGTCTTTATTCTTTGATCTTTGGATTGCTGGAAAAAAGATATTTTATTTCTAAATTCCTGATTCTTACCGTATTAATTTTGATATTTTACAAATATATCATATAGTATCGGGTTTAAATCTGAAATATTGCCAAATAGGCGCATTTGCTTTTTGCTTCAACACCAAATCCTTCGCCATCTCTTGGTCCATCAAATCTCTCTCACCCCGTGAATCCTTACCCTTACCCTTACTTATAGCATCTGTTGTCCGACTATCTATTGATAATATGCCGCTGATACGCCAAAATGAACTAAATGGGTTTTATTTCTGTAAAAAAATAAACGTAATGTAATCGGTGTGTGCCCGACCACCACGTAACAAGCCTAATGATCGTATCAAACTCGGAGAGAGGTGTATCGTCCATGCCCTAGTGGATGCATGAAACTGCGTGAGTTTAAGAGAGAAAGAAAGTGCATCTTTCATTACCCAGCAGCCAAGTTTCTCCGCACTCTCCTCTCCTCTGGTCTCTCGGAGGAGCAGTCATTTCTCTCCGTCAGTCAGTCAGTGTTTGGGGAAATGATAGTGGGTTTTAGAGAAAAGAGCGGCTTTGTTTGGGCAGAAGCGAGAGAGAATAGCACTGTTTCCTTTCATCATCATCATCATCATCACCCTTTTACTGTCACCTCCTAACATTCTCCTCCATCACCTTCTCTCCTTTTGTCCTTTCCTTCCTTACTCCTCCGTTCCCACTCTTTCCCTTTCTCCTTTTCATTCCTGCCTTCGCTCCTGCTCCCCCCGTTTCCCCCCTCCCCAGATTGAAGTAGCGTGTTATTAGTAAGGCAGCCAATGTGCCTGTCGGTGTGTGTTAGGGAGAGATAAGCACAGGTAGAGAGAGTTACATAAGCCGCTGTTGATTACTGTGGAGGAAAGGGAGAGCGGAAAAAGAGAGTGAGAAGAAGAGAAGGAGAGAGTGAGAAAGACAGATTGCTGTACCTTAGTAAGTACATTGTGCTCTAATGTTGCCTGTATGGCTGGCTGGCGGTTGATAAGTAGCCCAGGCTTCTGGGGCTGGTTGAAAGGACAGTCATTAGGTTGGACTCCCTCGACTGGCAGCTTGCTTCGTAGATTGCAAGTTTGTTTTTGTTATAATGTTTAACGCGAGAAAAATAAACTCTCTTCAAGGTTTAATACATTAATATGGCATGAAAGAGGGGTAATAAAAAAAAAAAAAAACAGCTGAATACACTGAGTCGGATTCACGGTGCCGATTATTCATTTAAAACTAGTTCATTAATTTCATCCGCAAGTAGTTTTTCCTCTCAGATAAATACCAGGATAATGTTTAACAATTGGCGATATTCTAGATTTTCTCATTTCGAACAAACGGCATCAAAAGAACGAAAGCAACAATTCGTTGATACAAGTGCAGCCTAAACCTGATGGAACCTCTGTGCCATAAATCTCCACTGTTGTCCCAACTATTAAAAACAACAATGAGTCACATCGTCACACTGGGTGCCATATTCATTCATTACTATGAACATGGGTGTTGTAGTTTATTTTAAGTCAATCCCACATAGATTGTCCTGCTGCTGTAAATAATCCTTAGCTCACAAAACATGTATTTACCCACGAATGAATATAGTGCCCAATAAATGCACTATTTGACTTGTGTATGAATAATGTTTACAGTCTGCAGGGCTCAGCTGTTAAAGGAGGTGCTTAAAGGCCAGTGTGTAGCATTTAGGGGTCTCCATTGGCAGAACACAAAATGTTTAGATTTAGGATTAGAGAAGAAATTTTGATTGCCATTTGTTATTAAGCTGTTATATTTTATCATATGGAGGAAAAAAAGAAAACCAGCCAAAATCGTTAGTAAAAAAAAAAAAAAAAAATCAGCACCATATATCGTTACATGTTCTGATTCTGTAAAAAAACAAACGAAAAAAAAAACAGCATCAGCAACTCATATTGGTTGACCTCTGTTGTACAGTTGCCCAGAACAAACAAACCAAAAACTGGCTCCAGATGGAGCCATTCATGGTTTCGCGTCAGCCACAGTATTTCTCCAACATGCTTGTTTTAGTTTGGTTGCAATCTGCAAACTCACCCCTTGATGTCGCCAAATCCTTCACACTGCACCTTTAACTATTCAAAATGTGAAGGAACATATTTACAAGCCATCTTTACATCTTTAAAGCTATACTGTATATCATCAATCAGAACATTTGTGACTATGCAGTAAAGATGTATGTAGGAAAGATATATGAAGGTAGATGGGAAAGTCTAGCCTGACTCAGAAGCAGTCATTGGAAATAGTTTGGAAAAGAGCAAGCACTTTCAGAAAATACTTGGCAGGTGATTGGATGAACCATCCGTCAATTTGACTAACGAAAGCAAAAACTAATTGAAGGCAAAAACATCTAACACCATTGTTGGTTTCTGTGGTTCTTCTGTTGATAGTAAGAGAAAAATCAGACAGCACCAACCTTATTGTTTAAAACTAACAAACTAATGCTTGAAAACCAACAAAGATAAAAGTGAAGACAATCCTGCTCTGTCTTCCAGTCATTTTGTATGGGATCTTTGATTTGATTTGATGCGACAACTTCAGAACACATTAAACACGAGTACAGTTATGGAGTATCTGACACACTAATGTGATGCCTGGTGAACCTCACGGTATAAATATACATTCAGCATTAGCAGCAATGTGAGGACTTATCTTTAAAATCAAAAGCCAGATGCATTTTTAACCTCAATTTATGTTCAACTTTGTTTACTCTACTGATATACATTATCATAAAGAGCTAATCTGTCCCCCTAAAGGCTACTAATAATGATATGCAAAGACTAATTATTTGTAAAGCACTTTGAGATGCACGCATTTTAACAGGGTGCTTAAGAAAACCAAGCAAGGTATGCAAAGCATGATCAAGGAAAAAGAAAATAGTGGATGGTCCGATCAAATCAGTAGAAAAATCAATGCTGATTGATGCAGTACACTGTCACAAACTTTGTGTGTTTGTTCACATTTCACTCCACCATTAGTTTTTCCTTCATATTGATCCATTTGTCCTTTCGAGTGATACTGAACGGAGTACAGCAGGTGTGTTTCTCAGCTCAACCCTGAACTGTGACTGAGGGCTGACTTGTTCTGACAAGGACGTCTGTTTTATTTCCATACCTGAACTTGTCAGCGTTCTTGATAGTGGCTTTTTCTTACTGAAAGGGGCAAAGATGACGTATTCTGGTCGGCCAACATGGTAGCTAGAATCCCACAAGTTCCCTCAAGAAAAGGCCAATGGGATTCACTTGGTTTTGGTTTACTGCAAAAATAAGCTCTGTGGCAAACAAACGTTAATGATGCCTACAGATTTTGATCAGCAGGGTAATCTTCACAAAGTGTGAATGTAATTGGCAGAAGTGAAACGCTAACGTTTGGCTATGAACGGACTACACCATGGTCACGAGCTTGAGTATAAAAAAAAAAAACGAGGCTGTAAAGTATTGCAGTATCATCTAGCCACTTCTTAACAACCGCCTTCTTTATTTTTTTTACACTTAACATTTATATAGAAGTTCATAGAAGTGAACATACAAACATGGTACAGTGGTCACATTACAAATGAAAGTGTCGCAGCGTCTTATTATACTCAAGTTCTGTTCATGGAGGCGTCACGGCCACAGGCACCCAACTGACATCTTTCTCAGCAATATGCAGTCACCTGTATATTTAGCCATAAACTTCTTCATATGTTCATCAGTAAACTACCGGTAGATAATAAAAATGAGAGTTTTGTCACTGTATCCCCACTATATATACATACTTGTACATATCTACAGTCACCTCTGTATACATGATTCCAATGACCTGTACTACATGTATCCTGTGCCAGTCAAACTCGTCTTCACTGACATTACAGAGTACTTGTATCCTTTATCAATCTTGGTAGCTGTAGTATTACGGGTGCCCACTTAATGTTACTTAAACTCTCAGTGCTTAGCTGGAGCTGTTACGCAACAACCTTTTTTAAAACACGAGTGGGGTATTTACTGACGTATTTCATATTGTAGAATTAAATGTTAAAATCTATTCAGCTTGTGTTAACCACACACCTTATTTTGGGCATCTAACTAAAAACCCATTGACTTCCAGACATGAAGTGCTAAAATGCGAACTAATTTCCAGGTTTTAGGACTCGTTCCTGCAGCTCTCTACTCCAAACAGAATTCATATCTCCAGACTGCTCTCATCTGCCCTGGATGCGCTAGTGTGTAGACACAAATAAGAGATGATGCACACACACACACATTGTAAGGTAAAATTATGGGTGATGGGGTCAACTGGTACCTCACCTCTCTCACCTCTCCTTACAATGCTATTGTACAAACTCAAGGACAAGAGTAGCTTGAGCACACTGAAACTAAAGTGTACACATAGGCATGTTCAGCCTCTAACATATACACACACATACAGTATACACACTTTTCAATTGGTCACGGAGGATCGTAAATGATCACGGACACCTCTACTGCTCTTTTCACACTTTATTCTCAACAGCACCTCTTCAAGTTATCACTTGAGTATGTGCATGTGCGCGGATGTATGTGTGTGCTTGAGCCGAGCCTTCATCAGTATGCCAAGCATTTGTCCAGAGGCCCTCCAGCCAGAACCAGCTCAATGCCAAACAAGTGTGAGGATTAAAAGGACGAATGCAGCCCTCTCTTCCCCTCCCTCGTCTCGGCGGAGGAAGTGAATGAGCAATGCTCTCCTCTTCCTTAACTACCGCTGAGGTGCCCTTGAGCAAGCCTTTTGGAGTAGCTAAGTGCCTTGCAGCAGTAGAGTGTTGTGAATTTGGACAGATTCCAATTATCAAGGTGAAGCACGGTGTTGGAGGAGTGTCACTGCTTAGTAAAGTTACATATCTAAAAAAAAAAAAGTCTACTACCAACCACACTCACCGACTGTAGCTCAAAAACACCTCTCTGAAACGACACAGCAGTGACCCCTATTTTACCTCTCATACAGCACACGCATGACATCTACAGTAATAAATGAAGGAAACGGGAGGAACAGCGATGGTTATTGTTTGCACTGTGTAGATCCCATTAGAATTGTTATTTTTCTGCCTCTGACAAGCTAATTAAAATGTACAGGTACAGAGCTGGCACAAGAGGAAGTAAGGAAGGGGAAATTGTGAAAGCCTGTCAGGGGAGAAGGAGCCAGAAAGGTAAAAAAAAAAAAATAAAACAGAATAATTTACGCTGAATAGCAGTTAATGAGATCATCCAGCAGGCGGAGGGCAGATGCTGTGGTTTAGGTCTGTGTGTGAGTGTGTGTGGTCAGTTAAGATTGTTCCTTTGTGTCTGGGTTGCAAAGTAAGAACCTTGATTACAGACCTAAACTACAAACTAAACGCTTATCGTTTCCAGTTAGTTGTTTACTGCTGCAGCTGAGGACACTGATCACCACAGTTTACAGTAAATGAGGTCCTTCTGCAATGTTGACAGCGAAGACAACGCTTCTGGCATTTGAAAGAGCCGAGAAAATTTCAGAAAAAGTGCAAATGAGCTACTTGGTCCCTCTAAGTCGAGAAAATAAATAAATAAATAGGTGCTAGTGCTGCTAATTGTATTTCTAAAATCACGACTTTCAGCCAGATTTGGGTATTATATCTCGGACTGTCAATCGATTAAAAAAACTGAATTGCACTTAATGCATGAATGTCCATTAATTAAGTTAATTGTGATTAATATTAATATTCTGTGATTAATATTACGCACATTTTTATTAATCTATTCAAAAAGTACCTTAAGAGATTTCCCAAGTCTTTAACACTCTTATCAACATGGAAATGTATGTATATATTTATTATTGAAAATCAATTAACAACACAAAACAATAACAAGTATTGTCCAGAAACCCTCAAAGGTACTGCATTTAGCATGAAAAATATGGTCACATCATAACATGGCAAACTCCATATACTCTGCATCTCACAATACCACAGTTTCATACATGCGGAATCAGTATTTGCAATTTAGCATTAAAACTGAGCATTAAAGCCTGATTATCGTGTTAACTTTGACAACCCTAATTATATCAGTAGAAATACATCTAAAATCCTTTCTGTAAATACAAAAAGCAAAAACTAATCAATTTGACCTTAAATTCCCTTAATTTTATGTCCAGTACTAGACTTAAAAGGATATATAAGACATGTTTCATCAATGACTGGCTTTCAAAGAGTGGCTTTTTATTTGGCTGCCTGGCTGGAAAGTAAATAACCTTGTGCTGCCTGTGTCCTGGAGAGAAAAAGAGAACAAAAGGGGGAGCGAGACGGTCAAGGTGCTCCTCCGAATAAGAATTCAGCCGAGTGAGCGCCATGAGACGATCCAGCAGGAAGTATAAAAAAAAGAGAGAGAGATGGGGAGAGAAACGGCATGTACAAAAATGTGGAATAACAATAAGGAGGGTTTTTATGTGCAAGAAAAGAGACTGCACACAATGATGCTCAAACACAAAATTCCCCTCTTTCTCGCTGCCTCTCTTTTATTCAGTCTCAGTCACACAGACATGCCTGTGTGCACACAGTATTATGTAAATAGTCTCTTCGGCAGAGCGCTGCTGTCACTGAGTGAGCATCCTCTGGGCCATCTAGGCAGCCTCATTAAAACAAGGCACAGCATCCATTAATAGATACCACGTACACACATGCATATATGTACTGTATATACAGTATATGCAGCGCACACGGAGCATTCACAGACACCAATAAAGCGCCACCCATGAAGCACGGCTCTAAATGTTCCTCTCAGGTGGCAGTCAAAAAATATCTCCAAGGAAACGGCTCAAATGTCACTGGGAACAATGCATGAGGGAGTGTGTGTGTGTGTGTGTGTGTGTGTGTGTGTGTGTGTGTGTGTGTGTGTGTGTGTGTGTGTGTGGATGTGTGTGTCTGACTGTGACTGGAGCATGAAGGAAGAATGGATTGTGTGGCTTTAAACAGACTCGAGGCCAATGCCACAATACCGCCATATGCTATGTGTGTATGTGTTATTGTGAAACTGTTCATCTTCTCTCTTCCTACAAACCTACTGTAAATCACTGCGTTAAATGCAGCATGTTAGGTTAGTTTCTGAGGGGATGAGCTAGATGAAATGTGCAAAAGTATAAGGAGCACTTGGGAAAGTAGTGTTTAACATTGTTGGGCTGGAAATAGAAAAATTAGTAGGGCTAAGCCCCTTTTAGTCCAACCTGTTATCACGCCAAAGTGTGTTATAGACCTGCCTGTCCTCCAGAGGATAGCATGTCAGTGTCATGTTTTGCCTTGCCGTGCAGTGGCATGAATATTAAATGAGTGGATGAAGGTGCAGTACCAGCTGGGGGCGACACAACCACTTAGTTAAGTTTAAACATTACAAGAACTCACTTAGGTTTAGGAAAAACATCATGGTTGGCCTTTAAATATGTATGTAAACTAATATGTACAGCAACAACACATTACAAATATCACTTAAAAAGCATGTCGTAAATGTCATTAACATCCCTAAAGTAGCTTACAAAACAACCCATCCAACCCCCATCCAGTCAGAACAGACCACACGGGGTACAAATGACACACCAAAAGCAAGAAAGGCAATTCTTACTACACACTTTTGCCTTGTCATTCACACGTCTTTTTTGTGCGACCAGGTTGCACACTCACAACTACTAGTTGTATTTTTATGCTTTTTTCATGCAGAATTACTTGTTTCCAAGAAACTTATCACATGTCTGATAAACACAAATTTTAAAGTGGTGCATTTGTGTGATTCTCAGTTTTTCAGATCTGCTGATTAAATCAACTAATCGATTAGTCGATAAGTGTTAGTCAATTGCGAGTGTTTTTGGTTGAGGACAGCCCTAAAGATCCAAAAAGTACACATGTATGGAGTGTTGCTGTTGTGTCTAAACGCTGTAAAGTAAAAGGGGCCTGTGTTTGTTTTTGATCTGCTGGCCCCGCAGGTGGCTCCCGAGGTGTGGGCTTCATCCGCTTTGATAAGAGGATAGAGGCTGAGGAGGCCATCAAGGGCCTGAATGGACAGAAGCCATCGGGTGCCGCCGAGCCCATCACGGTCAAGTTCGCCAACAACCCCAGCCAGAAGACCAGCCAAGCCCTTCTGTCACAACTCTACCAGTCCCCCAATCGCCGATACCCAGGCCCCCTCCACCACCAGGCTCAGAGGTTCAGGTGAGTGCTGGGGCGGGGTATGGAGATGGTCACGGAGGAGGATGTGGGGCAGAGAAGAGACAGGACAGGGTGGGGAAGGGGTCAGGTGGTGTTGGAAATGTATCCTGGATATGTGGTTTTAAAGATGCATAGTTAATGCAGAGTTTCCCAACCTTGGGAGCTGACCCAGTGTAAAGTTTTCTGATATTCATCTGGTCACCAAAATTCCTAAATAAAGTGACTGGCTCCACTGTTCAGTGATTTTGAAAGCTCTGACGACCAGTATGAGCAGCTTAAAGTGTGTCATAGAGTTGCAAAGTGGGAGGACCTACAGTATTTCAAAAGCTGGTTTCAAAAGTAAAATTCATGTGCTGCGGTAGGCTGGTAGGAAGCCCATCCAGTCATTTAATTTGGCCCAAAATGGCTTATTAAAGTCTGGTAATGGTCACAGATATTTTGATTTATTTGATTTATTGATTGCTGTCAAGATGTAATGAGGATTTCAACAAATAAAACAAAAAATGTTTTTAAAGAGGATTACCAACTCAAATTTTAAGTGACGCAGACTTGATGATTGAATCTTTGAAAATATCTGATTCTTTGATAAAACGTCAAAGGTCCATACACAAAAACATAAGGTGAGAAGTTAACTGTGACTCTCAAGGAGCATTTTGCGAACAAAAATTCGCATAGCTTGAATATTTTGTTATATACATTAAAATACTTAAAACTAATGGCTATAACATGAAGCAAAAGCATTATTACATTACCTGGGAGCCTCTTAAAGGTACAGTGTGTAGGATTTAGGCAGCATCTAGTGGTGTGGTTGCAGTTCGCAACCGACCGAGTACCCCTTCGCTCACTCCTCCCTTTCCAAAACTGCGGTAACATGAGCGGCAGAGTGCAAAACCACGGTAACACGGTTCGTCTCACTCAGAGGCCGTCCTTAAAATAACAACGCTACTTTAGGAGCAAGACGGGCTGCAGGTTGTACTGCAGGTTTCGAAAGCGTGACAGCGAACTACGGTGGCCTTCAGGTAACGTAGGAACAAAGTGTTTGGTTTGTCCATTCTGGGCCACTGTAGAAGCACGGCAGAGCAACATGGTGGACTCTGAAGAGGCACCACTCCCTGTGTAGATATAAGATAAGATAAGATATTCCTTTATTGGTCCCACAGTGGGGAAATTCACAATGTGTAGGACTCTTTCTAAGCTAACAAAAACACAATTCTTAGTTTTAGGTGATTATACACTTATGAAAACATTATGAATATCATACTCCGTTTCTGCTAATAGATCCCCTGAAATGATCTACAATGGCCCTTTAACTGGGAGCCTTTTAATGGGAATTCAAAGTGAGAAATATACTTCCCAGAACCAGTTACTGCTCCTACTTCCCAGCTCTATTCCAGAGACATGATGCAACAAAATGAAACACAAAGTGCTGCAGGCATAATAAGGCAGAATAAGAATGGGGTCACTCGGGCCATCTGCCCAAAAGGTTGGGAATCTCCAGGTGTTCAAGAATAATGGAAAGCAAGTAATAGATATTAACAGCAGTCAGCAAACTGTCTCATGTGGTATGATTGATGGTGTGATTAACATTTGGAAAACTTCTGCACCACCAGTGTGTTTGGTATCATTAAATGACAAACAAAATTGCTATTTCACATGTGAATATTTAATGTCATCAGTGTCAAACTCGATAGCAATCCTTCTTGGTTGATGTAACAATAAACGAGTTTAATCAAGGAAACAACGTCTGTTCTCAAACTACAGGCCTGATTTGGAAAACATTTCTACCAAATGCAATTTCCGATGTTCCAACAAGGGGATGTTACACCCACACATGGAGAGCGTGAGTCACAGCAACGTCTCATGTGTCAACAGTGACGCAACTTTTCTCCTGTGAACATTTACTTTACGCCCCCCCCCCCCCCCCCCCCCCCCCCCTGAACAATGCGCGTGAGCTCTGCTGCACCTGGTTCAGGTGTCAATAAATCAGCTCTGTGTGGGTCCACCCAGATCAGAGAGGAGCTGTTCATAAGAGACTGTGGGGTTCTGTCGTTCACAACTACGTATTTCCCCTCATTTCATCATGCTGCCATCATGTCAACACTTCCCAGAATATTCCCCGTGACGCCTGGGCAAAAACATGGATTTGGATAAAAAAATATATATATATTGTAAATGTTTATCAAACAAAAGAGGCATTGTCTTTCTGACTTTAAAGCCCCAATTCTGCCTGATACGGTCACAGTGATACAATGAATGTTGTAGTTTGACTCAAATCAAATATATTGCCAATATAAAAAGATATTTGCAGGACTTACAAGACATAATATACATTATTAAATAGCGCATGAGCCCCTGCATTAGGAGCCGAAGCTATTTAACAGAGACTGATGTCTTACATCCAATGAACAGAAAGCCAATTAAAACATATGATGCCAAAATTAATGTAAGGATTTGGGTTTTAATCGTGTTTCAGCTTAATTAAAGTGAGCGCATATGAACTAATTTAAAAGATTTTTTTGCCCAGGTCAGTTGTCTCCACCACAAGATATCACTTAACATCATATACAGTATATGGCTGACATACTGTATATATGGCATCCTACCTGGTCATTTCCTGTCACTCACTAACAACACAATCCCTTTTTAATTCAAATATCACATATGACACCTACACATGTTTAGGGCTCAGCTCTTGAGGTCATGTTACCTCTCACCTCAACAAAACACGAGAGAGAAACAGCCTGGTGATTGTGCGATATTACGCTCCATCATCCAATCCGACGAGAACGTATCAGAATTGGAGAGGGGAGTCTGTGCTTATACAATTTCCTCTCTCTTTCAATAACACTAAGCCGGTCGTGCTGTTTACGCTCTATCAAAGTCAGAGCTTGGAAGGTATTTTTTTTCTGGAGCGGCTTCCCTGGTGTGACACCTGAGCGATGTAGCGTGGCTGTGTGTCTGTGATACGCCAAGCCAATTTACGGGCTCGGCAGGAGAGCTGTCGCTTCCCATCACAACTCACAACCACAGGACACTTCCGCGCTGTGTCTATGTGCTTTCTGCTCCCAAGCCCTCCACTAAAACCTCGACACTTCAGAAGTTAGGAATGTGCTCCCTGTGCACAGTTTACCCCCTTTTTTTAAATTAAGAACAGTGAACTTTTCTTTCCTAATACAACACAGTATTCAGCCGAGCCAGAGTGTGTTCTGTTTAGCACTTGAAGAGACTAAATTGAATCTAAATTAAAATATCTAATATTAGTATGTTTCAAAAGGTAAAAAAAAAAATTACATTTAATAAACTAAAAATAATGAAGCAGAAATAATCTACTGATGTATGCCTGGAACAAAATGAAATGTAAATTAGCTCTGGAAAAAAAGTCCATTAGGGATTGTAAAACTGATACTCCTGCTTGTTTTACAAACTTAAAGGAGACATTTTATGCTTTTGTGCTTTTTCCCCCCTTTCCTTTAATGTGTTACATATTTTTTTTTTTGTGCATGTAAAAGATCTGCAAATTTACAAAGTCCACACCAAAGGGAGTTACCCCCCCAGACGTAAACGCTGCTCCTAAACTACCTAAAACACTTCGCTTAGAGTCCCGCCTTTTCTTCAGTAACGTGGTGATGTCACCAAGTAACACATTTGCATAATATCTGCCTAGCGGCTAGTTTGGCACGCCCTCAAACAAAAGTAGTTAGAGCGGAGTCGGGGCGGAGTCCAAAGAGTTTGGTTCGGTTGACCAATCACAACAGTGGGGCAGCTGACCAATCAGAGCAGACTGGGCTGAAAAAAGGTGCTGCGGCACAGCCGGTATGAGACAAGTAGAGCATTTTTTGAACATTAAAGCATGTAAACATGTTCTAGTAGAAACCTAAAATACAAGTATGAACCTGAAAATAAGCATAATAGCTCCTCTTTCACAATTTAAGACCCAAGTTAAAAAAAATACATCTAATTGCATCTATCCCACATGACTAAATCATGCGATTTATGTATAATGTGCTTGTACGCTCCCACTCCAAGGCTAGCAAACATAACCGACTCAAGCACAATACAGCGAGCCCCAGATCCCGACTCGCTTCCGATCCTCTGTCGTTAACTAATGGTACTAATTAGCAAATTAGCCTTATTATATCCAGGGCAGGAGCCAATTTTAATTGAACAGATTTTTGTTTAAAAAAAAAAAAAGACAAAAACACCCATTCCTCCATTAACATGCACTGAGAGGAAGCACAAAAGCCCTATTGTTTATATTGAGCTTGGAGAGGCAGTGTGAAAAGCTGGCAGAGTGTTTGCGTGGTGAGTGTGCATCAGTGTGTGTTCGTACATGTGCGAGAGAGAGAGAGAGAGAGAGAGAGAGAGAGAGAGAGAGAGAGAGAGAGAGAGAGAGAGAGAGAGAGAGAGAGAGAGAGTTAGCAGCAGGTTGTTTTGTTGTGGCCCAACGGCCCGGCGGCCAGCAGATGTCTTCGTGCTCCCGGGCCTGGAGCGCCTCTCCTCAGAGCATCCTCTCCAATTGACTCATTTACCCACAAAGCAGCCTGCTTGTTCCCTTCCCACGTAATGGGCTAATTACTGCTTTAATGACTCTGTATATCCTTTCCTGCACGTTTTTTCTTTGTTTTAAGGCCATTTTTTAAGGGATGAATGTTAACAGAGAGGTGCTACAGTGCAGATACACTTTGAGCCCAGATAATAAGTAGGTCTACTGCACCTACCTAGTGCACAATGTGTTCAAATAGTTTCGGTAAAATGTAAAAAGATTAAATAAATTACCTCACCTGACTTCATCATGGGTATTTCATTGCAAGTACTATGACTTCTAGAGCTGCATCGATTAATCAATTAGTTGTCAACTATTAAATTAATCGCCAGCTATCTCGATAATCAAATAATCAGTTTGATTAATTCTGTAAAAATTATCTGTTTCTCTATGGCAGTAAAACCGGCTATATTTCAGTTGTGGACAAAACATTTGAGGACAAAACATTTGAGGACGTAATCTTGGGCATTTTTCATTCATTCAACAACTAATTGATTAAGAGAAAATAATTGAATTGACATTGAAAATTATCATTAATTGCACCCATAATTAATTTATTTAGACATTTTAAACATTTAAATGCATCTTAAACATTTAAATGAATTAAAAAAAAAAAAAAAAAAAAAAAAACATCAATGTGAGCAAATTGTGTGCCAGTCGAAAAATAACATTTTTAAAACACAGGTTATTACAGTGCTCAGAGTTGTGAAAGATTTCTAATTTATAAGGTACTTAGCTTCAGTTACCTGGCTTCCTGCTGTTTGTCTGCGATTATAGAACCACTGATCTGTTATCTGCTATCGTGCTATGTAAATTTAATTTAAAATTAGCAGTGTAAATACTATTTTGATTAATATAAAAGTTATTTAATACAAGCCTTCAAAACCTAATTGCTTTCTTAATTGCAATCAAATAATAATGAAGTTGTGCATATATCATGTGAGCAAATGATAATGCAGCTTTTAAATGGTGTAACTGTAGAATAGATTATATTGTTTAGTTTTCAATAAGGTTTTGGAGCAGTCGCGTTTCAAGAAAGCAGATGCTTGTTGGCTGAAAGAGAGTACCGTCGTAGGCGAGTCAAAGTCAGAGAGTTTGTAGTGTTTTCAAGAGGAACGAGGCGTCACTGGCCAGCTGTTGCTCAATAAGCTGTGGTCCCTGTCCATTAGGCCAGAGGAGTTAATAAGACATGAGACAGGCCAGACCCAAGTGAGGAATGAAGGTCATTGAGTCACCAAGCAGACTGCATCCATCCAAGAGGGCCGACATTTCATACAGCCCACAGGTTTCTGGAGCCCGCCTCGCAGAGAGACACACAAACAGCTACACACACACACACACACACACACTGTACCCTGGCTGACTGCAATGGCTGTCGCTCACGGCGCTAAAATCATTATGAAACCGGACCACTTCCCAAAAACCTAACCCTTTTAGACAGAGCGCACCCTCTGACTAACACTCAGCCATTCCACCTGACCTGTCAGCGCTTAACAGGTTGACCCCGACCACAAAGACACACAATCGCAATTTCATGGCTGGTTTAATGTTCAGTTTTTGTTGGTCCACTTCATAGAAAACATACTATTCATCATCACCTCTCTCGCTCACCGCCATTCAAATGCCAAACCATTACACTGACAGAACTCTGGATCATTTCCTGTCATCTCTCAATTGAGATTTAAAGACCATAGTTTATGAAAAGATTTTTTTTTTATTAACCTCCATCTTGCTGTGGCGGCATAAATTGTATGGATACCCACATGCAATTCCTGCATGTAAAGTAAGCCGATGATTTGCCATTGCGTAGCACAAAGGCCAGCCTAGCATCCTAGTGTAGCTGTGTGCCACGCTGTGCTAACACCCTGCCGCCATTAGTGCTCTGTATGTGACTGTGATACTGACCTGTGACCAGCCCACTGCTGTATAACAATTAAAAACAGTCGCACCTACAGTAATGTTGATGTTCCTGTAACACTCTGCTCCGGCATTAGATAGCGCAGGGCTACGCTGCAGCCTATGAAGTAGCGCAGTGGCTGACCGCAGCTTCATTTTCTGGTGGGGCTCCTCAGTGTAATGGGCCAACTATAGATGGGTTTGTTTGTTCTTGAGTGAGGAGGACCATGCAGTTCCTACAGGGACTTAACATTAGTTCCATTGAGTGAGTCGACCATCTGCCCACCATTAACCCCAGAACCCTCCTTCTCTTTACAGGCTGGACAATTTGCTTAATATGGCCTATGGCGTAAAGAGGTAATTAAAAACTTCACCCAATGCCAGATGTCCATGTTGACTAAATGATTTTTCAATATCCTTTTTTTCTGTTCCTTTTCTTTTAGTTTATGTTCCCTTGTATTTTTGCAGTCACTTTGCGTTTGACAGTTCGTTCAAGGTCAACTGCATTTTTGGTTCTTTGCTTTTTTTTTTTTTTTTTTTCTTTTTCCTCGTAAGCTTGAGTTGGTTTTGAAACCCTACCAACCACTTAAGGTGTAAGCAAAAGAAAACAATCAGTCTTTGTTTTCAGTGGTGATGGATTTGCTTTGTTTTGATTATGACAAGTGCTGGTGTTGTTTGGATTGTTTTGGGTTGTTTCTGTGTACTGAATGGATTTTGTTCTCTGGTGTAAAACTCCTAATTTCTAGGTGTGTTTTTTTTTCTACCGGATTCAGGTTCTCCTGCCTTGTCGCTCTACAGCTTTAGCTTGGGGATAGTCTTTCTTAAAGGTACAGTGTGTAGGATTTGGTGGCATCTGGTGGTGTGGCTGCGGATTGCAACCAACTGAGTACCCCTCCGCTCAGTCCTTCCTTTCCAAAACTGCGGTGACGTGAGCCGCAGAGTCCAAAACTGTGGTAACGCCATTCACCTCACTCAGAGGCCATCCTAATTATAATAACACTACTTTACAAGCAACAGTCAGACGCCAGCTGGCGGTACCATGGTTTTGCACTTTGCGGCTCATGTTATTGCAGTTCCACAAGCGTACGGTGGATTTCAGGTAACATAAAAAACATGACAGGCTCACTCTAGAGCCAGTGTTTAGTTTGTCCTTTCTGGGCTACTGTAGAACCATGGCGGAGCAACATGGCAGACTCCATGAAGAAGACCTGCTCCCTGTGTACATATGAAGGACTCGTTCTAAGCTAACGAAAACATGATTCTTAGTTTCATTTGACTAATATAAACATAGTTATAAATATTCTATTCCATTCCCGCTAATGCAACACACTGTACCTTTAAGGAGCTACTTTTGAATTTGTCACTTTAATTACACAGGTATTTCCTCACTACATCATTAGGATAAAACCTTTGTACATCCACTATCAACTATGTACATAATCCTTTCTGCGATAAATGTACATCTGTGCAGTGGAAGCCGTGACAAAATTATATATTGCCGTAATTTTCTTGGCAGTACTAGCTGTGATGAGTTAGTGTTCAGCGGGGACACGGGATGAGGCTGGATGAACCTGGATCCCTGCTGGAAACAGGAAACGCTGTTTCATTGCAGACAGCTCCAGCTTTGCTCGGCACTGCTCTGCTCGAATTTCCTTCCTTTCGCCTCCATGTTTCATTTTTGCTTTCTCGCTATCATAGGTCTTACATAACCCAGAGCAGCAGTCACTGTGGTGATAGATGTTTCATGTGCTGACCGTGGCATCTTGCATGTTTGCAAGCACAGGGGGACACCATCTGAAGTCAGCTTAGCAGCTCAAACAGAGACAAAGTTTTAGCTCTAGAAAAATGTTTCCTTCGAAAGTTCCTCTGAAAAGCTGTGATTAATTTTGTTTAACCCTTCATGCCTCCCATTCCCAATAAGCACTGTATCACTCACTCTGAGTCATTACATAATTTCATAAAAAGGTGAAAATAGTGTCTGATTCAGCTGCACTGATTGCTAAGCATGCCATCAAGTTGGAGGTGCTTTTCAGTGATCTGAGGTTATTATGATTTGAAAGGGAAGAGAAGAAAGGTGTTAAGAGCTGGAGATGGTTGGCTTTAGAGAGGACAGAATAGATATCTGGTCAGCTACACTGTTGCTATGCAACCCCTGGTCTCGTCTGTAACATTGGTTAGTGTTCGGTCCCGCTCTGATGGGTACGCTCGCATGCACATTTACACACACGTGCACACGCATCTCCACATTCTCGCAGTGTTAGCTAGTCGCCAAACCGTCACACTCTCACTCTCCGCTTCTGCATGTAAATCACAAGTTGATTTTTTTTTTATTCCAAGCGCTGCAGGAGAGGCCTGAACACAGTCGAGCATGTCAGACAAGGCCTTGACGTGATGAAGCCAGTTAAGATTCCACCTGCTTGATATGGGAGGAAATATTAACTCACCTCAACAAGACATTGTAGAGATATTTGAGACAATGGATGTGGAGTCTTTATAATACAGTTTGAATATTAAAATCCCCCTGTATCTCAGTGATATAGATCACTTAATACAACAAAAGAGCCTAATCAGAGCAAAGAGTCCTTAGTGTCAATAAGCTAACCACCCTAGGTGCTTGTATTTGCGTGCACAACGACTACAATGGCCAGAAGCACAACTCTGCATGACCAAAGTCATGCAGGAAGGTCATAGTGATTGCCGGCCATATATAGTGGCTGTAGAGAGAGAGAGGGGTGGGGGCCCCGAGCAGCTAGCAACTCTATCGATCAGTGCCACAAGCTCTGGAATAGAACAGAACACCCTGCAGACTGCGGGAGGAGTGGGAGGAATACTTTGTACCTTAATGCCACTGGGCTGTAAAGTGCTTCCATTTTCCATTTAGTTCGCTCCTTCTTTCCCTCGCTCCCTTTCCTTAAGAAAGCAGCCTTCTCCGAGACAGCTGCAGCAAAGCGGAAATCTCAATTAAAGCACGCCCAATAATGCCTATAGTCGTTTCTTGGAGAGAGGTGGCATAAGAAATGAACCTTTTTATCTCATTTACCTTTTATTTAAAAGTGGGGATTTTTTTTTTCCCCTCCTCTCCCATTCCTTTGAGCGGAAAGGCAATTAAGTGAAGTCAACTGAGGATTCAAATCTCTTGCATCACAAGAAAAAGGAGAAGATTATGAGGCGAATGAGCACAGATTTAGCAAGCTGGTGCGTGATCTTTGATGGATTTCTAGCAAGGGTTTAATTCAACAACTTCCTGCAATTTAGCTCCTAAAGGAGCCACTCAAGGACACAAAAGAGAGAACCTTCGTCTGCATCTCCTTCAGCAGAGATACAGCTCGGCACGCGGCGCTGTCGTCATTCCTGACATTCCTCTCAGAACTGAGGAGCTCATTTACTAGTAGCTATGCAGACACACATATAAACTTGTGCATTTAGACATGAACATACACACATTTGCATCCTAATGTAGTTTTTGTTGTTATTTATTATGGCTGTAGACAGTAGTGTATCATGCAGGCAAGCTTTTAGATTTGGAAGAAGGATTATATTTTAAAATGTGGCTCTCATCTTGTTGAAGGAGATAAGGTTTTCACCGGTTTTAGGCCATTTCATGTACACTAGATGCAGACATTGAGTTCCCCTGTATACCTCAGGCTTTTCAATTCAAACTCTCTCTTTCCTCTCTCCCCTTCTCCTGCTCTCCCTCTCCTCTCAGGTTCTCCCCCATCACCATCGACAGCATGACCAGCCTGGTGGGCATGAACATCCCCGGGCACACGGGCACCGGTTGGTGCATCTTCGTGTACAACCTGTCCCCAGATTCGGATGAGAGCGTGCTCTGGCAGCTGTTCGGGCCCTTCGGCGCGGTCAACAACGTCAAGGTGATCCGTGACTTCAACACCAACAAGTGCAAAGGCTTCGGCTTCGTCACCATGACGAATTACGACGAGGCGGCCATGGCCATCGCCAGTCTCAACGGCTACAGGTTGGGCGACCGCGTCTTGCAAGTCTCCTTCAAGACTAACAAGACACACAAGTCCTGAACTTTGACAGGTAGAAGCAGTTGCCCCGCGACTTTGTCTGCTCCCAAATTGCCCCCGACCTCCCCTCCCCACCTCCACCCCGTCCCTTAGCCCCTTCACTACCACTACCACCCTACTACAGCCATCCAACACAGCAAACTCCAACCGGAACACAAAGCAACCGACAAACCATCAAACAAATTGAACTAGAAATGGCTTATATTATAACTTTGGACCTATAAGCCAATGTTGCCTAAGTATTACAAAAATGAAATGATGAAAATGTTCATGAGTTTTTTGGAAGCTCCTGTGATAATGCAGGCTTCTCTTTGTTGTATATTCTTTCTGTTTGTTGTGGTTGTTCAAATGAGTTTTCTCTTCTGTGTAAACAGTAGCAAATCCCCGTATCCCCTTATTTCAGAGAAGAGAATGTCCTTTTTAGATTGAAACCTTTTCTCTGTCTTGATTCAGGATTTGTTTTTCTTTTGTAAATCCGGATCCACTGTCGTTAGTATTATATACCTCCCTGTCGGTGAAAGGGAGGGGGCTCTTTTTTAAATTGGTGAACCATTCATTCATTTTTAGTGTGTATCAAAAAGTTCCCCTTATCGATTATGAATGGGATTCCCAGTGATCCCAGTAACTCTGATGTAGAAAAAAAAAAAAAGAATTTCTAACATTGTTTTTGTTTTGTATCGCAAACAAAACATAATGTCTTTCCTCACAGGGGTTCAGGGAGATGGGGCGTGGGAGGGGATGGGTTAGCTTTCCTGATGACACGTTCAGTAATTTAAGAAAAAAAAAAAAAATAACACTGTTGCCAAAGAGAAGATCTCTTTGCTTGAAAAAAATGCGTTTAGAAAAAAGATAAAAATAAAGAGAAAGAAGATCTATTTTTATAAATGATAATTAAAATAATAATTATTGAAGAATTTTTACAAGAATCTGGATTTGAAAAAAGAGAAAAATATTTTGACTGGCTAACTAGGGGGGGCCGGGGCGGGAGGGAGGGGGCACCACCTTGTCTTGTCGTTCTGCCGTGGTACTTTATAGGATCAAAGGTTGTTTGTTTTTTGGGGAATCCAAGTTGGCAGTGATTTTGTAGATGGACGGGATGCAAACTGAGGCAGGTGATTTTGGTAATTTTTCACATATGTACTAGTGCGTAATTATTCAACAGCGATACCCAAAAGGGAAGGGAGAGGGGTCTTTCCGAGGCCTAACCATCCTTATAGTCCAGAGCCCAAAGCAAGAAGACCCTTTGTCCACTTGTTTTCCTGTTTTTGTCATCAGTCAATATGGGATATCAGTAAATAGATATATACTCATCTATCCATTTAGAGAGCATACTATACATTATCTATATCATTTTCTTCGCTCTGCGTTTGTGAACTTACATTTGAAAAGAACTTCCTTTTAGCGATCAACAGTAGGTGCTATACTACATTATTCACATATCTTAAATATCCAAGTTTGTTGTTCTATGTGTTGTTTAAAGAAAAAAAAATACTTCGATGTTGGCATTGAATTGAGCTGCTGTTCTTTGTTTAATATTTGTTTATTGTTGGCCCAAAAATCTGGTGAGACTATTTCTTTGCTGAATAACCAGATGAACAAATTTGGGCCTTGTAAGAATCACTGAACAAAACTTTTATTTTGTGTTTTTTTTTTTTTTTTGTTTATTTGTTTTTTGTTTTTTTTTTTTATGTTTGGCTTGCTGACTTTTAGGTTACTTGCTGAGCGTGAAACGTTTGTCAAAACTAAATGATGATTAGCTAGTTCCGTTAGTCTAGATATTTGTTTCCTTAAAAAGGATCTATGACAACTGTGTCTTTATTTGCTGTGTACAAATAGATGATATATATATACATATATAGTCTACATTTGTTTTACAATATCTACTGTACTATATGAGTTGTCACTGTTCTTTTGTTTGAGCTTGTCTTTTTCATATGACAACTTATTATGAAGTGGTGGTTCAGTTACTTAGAAAAACTTGTGAGGAAACTGTTCAATTGTTGTCATGTTGCTTGTGGAGAAAAAAAAAAAAGATTTGGATTAACTTTCAGTTTGCTACCGCGGCAAAAGAAACCGAACAAAAGCTTAGAATATAACTGTATTTGTTTATCACTTTATTTACTTATCTATTTTTTAAACTATTTATTTTTCTATTTATTTGTATTTATTCTATATTTATTAATTGATTAATTTATCTGTGTATTTATGTATTTATTTGTTTCATTGTCTGTGTATTTGCGTGATTCTGGTACAGGGAGGGGGCGTTTCTGAGCAAAAGGGAACAAAGCGACTAGTGGAGAGGCTCTTCCAGTAGTCCACTGCACTGAGAGAACTTTTAGTACGTTCGTGCTTTGTACCAATATATCAAAATTACAATATAAAAAAATCTAAAAGTCAAGAAAACTGAAAAAAATGTCTGGAGGGTTGGGGGACGCTCTTCCCTTATTACTAGAAACAGTTACTCGCTATGCATAACCTAGTTAATAGTTAAATTTGCTATTGCTTTTTTCTTGTCTTGTTAAAATGAAATCTTTAGATCTTTTTCAATAAAGTTTAGTCTTAATAGAATGTTATAAACAGTCGTTCTGGTTCAATATAACCTGTGATAAGTTTGTGTTGTTCTAAAAAGCCACTCCGTCCACACCCTCCCTCCACTTACTACCGCTTTGTGATGAAACCTTATGCAAAAATGTGGGTCTGAAAGCATAGTTTTCTGTTTTCAGTGAAACATTTTCTATAACATTCAGCTCTTGGAGGCTTGGGCAGATACATTTTAAAAAGGAGCAAAATGCCCATTGTTGTTTGAGGGTCATTCATTGCACTGGACTAAATCGGTCACTTAAGAGTCAAAACTTATTTTTAAAAATATTCATCATGTTTTCAAATGACATACCAACAAATCTTTAAAAATGAGAAATTGTTACCATTGCACACCAACTGTTATTTACAGCAGTTGTTGCTATACTTAAGAAGTACTCTGGAGGTATGAAAAGGGATTGTACCGATTCTATATTTTATATACTCTAATATGATATATATTATATATTTTGAAAGGTGAAAGGTAAGGGAATGGTTCCAGAAGTATACATATACGGAATTGGATTTTCTTTGTTTGTTGTTAAGACTTGAAAACATGAAGGAGGTGTGTGGAGAGCATTTCAAACACTCAGACGCATGCTCGCAAAAACTACATCCTTCTCTCTCACACCTCAGTCATCCGACAGGCCGGGTCATCTTATATCGTCATTATTATCCAGTCATCATCTGCGCCATCCAATCACGTAGTTTTCTAACGTCATAACGGCAACAAACCAACCAAACCACCCACCCACCAACCAACCAACCAACCAACCAACCAGACCCCTTCATGCTCCCCGCCGCCGTCGGGAGCTTGAATTATGCAACGACCCCAGTAGAATGTTGTTCTGATGTGTGAACTAATTTCCTACACTGTATGACTTTTGAACTCTTTACGATGCGTGCCTGTGTTCCGCCTAGACCCTGTGTGCACGTGTGTGTGTGTGCGCGCGTGTGCATGTTTGTGTGCATGTTCCTTTATGTAATTGTGCGCGTGTTGCTGTGCATTTGTCCTCATACGTTTGTCAGCGTGGAGTACATCCAAATGTGCGTATGTACAGTATATACATATGTTCAGTGTTTGTGGTCGTGTGTGCGTGATGGGTCTGTTTAGCGCACATATATACAAACGTATATGTGTGTCTCCCTGAGTGCATGTGCGCGCGTGTGCCAGAGACGCTTGAAGTGTGTGTGTGTGTGTGTGTGTGTGAAAGTGTGTGCATGTCAGGGTGTTTGAAACATGGGGCTGCGTCACCTCGCTCTATGCCCGACCCCTATGGCTCACACCATCCCCTGTAGCGCCTTATAGTGGCAGCCTGCCAGTAGGAACAACGCAGCCAGTAGTGGAGGAGGGAAGGTGAACAGAGGAACTAGGCTCTTCTTGTCAGTTTTCATTTTCCTCCTGAGACGTGTTTGTTTACTATCTGAAAAATCTATAAACGAAATCTTTAAAGACAAAAAAGACGAAAAAATGTTCACGGGGCCCCATGACCGCGGCTCTCTCTACTCTCTCCTGCTTATGTTATTACTTAACAATTATCAATGATGATTATTATGATTATTATTGCTATTATTCTTAGTATTCTTATTCTTATTATTAATCCAATTACTGCGATGAATGACTTCATGTTATCCTTGCTAGTTTAGGTCATTTCTGAAACTGGAAACAAAATAAAAATCTTGCTGTAAATGTTTGTTTTTTCTTTTTCATAAAACTGTTGTGTTTGAATTATTTGTACTTTTGAATGTTGGGACAATAAAATGAGGTGTTAAGAGCTTGGATGTTTCTTGTCGTGATGATTGAGGCATTTGAATACTTCACACTGCGTTCTATAAACCATTGATTTAAAGGTGCTCGCGATTTTTTAATGCCAGAATCGATATTATGGATTTTTTTGAGTCTATGCAGAGGTAAAGGGACGTTACCGCTTTTATTGTTGTAGTCAGAAAAACGTGACGCCCTATCTGTTTAAAGACCAAAACATAGCTGGAGCGAGGAAGCAGAAAGCATCGAAGGGTCTGGCGTTTAAATCCAACGTGGTAAACACTACACATACAGTAAAGTATGGAAACACTTTGGGTTTCACACATTGCAGGAAACGCAGAGCTAGACATCATGGCTAAAGCTGCATGCTAACTCTTCAAGGACAGGAAATTGTATTGTGATAATGTGCGGTGAAAACCAGCCTTCGCTCTCATCTCCGTGGTCAAATCGGCCGACGCTACAACTGTAGAGCACCCATATACCGACATGTATGTTAAATGCATTCAAACAGCCCCGATGAAGCTGACCATGCATGTATAAAGAGAACAGAGCTGACGAGAGAGCTAGCGACGTACTTGGCGAAGTTAGCGTAATACTTATTGGACTACATCCAGTTTTCAAAATAAGATAAGATAAGATAAGATATTCCTTTATTAGTCTCACAGTGGAGAAATTCACAAAGGTGTTAACAAAGGGAAATTTATACAAAATACATATACGGACAAAAGATTGATGGATTATATTCACTGTAAGTATAAAACATGTTACATGTCCCTATAAATTAAAAAATAAAATACCGCTAACTGTCGGGGAAATTACTTTATTCTTATTTTTTTTTTTTCTTTAAAAATGCCTGACAACTCTCTGACTGCAGACATTTTTTACTTTTATTAATTTAGAGTTTTTCCAAAGTAAAAGTCCCTAGAAGTGTATGATTCAACTTTTTCCCAAGGTCTAGCTTTAAAAAATGAACACTATAATAACTTAAAAATAGGGCTGCACGGTGGTGCAGTGGTTAGCACTGTCGCCTCACAAGAGGGCCGCAGATTCAAATCGGCTCACATGTTAGCGTGGGTTTTCTCCGGGTTCTCCGGCTTCCTTCCACACTCCAAAGATATGCAGGTTAACTGATGACTCTAAATTGCCCGTAGGTATAATATATAGAATATAGGTATGAATGGTTGTCTGTTTCTATGTGCCCTGCGATGGACTGGCAACCTGTCCAGGGTGAACCCCACCAATGCCATCTGGGATCGCGACCCCAAACGGGATAAGAGGTTACAGATGGATGGATGGATAACTTGAAAATACATATTGAATTAGCACCCAAGAATAGTGTATAGCCCTGTAGAGCCCTGTTAGCTCCAAGTCGCCAGCAGAGAGCCATGCAAGGCAATAGAAATGCTCCAAATCTCACACTTGGCTCCTTTAAAAATCATTCCTCTATCAAACACTAGCATTTGAAAGTTCCAGTTCATCAAACGTAAGTATTTAATGCTTTTTGATGTTTTTATCACTTCACCACTTATTTATTTGGACAAAGCAAGCCATTTGACGAAGTCATCCTGGGCTCAGAGAAACTGCGAAGGACGTTTTTCCTGCCAAGATTTTAAATTAGTAATACAACACAATGGAATTAACCGCAACAGTAAATCACAGATTTAATCTGCGTTCACTGTGACCTTTCAGCTTCTGAGGGACGGTCACGACTACGGAGGCAGTAACACTGCAGACATAAAACGCAGTGCTGATCTCAGTCAGCCCTCTAAAAAGTGCTGCTGTAGGACAGGAGGGAGGAATCAGAGAGATAACACTGCCCCCTGTATCTTCACCAAGACCTTCGTAGCACAATGCTGCCTCTAGCTGAGTAATATCTGTGGTTAATGTGTGCTTTTCATCTCATCTCTGATCTGTTTCACAATAAAAATTTCACCCGTCAGCCAAGAAAACACTTGAAGCAAAGGGACTAAGAATGCGGCCTTGGAGGACGGAGAAATATCACGGCTGCAGATCTGTTCATCAATAACAGTGTTCTCAGTGTCTCAGTAATGTCCAGTGATGTGAGCCCGGCTTTACGCCTCTATAATCCAAATCACACCGGAGAGCATTACGCCGCTTGTGGAGGGGATGATGGTTGTTAGACGGCGATATGTTCAGCCACACTCGTCTTTCCTGTCCTCTCCCGTTGTTAGCAACTTAATGATCCTCCGCTCTCATCAAGGAGAAAGTACACAGGGAGGACGTGAGTCAGCGTGGGCTCTCCAGTCCCTTTTCAACTGACTTCTTGGGAGCTCAAATGCAAAAGCTAGTTCAACAAACAGCTGTTGATTTCAACTTTAATGCGGCGTTGTTATAAAATACCCTACTGTGACTCAAATGTGGGAAAAACAAAATGTAGCATGAAGGAAAAAAAAAAAATAAATCACTAAAAATATCTCACGACAACAAGATGTTTAAATTCCGAAAGGAAGTGAAAGTGCTCTCGTTACGGGGAGTTGTTGGGTTTAATATGGCTCAGTTCTCACCATATTCTGTCACCAGGTGCAACCATATGATGCTGCCTCTCAGTTTCTATATAAACCACTTTTCATCTGCCTGGGTGAGAGCTGATCACACTCGCTCCATGGTGTGAATGTCAGCATCCTGCCGCGCTGTGATGTAGACGGCGGTTCTGCCAAATGACAAGCACGAGCCTCGCAGTCGGAAGCATATTATTTCATAAGGAGCTACTTGTCTTTGACAAATCTTCCGCAGTCAAATCTGTGCGGTGGGGGAGCTGTTGTTGCCCTCTAGCTCTCCTTGGTACACACTCTGACATTAATGGGATACCTCTCTTCACCCCTTTTGTCCACTTTAGAGATTTCACACCACCTAATCAAAAGCCTCTCAGCTTCACTTCATGTTATTTATTAAGCAAGCTGCTCTCAGATGAGTGTGCAGTCCACTTCATCTTCTGTTTCGGCATTAAAACTCTGATCAAACTGATTGGACTGTCTGTTTAATTATAAAGTTTGTTTTAATGTTGTCATGTATAATGTGCGCCGTTCATTCGAGATAGTCTTTGAAACCAACTTGTGTTATCTTCTACTTCAAGACTTTTAGACCTCAAGATTACAGAAGCACCCTCTTCTAAAGTTTCACATCCTCTATTTAAGTGCTAGTGTTATGATGACGCTGCCCATAACGAAGCCTATAGTCTTGGCATCGCATGAATTCACTGTGTACTGAATGACTTAAAGGGGACATTTTTTTCAGTGCTTGTTCTCATACATTTGGATACCTGGAGCGTCTCCCAATCACAAACTGTGAAATCAGTCAACCCAGTCAGTTTTTTGTTGGCTGCCTGGACAGAAAACGTGATTCAACAAGCCATTCGGATTTGGCTCCCCTTCCTATGTCACATGCAAGCTCATATTTTTCTTGCAAGCCAATCAGAGCAGACTGGGCTTTTTCACAAAGGGGTCTTAAAGAGACAGGAGAGTGACTACAGGTATATTCAGAAAAAATAATGTGTTTTTTGGACTTTAAAGCATGTAAACATTTTCAAGTAGAAACCCAAAATACACGTATGGGATATGAAGATGAGTGTGTCCCCTTTAAGAGGCACAAACTGGGCTTAATAATGGCTGTGTCTATACATCAAATATTCAGGTGAATAAACGCAACAGACAGATATATAACAAACCATGATGTGTAAAATAATCAGTTTAAGTGCGCTCGTGATGTCAGGGACACCCAGTAGTAGTGTCACAATTACCATTTTTTTGGGGTTTCGAAGCTTCGGTGGGAAATATTCGAAGGTATTCAAAGCTTCACGATGTGGCACGTGTTGGATTATACCTTATTATCCTCATGGTAGGGATGCTAATTTGGGTTTTTTTTAACCAATAACCGACTTTCATTAACCAACAAGATTTGTCACCTGCAGTGTATGAGCACCACAGACAACTGAGTCCCCAGTTCACCCGTCAGGGGAGCGTTACTGTAGCAGCCATGTTGTTGAGTGCATTCTCTAAAACATATGGAGCCACTTTCCCAGTGACTCTCCACCTCAGCATTTAGATTAATGTTAACTGCGACACAGCTGTGTGTCTGCCCGGTGTAATGATAGCAAGTGTCCGACAAACTATGTGCGTTTGTGTGTTAGCAGCACTAGCATTGATGGTGTCTTTGTGCCTGCCGTAGTCACACACATACGGTCTGTCAGCCCGGCGTGACTTTAATGAGTTGCCGCCAGACCGTGTGTGTGGCGGCGGTGAGTGTGAGGTTGTCTGTGGCGTTATAGCTATGAACGTACAGTAAGTGTAGCAGACGGTGTGTACAGTTTGTCATGAATAAATGTTACCAGGCTACAAGCTACAACTCCTCAAGGCAGGAACCAACTTCCTGTATCTTGCAACAGCAGCTCAGACACTCTTAAGGTGGACTGTTAAGGTGGACCAGCTTTTCTACTTAAAGTGACAAGCTCAGCTTTTTATTTACTTTTTTATATTTCTTTTAACCGTTTAACCGATTGCGTTATTTGGTTAAAATTCTTAATGTCAGTTAATGATAAAAGAGTTAATTGTTAAGTTAAGTTGTTAATTGTTGAGTTAATTATCACCCCTATTTCATTGGGTTTTATACTTTATTATTACATATATAAAAAAAATTAAAAATAAAAACATTTGATTTAGCATAGAGCAGACTGGGCTTTTTCTGGAGGGGGACTTAAAGAGTCGTACAGTATATTTCAGACAGACAGTATGAGAAAAATTGTGTTTTTTGAACATTAAAACATGTAAATATGTTCTAGTAGAAACCTAAAATACATAAGTGAACCTGTAAATGAGCATAATGTTCCCTTTAATGTTTGTTGGTGAACAGTGTTTTCCCCAAGAAATTACCCAGATACTGACACATCTTATCCTATGATCAATTTAGCAATAAGTGCCTAAACAATAATCAAAATATTAAAAAGTATAGCATTTGCTGTGGCCCACTATCTCCACATTAATGTTTGATGTCATAAAAGTCATTTTTTTTTTTCTTCCTAAGATGTTAGTGGCGGTAGTCTATTTTAAGATGGGCTCAACTCTTCTAGAAAACACTGTGGGTGAATCTGACGCAGATGCAGGACGATTACTTTTTCTAAAAGGTGGGGAAAATCCTACATTTTTTAGAGTTTAGCTAGTTTTAGTCAAATTCTAAATATAAGACTATTCAGTGATTGAATGATGTTGGGCGTCGTTCTGTTTGCATCTCATTCCTCTTGGTTCTCTTCGGTTTTATGTTGTTGATCAGATGACAGTTAATCTGTTTTCGTTCATGACTTTACATTCAAACTGCTGTTCGTCACAAGTGGAGAATAGTTTTGATGGATGGAAAATTACAAGCTGATATGTCATGATGCGTTCTTGTTTTCGAGGCAGGATTTTTCTTTATTGTACGTTTGTAGCTACTGTTAAATAAAACTTAGTTCTTACAGCCTACACAGGAAGCATTTTTCCTCTCTTCCTTACTTTCTAACCTTCTCCTCTTGTCTCTAAAACAACTTAGCACTTTTAATTGGCCCTCCTTATATCATCATTCACAACTGACAAGTTAGGATGGAAAAACATTCAACTAACAACCAGTTTAAGTTGATAGATAGATAGAAATGGGTGACAGCACTTCCACCAAAAAGATCCAGCCTCCCTTGTTGGGATTCTTTGTTGCCCATTTAAGTTGTTTCTACCCTGAGAGTCACTTGAGATGTGGATGCTAAGCAAATGCACTGGCATATTTGTATCTGAGCTGTGTGAACAGTGATGGCACTGTCGATGCTGGTACTTCCTTGGAGAGAAAGTGACACTCACAAGGGCCTAATAAAGCTCTGGATCCCATTCAGGAAGTTTGAGTCCCTCAGGGCTCTGCTTGCAATCTGCTCCCCTGTGAAGTCTCTTAATTTCAATGCAATATTTCCAGCACCATGGGATCACGCTGTTCTTCCTCAGGGGCAGCGTTTTCTTGTACACACAATCTGTTGCTGTGATGTGACGTACGTCGCGGCATTACAGCAACGCACGACTCACCAACGTGATGCTATATTGAGATGCTTAACTATGACCGACAGAGTGGGAACCACATGATGCAGACGCCACTGAAGCAAACTAATACGAGTTGGGACTCAAAGCTTCCAATCAACGCCTTGTTTGTGATGCCTAACTCCTAGAGCGGTATTTACATATACATTTTTCTTTACGCACACTTCTGCTGCACATAGCTGAAGAGCGTCACACTCTTGAATCGAGCACCGCAGTGGAGCTGCAGCAGGCGACTAAACTTAAAGCGGGGTGAGAGTGTTTGTTTCAGTACAGAGAAAGCCCCCATGCTGTGGTCTATCGTGCTATGAACCATCACAAAGAGGTGATGCAAAGTTCAAGATACAGTAAAAAAAAAAAAAAAAGTATCCAGTAATCCTCTTTTACTTTAAATTTGAAATACAGAATATAAAATAGTGTTATTATTGTTATGTAAGATATTTCATTTCTTTGAAACTAAGGCTATACTCTAGTTTCAAACCTCTGGTCCTAAGTGGTTCTGACTGAGTTAATTGGCACTGTTATGTGGCCAGTGTGTTGTACTGTTGAAACTGTTGCTATGTGTTAGGAGACATTTTCAGTGTTTATATAATTTATTTTGACCTATGCCTTAACTATGAAAACTGTTTATGAATAACTACTACAGCTTTTACGAATTTATTTATTTACTGAGTTAAAGATACTGTATCTTCAGGCTTTGTAATACTGCAGATTCATTGTTGACTGTTAGCTAAATGTAAACGTTCCAACTGTGTCTCATTGATGTATTAAAAGAATTGGATACAGCGTTGGAGGCGAGGCCCCATTCATTCCTATGAAAGTCAATGGGTAGACTTCCAGGTCTGGAAAAGTACCCGGATTTTCTGGGTCTTCTGGGTCTTACTGGGCCCGTGTGTGCATGTCCGATACGCGCAGTAGCATCCACTCGGTCACGTGATGCAGTCACAGGGTCCTAACTTCACTGCTTGTGCTGTCGTCATGGTCTGGGTCTCCGTAGATATAAACAGTGGAAGGAAATAACTCTTGATTCAGCAGATTAGTGTTTTACAACTTTTAGGACCTAATGATTTAAATAAGGGCTATTAGAGTGTTCATACTGGGGAGTTGATTCACCGCAAAAAAATTATCCACTGAGTTACAGACGTCTCTGTCTCAATGTAAATCTATGACAAAAAGTCTTTTTGGGCCCAATGGCATCACATGACGGACACAGGAGTTGCAGTACCACCGTTGGCCACTACGACCATGTTGGGATCCACGACCGATGCTCCTATTGGGGGCTTGAAGGGTCCCAGTTTATTTCCTGTTGCAGTGTACGTGAACATGTAATATCAGCTCACAGGAAGTAAATTTCAGTTCCATTGAAACAATCTATACACACAAAGGTCCATTTTTGTTTTATTTTAGTTTAGTTTGTTTGTTTTTTTCCATTTTAGTTTAGTTTCAGTTAGTGTGTTTGCTAGTTTTAGTTGAGCTTCAGTTTTTCCACAAAGGTTTTTATAGTTTTCGTTTGTTTTCATTAGAGCCAGGTATAATGTTTCAGAAGTACGCAGCTACAGTACATATACATACAAAATACTTGGTTGGAGAACTGTGTGTTTAATCTCTGTGCTACTTTAGAATCCAATTTAAAGCCGTAAAGTATGTAAAGTCATCAGTTCAGTTTCTGTGTCAATGTCACGATAGTTGAGAGAAAATCATGCTCTCATTTTTACTCCTTTGTAAAGTTGAAAAAAGCCTGATATAAGATTAAAGATTTAATGCAATCTGTATTGAACTATAATGTCCTGAGAACAATTACAGTATGTGTTTGCACTGCAGAATGGCTTTGTTACCATCAGAGTGAGCCTGTTTCTATGAGAAATGAAATGCCACTAGTTTATAAATATGCATCATAGCCATCATAACGTAAAAGATTAATTGCAGAATGTATGCCCAGTGAAGATTTAAATTGACCTAAGATTCTAACATTTCAGACCAGCCTTGCTCACCCTCCTCATTTGCATGCGCAAAATTGGAACGGCGAATTAACTAAGCTGTTTTGTACATTATGCAGCAGAGACAAACAGGACAGCACTTCATCCACTGATGACTGGACCAGCAGATGGTGTGTAAATAATGTACGTTGTCTCGTGGGAACATCTAAGTCTGTCTCGGTTTGGTTTGATGCGCCAACCTGCCTCCCTCACACAAAGTGACCCCTTTGCAATGTTCAAGACAAAACCACAGCGTACATTTGATCCAAGGGCAGAGGTAAAACAGTTTGGGATGCATGATCTATAAGACAGCACACTTAGTAAGCATTCGGTGAACACCCTCAGCCCAGCATTTTCTTATTTACCCTGCACACATCTCTTGGTTTCATCTGCATGCAGGTAACGGTTTTCACACTTTACTTTTTATTTCAATTATTCATTGTTTTTGTTGTTTTATTTACATGATAACACCTGGTAGAGAAATACTTTTTTTCAGTCTGTTCCAAAGGGAAGTCAGGGAACAAACTTGCAGCACTCCTGCTGACTGGAGCTGCTGGGGATTCAATGTCTTTCTCAAGGGCACTTCGTCGGGGTTCATTCTTATCATCATGGGGGCATTCTCCACTCACAGCGTGGTTTCCCAATAAAGCAAACTGCCAGGACAGGTACTGGAAGTAGTAATGAGACCAGCAACTCTTTCCTGCTCCTCTCTTTTTTTTTTTTTACCAGTAACTGTCAGCTCACTACACACCATAGCTGCTGCAGTGGTGAATGGGCTCTCATGTTTTACTGCTAGATTTGGCCGTGGGTGCAAAGACTGCGATGTTGGCATTCCCAGCATCCCTTCAACGGCTTCAGCAGTGACAATGACGAGCAGCTTTCACAGCTCAGATGTCTGTGACTGTGAGACAATGCTGTTTTTCCGTAATGATGATGGCTGTGATAATTGTGGCGATGGCAGATTAGATGATGACACATTGGCCACTTTTCTGAGGCAAAAGGAGCCATATTGCTTGCAGCAGGGATGGTTAGTGGCAAACAGGCTAAAGTTACACTTGATGGCGGGTTTACTGACTGTAAAGCAGACAGAAGAGCAAAACTGAAACTGTTTTTATAGTGTGAAAAGAAACCTGTTAATCTCCCGCTCAACAAGTGATTACATCATTGTCTTCATTGTCATCTTGATTTTTTTTTTTTCAGTGACTGAGTTGAAGAGGAACACTTTTCCCCTTTATTCGCCTGCTGTCTTTGTGCTTGAATGAGCATGATGTATGATGAACTCCATCATTATGCAAGTGATTTACTCAGCTGTCATGGTTTGCATATTTACCTGAAATTACCTGAAACTGTGGGACTGTTTTGTTCTTAAATGGTTCTCATTAATCTGTCAATTAATGCACATACTGTAAAACGTCACTGGCTGAGTCATGGTTTAACTCTTCATAAATAGCTTTACTCACTTCAGTGGTCTAAGCTCTCAGCTTTATACAATCTAATGTCGAATACCGGCATGTCTGTCATGAACATTATAATTACAGAACGCTTTGCGGTGCATACTTTGCTCAAAAATGCAGCTACAGTAACTAACTTATTTTGGCTAGCTGTGTTTTAGCCACCAACCCAAATTCATATATTGATGTAAAACCCAATCTCACAATCAGCGTTTCCATTATATACATTTTGCAGCAGCAGCCCACAAAATAGGACAGCTACAGTAGGTTGGAAAATAGCAATCTGGGGCACTGAACACGGGACACCCAGCGGTCACTCCACCTCACTACACGTCGGAGCAGTCGGCAGCTCCGGAGAAGGACCTTCAGCCAGCGCAAACCCCAGGACCGGGCCTATTTCCCGCTGGATCACAAAGATTCTGTTGCTGCCTTGCGCTGAACATCAGCCTGGTGTGAACCCCAGTGCTACAACAAAACACTGAAAAAAATCTTAGAGGAAATACTGTAAACATATTACCTACCGGTCTAGGAAGAGAGCCAATTCAGGATCAGTTCTGAATGACCAACCAAGGTTGACTCTTGTTTTCCACCTGTGTACTGTGTTGTTCTTCGGTCAATTCTTTTATTTTATGCTCAGAGTATATTGTTAAGATTATGAAAAGACCATCATTTTGGTTAAGTATTGAAAAAGTCAGTGCTGACTTGAAAGTGCGTACATGTTTACTTTTTCAATATGTAACAAAACCACAGTCTGTCTTACACTTAAAGAAAATATTTTAGTAGTTTAGAGAATATTATAGATCTAAGACAAAACCGACAGAAGGGCGGGACTCAGAAAAAGTCACAATTACAAATCCATCTGCTACTTCAGCACCACGGACAGCACCATGGATTTATCAACACAGCACAGGGAGGCTACAGAGTCATGGTCGGGGCTGTAGATTGTACAAACCGCGGTTAGATAAATGATCAATGACACAGGCAGACTAGACCAACATATTCAACTAAACAGCTCCTCTCCCCAGTACTCTCTCTGCTACTAGGGGACGGAGAGGATGGCAGGACAAGGGGCACACATTTTGGTCATTTTACTAACGTCGTGACTACTATCAATCAAAAGCCACCAAGAGGCTAAGTACTAGGCCCTTAACTGTGACACGTAGAAGAATTACAAACAATAACTGTACTGGAATGAGTAATGTAGGGGACGTGCCAGTCAACAGAAAATATCAGAGCCTAGCCCACACTCGTTGTCTCAATCCTGCTTTCCCAGCGAGTGTGTAAATAAAGTGAAAACCACACCCCTGGGCCAATGACTACAAATGATAGGAACCAAAAATAACATGTGCAGTCTAAACAACACAAACTAAAAACACATTTTGGCTCCTACAGCTAACACAAATGACGCAAGACGTGAACCCTCAATTCCAGTGTCCATGTCCTGCATTTGATCCTGCATCATTTTTTATCATCCCGACTACCTCCTATATGTAGCGCTTCCTAGACAAAAAACTGCCAGTTCACATAATTGAGTCAGCAATTACATTTCCTTGGGCCACTCTTTTAAGTCAAGCATTGGGTATTGGGCTCTGCCATAGCTGCGCCTTGTCACTGATTCTTTGTGATTTGCATTGATATAATCTGGAGGATTATCTAATTGAGTCAGTGCATCTCAAAATGTCTGTCAATGCCACGGCTCCAGATCATAAGGACCTATGCATTACCCCTGATACACATGCCTGTGGCTGCCCTGTCGCTCACTGACTGTTTCACCAGCTCTGCCTGGATGTTTGGTTTTTGGCACTGATAACGATGCGCACTTCTATGGCAAGCACAGTGGTGTTATTTATTGCTACGACGCTGATGGCTGTGATGATGGTGGCGGCGACAGTGAGAGCAGTATTGGCTAGCAGAAGCAGCAGGCACCAGATCCCCTCCTGTTTGTTCAGAGAGACACACAGCAAAGCTTTACTGTGTTCAACCCAAGGCTGCAAACCCCCAGTAAAACCAAAACACTGGCACTGGTTAGAGCGCATATTGTTTTCATGCCATTTTCCGAATTCATGCCCGTCTGCCTGAGTGTTTGTCTGTGCATCTGTCTTACTGTCAGCCTGTGTGTCTATTTATTTGCCTGCCTGTTTGAGTGTCATTATTTCCTGCTTGTGTATTTGAAGGCTTTTGTAAATATACAATGTTCCTGATTGGCTTTTGTGTTATTGCCAAAGATATGTATTTTCATGCGTTTCCACATGCATATTGCATGTCAGTGCATGTGCAGACATTTTGCCTGCCTTCCTGAATGTCTATGTGTATGTGCAAGGGTTGTGCGAGCCCACATATGTGTGAGTGGGTGATTTCAGCTCTGCAAGCCCAGCACCCAACCATCTGTCACACAGGGGCCACCGTGTTCTGAAGCCAATCATCTCCTTCCAACAGCTTCTAGGATCCTCGCTCTGCTTTCCAACAATGGTCCGGCACGCCAAACACACATTCACACACAAACAATGACAACGTCTGCCGCATGCTCCTATCAGCAGGCACACACACTCACACACACACACACACACACACACGTAAACTTAACAATCACACAGAAGCTTGCCTTGAAAACTGTTAAGGCCCTATCCCTCACTGGAGAAAATCTGGCTTTTATCGCAGTTTCAAGTAGTCACTTGTTTGGTAGTTCAGAGGCACTGTGATTGGTTGCTGCCATCGGCCGAATAGTTTTACAGTTAACAGCTAACAGTATTTCATGTTAAATATTGCATATAATGCACAATTTGTCAGTCAGTACTTTCATGTTCAGGAACAGTTTGACATTTTGCTTTCTTGCCGGGTATTAGATGAGAATGACTGATGAGAGACTGATACGACTCTCATGTTAAACACACAGCAGTTAGTTAGCTTAGCTTAGCAGAAAGACTGGATACAGGGAGAAACAGCTAGCCTGGCTCTATCCAGAAGAAACACAATCTGCCTGCCAGCTCATCGTGATTAACATGTCTCATTTGTTTAGTACATACAAACCCCCCCCCCCAAAGTATAAAAACAACAAATCACCTTTGGACAGAGCCAGGCCGGCCATTTCATGTTTCTAGTCTTTGTGTTAAGCTAAGCTAACTGGCTGTAGCTTCATATTTATCTGACAAATATGAGAATGGTAATGCCCTACAGCTATTTTCCACAATGTAAAACTACAGTTTCTTACAACTCGGGTTTCATCGTCGTAGCTACCAACATTTCTATCAGTTACATTATCAAAGTTGATGATCCTACAAATCTACTGTCTGTTGCTCATCCTGACGTTACTTTCTGTATTTGTTCCCATTTAGGTTTTTGTTGGAGAGTTTTCCTTTCCTGAATCAAGGGTTTGTGGATCAGCGGAGTTTCTGCTGTACAGACTGTAAACCCCTTTGAGACAAATTAGTGATTATAATCAAGAATAGTGATTATGATAATAATGAAAAAACAGGTACTACTGGAGAACAAATCCCACCTAATTGGAAGACAAAACAAAGATAAAGTGTAAAACGATTACCCAAACTGTGTGCTGGAAATATCGCTGTTTACAGACCGACTTACTGGTTCAACTTTGACTCATCGTACTTGTCCTAGTTGTGCACACTCACATTTTTCCTGTGCCAAGAGGGGTTATTAACGGCACTACGGGGGTGATGAAACTACATACACAACATGTACGATTGTCTTTGTTGCCCCTTTAGCAAAGCCTCCGCATTCTGAGATCTTACCAATTACTTTGGTGAGTAAAACAGACATTTCTATTGCTAATTAATTAAAGTTTTCCTTTAAATGTTAGTAACGCATCCCCCTATACTCCACTATATCACTGTCTGTCTATATTACCTTCATTATTTGTGTACACGCTGGGCAGCTTGTTTTTCTATTCCAAGTGTGGGCTTAACTTCATAATCCACAAGGATCAAAAACTGTTCACCTTATTTTATTTTTTTCCTCACGGTTCGCTTGACAACAACATCTAAAGTTCAAGTGTGAACTGACAGGAACTTCAATACGTACAGTATGTCAAAACACAGAGCCACAACAAAAACAACAGCTTGTGATATGGATAGAGTTGACCAGAAATGGCAGCAGCTGTCAAAGACTGCTGGAGGAAAGGAAGCAAAACCACCTACAACCTTCGAAGAAATAAAATGTCGACAATGCCAAACGTGTATATACTGAGCATATACTACATACACAGTAAAAATCGAGTTCCCTCAGATCCATCACAGATTTTAGATTTTCTCAACACCTCCCAGCTATTTGTGTTGCCACGCACGTGCAATTTTGGCCATGCTTGCAATTCACTTCAAAAGACATAATTGTGTGGGTGGTATGGTACATTATTTTGTCAACATCCTGGCTGATATCTCATTGGGGAAAATTATCCATTGGCATGTTTGAAATAATTTGTGAAAGGTTTCCCAAGTGTTATCATCACTTGGGAAAGGATTGGCACTGTCCTGAAATAATTTTCTTACCATGGGATTACTCGTCTTGGACAGTAGAAACAATAATCTCTAGTTTTTCAGAAGAATATGTCTTTATTTCATACGCCATTAAACATCTCAGCACACCTCTTCAGCTCTTTTCCACCGATGCTCTCAGCACCTGCACTCTTACATATACTTGGGTTTCAAATCAAAGCTTACTATCAACCTCTCATAAATCTCAATCATTTCAGACTCCAAGTCATTTCAGTCAGCCCATTCATCACGTATTATGATCATTTGGTTTGCAGCATCAAAGTTGGTCAGACTGTAAGGCCTTGCCTTTAGACCTCAGGTGCTGCTATGCTGAGCATCCATGACCTTCTAGAACTTATAACTTTCATTTTTTTCATTCCTCACTTCATATATTTCATTTTACCTCATATGAAGCACAGCAGCTTCGTGAAAAATGTATCCCTCTCACCTCAGAGCATTAACTTGTTTAGAAAATGTGGCAGACAGAAAGGTGCATATATTGCATGTTGTGTCTCTACGGTCCCGAACACTGTAATTTGATTTCTAGATGACAGACATGGCATCCAGGTGATGGAGAAACATAAAGCTGTATATGTCCACTACTGAATCCACTAACAGTTACTAAGTCTAAGTATCAATGACTGCTGCAAAAAAAGAAAGGGCTTTTCCATACATGTACCATAGCTGTTGACTTGTTTACTGATGAAAATCAGAGGTTTGTCAAACCGATGCTGAACGATTAAAGCTACAGTTGGTAACCTTAAAATAAATACCTTTTTACTCAAACTGTCATTTTATCCTGATAGTAATATATGAGACAAATAACCTGGGAAAAAAATTGGTTCTTCTGAGTCCACCTCGTGCTCTTAATAGCAGTTTTAAGGTTACACAGCACCTGAAGAAAAACAACCAATCAGAGCCAAGGAGTATCTACAGCAGCTGTGGACCACTACTTGTGAACTCCGATCAAAAGCAGTGTTGCACACTTAGTGACTTCGTCGCTATATTTAGCAACTTTTCAGAGGCATATAGCGACTCTTCTTCAAAAAAGCAACGAGCGACAAATCTAACGTCTTTTTCTGGTGTTACTGGAGATTTTTGGAGGCTCTGACGTGAAAGCACGAATCGTTTTTACTCTACTCAACGAGCAGCGGGTGCTGCCGTGGGCCCCACCCCCGTCCAAAAGATAAGATAAGATAAGATGAACCTTTATTAATCCCCGGAGGGAAATTCGGGTGTCTTAGCAGCATCAACAGCACTCACAGGCGGCCCAGTCCTTGTCGCGCTGAGCAAATTTGAATCAATTTTCTGTTACTGTAATGCTCATTTCAGAAAAATATTTTAGTGTACTGTTTAGCTGTAAAAATGGGAAGGTTTGTGACACGACTGGCATGTTGAACAGTCAAGCCAAAACTAAGCCCTGCCCAGTTAGCGGAGCAAACTTTCTCGTTTTACTTGCTAGCACGCTTAGCAACATTTCCACTGGTTAGCCAGTGCTGTCGGACCATCGTGTATGTTCATGCAAATGCTGATGACGTTTTTGAAACATGGATCATGAGTCTGTGTAAGAGAATGTGCATCATATTATGGTTATTGTGTTTTTCAAGCCAAACAGCTACCATTGTACATTAGCTGGGTGGCTCTCACACTTACAAGCTATGACCATGCTTTATTCACGATTGTGTTGGGCGGGTGTGTAACCCACAACCTGTGTGTTTATTAATAACTGACAGAAACATTACATGCAATAGTCCATCTTCTGTTCCCCTCTCTGTCTTCTCTCTCAAATCGCGCCACGAGCGGCCGAGCTTGAGTCCGTTTGTTTCTGTCCTCGTCTCAGTCCTAACAATTGTACCACTATAAAGCATAAATTTGATGTTTGCAGGTCAGTTCAGGGTTAACTTGATTAACACATATTTTTGCAAATCAGACGGTACGGATTGGCTCTGATGATGGGTTGGGTGGGTGTGGGACAGGTCATAAAAAACCCTGACCCACACTCACTACTGCGTCACTACTGCTGCTCCAGGGATTATACAGCAAATACAGCCAGAGAGAAGACTGGCTGTAGTATCCACAATGACATGCACATGATAACATCTCAGTGTATAGAGTGACAACTAGCATCATATATCACAAATGATAATGTTTAAGAATCACATCCAAGGGGAATGAGCCCACAAAGGAGAAAATTAATAACGAGAAAAGCACCAAGTTCACCACATTGAATCACTTTGTCCCACAGATTTGGGACAAAGGTGGACAAATATTCCACTCCCTGTCCCTGCAGTATTTTAGCAGTCCTCTACTGTGGACATATTTCTTTTAAAGGAGAGCTGCCTGTCCACTCTCCACTCCCCTTGGCGTTTTTTCCCAAGGAGAGCAGGCAGTTCACTCTTGTCACTGTTTCTATTTAAAGAACACTTGGATGGGATACTGAATAGGGGAGACATGACAGGATGACCCAGGTAACTCCCACTGGTCTTAAATTTGATCCCCACAGTCCAGTAGCTGGTGTGTCCTTTCATACAGTAATGACCTTAAGCATGAAACATAACACATAGCTCTCTACCCATTATAGGTAGAATGTACTCAAAGCAGACAGAGAGCAAACGGCCATTACGGCAAGGCTATTATTTTGGTTGCATCTGCAAATATTTTTCATACATTGTTAGGGAGTTAAAGAATCTCTCTCCAGAGGATATTATCTAGTAGTAACAGAGGTGACCCTGTTGCATATACAGTATAACCACAGCAAGGAGTGGCCTGTCGTCACCTTGTACGTGTGAATGACAATAATAAACTAGGCAAAAGTGTGTAATAAGTACACTCCTCTTGCTTTAGGCGTGTAATTTTTACGCTATGCAGTCTGAACTGACTGCAATGTAAATGTATCCGCATGAGTACGCAGCACTCAAAGGGAGGTAGACCACTTATGGCGTGCAACAAACCCAGGACTTTCAACCAGGAGACCAGTGATTGAGACCGATGTTTTGTTTTGCAAGTTATGTTAGCGATGTTTGCGACGTGTTTTATAGAGACACTGCAGTGGATAGCACTGTCGCCTCACAGCAAGAAGGCTGCAGGTCGAATCCGGCTTGGGGCTCTTCTGTGTGGATTTTGCATGTTCTCCTCGTGTTAACGTGGATTTTCTCTGGGTTCTCTGGCTTCCTCGTGCATGCACGTTAGGTTAGCTGATGACTCTAAATTGTCCATAGGTGTGAATGTGAGCTTGATGGTTGTCTGTCTCTATGGCCCTGTGACAGAGCCCCAGCAACCCCACGACCCCCAACGGGATAAGCGGCTGCAGATGGATGGATGTTACATTGTTTCTGTACATAGTTTACGTTCTTATTTTAAGTCCAACCATGACATTTTTTCCTATACATAACTAAGAGGTTTGTTGTCTCAACCTAATTGAGTGTTTGTGTTGCCCCCTGCCAGTAGGCTGGTGATAGCTGTGCGATATTCACACCTCGGCGAGGCAAAATGCGACACTGACACACGATTTGGCATTATATCGAATTGTCCTTGAGATAACTGAATGCACGTGCTCTACCCATTTACAGGTGTGAAGTCTTAAAAGTCCTGTTATTGCTCTGAATCAACGAAAATGAAAATGTCATTGATCTTAAAAGCAAACTAATGTACCTACTCGGTTTGTGTAACCTATGTGTGTGTACTGTAAGTGAGACAGAGCAAAACAAATGTTTGAAAGATTGGTAGCGATCTGTAGCGAAGATATTCTTAATAATGTGCAGCGTGAGATGTACGGCTATTTGCTAATCATGCGTGTTTGTGATTTGAAAGCAGATTATGTAAAACTGTTCCTTGTGTGTGATGCAACCTGATATAATAATATGTCAAAACGTAATCAGAGCCAGCTTTGAGAACTACCATTGTTGCAGCATGAAGCTGTCTTAACTTGGTTTTAAATTTCCAATATGGAAAATGAAACTGGTGGGTAAAATGCTATCATACCTGAAAGGAACGAAGGCCAAATATGTGGAAACCACAAACAAGCTGTCCCCTTTATAAACTTCAATGTTCAAGTGAAGTGGTCTGACACCGTGGACTGTGGCCTTCTGCGCAGTGAGGAGAAACTTCTACGGTCATCCTTCACTCTGTTCTCAACAAGCAGAAAATTGGGGTAGGGTGCATTTTCTTCGCATGGTTTAGGCCCACTGCTCTGCTTAAAGGACAAAGAAGATGTGACTAAATACAAAACCAATTGGAGTGGTCACACTGCTCCAATCTGCAGGGCATGAGTGATCTCTGAATAGTTTGATGAGCATCCAAAGAGATTTAAAGGTCCAGACCCTTTATAATCTGCAGAGGCACACTGAAACCGATCAAATGAACTCTGGTGGAAGTTCACTTCAGCCAGAGAAGAAAACAGGACCTTGTGATATCTTTGAACGCAAGCAGTTTTGATTTTATGGGCTGAGGTACTGAGGTTTATGTTTGAGTTTTCTGCTGCTAGCTATACAGAATTTGGATTGTGGTGCTCAAAATATTGGAGAGGTGACAAAAGTTTGCACAAGTTTCAAAGAGATATTTCAAATCTTACTTTATTGTTTTTTTGTGTGTGTACTTACAAAGCCCTTGCACACTATTTAAGTGTTATTGACAGGTACGTAGGATCAAAAACTCTCGACTGAGTCCTTGGACAGAGAGTACAAATGAACTAAAGATCAAAAGAACTTTTTCTACAAAGGCATTTTGTAGCAATAACTGGCTAAAGTATGTATTTCATTTTGTGAAAGGTTTTCTAAGAGTCATTTTTCATTGGCGATGGGAGGATTTCTGGTATATTTTAATAGTCCATATATTCTGTATTTGTTTTGTTTACTTTGAGTTTCTGCAACAAAATATATTCTTTAAATTACTATATAAATAAAAACATTTTTTTACAATAATAAATAATATAATTATTAAATTACATACATGCGTAACACTTTAAAATAACTATCATTTATAAATGGTAAATTGCTAATTAAAATTTAGGTTGTTTTACTGTTAATAGGGATGCTAATTTTGAAAATTTTTCTTCACTGAATTCTGAACTGACCCTCGTTTATTTATAATTAACCAGCACCAGCGGTGCGCCGGCTGCAGTATATGAACACAACAGACAACTGAGTCAACAGTTCACCATCAGGAGAGTTACTGTAGCAGCCACGGTGCTGCGTTCACTGTCTCCAGTTCACCGTCTGGAAGCGTTAGCAGTCATGGTGCTGTGTTCACTGTCTCCAGTTCACCATCTGGGAGCGTTAGCAGCCATGGTGCTGCGTTCACTGTCTCCAGTTCACCGTCTGGGAGCGTTAGCAGCCACGGTGCTGCGTTCACTGTCTCCAGTTCACCGTCTGGGAGCGTTAGCAGCCACGGGGCTGCGTTCACTGTCTCCAGTTCACCGTCTGGGAGCGTTAGCAGCCACGGTGCTGCGTTCACTGTCTCCAGTTCACCGTCTGGAAGCGTTAGCAGTCATGGTGCTGCGTTTAGTGTCGCGGACATGCAGCCACTTTCACAGTAAAAGTCTCCACATGTAGTTTAGTTCAGCAGGTTTCAGCTAAGCGTCTGACTAGTCTCCACTAGTCTGAGGATCATCAGACTAGTGGAGACTAGTCAGAATGTAGCGTTCGAACTGATGAAGCCACTTGGATAAGGGACGAAACGTCTTCAGAGACAAATCCAGGTCCAGCAAGTCCAGTTGCCTTCGATTCAATTGCTGCCAGAATGAATATGACCTGGATGAATGAGAACATTCACAGACTTATAATTGTTTCTATTTGAATATACAGTACTTACATATAATGTATATATTGTTCTTACACTTACTGTTTTTTGCACTATCCCCTTTGCTGCTGTACACCATCATTTTCCCCACTCTGGGACTAATAAAGGAATATCTTATCTTACATATAATTTATAAACTAATTTTTTCATATTACCCAAAATACTGATAAAACTCAAATTAAAGCATTGCTATTAATTAACTATCAATTTACCATTTGTAAATGATTAGAAATTATTATAAAGTGTTACTTAAACAGGTTTTACATACATTTTTCTGTTGGTTTTTTATATTTTGATATTTTTTTATGTGTCACTGTCACCAGAAAGCATCTTTTATGATTCATCTGATTTCATCTTAGGTTCAAATAAATCGGATTTATTTGTTTACGGGTGATTTGGACATCAGTGAGTAAAGTTGACCGTCGATGTGATATGGTTTCCCCCCGCTGGCAGATTTGACAGTTAGTGGTTATTACCTTTCACTGGGAGAGGTTTAGCTTGTCCACTCCTTTTACAGCGGGTCAATTAGAATCCAACTGAGTAGTGCACTTCACTAATGGAGCACACTAAAATCTTTGACCCTCCTGATTGCACTGTGTGTCCACTAACAGTTTAATGGGCTAAGAGTGCTGAACTACTCATCTACTGTAAGTGCCGGCCATTAAAAGTTAGAGGGACCATATCTAAGTCAATATGATCTATGAGAGACTTAATAGCCACTCAAAATTTAGATTCATTCACAGCACGGCTCTTGGGTAGATGTAGTGGTAATTGATTTTTACAAATTATAGTGCAGCTGAAATGTGCAGGATTTACTGCAGGTATCCTTTCGCTTTGATATTGTAATCGATCAAATTTGAGCTGCTCATTGGTATTTCATGAAAGCATCTTACAACTTCAGCAAAATGTTGCAAACGTTACTGCAGGTGTAAAGAAACACGGACAGTATATATTTGTTTTATGTAAAAAGCCAGTTTTCTGTATTGTTAATACACATTTACTCAGCAACAAAGTTCCTCCGCCCCTCGCAGATGAAATGGATGTGCTGCCATTTTCAGGAGTCAGCTCTTCTGTCCCATCTCAGCATGGTCAAATTCCTTAAACGCATTCGCAAAGACGAGGCTTCCTCAGCAATCCGCTTGGATGGCAGACCAGCTCAGCTCCTGCTCTCCGAGTTGTGCTGCTATATATTGAACCGGTATCTGATTCACTGACCTTCTCGCTGCCTCATGCCTTGCTAATGTAATCTAGTGCTGCTGCTGGCTCATGTCTCTCTGCCGGCAGCTCTCTCTCTCTCTCTCTCTCTCTCTCTCTCTCTCTCTCTCTCTCTCTCTCTCTCTCTCTCTCTCTCTCTCTCTCTCTCTCTCTCTCTCTCTCTCTCTCTCTCTCTCTCTGCTTTTCTTATGCGTGTAAGCAACCAGACGCACACACACTGTCTCGCACACACACCGTCTCACACACTTCGTTCAGCAAATTGTGTATCTGCTTTTTTTGCTTGTTGCTTTAACCTCTCCCCCACTAAGGCAAATTATCGTTGGAATTGTTTTTGATACTCACGCTGATATGATAGCTGGTACAGATTTTTTTAAAAAGTACTTTACTAGGAGAAATTAAACACACAAAACTATTTTTAGGTTGGAGTGGGCTCAGGTTTAAAGCTAGAAGAGGTTAAATGACGCTCCAAACTGAATTTTGACAAGGATAAACTGGCATGGCCATTTTCAAAGGGGTCCCTTGACCTCTGACCAGATATGTGAATGAAAACGGGTTCCATGGGTACCCACTAGTTTCCCCTTTACAGACACTTTAAGATAATCACATGCAGCACACCGACACACTGAAAGCTGCCACTCCCATGTTGATAAGAGTACTAAATACTTGAGAAATCTCCCATTAGGGTACATTTTGAGCAGATAAAAAATGTGCAACAACCCCAGTAAACACATTTCTGTATTTCTCTCTTTATTTAAAGAGGACCTGTTATGTTTTTGTGCCTTTTTCCTTTCCTTTAGTGTGTTATATATAGTTTGTGCATGTAAAAGGTCTGCAAAGTTAGTAAAGCCTTGTTTGTGCTCGCTGTACATCATCACGGCTTTTGCCTGGTGCACGAAGGCTCTGCAACTTGTCGTGGTAGTTTATCATGTCATGCACCACTGAATTTTTGAAGCTACGCGCCCACCGCGTTTCGCTTTTTGTTTCAACATGGATGCCTTCAAGCAAGACTGACCAAGTAGGTTTGCAGGAGACAGTCACATGTAGGGATGTTAATAATTAACCGTTTAACCATTAACCAACATTAAGCATTTTAACCGATCGACACTATCGGTTAAAGAGTTAAAAGAAATATCAATAATTAATTAAGAAGCAGAGCAAGACTCAGAGGAGCAGCTCAGAAAAGCTGATCCACCTTAAGAGACTGAGCCAGAGTCACAGATACAGGAAGTTGGCTCCAGCCTTCAGCTGAGGAGTTGTGGCCTCGTAGCATTTATTCACCGACAAATAAACTGTACACACGCTGTCTGCTATGCCTACTTTCACAGCTATAACACCAACAACAACCTCACACTCACCGCCACCACACACACGCGGTCTGGCGGAAACTCACTATTGTTACGCCGAGCAGACACACAGCTGACAACCTGCTAAATTAAACTAAGTGTGTGGTGGAAACTTTTACTGGGAAAGTGGTTGCATGTCCGCGACACTACACGCAGCACTGTGGCGGATGAACTGGAGACTCAGTTATCCGTTGTGCTCATACATTGCAGTTGGCGCACAGCTGCATGCAAGGCACTAATCTTGTCAGTTAACGGTTAATAAAGTGGGTAAGTAGGGTTGGTTATCAAAATAAGCAACATGTCATGAAATTTTTGGAAAGAAACACAATGAGTAAACAAGAGGATTTTTGCTACAGGCTGTGAAAAAAATGAGATTGTTTTGTAAATCACAAAAAAAGGTCTCATGGAAAAAAGGTGGTGACCTGAGGGGAAGCACTGAGAGACAGAAAGTATTTCTGACCTGGAGGTAAGCAACAGTAATAATTAAACTACACAAATGCAATATTTGGTGTAGTGTTTAGTGTTTACTACTGTTGCCAGACAGCCTACTTTCCTTTCTGGTACCACTCGTTGACTTCATGCTTATGTAATCGGCTCGGCTTGACACTGCCTCTGTTACGATCTCTGCGTTGTGTCTAGTTGTGAGGAATGAGGTGTGGACAACTGCAGGTCTGCTTGCTGGGCGGATTTATTTTCTGTATGAAAACACATAAAATTCAGTGCAGCACTTTCTCATGACCAGTCTCCACGATGCACACCTTTAAAAGAAAGGTACACAACACACTGTATCAGAAACGGTCTCATTACTGTGAGAAAAGTAGCAGTGCTGTACACCATAAAAAAAACGGACATACAGGCTAGAATGCACGGTATGCTAATAAAATATAACGTGTGACCCATAAGGTGTAATTTCTGAGTATACTGAACGTTCTTGCTGTATTTTAACACACCATTTACAAGAGCACTCATTACATCTTACCTCTCCTCTCCAGGGCTAGCACCGAGTGAGGAAAATAGCGCGAAACAACAGGAAATGACATCACTGCGCAGTCAAAGGTCACGTAACTAAATAAAATAATTTAACAAAATAAAAGTTCCCCAAAATAACAAAGAAATAGGGCCTGCACTATACGTAAGAACTAATAGCGAAATAGGTTTTGGGTGAAATATAACCTCATTTACACATCGGTTACACTTATCCACAGAATATTTTGTTTTTACGCCTCCTGTTGTTTCGGACATTTCGCAACGAACAACGCGCTGAGCATAAACGACTCTGTGCATGCTTTTAGTGTGCACGCCAGCTATGGAGGCCCACGCCACAGTGCGAGGATAAACAAAACTTTACTCTTTACCCCGACTGAAACACTGCTCCTGAATTACCTGAAACGCCTTCCTTGAAGTCCTGCTTTTTCTTCTGTAACATGGTGATGTCACTAAAACACATTTGCATCACACCTGCCTAGTGGCTAATTTAGCACACCCTCAAACAAATCTAGCAAGGGAGGAGCCAGAGTCCAAAGAGTTTTGGTTCAGCAGAGCCGAGATTCCGGGACCTCAAATAGAGCACAACACAGCCGGTATGAGAAAATTAAAGCTTTTTTTTTTTCTTTTTTTTTTTTTACTTTAAAGCATGTAAACACCTTCTCGTAGAAACCCAAAATACAAGTGTGCATCTGAAAATGAGCATGACAGGTCCTCTTTAAGAAAACAGCTAGGTTCTTGTAATTTGCATGTAAGTACTAACCTGACCTGCTTATGCTGTTTCATACCTGCTTAGTTTCTTTTCTTCTATCTCTGTGCTTCTTAATGATAAACAAGAGATTTACAGAAAGGTCTTCAGTGTTCCCATCTGCTTTATATATAAGTGGGTGACCAGCTGGTTTGTGGTTGTGATGCTGAGTCTCTCACTCCCCTGCACTCTCTCATTCCTGATTCATTGTGCTATCCAGGGAATATGTATCAACATTTTTGCCTCAAGCTAGTCAGCAACCAAAACTATAAATCAGGCTAAAGGTTCATACTCTGTCCGAAAAAGCAGAAATCCAAAGCATGGAGGCCAGATATCATTTCCCACTACATGCCAAGCCACAATTCACCAAGTCCAGCCTCTCAGCAGCTCTGGCCGGCTTCCCTGAAGCTGCTTGCTGGATGTGGACATTGTAGGAATGCGGTGAGGGAAGACAGCGGGTGGAGTCAGAATAACAGGAAAAGAAGGTAGGGAAGAGGGTTTAAGCGCAAAGGTGGAACAGAAAGATGATTGAGGAGGAAAAGGGGCATTTTTGTCTGTTTTTTGACCGTTCATCTAGAAGACATGCGGAAAACAAAAATAAACACAGCACTGATTAGAAGCATAAATACCCTCCTACAGAATATATAGGCACACACACCTAAGCAGGTGGAATTTTGCATGCATGGCTGCACTTCCCTTTGCTGTGGCCACGGTTGCTAGGCTACGGGTGATTCCAGTCTTCGGAGGGGACCTGACATTAGGGAGAGCAAATTGACCACAGGAGGCTTTAATCTGCCGTGAAACAGGAGCCGGAGCTCACACACACGTGCCAACAGTGGGCTACTCTGATTCAACATAATACACACAATTAAATACTGTACATACTACATATCTCCTCCTCTTCTCTCGCCCTGTTTACGTACACTACTTTCCCATGCAGGCCCAATATGGAAGAGTGTCTTGAGACACCAGGGTTTACCTTTGCTAGTCTGTGTACATGTGTGTGAAGGTAAATATTAGGGATGTTAATAATTAACCGTTTAACCGACATTAAGCATTTTAATCAATTAACGCTACTGGTTAATAATAAAAATATTAATAATTAATGAAAAGGCTGTGAAAAATGCAGAGGAGCTCACCACTTTAAGGAGAAAAGCTGGTCCACCTTAAGAGCGTCTGACCCGGTATTGCAAGATAGAAGTTGGCTCCCATCTTGAGTTGAGCACAGAGCAGAGGAGCTGTAGCCTCGCAGCATTTATTCACTGACAAATTAACTGTACACACACTGCTACAGCTACGTTCACGGCTATAACGCCACCAACAACACCACACTCAGCGCCGCCACACACACACACGGTCTGTTGGACACTTGCTAAAGTTACGCTACGCTGACATACCATGTGTGTGCCAGGAAACCACCGGCAACGCTAGAGCTGCAAACGTAGCGCGAACACACACTGGTTGCCGGGCACTCTCTGTTGTTACGCCGAGCAGACGCACAGCTGACAGCCTGCTAAATTTAAATAAATGTGCGGTGGAGAGTTTTACAAGGAAAGGGGCTTCATGTCTGCGACACTACACACAGCACCATGGCTGCTAACGCTCTTTGACGGTGAACTGGGGACTCCGTTGTCCGTCTTGCTTATATACTGCAGCTGTTGCACAGCTGCATGCGAGGCACTAACCTTGTCAGTTAACGGTTAATAATCAGTTCATCAACAAGGGTCGGTTATTGGTTAAAAACCTGCCAGCATGTGTAAGATGTCAACCAAACCTTTTAAACTAGTCACATCTTCTTGCAACACACTTCTAATAGAAAATACAGGTTGGAGACCTGACTTATGCCTCATTAAAGAATAACAACCAATCCCATGAACGGACAAAAAAAAAAAAAAAAAATAAAGTGATTTCCTGTGTAACCCAAGCATACATAGCTCTTTCCTCTTGGTAATAACCCTCCATTGTTGTCCACCTATAATGTACAGCAACCCGGTCATTGTGAAATAAACCCTAACAGGGCAAAGCAGGAGTCCAATGCTCTCAAGCGGTTTATTTCACAATAATGACCCGCTAGCTGTACATTATCCTGCTTATTACACGGCTACTTATATAAGAAATAAATAAATTGCTGCAAAAATGGTCCTCCAGAGTCCGAGATCAGAACTGCATCCATAGCAATGGTCTGCTATAAAGAAATATCAGACCGTAGAACGCTGTAACTGACCAATCCGAATCAAGCATTCAACAAAGCCATTTAATAGGAACTATAAAAACACCTCAGTGAGCCACACTGCCGCAATGGATGACACTTTCCTTCACCACAATGAAGACTGTCACTGTAGTTTATTTTGAGTCAATCCCACACCATCCTGCTGCCGTAAATATTCACTGTAGAGCATGAAATATGTACCAGTCCTTAACTAAAATTAGTTCCTAACAGATGCTCTATTTACTCCTGTTTGACTAGTGTCTGCTAAAATCTACAGTGCCCTGCTTGTTATGAAATTATTTAACCGTAATTTAAAAGTAAAAGTACAGTATTTGTGACCTGTTCTTAAAGATACATGTGTTCAGTGGGAACAAATGGGTTTGGGGCTGATAGCGACAGAAAGAGTAGGGAAGTCCCACAGCATTGCCAGCGATCCTGACCAAGTTTGACCAAGTAGATATGTACTATCTAGCTACTTATGTACTATCTTGTATTTTATGAAACTAGAAAACCTAAGAAGTCTATTGGTACCAACCATGTTATGTTAGCAAGTCAGGAAAGAGGCTAAATAATGCTCCAGAGGTAGGGAAAAACTCATGGCCTTGGCCTCTCATCTCAGATATGTGAATGAAAATGGGTTCTATAGGTACCCACAAATCTCCCCCATACATACATGCCCACTTTACGATAATCACATGCAGTTTTGGGGAAGAAAAAAATGTTTTTTTTCTGCATGCAGCGCAAATGTGTCATTCTCGCTCATTCTAAAATTGTTTCACTATAATGGGTCAAAACAGTCTTAGAGTTGCATAAATTGGGTATCACTGAAAAGCTCAGACTTCTGGTGATCTCTAGGATAATCAGACTCTCATGAAACTTCACAAGCATAAACTAGAGACCTATAGCATTCAGAGGATGGATGGCTTTCCAAGCTAGATTGACAATAAGGGGGTTTCTGAGTAGTTTCCTGAACAGAGGAGCTCGCTATCCAGTCGCTGAAAAATGCAATTCCAGCAGAAATCTCATAAAGTCAAAAGTTTTTGATATCAGATACAGCAGGTCTTTTCCTATGGTGTTCCTCGAGGTCTTGGTGTCTTAATGTGGTATTTTAGAGGGATTTTTGATCATTTTATCAATTCTAGAGAGGTTAAAAATGGCTAAATTTAGCACCAAATCTGTGTAACAAATGGTATCAACCCAAAGTGAGCTTGGGAATGACCATCATATACTTCCATCATAATGTCATAAGCCCATATACACTTTCAAATGTATTTTAATTAATGAATTAATTCATGATTATTTCTGATTTATAACTAGAACAACTTGACACACAGTGCTGAGCTGCATCTCACATTAATCTTCAGGTTCCCAGCTTTCAGATGATGTACATCACTTTTATGTGACATCTACTGATGATCTGCCATCTCCCCCTAAATACCCCCAGTTCTCCCTAAAAAAAGACAAAAATGTGGTCTTTTCATGGGATTTAATTACAATAAAAATGTAAAGTAACAGCGGGCTTATCCTCAAAGTGCAGTACAGTGAGTTTGACATGACTGTTCTGTGCAGAGCATCTTGGACAGGGTCAATCTCCTCACTCATCTTAAAGTCCATCTAATTAAAATGGATGAAATGTGGTAATAGTTGCAGGGCTCTATCAAACTCCGGCTTCAGACACAGACATCACTTTGATAATCTCTTTAACGTATTCTTGCTCAAACTCTTAAATTTGTTGCAATTACCATGTATTTGACCATTTTCTCTATGCCTGCATTATCTAGAAGTCTCTTAAATGAACCTGTAATGCTATCTGATTTAATTGCCAGTGCAGATGATTCTGCTTTATGAGCAATAGCCCATTCACCCCAGGGGTATATCAATCCTAATGCATCTATTAAAGTCTGCCTATGACACTATTATGATTAGTCACTTTGTTGTTCCTGGGCTGGAACAGTACAAAATCTGAATATGAATAAAGAAATACTGACATGATTATCTATTGTCACTGCACATTAATCACTGCTAATCTCCATTACTGTGATATTAAATGTATCCGTGTGTCCTTTTTGGACGTTCTCACCTTGTTTTTGAGAAACAGATGGTATCAAGCAGTGTTAAATAATTATTCCTGGGAGGGTGTCACTGTTGTTTCTTTGATGCACAAGCCTAATATACATGAACTGATGTCATTTGGCTTCCATGTCTGGGGATTTGCTGTAACAAAACAATTCAGCTTGTTGTTGGCTGCGGCCCACCAATGGGGACATTAATCAGAGTATAGGGACTGTGTGGTAACATAGTTTCATATTTGCACTTTAGTAACAGTTTAGCTCCTTTAGCAACAACCGTTTTATATCCATGAGGTGGACTACTGCTTTGTGGCAAGTCCTATAAAAAATCCTATAGTGCCCTTTCACCTGGCAGAGAATAGCTGGACTAACAACACCACCAAGTGGTCAGGTGTGTCATGTCCATACCTAGACATCTGCTCATTTACTCTCCAATTAAATCAGCGCCAATTCATATTAATTAGTGATTAATAATCTGGGTAAACAGCAGGAAACTGGAAGTAGAATGAAGCAGGCATTGATGGATAGCTGACCATGTTAGCTGAAAGTTTACAGCCATATCATCTGAAGTGAAGAATTTATTTTTACTAATGTTTTTAGCATCACACACTAACAGCAAAAACGTATGCACACTCCGGTTGAGTTAGAAACTGTAACTTACTCCACATCCAACAGATTCTCTTCTAAACTTTGTGAACTAGCCTTAAAACTACAATCTGTATGACAGTGACACCACATTTCCAGTCCTCAGGGAGAGGAAGAACATTTTCACCAGTATCACATTCACATTTTAATCTCTCACATCTTCTCCTACAAAGAGTAATAGAGTTTGATGCATTCTCATGAATTATTCATTCAGATGGTTATTCTGTTCACTTTATATTTTATCATTTACTTTGGATGCTCATCTTACAAGGAATCTGCACTCCCAGAAGACTGAAGCACTACCTTCCTCTCCCTGGAAGCATACAGGTGATTTACCATCACAAAAATGAAGGATGCGTCTGTGCCATCGCAGAGGTAAAAGTATCAGGTTATTGGTTTTCCTGCATCTTAGAATATTTAAGGACATTATGCCCACATATGGAGAGGAATGTGTCCAATAGTTGGTGACACAGATCATCACATTATCCACAATTTGTATGGCAGAAGGGGCTTTAAACCAGAGGTTAATCTCAGGTTATACAGCAACACAAACACTTTGGCGAAGCCTGAACATAAAAAAAAAAATCAAAATTAAATCTGTGAAGCCATGCAGCTGCTGTCTTGTGAATTCAAAGCAGGATTTGGCTGCCATTAACCTCATTAAATGTACACTGAGCCATTCACACCAAACCAGAGGCATCTTCAAGACTCCCTCAAGCACCTTTAACACATAACTGTTCATGAGCCGGCACATAGGTGCTCTTAAAAGTAGTTTTGCACCTCCATAAAGTTGGGGGACTCATTAAAAACAGAATGGTTAAAATCGATGCAGCAAAGGCCAAGATATCTTTCAATTTCTAGTATGGGTCAAGCTCCAAAAACCCTGTATCCTACATTTCCCGCAGTGTGATTGCATCTTTTCATTAGCCGTTCTTAGCCCCCTCACCTATAGGCTACACATACAAACATGTACACAATGACTGACGACATCATGTACCACAGTACCACATACTGCAGCTTTACATGCATAGAGCAGATTCAACACATTTACTGTGCATTGATTTCAGTTGACAACCTCCAGTTTGAAAAGTGAAGCTAATGCTAAAGTGTCTTAAACTTGCATTTTTTTCTAATTACCAGCAGGAGGTGACTCTTGTTTGCTAAAAGAAGTCTGATTATATAGAAGTCTATGAGAAAATGTCCCTACTTTTCACCTGATTTAACAACTCAGTGAACACTGTAAATATGAATTTATGGTCTCAATCGCTAGTTCAAAGACTTCTTCAATATAGTATGATGCTACATTTTGTAAACTATGGTCCCATTTAGTCAATTACGCCATAAAGCAGGGTATGCTTTATGGCGTGGCTACCTTGTCATTGACAGGTCGCTACCACGGCATTGTCTGGTCTGGGAGTTGTCTGAGTTTTCGTCTTACAACTTGTGTTTTCAGTTCATGAAATTTAACTGTAACATTTTGGTCACATTAAAATGTCTTATTCAGTGTTTCTTCTCATGTCACTTCTGGTTGCAAAAAACTAAGATGGAGACAAGAAAAAACCAAGACGGCGACAGCCAAAATGATAAACTTGTGGCTTCAAAACAGCAGTCCACAAACCAAAAGGCGATATCACAGTGACTACATCCTCTTCTTATATACAGCCTATAATAGATTTATAGTACACAGTGATAAAATACTATGGTTTATACATTTTTTGCCTAGTTTTACTGTAACAGTTAAGATAAGATATTCCTTTATTAGTCTCACAGTGGAGAAATTCACAGTTTACTTCATACATTGTAGACGGGTGTTAGTAAAGTACAATGCTTTACACACCACAGATTTAAACCCATGTTAAATGCCACTGTCTACACCCACTGACACATTAGTCACACATGGCCTGTGTCAAGACTAATGTGAAATTGCTGCAGAGAGAGTTCTCCTATCTCTGCAGCCCACCACAGCTTCAGCACCTTGGACAGCGCTACTCCACTCAGCATCTCAACACACGAAACAGACTGTCGAAGAGCAATCATACCAACCACCGAGCGCCAGAATACAACAAGGTGTGACGCTGTAAGCTGCAGTTTATGAAAAAAGTACCACATAGAGGAGAGAAATTATGTTCATAATAAGCATCACAAGCTGTGCAAACAGGCCAAACAAAACACTACCTTTATGAACAAACATGCAGTCACAGCACAGAGTTACAGTACAGGAATGCAGGTTATATTGCCGTCGCCATTTTGAGAGTCGTGTGGAGGCAATACAACCTTTTTGACAACCTTTAATGTCTTGTTTCCACATAGCTCTGTATATGTATGCAAGTCAACCACAAGTCTATTCATTCCTTTGAGAACCTCTGTGATCTATGTGTTTTCAAAGCTTTTTCGTTTTTAGTTGCGAATTTGCCTTGAGTACGCTGAAAATTGAAATTTTTTTGCGGCCTATTTCGGACAGAGCGTATGCACTGTCCCTGTCCCTTGGCAAATTAATAACTGATTGATGAATGAAATACAGCTCTATTTATATTATTATTACTTTTCTAAGTGAAAAGTTCAGCAGCACATTTAGCCACTTTTAGAGATGTTAATTTTGAATTTCTTCTCTAACCATACACGACCCTCGTAGCCGATCTTTAACCATTAATCAACAAGATTAGTGCCTTGCATGCAGCAGTGCCTAACAAGCCACCCAGCTGCAATGAGAGGCCAATGCACAAACAGGTTAAATCCATTATTTATCACCAGCTGCATTCCCGCACGAAACAGGTAACCGAGTCTCCGGTTCACCTGTCTGGGAGAGCTGTGGACACATGCTGCCACTTTCCCAGTAAAAGTCTCCACCACATCATTTAGTTTAGCTGCAAGGTTGTCAGCTGTGTGTCTGCCTGGCATTATTCAGGCTGACTTAACGTTGGCTGTTAAGGTGGATGAGCTATTCTCCTTTAAGTGACAAGTTAAAGAGCTGTGCTTAATTTTTTATGTAATTTTTAATATTTCTTATACCTTACAATTACTCAAAATTTTTAATGTTGGATACCGGTTAAACAGTTAATTATAAAACATCTCTAGCCAGTTTTGTGAAATATTTTGTTAAAAGACATACGAATCACTAAGCATGAACTCTATACATTACACAGCTAGCATGCTACCAATGTCAGCTAAATATGCCAAACTTTTCTCTTAAAAAACTTTATAAACACGGCATCTGGACTGGATAGTGAAAAATAGATAAAATTAACTTCTCTCCCATATCTGTGGTTTCTTTCCATTCCTAAAGAGATGCATTTCTTTGCGTTGAACACTAGGGCGTGTACTCCAAATACTATACGGAAATACAGACACAATAAAAAAAAAAAAAAAAAAACTGTGAGGAAATGAGGTGAACTGCTCAGAATTACAGCGTTGTGTGGATTCAGGACACAGCTGTAGTCTCTTTTCTGTACGAGTAACATTATGCTGACTTTGTCTTTTACTATTTACAGTCTATGCAGACACCAGAGGAGCTATTCTGTGGCAGATTAGGCTTGTCACATTAGTCAGTGTTACCAGTGTTACATAGTGGTTGGGTACACACCGATTACATTACATACCCACCACTGCCTCCGCCGTTTTTTGGTTTAGTTAATTTTGGTGAATCAGCAGCATGTTATCAATCGATAGTCAGATGATGGACCGTATAATCTGAAAGTAAATGCATTTGCTTCATAAGGAGTCAGCTCAGAGTAGCAGGAGTCATATTTCACACGCACACGATGATACAAGGTTGACAGACCGAGACATGGCAAAGGATTTAGTGTAGAAGCAAAAAGCAAATGCGCCTATTTGGCAATATCTCAAATTTAACCCAATTGCCACAAGGATGGCAGAGCGGTCACTAACGGTGTGTGGTGCCTCTGCACCAGGTGGAAACCTGAGGCCACGCAGGAAATGCTCAACCAGAGAGGCCAGACACACAGCCACCCGACGGTAAAGACCAAAGTACTCACACACATATTGAGCATCATCTTTTCTTGTAAAATGTAGTCTGTAACACTGGTTTATGAACCGGTGGGAAAATTTTTCCTCACATCCCTAATGCAGACAGAGTTGCATTATTTTCATAGGCAGAGAAACCTTAGGTTATGTAGGTACTGTAGATGAAAATAAGATAGATTACTTGAAGCAGATACTGTACATGACCAGCCATCTAGTGGTGATGTATCGATTAGCACCGTACCGCACATCTCTCTGTAATAAAACTGAATTCTGAGGACAGGAGGTGCTGAAGGTTATTGACCTCCCTCCCTGCGAGTTCAGTCCACATCCTCTGGCACGTTCTCTTCTGCTGGTTTCTCCATCTGAATGAGATCAGCATCTTCATGACCTTATTACAGGCAGAGAGGAGGAACAGTTTGTGTTTGTTTTGTGACCATATGGCCCCATTAGTAGGGTAACGGCCCCACAGCCCCTCCAGGACACTCCAGAAATTCATTTCTGAATTTCTGTGTGTGTGTGTGTGTGTGTGTGTGTGTAATAACCTTGGAGACCCTCCAGGACACTTAACACTGCCCCCAGTGGCCACTTACACAGATGAAGCTTCTCCATGCACCATTTGGCCTGCGACCACTGCTTGGATTGTGAGGCTCTCACCACACACATTAACATTCACACACACACAAACAGAAGTGTTGGAGATGATGACCAAAAGATGATGAATATTGAAATGTGATAACGAGGATGATTTTAATGCTAAAAACTTCTTCTAGTAACTGGCTACATGATCTCCAGTGCACTAATGGTGCTGAGTGACGAACCCTAAATTTATGATCTGAGGTCTGGATAAATTCACAGAGGAAGAAACAACAAGATTAAGTACCCATTCTGACCACCTCAGCCAGTATTGAATTATGACTACAATGTTACAGGTTAAGGACCTTGATATCTTGTTTCCTTCAAAAAGACTCAGAGAAGACACTGGAGACCAACCAGAGAGACACTGTGAACTTATGAGAAACAGAGCAAATCTAATTATGCCATTAAAATGTACATAAATTTATACTGTATGCTATGTTTAACTAACAATGTGAAAAGTACTGTAGTTATGGTGTACATATTGGAACTGTTTGGGGAAGCCTTCAGTCCTTTGCATCCTAAGGCCCAAAGGCCCACTGCAAACCAGAGACATCCCAACATGCTGAGAGCAATTTCCAGCTGACCTGAGAAGCAAGAACGTCTGACACCTGGGTTCTAATGTGCTACAACTAATACTAAAGAACTCTGAATACTCTCTCGCTGCCTTGCTTTTTCTGCCTCCAGTTCCTGAGCTGTCGACTACTGCGACCCTGCGCTGTCTGAAGTGCCCTGCAGCTCCACTGCAATCCTGTGATTCACAGATGTGATGAAGACATTGTTCCAGCATCTATAAGAGAAAAGACTTTAAAAGAAAAGACTTTAAAAGAAACACTTTTTGAAAGTGGCAAAGATCCCAATGGCAAAGATATTGATGGCAAAGATATTATTTATGGCAAAGATATCAATGGTGAAGATATCGATGGTGGAGACACCGATGGTGAAGATACCGATGGTGAAGATACCGATGGCAAAGATACCGATGGCAAAGATGGGATGGCAAAGATGAGATGGTGAAGATGTGATGGCGAAGAAAGCGACATCCACTAAGGTCCAAAATGCTGGGGTCCAAAGAGAATCTGCTACCACTCCCATCAGCGCAGTCAGGTGAAAACAGTACACTTTCAGGTGTGTTAAGTAAAATTTGATGTTGATGAAAAGTTGATGTGAGATGCTAGATGCTAAACTGAGCCACCACATGGTTTCTTACACAGAACCATCTGAGAAGCCACCATTGGAAATTGTTTAGAAAAGGGCAGGCACTTTCAACAAATACTTAGCAGGTGATTGGATGAACCACCTGTCAATTAAACTCTTGGCAAAGCCAGTTGGGAGAAGAGCACAAACATCTCTTCCATCGGGAATAGCCTTCAGTGACGTCCTTTGCTTTTCTTTCAATGAAAAAAGATTCTCCCGCTCTGATACAATTGATGCTATTGTAGCAACTGCGCTAACTTATCTAGGAGCCACCATTGTTGTTTTGAACACATACATACACAACACTCACACATACCAGAGCTACACCCACAGCTGCCAGTAGTTCCTCACAGGATGCTGATCGGCCTGTGCCCTGGCTGGCCAGATACAAACGCATTACTTGAAGTCCAGCAACACCGATTTTCATGTGATGTCTCCCAACTGTCGTACAAGCAAGCTAGATGCTAGACTAGAAGTAATGACTTAATAAATAAGCTTGACCTAAAGTAGGATCTCTGGTGAAATTAAAATTACTATGAAACTGCTTCAAAATCTTCCCTGGTGCTTCTTAAGACGGAAGATCAACTACTGAATGCATTAATGTATTGAAACTAAATCTAACTAATACGCTTCAATAAACAAATTTAATTGATAAACACTGAACAGATATGTCACTGAATCTAATGTGTGGTCATATGTTGTCCAATTCTATTCAGAAATGGTTTCTTTACTGATTTTTCTCATTTATTAATTTGCATTGATTGATATTTATTTTTCATTCTATTGATTGTATTCATTATTCTCTTAAATTATTCATTTCATTATTCATTTGTTTTGTAGTTTAGTTATGTAGTTAGTTAATTAAACATTTTATTTGTAAAGAGCTTGATCATGTGATTTGTGTTGGTATCGCTGAAATTATAAAATGTCAAAAAAAATAAAATTAAAATTGAATTTATAAAATAAAATAAATTAATAAAATAAATTAGGTGGGGTCCTATATTCAAGCAACTGTTTGGATTTTTTAGTTATTAATTGCAGTTGCATATTTTGCTATTAATTAATTATTAATTACCAAATCTGCCTATGCAATCCATGCTGGACATTTTGTCCATAAACTCATTCATAGTATATTTACACAAAAAAACAGAAATTTTTAAAGTATAACAAAGGCCAAACAGGCCGGGGTCAAAGTAAAATAGGTCTTTCCAGCATGCTAAAAACCCTGTGTGGCTCGGCCAGCGGAAGACTAAAACCGTCAGCTGTGGAGATGTTAGTGCTCGTCAGACGAGTCATTCTGCTGTAAACACAGAAGCAGAGGTCAACCTGCCACACACAACACCTTATGCTGTTGTTACCAATGAGTCGAGCATATGTTAAAAAACATTATTTGTCCTTCGCAGATCAGCTTCATCTCATTATCTATTTAGTGATGTCTGTGACTGTCTCTGAAGCTGTATGTGCTTTTGTTTGTCTGGTTATGTTTTCTGGATGCTTTAATCCTTCAGTTTTGTCTGGCTATGCTTGGATTTTTCCTCTATCTTCTGTATTGAGGTCTTGTAAAAACAGATCTTGATCACAATGAGTATCTCATGGGTTATACATACTAACATTTGTATGGCATGACTGTCTGTACGGTATTCCCTGTACAACCCGATATACCACAAATATAGGAATCACATGAAATGTAAGATAAATCAGCATCAGAGAAATGCCACAACCTCTGCTGTAGAACCAGTACTGGTTTGTTCCTGTGGAGTGCATTTGGTGGGTGCTTTTCAGAGGAATTTTCACATTGTCAGGTGTACATTATGTGAATCATCCAGCTCTGTTGTCCTCATCTGTCCAACTACTGTGGCAATTTCTCGTAGAGTATTTCTTCTATTGACGTTCTGAAAGGCAGAAAATGCTCCTGGGACGAGCATGAAAAGTTCAATCTTGACCTTGGAAACAGTAGTTTGACAGAAATAAAATTTAACCAAAGATCCACTCACAAGCTTTTTCCAGAGCCATTTCTTTTCTTATTTATTCCTGGATGTGGAGAAAGGTAGTGCATGGACCTTGAGTTAAGATGATTTTTTCTTTTTTTTTGGTCAATTCTAAGCTAAATGGATATCCATTATCTATCACTGCATAAAATGTGAGCACCTCAATCTTCCTACCATGATAAAATGATTTAGCGGGCAACAACAACATATCATGGGAATCTAAGCCATTGCTAAGTTGTGGACAGTCTAGACTCGTACAGCAGTCTATGCTCACAGTGCCTTCATTCATCAGTACTGTTGCAAAATGGCTTCCAGCACCACTGACTATGAGCCATCTTGGACTGATTTGCCTTCACATCAGAATAAGTTCTGTTGAAGGAACTTTTCCAAAGAGTTGTCAGGAAAATATGTTGGCATTATGCGCTTCTGCAAACCATGGATACTTGAATGGCAACATTTTTGCTTTCAGTCTGAACGTTAACTTGGTACAACAAGCGACACGCAGAGTTGATGAAAGTTATGTGGTAAAATAACTACAGTAGTATAGCAAGTGAGAAAGTCCACTAAGGGTGGGTGGGTCACATGAACACAGAACCTTCACCCAGGAGGGCGCTGTTTGTGTCCCATGTAAAACCAAAAGTAAATGTTGACTTGGCTTGCTATGTAACATAATTTTTCTTGTTACATAAAGTTACGTTAGAAAGTCTGCTTATGGCGGTTGTAATGCGTTTACTGTTGTGACACGACTTTCATCTAGAAGAGTGCTGTTCGTGTTACGTGTGACACCAAAAGTAAACATTGACTTTGCGCTTGTTATGTAACATTGTTACATTTGTTATGTAAGGCTAGGTATAAAAACATCCACCCTTAGAGGATTAGTTACTGATGGTAGTAATAGGACTTTCACCCAGGAGACCACTGTTCATGTCCCTGGTGAAACCAAAAGTAAACGCTAACTTCACACTTATTATGTAACGTTGTTGTGCTTGTTATTAGAAAGTCAGCTAAGGGCAGTTATTCATTTTCGGTAGTTACGTTATGGTTGTTACGTTATGTTACATTGTTAAGGCTGTTACATTATGTTGCATTGTTATGATTGTTACGATACCTTACGTTACATTAAATTATGTTGTTATGGTTGTCACATTATGTTGTTACATTACATTATATTACATTGTTATGGTTGTTACATTATGTTGTTACATTATGTTGTTACAATACGCTGCGTTACATTATGTTGTGTTACATTATGTTGCACTACGATATATTGTTATGGTTCTTACATCATGTTGTTATGTTACATTGTTATATTACATTTTTACGTTACTACGTCATGTTGTTACATTACTATGTTATGTTATTATTTTGACACAATTCTTAAGGTTTTTTCTTACCTTAACATAGTAGTTTTGTTCCCTAAACCTAACCAATCATTTCATGTTAACCATGTATCATTGAGCTTTTCTTCAAGTGTGATACGAGGCTGATAAGACACGTATTTCTAAATTTTTTGGTTCAGAAACATCAACATTCAACGTATCCTGTGGTTTACAGAGACGTGCAATTTCGCGACTGGGTTTAACTGTTCACGAGGCTGAAATCAACATTAATTTTCTCGATTGAAAGAAAAAACCTCCGCCTCACACCAACTGGTGCATTTCTGTTTCTAGCAGCAGAAAGCCTGGCTTGATTGTAAGACAAGGGGATTATGAACTTGAGCAGCAAAAGCTAACATTAAGTGGCCCTGAAAAGAGCGACCCCTACTGACACAAAGGGGGCAAAAAAAAAAAGACACTGTATTACTGTCCTTACTGTTTGACTGACAAGAGCTTTAAAAGGAACACATTGCAGGAACACCACAGCAATATCCAATTATCACAAAAGATGTCACAAAATCAAATTAACAATGCATTTGTGATTTATCGCTTTGAAGAAGACATTTACAAAACAGACAGACGGGTATCCTGTGATTCTGTGACAGCTGTCTTCAACAAAAGGTTTCTGTTGTTGGCGTTGTCTTAATATCTCAGGGGCACAAACTAATACTTCACAGAGCAATTCACATGTTTGCTGGCTTCATTCATTTTATTTTGTCAATTTTTCATTCAATAAAATTCAACATTAAATGTGAATTCTTTCCCTCAGTGCGTTGGAGGTAAATAGTTGACCAGCTGGTCTGTGTTTTTTGATGTTCATTACCTCTTTCATACCAGTCTCTCTCTCTCCTACTCCATCTCTCGCTCTGTCTCCATCAAACCCTTCTGGGTACCAATTAGGGCTCAAAGCTGCTGCAGTGTGTGTGCATAGGTGCGTGTTTTTGCGTGTGCCTTGCTGCGTGTGTGATAACGGCGGCTCAGACAACAAGCTATAGGCTACCTGTCAACAGGCACTTCAATGCTCGCCATCTGTTCACACTGGAAAATGGTCTTCATTTGCCCACCACTCACAATCCAACGCTACCATACAGGAGGAAACAGAGGGGGAAAAAGCACAGTGCGGATTGCTAGTGTGATACTCAGTGCAGTCAAGAAGAATCTTTTGTATGACCATTATTGGCATACTCGGTGTGCGTGTGTCTGAATGCCACGTTTGCTTATTTTATATTACTGTATGAACCCTGATCTGTGTGCAGCTATACTGCTAAACAACAGTCTACTGTATGAAGGACTCTGATACCTTCTGATAACCCTGCTAATCAATAGTTCTTTATTTATTGGTAACTACACAACAACAGATTTTTTTTTTAAATAGACACTATATCTTGATAGTAGCGCATAAGACAGGTAATCTGCAAAAAAAAAAAAAAAAAGGTTCCTCTACCTCTTCCTAGGGCTCCTAATCCTAATGGCATTTTCATGATTTCAACGCGCCCGAACGAAAACAACCAATCATAGCCGAGCAGTCTCAAGGCAGCTGTCAGACACAGCTCACGAAACTCACAAACTCTGATCTGAACTAGGCAGGCTGAACTAGGCAGCGCTGATCAACTATGAATCAATATTCTGTTACTGTAATGCCTATTTCTCACCTCAAAATTTTCAGGAACATATTTCAGTATAAGAAAGGACTGTATGTGACCTGGCCGCCAAGCTGAAAACAGTGAAGTTAAAACCGAGGTCGTGTCCAAGAGGTAACCTATAAATTGTGAAACCTGATATGAGATCTGCAAAAACTCTCATGAGACTCGCTGCCCCGATGACCTATCCTAACATTAACTATTGGAGATCGATGCCTAAACTTAACCATCTCATGAGAGTTTCCCAAATTTGTTGGTCTCCTTCTAGACCAGACCTCAGCATTTTACGGTCCGCGGGCCAGAACCGGCCGTCTTGACGGTTCTCCCCAGCCTGACAGGTCTCAGACAAACCACACAATTTTACTCACAGATTTAAAAAAACAGTAAAGAAATAAGATTTTGCTTTGAAATGCTCCTGTATCGTTAGTGTGCTTCATCCTATCACGCTTGACATTGATGTAAATTGACCGGAGTGATGTCTGAAGTAGTGTCACCTGCTGAGGCGGCACGTCTATAATAAGTCGTGGACTGCTAAGTATTTTTTTTTTTTTTTTTTTTGCAGAGGTTGGCGGTTACAGTTTGTGCTTAGCTACATTGAGACAAAACATGAAGAAAAATACAGAAACCTATCTGGAGATGAGAAGGAAAGGACAGCCGAGGGGCTGCTAGTGAAGCTATAAAAGCATGCATTAATGTTAAGGTAAATGTTAAATTTAAGTGTCAATGTAAAGTTTTGTTAATGAAAACATTTCAACCCAAAACAATCAGTCCTGTACAGTTCAAAGACTCTTGCATATAATGTAATTTTCTTACTAATATTCTGTTTGGAGTGATTTTCAACATAGTAAATGCTGAAAAATAAGTGCCCAGTGAGTTTTCGATAGTGACAAAATAGAGGTTACCTCTGACAGTATTTGTTTGGCCCCCAGCACCAATCTGGATTTGTCACATGGGCCCCCCAGGAAAAATAATTGCCCACCCCTGTTATAGACATTACCTTCTACCTTCTTTCTCATTTTAGAGCTAAACAGTCCAATAAAATATGTTTGAGAACATTTGAGGTGAGAAATAGGCATTACAGTAATAGGATCTTGATTCATATTTGATCAGCGCTGCCTAGTTTAATAGTTTGATCAGAGTTTGTGAGCTTTGTGAGCAGTGATTGACAGCTACATTTGAGACTACTCGTCACTGTGAAATCTTGCTGTGAAACAGTCAAAGTCATTCTGCCTGGAGTATTATTGTAGGAGAGACTGTCTGATTTTTTCAATAGAAAAAAATAAAGTGTACCATAAACTATAGTTTCCACTTGAGCTAAAATGTTAAAAACAATGAAATATTTGCCCTCTCTCCCTTCATTGTGCCTTTCTCCCTCACATGCTCTCTTTCTGTATAATGTCATGCAGACATACATTGCCGGCAGCCTTCGGGCCATAGGGATTGAATACAGCCTATATTTATAGAGGGGGGCGTTCTGTTGAAACATATGTTCCCCTTAACAAAGTCATCAATGTCAAACCCTGCTCTCTAGGGCTCCACTAATGCTACATTTAGCTTTGCTTGCATAGCATTAAAAGGCAGCTGGACAGAAAGTCTTGGAGTTGGAGTGAAAGCTAATAAGCTATTCTGTTGACCTTCCCGGGTCCCAATAATTACTTCAATTATAGGTGAAGTAGACTTTGGAGAACGCACGTTTGTGTTGATGTGGTGAACTGGGACAGAATGTAGCCTGAAGACTGAAACAACATAACAAACAAAATATTATTACCCCAGTGTGCACTAGATGGTTTCAATTTAATGTTGATACGCTGAGAGTATACGTGTGCATTATAAAAAAACTTGTGTGTGTTTAATTTTTGATACCTTCATACAATATCTTGGCTAATAAACCAGTTTAAGATCTTGAAACTGGGTGAAGGGTACAAAGAGAGCTGCATTCACACCAAATCAGGCGTTGCAGCGATTTGCCTCAGGGTTGTGTTGAGGTCTCAGATAGTCACTTTAATGGGGCATTATCTGCGATGAGGAACTGGGCTTTGGAGCCCACAGCTCTGGATCTCTGGTTACATGATAGGCCATCACAGCAAACGACGGGTGGCGTTTCCCCAAAAGTTGATTCTGTCTCTATTTTTCCACCACAGACTGCTGCATTTTTTTCCATCACCCACTGCGGCCGCTGCAGGCCAAACACGCTCCCCTCATTCAAAATGAATGGAAACACTTGCACCACACGAGTTGGGGTGAATATAGCCTTGAAGAAAGGGTGATTCCAGTTAGGTCATCTAACCATCTCAGCTCAGGCTGCAAAGACTCACTCAAACATTAGAGCCCAGAAGGACCCACAGACTGCCAGGCCAAAGGTCGGGGAGGTCAGCATTTGAACACTTATACCAGCACACAAACATGGAAGCATCTTCCATTTGTAATCCACCAACCAAAATCAGATGCAAGCCAGAACTCTGCCTGATGCTGTGTTCAAGGATGCTCTTATTTTCTAATGTAAAATACCAAAACATGGGAAGGAGGACAAACTTTTACTGCTCAGAGAGAAGAAGAGCCTTGAGATGAAGGTTATGCTCAAGGCAGAAGTGTTGGAAAAACTCTTAATCCTGTTGGAAAACTCAGGTACTGTGGAAATTTTCCCAGATGTCTCAGCAGAAGGGTAGATTGCTGAGAAGAGCAGCATCAAGGCTGTCCTGGGTCACACTGAAGAGGATATGAGCAGAAAGATCTTCTACAGTACTACGAGGAGAGGCCCTCTCTCCATGCAGCCCTATTTCTGGACTGCCAACACCTTTACAGGTCAAACTCACCCACAGAGAGGACAGAGGAGTCACTGAATAATCTACAGAACCAAATACACTGTTGCCACGCAAAGGTGAGTGCTGAGGTGAAGGACAAAAATAAAAACTAGCAGAATAAAACAGACAATTAAGTCAAGATTTACTGAAATACATTACAAAACGAAGGTAGACAGAGACAGATAAACAAATGGAGACAGACATGATGACTAATTAGAAAGGCAGACAGACCGTTTTATTTCTGCACACTTCCTAATTAAACACCTGAAAGTGTCTTTTTTCAGACATTTTTGTTAGACAACACCAGGAAGCCAAACACGCTGAGCAGAATCATCACAGCCCTGATGAAGTGGCAGAATAAGGAAAAAAAAAGGTAAGAATAATGAAGATAAAGTGCAAACAAATCTGATGTTACTGATGAGCATGTAATGCCTGTAATGCACCATCCAAAATAATAAAATTATTCCAAAATCCTTTCACAAATCATCTCAACCACACCAGTGTTTAAAGGTGCTAAATTCAATATCCAGAGCATATCTAGAGCCTCCAGTAGTGGGCTGCCTCCGAGTCTGAAAAGTGAAGTCAATGCTGCAGTGCTTTAAACTTGCCTTCTTTCTAATATCCAGCAGGGGGCGACTCCTCTGGTTGCAAAAAGAAGTCTAATTGTAAAAAAAATGAGCCTACCTCTGGCTTGATTTATTACCTCAGTAAACATTGTAAACATGAGTTTATGGTCTCAATCGCTAGTTTCAAGTCGTCTTCAATACAGCACGATGTTCATTTAGTAAATTTTGGTCCCATTTAGAGTCAAATAGACGAAAAAGAAAGGGGATGCTTCAGGGCGTGTCTACCTTGTGATTGACAGGTCGCTACCATGGCATTGTCCGGTATGGAAGTTGTCTGTGTTTTCACCACTTTAACTCTACTTAGCTGCACCCTGTCATGTCACTTCTGGTTGCAAAAAACCAAGATGGCAACATCCAAAAAGCAAGATGGGATGGCCAAAATGCCAAACTTGAGACTTCAAAATGGCAGTCCACAAACCGATAGGTGATGTCAGGAAGGGCTGGGCAATACTGTTTTTTATTGTGACGATATTATACCATGACATTGCAAAATTAAAAGGGATACTCCACTTACAACATGATTCTATCTCTTTTCTTTCTACTGGCAATGTGAGGGGACATATTTTAAATAAGAAAAACTGCTTGTGTCTGACACTACACGCAGCATCGCGGCTGCTAACTCTCCTGCACACCGCTAATCAATCAACTAGGGTCAGTTATCAGTTAGAGAAAAAATATAAATAGTCACAGTTAACTTCATTTTATGAAGTCATGTTTATTCTGTCCACTTTTAATACCAGATGGCTTTTCGTATCATTAACTGACAGGTGAAGTTGATGGAGGAAATCTTTGCTTAGGAGCACAGTTTTCACCAGCATACATCTCCTCCCCGCTAATAGCACTCTCACTCACTCTCGTCTCTTTTAGTTCAAGCACTTAAGTGAAACGATTTACATATTCCCATGGGAGGACTCCTCTGTTAAAGAGCTGATGCTTTCATTCTGCCTATCCGTCTCTCCTTTTTCGTCCATTGCTCCATTTCCCCCGCATTAATACAGCTACCCTCGATATCGCATGAAAGAAAATACGAGGTAAAATTTTCCTGCGCACTTTGCAGTGAGTGCCTGCTGCTTCTGCTACAGAGTATGCGGAGACGACACAGGCATCGGCGGCTCTTTCCGAGCACATTTAAAGGTTTTTTTTGCAAAGGAGTTCACATCCTTCTTTCTCTGTCTGAGGCCACACAGAGCAGTCACATAAAACTAGACAACTTTGAAAGCTCCGTATATTAACATAACACCCACAGGCCTTGCTCAAACATACGTATCATCACATCACTTGATGGCCAGATTCTTCCCAAGGACTCTTGCTCCGTCTCTCGCTCCTTTCCCCGTGCTTTTAGTTCAGCTATCCAAGCAAGATCACGCTGAGCTGGGGCCACTTTCTGCCTTGCGTGGCCCATGGCAGCGCCATGCATTATGTACGCATCTCTCTGTGGATAATGTGCTCAAAAAATGCCCCCTGCCTGCCCTTGTTATTGGAAACCCTCTCACGATGAATAATGACAGACATCAGGGTGCCAAATGTCCCGTGCAGGACACCGTAGGCATTTCTCTGCTAACAGGAGGGGAACAACATCTGTTTGGCTGCTGAATGCAACGCTGATTCATCAGTCTCACAAACACACCTCGTCTTAAAGCCACAGTCAGCTGTTTCAGAAATGCACCGAGGGGTGAGTTTCATCCAATGTCAATCAAACAGCATAAAAACAGTCAGTAACGATAAAAACAACATAACAATTATAAAGAACAGTGAAGGTATGATGGTAAATTGCATGGGAAAGGGATCATATTTCTTTCATACTGCTCGACTGATGACTGCACCTTTAATCATGACTTGGCTCTGAAGCAGGGCGCTGGTCTATGACTACTCTGAAGGACACTCAGCCTGATGCAAATTCCCCCATGAGGGGAGAAAATTGCAGACATTTCATTTTAATGCCTCAACACTCGTCAAACTTAGAACTTGCTCAAAGTTTGCAGTAATGTAGTAGAGGTGGAGAGGGTTCATGTGACCCATAATAGAGGAACATAAGAGACATAGAGGAGCCGGTGCTTTTATCACTGCCAGCCTCTTTTTGTCATCTTGAAGAGGCCTCGAGGATTAATATTGGCCTCTTTAGTCTGTAACCTCCTTTGGCCCCTTCATTTTGTTTACCCCGTCGTCTGACAGGTCAGGTCATACCACATGTTGGAGAGAGGGGCTAAGTCGAGTGCGTCGTCTGCATGTTAACAGACTCCGTGCCCTGACACCTCCTCAGTGGAAGTCCTTTTCACAAGCCTCATTTTGAATGAAGGCGTTTAATACAAGTCAAAAGTGCGCGAGGATTTAATTTCGTATTCCTGAATAAATCTGGAGGGGAAGGATTGTGGAGGGAGGAAATGACATGAATGGAGAGGAGAAAATGTATGCCTCAGGGAAGTAGAGAGGAGAGAGAGAGCACAGAGAAGGAGACAGAGGAGGTGGCACAAATAAGCATAAATCATTTGGACTAGCCTTCCCTGTTTCAAATATATAAATTTAAATAATACATATAAACGTATCTGCATATAAATGCAGAATCTGCAGGCAACAAGACAAGAGTTTGATATCAGAAGGGTTCTGGTTTACGTTTATGGTTCGAGGTATACTGACCAATCACATTTAAGTGATGTTTTGTTTGAATGCACCAACTCACCAACTATTGTCTGATGATGATTTTGCTTTTTATTAGCTAAAAAATAAACTTAGCTGAAAGCTACTTGTGAAAACAGTCTGGTCGTAGACGTCGTCTCTCAACTCCAGTCTTCATCTCAAATCGTTAATCGGACAGTAAACAATGACTGGTGCATGGAAGAGGAAGTCTTGGCCCGGATATCCACTGACAATACCAGAAGACCAGAAATATTGGGCATTGCCAGCAGAGCCTAAATCGTTGTCAAATTGATGGGTTCTGAGACTGCACTGGAACAAGCTCTATCTGAGAGGGAATGATAGTCCCTGCTCACCAGAAACACTCTTACTTTCTGTGTCTAACTATGGAAACCCACAAAGATTTTGTAAGAAGTCAAAAAACAAATAGGTACTACATATGGAAGGAAAGGAAACTTCTAAGTTGTGGTACAAACAAAGTCTGCAGGCAGAGAACTATCTGCTCTCGAAATATAAATGAGTGAAAAAAAACTCACAAACAACTTTATAAACCCAATGTTCATATACCACTAATCTGCAACAGAAAGTATAGCTTCAATCGATTCTCATCGCGATTAATCACAATTTAATCACACATTTTTATCAGTTCAAAATGTACTTTTAAGGGAGATTTGTCAAGTATTAATACTCTAATCAACAATGCATCTATCCATCCATCTGCAACCTCTTATCCCATTAGGGGTCTTGGGGGGGGTAAGGTGTAGTACACCCTGGACAGATCGCCAGTCCATCACAGGGCACATAGAGACAGACAATTTAGCCAATTCAGAGTCAACCTAACCTGCATGTCTTGGGAGGAAGCCGGAGAACCTGGAGAAAACCCACATTAACACGGGGAAAACATGCAAACTCCACAAAGAAGGGCCCAAAGCCAGATTGTTATCAACAAGGGAGTAGCAAAATATGTTTGCCTTTTACAAATATATGTATATATTTATTACTGGAAATCAATTACCAACATAACACAAAACAATGACAAATACTATCCAGAAACCCTCACAGGTACTGCATTTAGCATAAAAAGGGTTAAGCTCAAATCATAACATGGAAAATTCAAGTCCATCAGTCAACAACAGCTGTCAGTGTGTCAGTGTGCTGACTTGACAATGACTTGCCCCAAACTGCATGTGATTATCATAAAGTGGGCATGTCTGTAAAGGGGAGACTTGTGGGTACCCAGAGAACCATAGAAATTTGTCTTAACCAATGACTGACCCTAGTTAACCAATTATTAACCATTAACCGACAAGATTTGTGCCTGCTGCAGTGTATGAGCACAACAAATTGAGTTTCCAGATCACCGCCCAGGAGCGTTAGCAGCTACGGTGCTGCGTGTGTCGCGGACATGGAGCCACTTTCCCAGTAAAAGTCTGCACATTTAGTTTAGTTGTCAGGTTGTCAGCTGTGTGTCTGTCCGAATTAACGACAGCGATTGTCCAAGAAATGGTGCGTGTGTTTGTGCTACGTGAGCAGCTGCTAGTGTTGCCAGTGGCCTCGTGCTCGCTGTTGCGTAATTTCAGCAAGACCGGTCAGAATGTGTGTGTGGCGGCGGTGAGCGCTGGTGGCGTTATAGTTGTGAACGTAGCTGTAGCAGACAGTGTGTGTACAGTTTGTAAGTCATGAATAAAGATAAGATGAGATGAACTTTTATTAATCCCCGAAGGGAAATTATCTTTCAGTAACATCCCGTCCAAGAAACATTACAATTACAAGAAACAATTACTTTAACATCCCTATACTGTATCTGGCAAGTCACAAACTGTTGAATCTAAACCAGTAAAACATTGACTGACAATGTATTTCATTGTTTTCTGCCAAATATCTGTTCATAGCAACTAAAGCGTTATTTAACTGTTTCACGGTTATGTCTCAGCAATGAAATCACTTGCTCTATATTCACATGTATTTTTAGATAGAGCAACTTATAGTGAATCTGTGCTATGTGGACATAATCAACATCTGTTAACATGTCTCCACCTTCATTTGCAAGATCCTTCTTTATGCATTAAGGAGAGACGCACCCTGTATGTCTGGGGCATAATGGGTCAAATTATGGCCTTAAAGGGACACAGGAACTGTGGTTCTTTAGCCTCAACCATGGAGGCTCAACCCATGAGTTTCTCTCAGCCTTGAGAGGCAGCTCTAGGCTACAGCTGCCTCTCTTGCACATTTAATCCCAGCAAACACTTTGACGATGTATAGATGTGGAAGATAATCAGCACCAAATTGGAAATCCTGTATAATCACATTGTCTTTTTTCCTCATCCTTCTGTTGCTCTCTCTTTCAATCAGAAAGTCAGGATGCCATGTCTCTTTTCTCTCTGTCTGTCTCCTTCTCAGTTTCCGTCTGTCTCCCCCTCCGGCCAAGACGGCCCTGTCCAGGGATCATGGTGGTTTATGAGCATCCCTGCTGGAAGCCTGCTGATAAATGTCACTGTCTGCAGCGAAATTAAACATTTAGCAAGAGTCCTTGGAAAGGGCTCAGGGAGAACAGTAAACTAGCATATCCTCGGGTTCTGTGCTTTTTTTGTTGTCTTTTCATGTTTTTTAATTAAGACGGGGCTTAACAGAACATCAGCGTCCACCAGTGCTGGCTTGCATTTCCTCGTCCTCCTCCTGAGTTTTGGTGTGTTCAAGGAGAGAGCAAGGAGGAGCCCGGCTGGAGAGGGACTGGGAGCCAACTGCTTCCTACTTTTGAACAAAACTCATTAACGACGCTGCGTCGTTTATTTCAGTTTCCTCCTTTTTCTATTCATCCCGGAAATGGCTTTTCTTGAGTAACTCTCACCCACGCCCTTTCATTTACTGCATTTCCATCACAAAGAGTAAAACACATTTTCATAGCCGGCTCTTTTCCTGTTGTCTACAGATCTGAACGTTAGACTAATGGTCTAGGGATGTTTCCTTGCTCTGAGCTGCGGATGCATCCCAGCACCCACAGCAGCCATTTAATAGCTCAGCCTGGCTTTTATAGCCACGAAACTTAAAGAGGCCCTTTTCCAGAATTACTGCACATTGAGGTGTGGCGGAGGCAGGATGAGAGCTCTCGGGCGTTTTAGGGGGACAGGTGTTTTATGTTCTGTGTGTGCATGTGCACGAGTGTGTGTGTGTGTGTGTGTGTGTGTGTGTGCTGTTTGTGTGCATCCTGCGTGGTCTGTTGGAGGCCTGACAGAGGTAATCACTCAGTGAGATGGAGGGACGAAGCAGCTTTAAACGCCGACTCTGTTTTAGGCTTCACTGCATAACCAAATAACGCTCTGTGTGTCGCAGAGGCTAATAAGGCGTATTCCCTTTCCGAGCAGCTCAAGGGGAAAATAGCCTTCCTCTTTTGAAAAAAAAAAAATACTTTTATGAGATAGACTTTTTTCTTTTTTTTTTTTTTTCTTCTAAGCTGACAAATAAATTGCATGCAATTTTAATAGTTTTTCGTCCTTTCCGTGCTGTCGGGAGAGGAAATGACACATTTCACTGCCCCTGCAATGTCTTCATATGGGTATTTATCAGCCCCAGTGACTCCTGGCTGTGTTAATAATCCCACAGCACTGGTGTAATGGATTCAGCCAAACCCCTGCTTTATCCCAGGTATCCTCCCTTTCTCCTGCTAAATCCACAGATTATTTCAGAAAATACTTTCTCTCTCTTATACTTGTTCTGTCAAATTAGCTCTTTTAGCATCCCGGCCCTTTGGAGGAATTACAGGACTTATTTGGTTTTTGCTGAATGCAGGATAATCACTGGTTCACTGTGGGGGTTTAGAAACACAGCTCAATCTATCTCCCTCTCTCTCTCTCTCTCTCTCTCTCTCTCTATATATATATATATATATATATATATATATATATATATATATATATATATATATATATATATATACACATACACAGTAGTATTATATTGTATAGTGGACTGCAATATGTAATGTCTGAAAATAGGGCTGTCACAATATCAGATTTTTACTACCTGATTATCGTGGTCAGAGGAATTCATAATAATGATATTATCACAATGTCTATAGACACTATCTACACTGAAGAAAAATAGAAATGCAACACTTGTTTTTGCTCCCATTTTTTATGCGCTGAAGTCAAAGATCTAAGACTTTTTCTATGTACACAAAAGGCCTATTTCTCTCAAATAGTGTTCACAAATTTGTCTGAATCTGTGTTAGTGAGCAGTTCTACTTTGCCAAAATAATCCGTCGACCTCACAGGTGTGGCATATCAGATCCGATCCAGAGCATCCTAAACATGCTCAGTGGGTGACATGTCTGGTGAGTATGTATGTATACCATGCAAGAACTGAAATGTTTTCAGCTTCTAGGAACTATGTCCAGATCCTCGCAACATGGGGCCATGCATCATGCTGCAACACGAGGTGATGATGAATGGCACAACAATGGGCCTCAGGATCTGGTCACGGTATCTCTGTGCATTCAAAATGTCATTAATAAAATGCACCTGTGTTCGTTGTCCATAATCTACACCTGCCCATACCATAACCCCCAACAGGGAATGCAAAGGGATTATTTTACAATGGTTATGTTGCCAAGTTTGAAAAGGTCTATAGAAAATTTGAAAAAAAAAAAATAGCCCACTGGGCTACATCTACTGAGGTCTGCCAGTAGATTGGCAGTTTGATTGACACAAGGGGCGGAGTCACATGTTTTACAGCAACAACACTGGGCTGCCCGCTGAGGTGACTGCTGGCTAACTGGCTTAATATGCTCAGGCAATATGAAAAAATGTTTTAAAAAAATCGGCCTGTCAGCCTCTAGTTATTGTCAATACCGGTATCGCGACACCCCTTTCTGGAACACAGAGTGTGAGCGCTGTAAACAAAATGTTTATATTTATTTATTACTCTCACTCACTCATCGTCAACTGCTTATCCATGGTCAGGTTGTGGGGGCAACAGCTCCAGCAGGAGACCCTAAACTTCCCCTCCCGGGCCATATTGACCAGCTCTGACTGGGGGATCCTGAGGCGTTCCCAGGCCAGTGTGGAGATATAATCTCTCCCCCTAGTCCTGGGTCTTCCCCAGAGCCTCCTCCCAGCTGGTCGTGCCTGGAACAGTTCCCTAGGGAGGCGCACAGGGGGTATCCTTACCAGATGCCTGAACCACCTCAGCTGGTTCCTTTCAACACAATATTTAATTATATTTATACACAATTCTATAAACCTGCCAGTATAACTTGGCCTTATTTAATCATATTATTTTATGCATTGTATTGTACTATGTATTGTATTATGCATCCTTTCTGCTGTAGTACCTTTTATTGTTTTTATTATACTATATTTATATTATATTATATTATTATATTATATATTTATGTTTACTGGACAGAACTTTCCGAACTTTTGTTTAGATCATATTTTTATTTACTTTTTATTAGATTCTCATGGTTCTCTAGATACAACAAACGGGACAATCTGTCTGTCCATCTGCCATTTGTCTGTCCATATATCTCTCCACTCACTTTCACATAAACTTGGTATTTCTTTTCAGTCCCTTTCTATCTTTTCCTCCCCTATCTATCCATCAATGCATTCATTTATCTCTGTATAGCAGTTTCTGATGACGAGCACCAGCACAATGCCTTGTTCAGGCAGGCAAGGTCTATGGATGCGTGATGGAGTGCTCCGCTCAGCAACCTGGCAGCGACGTGAACAAATTGATTTTCTGACAGATTAAAAAAGATTAAACCAGCCATAAAAACAAGCAGGAAAGTGCTTAATGGACCATATGTGCACAATAAGCTTTCATATGTATTCTTTCCCAGCTTCTGCTCAGACCATCCATCTTATTTACACTGACAGGTCACAGGCCACGCTAACGTGACAGCCATGATGGCTGGACCGTGTCCTTCATGTAATTTTTTAAAAGTTGCCCATATCATCGAATATCAACGACACACAAAACTGCAAGTAAAGCCGTATTTCATGTGTTTTTCTCTGCGAGTTTGGTTGTATTTATACACAAGGTCTTAATTAAACAATCTGACTGGATCCAACATTTCCTTCTTGCTGTTGGTCTTATAAAGTAGAACCAACTTGCTATACATGCTTAGAGCGAATTTGTGCGTAAATAAACATTCCTGACCATTTTACCACCTTATATTATCTCGAATAGGTAAACCAGCCATTTTGAAGAAAGACACATTTGATTTAATCAAATCTTCATTTTATGCATGTGTCATCAAAAACATCTGTTTAATACTTTACGCTGCAGTGGGTAAATAGAGCAAATATGATTTTTATAAAACTGTTATGGTTATTTTTATTTACATGAGACAAGTAGTTTGGGAAAAAAAATCGTCTGTTTCTGTGTCCTGCAGTTCTCCTAATGGCATCTGCAAGATTTCACACACCAGAGGAAAGTCACAGTTAGTGCTGTTTAGCTGTAAAATGAGAAGGTTTGTGACCCGGCAGCCATGTTAAAATCTAATGAGGAAATATCAAGCACCGCCCACCAGCCAGAGCACAACCAATGGGAACTCACTCTCTCTGAAATGACCTGTAATTGCTCAAAGTGGTCCGTCACAGGCTACATTTTCTAAAGCCTGAAAAGCGAGCCGTGAGGAGGTGCAGAAGTCTAGTTTTCGCTCCTTTTTCAAACACTTGAATTACAATATGCTGAAAGGTTATTATAGAATTTTTGCCATATGATGCCAAATACTTGTAGCCTACTGAAGCTTTAACAAGTGAAACCAAATAAATGCATTTAAGTGGCGTTAACAGGCTCTTGTTTTTCCTTCCTCTCATCGGTAAAAGTGTACGCTTGCTGTTCTACGTAGACCACAATTATCAGAACAATACAAAGATTCAGGGCTCCCTCATGTGGCTCAAAGCTGAACTGCAGATATAAAGCTTAAATAAAAGACTATGGAAGGAATTCTGCAAATTTATTTAGTGACCCTAAAAGTCTCCTCCTTTGGGAACGAATGGTTAACAGTATACATGCTACATGTGCAGTACAGTACATGTACAAACAAATCTTTAACATGTAATCTTCAAACTAAACAGCTATGCTGAATCACCATCGCCACTGAGCGAATCAGATGCTTTTAGCGGTGGAGGTCCCCTCACCTGTGAATGAAAGCACCGTGCAGCATGATACTTACTGGGTGAAAGCTTATTAAAAGAAACATCCACAATGTGATCACTGCCATAAATAAGTGGCTGCTGACCTATTCATCTTATAAATAGTGCGTAGTTTTGTACTGAACTTAACACCTTGAACCAGCTTGAACATACTACTGAGCTCAAGTTCACTTGCTGTTGTATGTACTGAAGTGCACTTGAGCAAAACGACTCAAATCAGCAAAGTGATTTGTAATTCTACACTACGAATGCCATGGCTTACTATTTTATGAGACCTTTGGAGTCTGCCATAGAGCGAGCTAGACCTCATTGGTTCACCAACATTAACATTTCGCAAATGGATCATATCGGCAAAATCTTAACTGCTAAGCCACTGATTCATTTTCTAGACTCAGTAACAGAATGAGCCCTGAATGCATGTACCCTCTCGTAGTTTGACATCAAACTAAATGTCCAAAATAATGTGTTGACATTATCACCCTTCATGCAATTAAACAACCAGTCAGCATGACGGCATGTCTACAGATTCTTATTATAGCTTTTTTTCTTCAGTCCAAAAACAGCAACAGATGCCATCCTCTTGGGATTAAATATAACTAATTCCATTAACAGCCTCTTTAAAGCTCAAGTCACACTGTTGTGGTAGCCAGCAAATTAATCTACAACTCAGCATCAAAGTCAGCGGTAAGACATTTAGGCTTTCATTACTTTTCAGGGAAACAGTGTGAAGCAACAGCACACAGTTCAGTCAGTACACTTGAATGGTGCTGTAGACAAGGCCACCTAAACCGAGACTAAGTCATGACCAAGACCAAGGCAGGAGGAGACAGAGTCAAGACCAAAACCAGACCAGTGCGTGAACACACCATGACACACTTACGATAAACTGTGAAACATACAAACCATACACACTCCTCAAATAGATCTGAAAGATCCAAATTCCCATTGAAAACAAATTATTCCTCATCCTTCACTTGTTTTATTGTCATATGCAGTATACTGTATATGTGTGTATGTATAACTGTACCCAGACAAATGTCCTGATAAAATAATCAAAAAGGAATTGTAGAGGAGATACTTGCATGTGAGAATCTCCCTTTGTTTTCTATGATCAATCACAGTAATGATGTTAACAAATAAATCAGAAACCGCGCAGGCAATTTAGCGGTCTTGGAACAACATCCTGAGTCCTCTTGCCTGAGACCTAGACAAGGCCAAGACAAGACTGAGACCTTCAAATAGTGACCGGTCTCGAGACCGAGACCAATTTTGAGTACTACTGGACTCCACAAGTCCTCCATACAGTGCATCAAAACATCCAAATTAAGATGTTGATCAGTTGTTATTGCAACTGGCATCAGTTACAACACTTCCTGTCAGTTTCTTCACAATAAATGTCACACGGTTGGCATCATTTTTTTTATACGTGAAGCAGATGCAGGATGTGCTCCGTGTTACAGTAGCTTCATACATCAATGGATTTTGTTACAGCTCTGATAGCACGAAAGAAGAGCCGGGATCAGGAAACTAAAGCTGCTATCAATATCTGTGTAAGAATGGGAAGATGCATAAAAACAGCCTTATTTCAGGCTCAACAGAGAAGGTGTCAAAATAGTGAAAGAAGGGATTATTTGAGGATATTTTACAATGTGAAAAGCACTCTGACACATAAAAAGCATGCATGTGGCGTAAAAGAAACACACCACATAGCACCAACTCCAGCACAGCTCAACTCAAACGCTTTTGATCAAGTTCGGTAAAGTCTTGCTTGGGTCCAGCTTCTGTCAGCAAAGACGAGCTAATGTTAAATACTTGCTCAGACTCTGACTATGACCTGCGTTTGAGGATGTAATTAACCAGCAATTAGCCGGGCCCCAAATCAAAATCCCTCAAGATTGAGTTCACATTAAGTTTACACAAGTCAGAGGGATTTTGGAGTTCAGCCCGACTATGTTCACTTTTGGGGTCAGAGAAGAGAGAAATGAAAGAATGTGATATCCTTTTCAAACAAATGTCTTTAAATTCCCCAGTTTCCTTGACGCTACTGGTCAAGTGCATTAGACTCAAAGGCAGCACATGGATTATGCCAAAGCTTTCCTCCTTAATGGAAATTTAGGCTTCACATTCTGTGATCTTCTGAACCTCTGAGCTGATTTGGACTTAAGACAGAATGGACACAAATATCAGCAGGAACCATAACTAGAAAGTGTTAAACCTCACAATTCATGCACTATTATCTGTGACCGTTTAATCACTGGCTTTGCTCTGAAAACACACTGGATAAACAGCTCTCTTGGCCATTTTCTGTAATTGGACCATCAAACATGAGCGTTGCAACAACACAGCAGAAACATGAAGCACAGTTTCTTTGACAAAGCAAGCTGAGCGGCACAATGCAAGACTGTTAGCTTTGAAGCTGAGGCTTATGAGTGCTTTGGGAGAAAATGTCTCCTCCAGTGTTGTGTATCAAGTGTTTCTCCAGTATGTGCATGAGGATAAACATGATGAAGAACACAAGTTTGAAGGCATTTGGCAAATTAATGTATTTTTTAAGCAAAAACCACGGATCTCAACGTCACCCATCTGCAGTGGACAAACTCTCCATGCCAACACTTAAACATGCAACATGTCTAAATGCAAATACTAAAAACACACAAAATCATTGCAAATTACGACATCAGACAGTCTTTTGATTATGAAACACTCACCCACTGTGGACTTGAGAGAGGAGTCACATGTGGTCTTATATTGAATCATCACCATGTAGACAAAAGGTGAACTTAAAAAAAAAACAGGTTTCATGGGGATGCTGTTGCGACACCATTTCCAAATGCTCTATGTCCACATGGTACCAGCTATATGCAACTTTACTTGAAATCCACTACTTGAAATGTTTAGTTAAGATATTAGACTCTTGTGACAAAGACATGAGCATGTTATCCAAAGTTGCGCTGGAGCACACAGTACATTTAGCTAGGTTTTACAACAAGACTACTTAATAAAGTACATTTGATATCCAGAGCATTAATGCAGCAGCAAACAACTATTTGTTATAAAGATAAAGAGGAGTAATGTCTACCTGAGCAAAGAGTGGAGTCGTTCTCCATCTGTGTGTTGTTATCCAAGCTTCTCTGTGCTTTGTTGACATAGCCCAGCAGCAGCTAACGCAGTGCGCGTTCGTGGCTATGAGCTAACTGGCTAGCTCACAGCCGCTGCTCTGCACTGCTCTCACACGGCGGTTACAGCTGGTCGTTGCGGTAGCGTAGCATCCACCCTCCGGTTCCCCCGCAGGTTAACACCATTAGCTCCCTGTCAGCACTTTAGCCTCTGTTTGCACCGTTAGTGACGTCAGCACCGTTAACGGTGGGCCGCTGCCTCGCGCTCACCATGATGAGAGCCGTTTAGAGGCAATTGACATGATCCCGCCCTACTCTGCCTCTGATTGGCTTGCCATGACATCCTCACCCTATCCTAACTAATCACACTCCTCATGTCTAAAACTAACCAATCACTATAGCAGAAGTCGTGATTTTAACATTCTTGATCTTTGAGGTAATACGTGCATGTTTTTAATGTACTTGGCTTGTACTTGAGAAAGTTGCCGTTTACTAGCAGGTTGAGAAACAGGATTAGACTGAGAGAAATCAAGTGAAAAAGATGAGCCACTATACAGCAGCAAAGCAGCACAGACACTCTTACAACTAAAGGAAGAAGCTGCTGCTTTAGACACTGTGGGTTAATGACCAATCAAGAGCAGGTGTGCAGGCACGTGACTGATCATGTGACAGCAGAGGAGGGGAAACACTGAGGGCCCCTAGTGGGGAGGTGAGGCACGACAGGGACTGGAAAATTCCCTAAGATGTGTTGGATTGTTTCAGCTTCAGCTCTGGTTAATATATACATCACCAAAGGAGTTTCTGCACACTCCACAGATGACATACAAACATCAGATACAAACATATACAGTAGGTATGCAAACACACAGGCAGAGTCACTGTTAGCAATTTTATTCATCAATACAATGATAACAAAACTGAGGCTACTAGTTGTACAAGTCTCTTTTTAATTAACATTTTTTGGAGCTTTTTTTTATCCTTTTATTGATAAAGTGAAAGGAGGAGAGAGGAGACAACATACAGCAAAGGGCCCAGGTTGGATTCAAATCCCCGGGCCGCTGCAGCAAGGACCTGTTGTACAAGTCTCTTGAATCAAAGGGAGTATTCAGAGTAATACAAAATCATCTCCAGCAAATTTGAAATTGTCACCAGTTTGTACTGGGATCTGACACAAATATGACTGAGTTAGGGGTTAGTCTTGGACCAAGGGAGGACCATTTTGTTACTTTTATAGGTGCACCATAAGTGCATGACAATTATAATCTCTTGATAATTTCATCGTCATCACCACCATCATCTTTGTCGTGGTTGTTGTCATCCTCTTCATCATCATCAGCATTGTCCTCATCATCCTCTTCATCATCATCAGCATTGTCCTCATCATCCTCGTCATCATCATCAGCATTGTCCTCATCATCCTCGTCATCATCATTATTGTCATCGCTGCCATCATCATCGTTGCGGTCATCATTATCCTCATCATCATCAACATCATTGTCTCACCTAGAAATGGGACTTATCCTTTTGAAGTTATATACATGAAAATAGACAGATTTTGTAATGTTCTATATACAGGGGTGCTAACCCCAACTAGGGGTCGCCAAAGCTTCACGACTGGCCTATATATCAGCATAACATTCATTTCTGTGAAGAAAACTAAACTAAATGGTTATTTTTAAAGTTTGGATTATTATTTAAGAAATAAATTTTAAAAATCTATTAACTTAAGAACAAGATTAGGGCACGGGCGAAGACCTGAACACAAGCTACAGACTCTTCACAGAGCCGTCCCTCTCTGCTAAACAGTCTCATTCTGCATAGAAAAGTAAGCAGTTAAAACAACCAAAGGGATAATAAAACAATGGCCAAGCATTAGGAAGAAGAAAACACTGACCTTTTGAACAAAAGGGACTCATTAAGTTTGTATTATTGTTACAGTTTAAAACAAAATCCATAATACAGACTGAGAATTGTAATAAAAGTTATTAAAAATAACAAGAAAACCTTTTTGTGATGCAAAATTCACAGGAAATAATCTGCTCAAAATTCATCTAAATCGCTCGTTTTACACAAACTTTCTGCAGTTATTGCGTTCAGTGCTGTACTAATTGTACAGTTTATTAGTTGTTCTGTACCGTTATTGAATATAATATGAAATATCCATAAAATATGTAATTTAGTCAGGGCTCATTAGTTCACTCAATGATAGAAAAGGGGTTCCTTAAGGAAAAAGGTTGGGAACCATGGCCTTAGACCAACCACTCTTGCTCAGCCACAGTCAGAAAGAAAATGGCTGCAAGCATAAAAAAAAATAAACTTGACAAACTAATAGTAATGAAATAGTAAAATAGTAATGTTTTGTTTACAGAAAAAAAATCCAATGTACAAATTGAGAAAGATGCACACAGTATAGGCTTTAAAACAGTATGTCTTTACTCCAGTGGAAAGACGTGTTCTGGTGATGAACCATGAATTACATCTAAATCTACAATAGGTGGCTCAAAGAATGAGATATCCACCTATTCATACCACAGCAGCTTAGAGCAGCGCCGCTCTGGACAGGAGGCAAGAAAGATTGGACAACCTCAGTCTAGCGTATACTAAGGCTGCAGACTGGGCCTGCAGCCACATGATGATCTCCCAGCCAGTCTTCCTCTTTAAAATGTTGGCTTTTCACAGTCTTTTGCCTTTTCTTTTCTCCCCTCTCTCTCTCTCTACTTCTTTCTCCCACTCTCTGGGACCTTCTTCCTGTAACAAGCCCCGGCAGCTGCAGTCGGCGGAGCAGCCCGGCTCGCTTCTCGATTCAGTCGCATCTCCACAGATGCCTCCCTGGAACGCTGCAAACGGCTATTACATAAAAGCTGAGTGACTTACAGGCAAATCCTCTCTACCCCAAAACTGCCAGAGCATACTGCCAAACCACAGAGAGAGCGAGAGGGGGAGAGGGAGAGATGGTGGTGTATTTTTGGGCGCTGAGAACTGCAGAATGTCAGCATTTAATCCCTCCCCAGCTCCCCATTTTTTCCTTTTACTTCTTTCTTTTTCACTCTTCAGTCCTCAACCCCCTCCCCACCCACAGCAACTCCCCTCACACACACACACATCCTCATTCAACATGAACACACATCGTGGTTCAGTCTTTAAACAACACTGGAGGAAGCAGCTTGTCAGAGGTGCTTCATCCCTTCACTCAAAGTGAGGATGTAAACATGTCGTGAAAGGTGTGTGTGTGTGTGTGTGTGTGTGTGTGTGTGTGCTTAGTGGCGACTGGCCTGCTTTAAAAATCTGGCTTCCCAACAGACACCAAATCTGTTTGTTGCTTCGGCTTCTATGTTTCTCTGGATCTCCCTCCAATTCTCACCAGTTCTGGGCAAACAGCTAAAAGTGGCGCATTTAATGAAGTTGTGTTTGAGCTGCATTAGATGTGTGCGGAGTTATACTGGAATAAGAACACACAAGTTCACTGGGATGAAAATATTAATGACAACACACACACTTGCTTACACGGAAAAAATACATTTAGAAGGAGGCCAATGAAGCACGCACACAAATGCATATTCATACAAATTCATTCGCACACTTCCCTGCCACACACACTCGCTGTACACACTCACACCGTGTCAGTGATCCCACAGCATCTCTGGCTGGGCTACAGTGTCATCGCAGTGTGTGAGCGCCACACTCTGTCACTCTGCCTCTCTGGCAACCAGCCTATCAAAACGCAGCAGCCCACACTTCCTGGTGTGATGGAGCCGAGCCTGTTTCTCCTCTCTTTTTCGTTTTTTCTTTGTTTGTTTTTACTTCCGAAAGATCCCACAGTTGTTGTCGGGAGTAGTTGTGTCAGGAAATTTTCAGACAGAGGATGCTAATATTCCTAAACACCTCAGTTGCTATTGACTCAGATGGATTAAAAGTCATTAGAACATGTGGGCTTTTGTGTGCTGAGCTCATTTCTGGCAGGCGTGCATCAAAACAATGTAATAGGATTTCCTGACAGCAAAATGCAAATTTAAAATCTTTTCCCTTTGAAGTGTTAATTAGTATAGGTAAATAGAATCCATATCACCTACAGTACATGAAGCTATAACAGTTATAAACATTCAGCCGCGCTCTGTCGTTCAGTCTTTAATTTTAAAGGAGACGTGTCATGCTCATTTTCAGGTTCATACTTGTATTTTGGGTTTCTACTAAAACATGTTTACATACTTTAAAGTTTAAAAAGCATATCATGTTTCTCATACTGTTTCTGAATATACCTGTATTCTCCTGTCTGAAGTGCTCCGTTTTAGCGGCTCTCTTTGAGCCCCCATCTCTAAAAAGCCCAGTCTGCTCTGATTGGCTTGCAATAAAAATATGATGCTCTGTTTGCAAAGCAAATCTGTCTCCCCAGAATTATGTTCTCATGCAACAATACTGCAGTCTCTATTATTTATAGAGAGAAACATATTTTCCCCTTGATTACGGTCGCAGTTTTAAACTGTTTTAAATGTGGTTGACTTGTCAACTGAAATAAAACAATAAACTCCACAAAACTACTCATTTAGGTGGTGCCCCAGTAGCTTGAATACAACCCACGGCCCTTTGCTCCCCTCTTTCCCCCTCCTTTTTTGTCTACGTACATCGGTGGTATCGAATAAAGGCAAAAAAAGTCCAAAAATATTATTTTAAAAAACTACTTTGTTTACTAGGTTTAGGGTTACATTTAATAAAAAAGCATAATGGTTTGACTTAAAATGACTACGTTTCACATGGGACACAAACAGCGGTTTCCCGGAGGAAAGTCCTGTTTGTTGTGCACATCCACCTCTCCACCCCATTAGTGGACTTTCTCGCTTGTTATACTCATTAATATACCACTTAAGTTTCATTAATGATCGCTCAACATACTACGTCACCTGCTTGTTGCTTGTTGTGCAAAGTCCCTTACAAACGTATTTGTGATGCATCAAAGACAAACATAAAGCATGGCAAAATATGTTTGCAGAATGCAGTTTAGTTGTATGGAAAGTTACTTTTTAGGAGATAGGGCTGTTGCCACGGTAGTTCTCAAGCTGTGGGTGACACATTCAAATGAGCCTGCATGTGACATAGGAAGAGGAGCCAACTCTGAATGACTTGAATCACATGTTTTCCGATCTAGGCAGCCCACAAAAAAACATCTGGGTTGTCTTATTTCACCGTGATTGAGGTTGGTAGGCACCCTAGACACCTAAATGTATGAGCACAAGTACTGAAAAAGTGAGTTGATACTGTATATGTACACAGCCTTTACATACAGCAGCTCATGTGTTCAATGTCAGCCGTTTGTCCCGTGTCCAAAATCTCCCTCAGCGGGTCATTTACCTGCCCACCTACAGCGAGGCACTTCAGATAATAACATCTGCTACAGTGCCGAAATCCTAAAACACAATTTGTCTCTGATGATTTCATTAATTTCTCAGTCCAAGAGATTAAATTGAATTAAGTTCCTGGACTCCAAAAACAGGTGTTGTTTTTACTGTAAGTGGTCCCCGAAGGTAACAATGCCATTACCGGCGGATTCTGTTGGGACAGCAGCGTACTGTTTACCTTCATCCTGGCTCATACCACAAGACCAAAAAAAATGAAGGAACGCTGAGGTCTGTGTCCTTGACTCTTAAGATGTATCGTTCCCGGAGCGCTTCCGGCTTGGTTTGGCCCTCCATAAAAGACAATTAGTGACGTGAAGGCACTGAGGAATAGTGTCTTTGTCACTACACTAGCGACTCCTACTGGTTGGTCAGGGGCACATGTAGAACAAGACTTAAAAGACTTAATCTTAAGGATTGTAAAAGACTGTAATAACAGAGCAGGTCTGCTCTCCTGCACAAGAGCTGGTAACAGTATATGCTGTCCACCCTCCTGACCTCCATACTTTCACTTTCTGCCTTGCTAAGGCACCTACAGACTGGTCTCGGTCACGATCTGTGCCAGACTGTACAATATCAATTTTGAGGCATGTCAGATGGTGCAGTGAATGTCTGGTGAATCATGGCATTATGATATAGCTTGAAAAATAAATCAGCAAATGCAAGCAGAGACATGAGATCTGCTATCATCATCCAAGAAACATCAAAAAAGGAGGACTTACATTACACTTGTTGTACTACATCATTTTAATCCCAATATCCTGACAGCTGAATTAAAGGTAATGAAAAAGTTGTATTCTGTTTAATCGTAGGCCTATGTGGGAGTGTCAGAAGCTCCAGATACGTTTATGCCTGTTGCTTTAAAATGGGAGGATAATCAGTCTTAATTCTAGACAATGGATTAAGGAGTTTGGCATTAGAAAAATCTGACACAGCAAGAGGTAAATTTGAGGATTTTTATAAGGTGTGGATGCCTTTCTAACATTGAGTAAATGACCTGACTGTGACAAGTATTGGCGCTTGTATTGAACCACAAGGTTGCCGGTTCGATCCCCAGTTCCTACTGTCTGCATGTCGTAGTGTCCTTGAGCGAGACACTGGACAAAGTGTTGCTTCACAGCAGCTCACTGCTCCTCAGGATGGGCTAAATGCAGAGGTCAAATTTCATATATGTACCTGTATGTATATGACAAATACAATAAAGTTTAGAGAATAGGATGATGACTAGATCGTACTATGTGCTTCTGATTTTGAACCGGCATTTTTTTATTTTTGTATATGTTATGTATTTATTTCTACATACTTGTTTATATTCAGTATTATGCTTGTTAAGTTTCTCTTTTTACAGAAAATTACTGGGGATTGGAGGGAGGGTTTCTGTAACTGCTTGTTCTGTTTATTTGCAATGAACAAAAAACTATTTTGAAAATAACATTTAATAGTGCTAAGTATGAGATTGAGAGCATTTCTATCACCGCCGCACAGCTCTCAACATGGTGACGGCTTCACAGCCACTGGTGCAAACAGCAGTACGGCATTATCAGCTGTGAGCGTCGTATAAGCACGGTGCAGAGTGGCGGCTGTGAGCTAGCCAGTGGGGCATGCTCACATGCACAAATATGCACTAAATGGCATGTGCAGCCAACCTAGCTATGTCAACCAAGCAAGAAGAGCTCTGATGACAACACACACACTGAGGGAAAGCTACATTCTTTGCTCAGGTAGACACTACTCCTCCTCTTACCATCTTTATATTAACACTCTACAACATGCTGTATAGAGCATCTTTATTCTTATTATTATTCTTTCATTGATGGTTGCATCCAGGGAAAAGAGGGCAACATGAAATGGCGGTTCTGCAACAATAAACATGTTTCTAGCAGCAGCGTTACATTAGCTCTCCAGTGTATTGTGCGTCATTTAATGATGTGTTCTGATTGTCTGGCTTGTAAATGTAGGTCATGGCAGCAGTGCCATTGTGGGATTTTGGTCCCCGATTTATGACACAACCTCTGTTCTCGAGAGCTCTAAATCAGCTGACACTAGTGGACACATCTGACATAGTCTAAGACTGCCATTTTGTCAACACATTTGCACAGAATGGAAGGGCCTTAAAGGGCACAATATTTCCTGCATTGACACTTGATCGTGGCACTGGAAGTCAATGGGCTGCAGATTTGTCCAATATGAACGTAATTAGGGATACGGTTCAATGCCAATATGCAGTGCCAGTGCAGGATGGCGTGCTCCATGCGCACATGTAGCGAGGCAAATAACAACGTGATAAAAATATGATGCTGCTGCCTTGGATGACCAAAATACATGTCCTTTTTAAATATTAACCAATGACAATGATGTTATCCTAACTATAACAAAATGTTTCAGTTACATAATCTTGATCATACCTTAACCATACAACTAATATCTGTGGAAATTGCAAGCAATTAAAAACATATTGATAATGAATGTAATCTGGGATAATTTCCCATTCAGGACTAATGAAGAAAAAAGTCATTAAGTAGCTCTGTGAAAATGTGTCAGAGGTACAGTAGGTTACAACACACAGAGGCTTAAAGCAGTAAAACAACTGTTTATTGACACACAGATGCACACACAAACATAGTTAATGGCATACACAACCACACAAGCACTGTACACACACATGCACACACACACACACACACACACAGCAGGCGTTCAGCAGTCATGCCTTTCTGTAGGATTCTCCTCTGGGTGCTGCGTCCAAGGTGAGTGTGCTGGCTGGCAGCTCCTGAGGAGTTGGTAGGAAGAGATAGCTGAGCGAAGCTATTAAAATACGGGCAGGAATTTCCCTTATCTCTCCCACCGAGGCTGCTCGCGCCGCTTTGTGCTATTATGGAGATAAAATGCACAGAGGCTTGGAATGAGGGAGGGAAGGAGGGAGGATGAGGAGGGGAGGGCGAGGTTGGGGTAGGGAAGGCGTAAGAACGTCAGATTTATGGAGCTAGGGAAGCTTAAGGTTATTAAATCGGAAGATTACTCGACTGCGAAATTGTTGAAGTTTTTACGAGAAGTTGAGGGATTTAGGCCGGTATTAAACAGCAAAGCATTAGGAGGCCAGCAATATACATTATTCACAATTTATTTTTACCCTTTTCTTCTATTCTGTTCACCCTTTTCCTTTAGTCCCCGAGTCTTTCTTCTCCCTGCTTTCATCAAGCTCACAGACAATATCGAGCTCCTCCTAAATTCTTATTCAGAGGAGCATCTGCACCTCCCATTTCTTCCCTGTACAGCAGCAGTGTGGAGAAAGAGAGAGTCAAAGAGAAAGAAAGAGATACAGCAAAGGGAGACAAAGCTGCTCCGACTGAGAGGATCAGCTTGTCATCCCGTGTTACAGTATTGACACCACTCAGTGTGAAGCAATGCATACATCTATCAGGGACATTCATCACTGTCAACCTTTTAGAGGGGAGATTGAGGAAGAGATGACTGTAAGGGGAAGATTAAAAAAAAAAGCTCATATTTTACATTCGGATTTGAATAACTGAATTTAACCTAAACCTGCAGAGACTAGGGAATACGTTGTGCAACACGGGCAAATTGCTTTCATGGCGATGTGAGCGTTAACTGTTGTGACATTGGGTGTGTCGTCAGGGCAAATAAATAGCAACACTTTTCTGACAATTTGTTGCTGTTGCTGCGAAGGGCAGCAACCAGACAGGTTTTTTTTAAGGTTTACTTATCAGAAAATGTCAAATATTCATCACTGACATAAGGGACTCTTACAAATATGTTCTTACATCTACTCTTACAACATAATATATCTTAATACAGGTCCGGCTGTGTTTGTTGTTTACTGCTGACTCTTATAAATGAGTCCTTGGTTTACAAAACAAATCACTTTTACTGAAGGGATCATCTATATTCTCAGAGATGAACCACAGGGTGAGACTTTTTTTTCATAATAGATACACTGAGTTTCGCATTAGGACTCTGCACTTGTACTGAATTTGTAAATTTGTATTCTAACAGTGTGTGTGTATGAGGAAGTGATACCCCCAGTTTTCTTGAAAAGAGAAAAACATTTATCTCTTTCACAGCGGCCGTTACAACAGTGAGTCATATTCATATAGATGAAGGTTTGCTGTGTCTCCCAGCACAGCCTCAAGAGCATGGAGGAGATACCAGGAGGCCGGCCATTACACAAGGAGGACTGGACTGGGCCGTAGATGGACATCAACCCAGCAGCATGATTGGTATCTGGAGGAACAGGAGGAGCACTGTCACGTCCTCTAGTGGGACCTGTGCTCATAGCCCAGTTCTCCTCACAGATGAGAGCAGGTTCACACTAAGCACATGTGACAGTCGCGAAAGAGTTCAGAGACACCGTGATGAAAGTTATGATGGCTGGAACATCATCCGGCATGACCGTTTTGGGCTGTGGGTCAGTGATGATCGAGGGAGGCAAATCCTTGGAGGGTCGCACAGACCTCTATGTCATAGTCAACGGTATCCTGACTGCTGTTCAATACTAGGATGAAATCCTCAGAGCGACTGTCAGACCCTACACTGATACAGTGGGCCCTGGGTTCCTCCTGGTGCAGGACAACGCTCGGCCTCTTGTGGCCAGAGTGTGTAGGCAGTTCCTGGATGATGAAGGCATTGATACCACTGACTGGCCTTCATATTCCCCTGACCTAAATCCAATTGAGCACCTATGAGACGTTATATATCAGTGCATCCAACGCCACCAAGTACGGTCATAGACTGTCCAGGAGCTCACTGATTCCCTGATGGATTGTCTAGGAGGAGATCCCCCAGGACACCATCCTCCGACTCATCAGTCCAGATGTTGTCGGGAGTGTAATACAGGCACACTGGGGCCAAACACTACTGAGTCACATTATGCGTCACGAGATGAAATGCATGTCTGTAGGATCAGCCGGTGATTTCAATATTTCACTTTGATTTTTGGTGTGATTTGAATCCAGCCCTTCAATTTGTTCATCAACATCTGATGTATGATTTAATGTTCACTTAATGTTTTTGAGCATTAGATAGATAGATAGATAGATAGATAGATAGATAGATAGACTAAACACACACCACAACTCACAACAAACATGGGTGAGAAATTTGTCCCCCCGCCCCTACACACACACCACAACCCTTCAACCTACACTATTCACCCCCTGCAAGGACTTATAAGGGACGTGTCACTTCAGATCCACAACAGCAGTTTTTACACACACACACACACACACACACACTTCTCCTGGCTGGTGGAGTCACACACTCCTCCTGCACCCACGGTTCTTCCATGTTGTCTATCATCATGTGCTTGGCTTCAAATGTTTACCATGCCTCTCTCTCTCAGCCTTGTTGTCTCTCAGTAAACGGGGAAAAAAACAGTGTCTCAGAAAGGAACATCAGGAGGGGAAAAGTGAATAAAACATTTCTTTCACAACAAACTCTTTTGGTAGCATATACATATCCATATACACAAACATCCCTGTTTGTGTCCTCCCTGTTGCAGTGTCTCTCCACATATTGTTGCATTTCTTGCCATGGGAGTTATATCTCTATATACATGTAAAGCAACGATAATGCTATCTATTTTAAATAGATGACGGCAGAGAGATTTCCTCAGCGATTATCTAAGGGCTTTGCATGTGTGTGTGTGTGTGTTGTTGACACTGGTAAGCTGGTAAACACACAGCTGGCCGTGCTCTTTGATACACCAGGAGGCCTTGAGGATATTTCACACTTCTTTTATACTTTTATTGCGCGGCACACTTTCTCATCCTCTTCTCTTCACCTAATTTGCACAATTTCCCTCCATCCTTCACTGACTGCAGCGACTCAGGGAGGATCTACGCACCCCCAACTGTGATCTGAGGGATGGGGAACTTTTTTAAAAGCCGGCCAGCCAAGTTTTGTGCATGTATTTATGAGTATGATTGTGCATGTTTGTTGGTGTGTATCCTAGTGAAACTCTTCTATGGATGTTTATGTATGCACATTCCCTCTCATTTTCTGCGCTCATTTGCTTGTGTGGCGAGACTGATTACAATTTCACCAAATGCTGGTGACACGGCAGCATAATGCAGCTAAATATGGCCAGCGACGTCTTGTCGTTTATGGAGGACTCCCCCACTGTTTGTTGACACTCAGTAAGAGAGCCAGCCATCTCCCGCTCCACTAGATAATTCTCCTCTGTGGCGTAGCGGAGAGAAACTTCATTAACCCCACTGCCACACAGTCAATCCTGGAGATGTGCATGTGTAATGTGGCTGAAAGCAGGCTTTTAATGCTGTAAACACTAACTTGCTAAACGTCAGGATGTATTACACACGCCAGCTAAATTGTAGAGAGCTGGTCTACCAGCTTGTGTTTCATGGACTGTGGTTAAGAACAAAAATGATGTAATAAATACTATATGAATGCGGATATGTATTTTCAGCAACAATGCACCCACGTTACAAAACATTTGTATGCTGAATTTACACTGCTATGACACTTTGCACCAGTGCTACAACCCTGCATCAGCGCCAAACCTGCACTGTCTTTCTCTTATCGGTTCAAATTAGTCTCTGCATCTGATTTAAATTTGTTAAATGAGAGATTGGAAGCATTTCTATTGCCTCTGCATGGCTCTCAACATGGCGACGGCACTAACGGTGTTAACAGCACTAACAGCACTAACAGTGAAGTGGCGGTTGTGAGCTAGCCAGTGCATGGACGTATAAAGAGGACTGGATATAGTGTTGGAGGTTGGGCCTCATTCTTTCCTATGAAGGTTGCTAAGTGGCGCATGAAGTCAAAAAGGCTTAAGTACCCGGATCTTCTGGGTCTTCCAAGTTATACTGGGCCCTACTGCACATGTCCAATATTTGCAGTAGCGTCCGCTCGGTCACAACACGGTCACCGGGACCCAACGTCACGGCTTGCACTGTCATCAAGGTCTGGGTCTCCATAGACATAAACAGAGGAAGGAAATAACTCAACTCAACAACTTTTAGGAATGATTTAAGTAAGGGCTACAGCTGAGTTACAGGCGTCTCTTACTCAGTGTAAGTCTATGAGAAAAAGTCTTTTTGGGCCCAATGACGTCACGTGACGGACACAGAAGTTGTTATACCACTGTTTGGCCACACAGAGGAAGAGTGACTTCATTCTCAGCTAGACATTACTCCTCTATATCTTTACATAGCAAATAGTTGTTTGCTGCAATATCAATGCTCTGGATATCATATTGAGCACCTTCAAACCTGATTTAACTGGGCAGCAGAAACAAGCTGATACAGTATATCACTTTTTAAGCTGATACAGTGAAATGTGTAAAGAGAGGCTCTGATCAGAGAGCATTTTTTGCTGTATGCTGCTAGGCAACTACCAAGTGAGTGCTAACGTTAGCTTAACACAAACCATAATGGTACACTACAGTTTAAATTAATAAAAACAACTTATCTGAAATCTCAAATACAAGACTAATTTGCCTCTGGGCCTACTGTTTTCTGATCAGATGATAATGCAGTTGGTAAAGTCATATAAAAGGGAAAAGATGCTAATGTCACTTTGAGGTGATTTTTTTTTTCAACACAAGGCATTCAGGGCACTCCTTTAAAAACATGATCCACATGGAGCTGAAAAACATGAAGCACTCAGCAACGCATAATATTTCACTCTCATTGGAAACAATTACAAAATGCTACCTCAGGCTTGAATATGTTGTCTGATCAGGTCCTTACACATCCAGCAGAAACACAGCAACATTAAGATCCATTTGGAGTTGTCTTTCTGGCTACTTAATGAATGGAAACCTTTCCTTTCAGCTCTGTTTTGGTCTCTACCAACTCCTGAGGGAGAAATCTGTCTCTTTAGCCGCTCCACAATGTTGCTAGTAGCTTACTGCGTCTGTCTGTGGCATAGAGTAGATTTTCAGAGGACGGGCGAGTGATTATGATGCAATGATAGCAGTGATTTGTGGGCCAGAAAACCAAAATAAAGAGCTGAAAGATGCTAAAATGCTCTGTTGAGCTGAAGGATATTGCAATGTGATGGGTGGTCACAAATGCACGAAATTAATATTCGCCTCATGTTCACTCCCTTTCTATGCGAGCGGAGGGGCGAAAAAACATTTGCTCCTGGTTGTGAAGCAAAGTCGCATCTTTACATTCAAAGTACAGTTAACTTTGGCGAACTTTCAGTTCAAAAATCACCTCGGCAGGTGACGGTCACTCACCTGCATTTGCGCATGTGTGAGGCCAGAATTGTCTGTGGGCTCACCACTATGATTAACCCCTTTCAAATTACACATTGTCATTTGATCCACTGTCAATATAAAAATATTGAATATAGCAGCTTTACAGAAATTTCACTGTGTTACGGCATATTTCAAAAACCTGTGCTTGTTTGGGTTCACACTACAAAATGCTTCAGGCAAATGCTGTGTGTTGTAATCAAAAATGTGTACAAAAAATAGACACGTGCACAGGCAATTCCTAATTTAGCAACTTACCTTCAGGCTGTTGGTGGCTGAATAAAGCCTCCACGGGCAAATCGCGCAACCCAGAAGTCCATCCTGTCTCCACCCAGTCCTCCCACTCCCTGAAGCCCACAAAGATGCTTCCTCCTGGGACACTACTCCCACTCTGCCTGGGGGCTGGAGTACATATGGATGTGTTGGAACCACCTTGGAAATCAAGAGAAGAAAAAAAAAAAAAGAAAGAAGAGAGAGCAGAACAGTTAAAATATACAAAATGATGTATTTCTCTGGTGTTTGTGTGCACTTTGGTAAATGTTGGAAGATGAATAGAATCAGTTTAAGTTGAATAATGACTTTGGGAGGACACGCAGTTAGGGGTTGCAGTCAGTGATGGCACCCAGTGTAAACTTTGAGCTGGGCAGCTGCCTGCATGTCGTTTATTTCCTCCAGTATCTGCCTCCAGCACACTACCGCGTACCAGCCAACAGGCTCCTTCTGTTCCTTTATCGCACATCCTGATATTCTCACATACTGTTGGAGTGCAAAGGGAGTAAATGAGCACACAAACACACACACACAATCGCTCACAGAGCAGATGAAAGGTGTGGCGACTGAGGGGAAAATAAGAGAGAAGACAGTGAAGATTGCAGCTTAACCTCCTGGCTCCGCTGTAAAGCAGCACTCAACTCTCTGGAGCCTTGCTGATAGCCATCTGTCTGGCAGGGGGAGAACGCTTCACCTTCCCAACGCATCAACACACTACTCATAGGTGGCAAGTAGACAATGTAAAAGAAAGACATTTTGAATATGACTGATGTTGTATAGTTGTCATTTATTGAACAGAAATTAATAACCTTTCATCATGTTGTAATTCAAGTGTTGTGAGAGAAAACTACACTTCTGCACCTCCTCGTGGCTCTGTTTTCAGGCTTTAAAAAATCTAGCCCATAATGGGAGACTTTGGCCAATCACAGGTCATTTCAGAGAGAGAGGGTGTTCCTATTGGCTGTTCATTCAATAGAGGCAGCTGTCAATTACTTGCGAACTCTGCTCAAACAGATAAACTAGGCAGCACTGATCAAATAGGAATCAATATTGTTGAAATACATAAATTTGAACGTGTGCTCCAGCTGGTGGGCGGTGCTTGGTATTTCCTCAACTGAGTTCAAAATGGCTGCCGGGATAGTAACTACAAGATGCTTCTGAAAACATTTGAGGTGAGAAATAGACATTACAGTAACAGAATATTGATTCATATTTGATCAGTGCTGCCTAGTGTGACCATTTGATCAGAGTTGACGAGTGATTGACAGCTGCTCAGAGACAGCAGACTCCAGCTCGGCTCTGATTGGTTGTTTTCCTCCAGTCTGTGAAATCTTGCAGATGCCATTAGGAGCACTGGAGGACACAGAGACACATTTTTTTTTCAGATTACCTGTTTCATGCGCTACTGTCAGTATTTAGTGACCATTTTATATCATAAAATATCACTATTTTTAATCATATTTGCTCCATTTCTACCCACTGCAGCTTTAAAGTGACCAGTGTGTAACAATTAGGTTGATCTATTGGCAGAAATGGAAAATAATGTGAACTATGTTTTCTTTAGTGGATAATAAAGTGAAAATAAAGGAGGGAAAATGAAGGGAGTGGGTCCTCTTCAAGGAGTCTGCCATGTTTCTACAGTAGTCCAGAACGGACAAACCAAACACTGTCAACTTTTCCTGTTTTGGCCGCAGTCAATAACATTACTCACTCCCTTCGCCGCCGCTCGCTCTCTCTTGCTCCAACACTCACTTCACACATACTCACACACTAGCTCTGCTTCAAATGGCTCTATATAGTGCCATTCATGGTTTCTCATCGGCCATCGTAGCGCTCCATCACACTTAGCACAAGGGAAAGACTTCAACTGGTTGCAATCTCCTCACCTCACCGCTAGATACCACCAGGTCCTATGCACTGTTCCTTTAAAGTTATATTTCTACATTCATAAAAAGTTTAGATAAGCAGCAAGTGCGCCCAGTGATTAATGTCGATTTAAAGTGAGTGCGGTACAGTCATTGACAATGAATGAGTTATAAATTGGAAATCCTGAACAAAATCCAAAACACTTTAGATTTTGGCTATGAATCTGGAGCTTAGTCAATAGCTCCCTCTCAAGGTGATGGCTGAGCTAAAGAAAACCTTTGCTGTACCCACATCCTCGCCCTCCTCCTCTCCCCATTCTGCCATCCTTTAGCTCCCCTCTTAAAACATAAATTCCTTGAAATCCTCCCACTTCTCCACCTCCACCTCCCCACTCCTCGGTGTCCTCTCCACCCCTCGATCCATCTCTGTCCTCCTGATCAATAATCAATCTGCAGGGGCCGAGGCCAGGGGCCCCGCGCCATCTGTCTCCATCGGCAAACCTGAGAGAGAGAGAGAGAAAGAGTGGGGAGAGGGAGGAGATAGAGTTCAATCTATCTCCATCTATCTCCATCCTTGGTCAGGTCCACTCTGCCGGTATAGATCATAATTTGGAGAGGTGTAATTGCTGGTCAGAGACTGGGGGTGGATGCTAGAGGGGGAAGAGGAGGGAGGAGAGGAGGGGGGTGTCAATAATGTTTCTACAGTCCAGTCCTCCCCTCTGCCCCACCTCCTCACTCTCCTGCCTGACCCAGTTTCCCTCTTTTTCTCCTCTTCATCTCTTCTCCTCACTTCTCCTGTTATCTTCACTTTTCTCAATTCAATTTACAAAAGATCCACAGACCAAAACAACATAATTTATCACTCTTCTTCTTCTACTCTGCGCTGGTGTGTAGTTCTGTGTGTTGTTTTCCACTCTAATCCTGGAGGAACAGCACCAACAACGCCTACCCTCAGCGTCTGTTTCTGCACTTGACACCCGTTTGAGCGTTTATGCGTCAGAGGAGGACGCCGCTACTTTGATAATGATCTACCTAGTAACACCTGTCTCGGAAAAATAACTCTTGGCTCCATAAATGAATTGTCAGACACACTTGGGAATGTTGCGCCGAGCTTGCCAAGACCCAGAGGAGAGATTTTTCCAACTCCGTAATTCAATCACATTATTACCTGAGCAAGTACAGACCACGTGACAGCAGCTGTGAAAGAAGCCTATCCTGCAGTGTGCTCATCATGTTTGTTTAAACCCACTGAAAAACTGTCTCTCTCTTTTCATCTGTGAGGTAACGATGACAATGAATACATACAATTTTGTTTAATTTTTGCCAGTTTGGCAGAAGCTACCTCTCAATTAAACTTGAGGATATTTTCTTCGGTCAGTCAGTCTTCTGCTCAGTCAGAAGCAGGTTTCCCCTGATAAATCTCATGAATTAAAGGGATATTTTGGATGTTTTGAAGTGGGGCAGTATGAGGTACTAAATAGTCATTATATTACCAATCCAGTCCAGTCCAGTTCGTTTCCATTAGCAAAAATTGTGGGTGGTACCAACACAACCACTCCATGCTTGGTATCACCTGGGTCGAGGTACCGAGCAAGCTGAGCCGATACTTGAAGATTGCCGATACTTGCCGACTGCTGATTGGTGAGAGTGAATCGGCACTAGTGCGACACGAGTCATCCTGCACAACCCCGTCGTTCTTAAATAGCCGAGCAAATGTCAATAGCGACTGCAAATTTTCATTGATTGGCCGGGACCCTACACACTATTTACACATATTCAGTCCATTCTCATTCTCATCAAATACTGATGCTTTGTTACGGCCGTCAGCATCCAATACTGCCGCTCGAGGCACCTTTTAAAGCCCATAAGACGCAGGGTTTTTTCATTAACTACAACATAAACCCATTTATGGCAACAGAGAAGAGAAAAAGAGACACACAGGGCAGGTGGGAGAGGAGGTGGATTGGTCCAACAAACACAACACTTTAATCCAGGAGACTGGATGTTTCTGTCCTGTGTTTCCTTTCACGTTATAGTCAACTGTTAGTTCGTGCCCTGTGTTCACAACATCAAGTCACATTTTCACTGCAAAAACTTGTAATTTAAAGCCCAACCATGCTGTTTTTTCCTAAACCTTTTTCCTAAGTGGCATTGTTGCCTAAAAGTGAGTGTTTTTGTGTCATTCACAACATTAAGCCTGCATTTACTGCAACTGAAAAGTGACAAAGCGTCAGTATGTGACGAGTTGGGATGAGACCGCGTTGGTACACTACGACCTGTTTGATGAACAGTGAGTGTTGAAGATGTCACAGCAGTTTCACATGCCGTCGCTACAGTGAACAGCTGGGTACTATCTGCAGTGGAAACACGCTATAAAGTGAAGGACGTGGTATCAAAAACTGAGTCCAGTCGAGCCATACCATGCAGTGGAAACACGCCTCTACGGTAGATGACAGTCGGTATGCCACATGGGAGCAAAGCAATGTACTGCTGTGGACGGGGACCAGAAAAACATATTTTAGCCACCTAAAAGAAAGGCTCACCAACAACAAAAAAAATCTATATTTGTTTAAGTGTAGCCTACGTTATGCTTTATTTACTAACTGCCTGTCTTATTTTCTGCTGGGAAACTGAACTGAAAGTGAAACTTATCTATGCCATTTTTGCACAAAGAGACTCCATTGCCAAAAATGGTGTAGATAAGTTTCACTTTCAGTTCAGTTTGTCAGAAAGACTTCAAACATCCTCATCTCAAAAACCAGAAGTTTCTTTTACCAAGTCAAAGAGTCAACAGTCATACTAGCAGATCTGTGAGGCTATTGTCACAGCAGTGAGCTAAACGCTAAAATGACGCTAAGCAGATATAGTATTGATCATGTCCATCATCTCAGTTTAGTGTGTTAGCATGATAATATTTACTAATCAGCCCTAAACACTAAGTACAGCTGAGGCTGAGGGGAATGTCACAAGTGTTGCAGTTATTTGGTCATAAACCAGTATTGAACAAATACAGATCTGGACATCTGATCTGCTTATGTAGCTCATTCTCATTTCCAGGGCGTAAAATACAGAAGTTCTGCCATGCCTCTCGGCATGTAATAACAACACACAAGGCACCCTTTAGTGCCTGAGAAGCTCTGGGCTTTCAGTCAACAACAACAAGGTAAACCCATCCACTACAATATTAAACACTCAGAGAATGTGATCTGATGTGTGATGTGTGATGTGATGTGTAAACTCACGTTAAGCATGTTTACTATGAACGTAAAATGACACCAAGGGGTCAGACAAAGCCTCAGTATATGACAAGTTGGGATGAGAACATGTTGGCTTTGGATGCTATATGGAAAGAGACGAGATCACCAAAGTGACAGCAGGGGGACATGAATGTGTGATCACCATTTCATGACATCCCACTTAAAAATGCACACAAATGACACACATGAAAAGTCATGATACTTCCTCTGGGGAACATGAATATCTACTAAATTTAGTGCCAATCCATCAAGTACATGTGGGGATATTTCACAGGATAAATGAAAACTCTGACCTCCTGATGGTACAAAAAGGAAAAGTTAGGGCATCACCAACATCATTCCAACATAGATATCTGTAACAAATTTCATGGCAATCTATCCACTAGTTGTTGAGATATTACAATTAAACCCCAAACTGTCAACCTCATGGTGGCACTAGAGGAAAAGTCAGGCGTTCCACCGAGCTGCACCAACAACATGGTTAATCTATCCCATCTACCATCTTCAATTTAAACACCAGTAAGAAAAGATGTGCTAATTTGAGATTCGTCAGTGCAGTGTGAGTCTCGCATTGCAGAAAAGACATTTTTTCATTATACTTCTGAATGCTATCATCAGTTAAAACTGCCGCTGGTGCACAACACAAATACAGGGATTAAATAAGCGTGTTTGTTTGCGTGTGTGTGTTTGCTAGTGTGCTTTCGAGAGACATTTCCGTTCTTTGTTCCAGCTCAACCGAGAAGGGTGTGTCATAAGAGGCAAACACATATTCTCACACACACAGCGATGCGTGGGCACCGACTGAGCTCCTGTGAGTGAGAGTACCTGGTCTGTGAAGGATAACCCAAAGGGGAAACAAAGAGCCAATGAAACTTTAATGAGCTGGTCACGTATCAGCTGAAGCCTGCTGCAGCTGCAGAGCTCTCTGTCTCTGCTCGGCTCTCAAACCACAAACTTCTCTCCCCAATCAAACCAATAACAAAACCTCTCAAACTAAATCACAGACAGAAACATACAGAAGATCCAAAGGATGCAGATGCATTTTGCCTTTCTGTTTCAGGTTCTGCACTTGTCTATCTGGTGTTTGTTGTGCAACGCCAAAGACGTCTGAATGACAATATATACTTCAGTAAATATTTTAATTGCAAACAGGCCAGTATACTCAGTACACAGAATCATGTAAAAGTAGTTCAGGAATACTTTTTATGGTTTGCATTAACTTACTTCTTGGCTCGGTGTCAAATCAGCACCAGAAAATGTCAACAACTACACCTTATGTGATTTATGTGCGTTATGTGTTTAATATACAGAAATATGCTCATTACTGCAGTGGCACTTTCTTACAACACATGCCATGTTTACATGCTAGATGTCCTAAGAATTGTAATAACATAAATTAATTTTAACATCACTAATTTCTTCAATGCATTATTGTAATCAATCTTTCAGAGGTTGTATTGGGCTCAGTTTTAAAGCCAGTGTAAAGATACAGGTATCATGTGAAACTAGAACCTCAGGAATCCACTGGTACCAACCATGTCCAACTAGCTTGACACGAAGGAGGTTAAATAACACTCCAAACTTTATTTTGGTGAGAGAAAACTGGCTCTTGACCTTTGACCTACAAGTCTCCCCTTTACAGACATGCTCACTTTATGAGAATCACATGCAGTTTGGGGCAAGTCATAGTCAAGTCAGCACACTGACACACTTACTGTGAAATATAAGATTAGATGCACTAACTAAGGCAACCAATAACCACAAAGTAAACATCATTCATTGGCACCACAATCAGAACACGTACAAAATGTCTGCTAACCGTATTAACTGGTGACTATCAGCCAAATGCCTCATGATTGCTCGTAGTGACGACAGCTGTGTCCTTGTAACCTTCATTTTTACTTAAGTCAGTTTTAATACAGGCTACTCATTTTGTGTTTATTAGGTTATCTACGTCAACCATTTAGATACTATGAGCAACAACAGACACGTTCTGCTGAAAGTCCGACACAAATTAACCAGTTAACACGGCCAGCAGATACAGACTTGGCATCACAGTAATGGCGGCGGATGGTGGAGCACACAAAGTGGTCACCGGATTCGTCTGTATGCAATATGTATTAGTATTTAAAAGCTTATCTGGATTGCTTTGATACAACAAACTCTACCTCCTCTGGATTTCTTGCAGATTTAAAAAAAAAAAAGCTAAACATTTGCAAATATCTGACCTGCAGGTCTTGAATAAAAAGCACTGCTGCCATTCCTTCCCTATCCCTCCATGTATAATATACATACAGTGGACTATATGTGATATGCTAATAAATTCTGAACACACGTTAAAAATGATGCCGGCCTCTCCCAAAGCTCCCGTTCTCGCTGTTCCTCATCAATGCTTTCTGCTGAAACGTACGATTTGCAATATGCAGTTAATGAGTTGTTGAAGGCTGAGAATGAATCCCATTCTAGCCATAATTGTGTAAGGTTTCCCGAGGGGGAGAGCGTGTGTGTGTGTGTGTGTGTGTGTGTGTGTGTGTGTGTGTGTGTGTGTGTGTGTGTGTGTGTGTGTGTGTGCGCATGAAAGTTTTTTTGCATGTGTACTTCAGCATGTGTGTGTCTCTCTGCATGTGTTCTCATCTGTGTGTGTGTGTGTGTGTGTGTGAGTTGGTGTGTGGGTGTGTGCTTGTCAGTGGAAACAGAAGCATCTTTAATCTTCATTTGATGACTCTCACTCAGAGCAGAGAGGCTGCAAACACTAAGTACGAAAGAAAGAAAGAAAGAAAGAAAGAAAGAAAGAAAGAAAGAAAGATTGTGAAGGGCACAGTGAGGAGAAATACGGACAGAGGGAGAGTAAGAGGAATGAAAAACCTCTCCATGATTGTGAGGTAGATGTTGAGGAGGAGATCTCACCAGGAAACGAGCCAGAGAGGGAAGAGTTGTTTTCACACAGACCTACTTCTGTCAGTCAGTCGAATGTCGCCGAACATTTAGCGAGAAGCTGCAGAGACGCACACATGCTCCACTAATACTTCACCATCAACAACAAATAGAAGAAGAAAGGAAAACAATAAAAAGAGTGCAAATTATGTGCAGGACTGGTGATCAAACAATGCCTGGAGAGAGTTTCTAAATTTAGCGTTTTACACTTTTACAGTGATGTACAGCATGACAGTTTATGTGGTGTGCGTTTGTGTGCATGTATTACCCATGTTGTGGGGACATAAATCTGTTTACAGTCATGTTGTGGAGACTCACTTCCCTTTTGGGGACAAATGCACACCCATTACAGGGTGAAAACCATATTGATTGTACCCATTGGTTTGTGGATTACTGTTTTGTAGTTTTGAGTTTGGGATTTTGGCCATCGCCATCTTTGTTTTTTGCAAGAGTGGAGCCAATTACAACTGAACACTGAATAAGACATTTTCAGGCAAGCTAAGTAAGGGGTAATGTACAGCGAGCTGGTAATTTTTGGAAATGAAACCCCAACAGGGTGATGTTGCACCCCAATTTCTCATTTTCTTTTCTTTCACAGCAATGACACACTAGCTGTACATTATCCCGCTTATTACATGGCTGCTTATTTAAGAAATCAATAACTTGACACAAAAACGGTCCTCTAGAGTCTGACATCAGAACTGCGCCCATAGCAACAGTCTGTTATACATAGCAACAGTCTGCTATAAAGAAATAACAGACAGTAGAACACAGTGACTGACCAATCAGAATAGAGTGTTCAACAAAGCTGCGTAATAAAAGGTTATAATTAACTTTCATGAACTGAAAACACACTGCGAATCCCAAGGTAGCCACGCCCTAAAGCATACCCTGCTTTATGGTCTATTTGACTCTAAATGGGACCATAATTTACTAAATGAACATCATGCTGTATTGACGAAGACTTAAAACTAGTGATTGAGACCATAAACTCATGTTTACAAAGTTTTCTGAGGTAATAAATCAAGTGAGAAATAAGCTCATTTTCTCATAGACTTTCTCATAGACTTTCTCATAGACTATGAAGTCAGACTTCTTTTTACAATAAGAGGTGTCGCCTCCTGCTGGCTGTTAGAAAGAATCCAAGTTTAAGGCACTTCAGCTTTGGCTTCACTTCTCAGACCGGTAGACTTGGAGACTTGGATTATGTTTGGGTCAGGATAGGTCAATGCATTGTCCCCAAAAGTGATGGAAACAGAGCGACATGTATGTGCGCATGTGTGTGTGCATGTGTTTTGAGGTTTATGATGACAGTGAAAGGTAGAGAGCTCATCATGCTTGTCAAGAAAGACATGTTACATCTCCTGTAGGACTTTATGCACACTCACATACACAGCAAAACACATGTGCACACAACACAAATAGAAATCAACCCAATGTACACACACACACACACACACACACACACACACACCCCCCTCCCCCCCTTTCACATTCCAGCACACACCTTATCTGCCCCAGCAGTGTTGACTGACACTCTCCACTTGAGGAGATTAAGTGTGCTCACGCTGTGGCGGCACAGCTTGACGTCCATTTATCCTTAAAACTCATATGAAGCATCTCCGACATGCACACACACCATGTGCACGCTCCCCAATTTCCCTGTACACACCTGCTACTTTATTGTCATCGCTGTCATTTGAGAAAATAAAAACCGGTCGCTGCCGTTTTGCTTTTCTTTCCACTTGAGTCAGGTGTTTATATGGTCACTGGGAACACTGAGACTAGGAAAGTAGGTGGAAAAAACACATTACACCATTGTAATTTAGATTCTCAGAAAATGAGGATTCCTTAAAACCATTTTGTAGGTATGTGTTTTTCAACCAACATCAGCTGTGTGCTGTTTAATTGCCATGCAGAAAGAAGGAGCCCGTGGCGTTTGTGGTTCCAACAGCAGCAGATTTAACCAACACACTATAAATACACACAGGCCATCTGGGTACTTACAGGGTACAGATAACTCGCTGGCAACTGCTGCTGGTCTCTCTTAACATTAGTAGGCTATATTATTAATTTTTACCATTTTACAGTCTGCTGAGCTAATAATGGGGCCAGGGTGGGCTACATGAGGAGCCCTTATGGGACAAACTGAGCAATAAGGGCCTGATTTAGTTATATATAACAACCTTTTCTGTACTATTTGGTTTATGGTTTTAAAAGGGATCTCCCAGGAAGCCAGCCAAGTCAGGGTGATGACAGCTGTGTGTTGGATGTGTCTTGGCATCAGTAGACCAAATGTGAGCTGGTTCTAGCAAAGGTTGGATTACGAAGGAGGCAAAGTGGACATCTGTCCCAGGTTCACTTTGTGTCATACAATATCAAATCAAGTATTGCATTGTTAAAGGGTAACTTTTGTATTTTTCAACCTGGACCCTGTTTTCCCATGGTTTTGTGTCTAACTGACTAATAGGAATAACAATTTCTCAAACTGGTCCGGTATTGAGGGAGAATGCTGTAACCGTATCAGTACAAGGTTGCATCCTCTAAAAGTGTTTGTTTGTACCACTGACAGACTCAGATTGTAATTATAAATGTGTGACAACATAACAGAAAGGACCCTACAGAAAGATAGATGTTTTTCTTACCCCTTTCCTCGATCCAGTGTGTTTGGTATTGTGTCAATGTCTCGCTCAAGGAGAAGTCTTGCAGAGAAATCTGAATATCCGTATACTCTGGCTCAAATAAATACGGGCAGCCATATAATTCAAAGACGTCATCCACATTGTGGGGATCATGTAAATATTCAGCCATGACACTGAAAATATTTTAGATAACAATAAGCTACACTTTCTGTCCTCCAACACAACAAACTCTGCCCGTCTAACACTGGATGTATTCCACTACTCCACCGTTGTTTTCCATCAACATCACCTCATGAGGTTTCACGAGACATCTCCTTGAGCGAGTCTCTTTCCATGATGTTGTCAGACACTTACACAAACAATCAGAGCCTGTCATGGCAAAAACAAGCACTTTTAGTGGACATAAATGACGGTGCCAGCTTGCCCCAATAGCACCATATTGCATCTATAGTGTTCTCCCTCAATACTGGACCAGGTTTAAAAATACCCTTTATATAATCTTCTAGATGGGTCCTCTCTCAAAATTTAGTAATAAAACCTTAAAATGTTTAGTTTATGTTGTGTTCAAATGCATATCCTTAAATAAAGTTGGGATTAATCAAAGTAACTGATATACAGACAACCTGGGGCCAGGAAGTATTTCTGTGTGGGAACACTGGTTGGTGTCTCTGGGCAAAATATAACAACACCGCCATCTTTAGTGTGCAATATGCACTATGCATGATGGGATCTTAGGGGCAACAAGAGGCCCAACAGGTAAAGCCCATACAGAGTGCTGCAGGAATGAGTCCTCAAACTAGGAAATGAGTTTGCATTAAGCATCTCTGGCTCCCTTGTCTGGAAGTCAGTGGAGTTTTTTGAATGGGTTTTGGGGTTCGATGTCTGAAATAAGGCCTTTGTGGTTGCTAACAGGTGGCTCTATGAGACTACAGAGGTTGTCAGGGTTTTCACATGTAATCAGATTACAAGTTAGAAGCTTAGTGCTAACGCTGAAGTCATGAGACTGTGGTGTAGTTTGTTTATAACCTTACGTTAGCTTTTTACTTCTGCCGATTACATTTACGCTTCAAAAGTCATAAATGTGATGTTCATTTGTGAAGATTATCAAATGCTGAACAAAAGATGTATCATAAACTTTTTTTTTGTCACAGTGCTTAGTTCCTGTAATAATTCAAAACCTAAAGGAAAAATTATCTTTTTGCCGACGGAACCAGGGTGATGCTAACCCGGGTGTCGATCTACACAAATATCCCTGCAGCGTTCTGTATGGCCACCTGTTTTTGCCAGAATTGAGTTGCTGACGACCCAGTTATCGGTACTGATGGTCGGTGTGTGGGCCTGTGTCAGCACCCTGTGTAGCAGATCCATTCTTTCATCCAGATTGCTGTGCATATTTCCCTACCTGGAATCCCCTCACAGATGCAAACTGCTTCCTTGTACGCTTCAAAATGGTGGACAGGTTTCCGTCCTCTGCTGCCTCTTGGACTCCGAAACATCACACAGTGTAGATAGAGATCCATCGCATCCTGTCAGCTGCAGACTCTGAGGACCAAGTATTAAAAAAATATGTTAACAATAACGTAAGAAAAAAGAATGCACTTGTGATAAGGTAGATATGTGCCCAAAATGCACAAATACCCCATTTCGTGAGTGTTCTTTTCTTTTAACTAAACTGAATTTTTTTTAAACCTGCATAAAACCCAGAACGCTGTGTATCCACGTTGGAAAACATGTGTTGACGCACCAGAGGAAAACAAAGGTTTTACCCAGGTAGCTGCTTTGATGTGAAAGAGATGCCATGTGTGATGGAGAGGAGAGCTGAGAGGAAGAAGGGGCAATATGTGAGGGTGAGGTTAGTGAAGGGCGCTCCGCCATGCGCAATGATGAAAGGACCCTTCGAAGGACAGATGGGAATGACATTCCCAAATCAATACCATCCAAGGATGTTTTGTTATTAACGTGTACAGCGAGGAGTCCACGTTTGATCCTCCTCACCTGGCTGCTCCGGCACAAGACCCCTCCTCACATACTCACACACATTCACCCTTTTTCTTGTGCTTTTATCTCCCCTTCTTCCCTCAGTCACACTTTGGGACTTTTTTTTTTTTTAAATGAAAACCACCATAGCTCTCACAAGTGGGAAACTGGCTTGGACCCCAGACCCCAGACTCCTAGTCCTATAGGGGACCCAAGGCCTCAGGGTTATGTGTCAATTTTTGCTAAATAACAAGAAAATTAGTTTTGAGAATGCACAATTTCACACTTACACTGTTGTCAGGCTACTAAATAGGCATTATTGATGGCTAGCAGCACCATGTGGCTCTACTACGCCCACTAGTAAGTTTTATCATTTATCCACATGGTAGATCACAGCAACAAGGTATGAACGAACATGACAGCAACATCTAGCAACCATAGTAAGTACAACAGGAACATAGACCGTATATAAGGAGTGGACATAGTACCTCTGACATCACCCATTAGTTTGTGGACTGCAGCTCTGAAGCTTCGAGTTCAGCATTTTGGCCGTCACCATCTTGGTTTTATGAAACCAGAAATGACACAAGAGGGTGGAGCTAAGCACAACAACAGTGAATAAGACATTTTTAGGCGACCAATAATGTTATAATTAACTCTCATGATATGAAAACACACTGTGAAAGGGTTAAAGTTGTAAGACAAAAATACAGACAACTCCTAGAACAGACAACACTGTGGTAGCGACCTGTCAATCACAAGGTAGCTACGTCCTAAATAATACTCAAGAAGACTTGAAACTAGTGATTGAGACCATAAACTCATGTTTACAATTTTTACTGAGGTAATAAATCAAGTGAGATTTTCTCATAGACTTCTATACAATCTGACTTGTGTTGGCAACCAGAGGAGTCGCCCCCTGCTGGATATTAGAAAGAATGCAAGTTTATGAGTTCAAGAGCAGTAGCAGTCTGGCGTTGTAGTATAGATGGCGTGAAACTCCATATGGGGTGGTCAGAGGTGATGGACCAGTAACGTGTAGTTGTCTTTGTGTTGACAATCATTATGTTTCACTTGCACTTTTGAAAAGTACTGTATTTTTCGCACTATAAGGCGCACTGGATTATAAGGCGCACTATCAATGAACGTGTCTATTTTCCTACATAAGGCGTCTCTCTCGTCATTATCCGAGTCAGTCTCGTTGCTGTTACTTAGCTCTTTAGTGATGATCCTGGCCTTTGTGAAAGCTCGGACAACACTTGACGCTGATACCTTGGCCCAGGCATCCACGATCCTTTGGCAGATAGTGGAGTAACTCGCCCGGCATTGCCTCCCTGTCTTGGTGAATGTGTGTTCGCCCTCTGTCATCCAACGCTCCCACGCAGATCGCAATTTAACTTTGAACAACCTGCTGACACCAATATCTAGTGGTTGGTGTTCTTTAGTTAATCCACCTAGAACGACGGCAAGCTACAAATTAGTTTTCTTCACTTGGGTTTTGACAGTGTCGGTGAGTGCCGTAATGCCCCGACAATAACATCCAGCGGTGCAGCTTCGTAGCTCACCAAAGTTGTAATAAAACATTATGACAGATTTTTGAGCGCCCTGTATCACATGAAATTGGTTCAAGGTCAGTAAGCACAACCAGAATTGATACATAAGGCGTGACGTGTTGCTTTTAAGTTTTGCTTTCACTTTTATAAAGGTAGCAGACGTACAGTAGTAGGGCCCCTAATGACCCACGTCTATGGTGCTTATAACAAGAACGTGATCGATGACACCTACTTAATGGCCGGGTAACAGTTGAATCAGGTGACCATTTAATCATAATAAAGAGTGAGGAGTTCAGTAGTGTGGTTCAATGGGTGGAGTAGATGTCCTTTAACTGAAAGGTCACATGTTAGATCCCCTTTTCCTACTGAAGTGTCCTTGAGCATGACACTGAACCCCAGGTTGCTCCCTGGGTGCTTTAGGATGGGTTAAATACAGTGGTTAAATTGGATGTACATATATGACAAATCTAATAAAGGTTAAGTTTAAGCTTGACTATCTTATAACTGTTACATTGGATGTTATTGTAGATGAGTTCAACTCCTGTTTATAGCAACAGCTTTAAGTTATTTTAACACTGGTAGCTTTTATAATTGAGACTGCACTGTTGTTGGTGAGCCAGCGAAGCTGTAAAAATGTCTGAATGCATATTGGAGCCCCAACAAGACTATTTATTTATTTAGTTTATTGGTTTATCTGTTTTACTGTGAGCTTACTGGGCTGTAAGAGTCAAGACTCTAAATTCAGCGCAGAATGTGCACAATTGTTTTTGTCTCAATGTTGGTTTGTTTTGCCGTTATCTATTTGTTATTCTGACAGTAAACCAAACAGCGGCTCCGAAAATGAAAATGGGTTTTATGTATGGAGTAATAACCTAAATGGATTTCTCTCTCTCTCTTTCTGTCTGCAGCACTCTGGGAGCCTGTGGCCATTTATCTGCCAGTGTCTAATTATTCATTAGCGAACACAGAGGATAGAGGAATGGAAAACATAGCTGTGCATTCACTGTAGCAGACAAGCATTTCACTCCAAACTGATGCTCCTGCCTCCTTCTTAGTCTCACCCACCGGGGCCACAGGGGTCAACAGCCTAACACCTGTCGTCATTTTGGAGATGTACTGTGATACAACAACTAACAATCCCATGACTTACATTTAGCCAGTATCTCCAAATCAGATGGCTAAAACACATATAATGCAATATGATTATTACCTTCAGGTGCTGCTGCCTGCTGTTGTTTGGACCACATAATAATATAAATCACCGCTAAATGAGCACAAAAGACAAACACTGTTGAATCTGCTTAATTAGGCAACAACAAGGCTAATCCTGTTCAGGTTTGGCAGAAGGGCTACAGTGCTCTTATTCTATGCTTTGCACACAAGTGGCCAGCAGAGGACACTGTATGTGCTGCTGTAGCACACTAACCCACATCCATACCAGCCCCTGATGTGTGTAATAGATGTTTATACAAAAATAAAACATTGTCCTGCTTATCAGGCATTTGTTAATAAATGTAGCTGAAACAAAAATTAAACACATTTAAACTAAATGTTCATCCTGTACAGATGATAGATCAGATTGGGATTTAGATTATGTTTAAAACTTTGCAGCAATCACCCACTAATGCATGCCGATATAGGTTGCCACTGTTCATTGGGTCGTACAGACGTCCGTCATGTGCAGTATTTTATAGCAGCACTGCGTATTATGCCATTTGTTAGACAAGACTGTCATCTAGTGGTGCTGTCTGTGTTGCACACACCTGCCTCAATATGAAGGGAGTCAACCTGTGCGTTCCAACACCCATAATACCATACTAAAAATTTGTGTTTGGCTGGTCATTTCTCTGTTGTTACAATGCTAGTGTCATTGTATTTTACATTGTTGGAAAGCCTGTTTATTGACCTTCACAATGATGTCCAACTTGTGAGGATCATGCATTTGTGGGATGAGCAGCACAGCTGATTATGTGGGTAGCGCCCAAGTAAAACTTGACAAAATTCTCTGCCAATACTAATCAGTGTTTTCTGCTGTTGGTACTGACTTTAGTTTTGCCTGATTGGCAGCACCTGTGTGAATGCGGCCTGCTGGGTGCTGCGCCCTGCTAAAGTTATTATTTTCATCAGCCTGGGCAAGTTGTACGTGTTAGAGTGACCAACACAACCAGAAAACACTGATTAGTATTGGCAGAGCATTTTGTCAAGTTTTACTTGGGCGCTACCCACATAATCAGCTGTGCTGCTCATCCCACAAATGCATGATCCTCACAAGTTGGACATCATTGTGAAGGTCAATAAACAGGCTTTCCAACGATGTATAATATAATTCCAATTATCATTGTAACAACAGAGAAATAATCCACCTCATACAAATTTCCAAACTTTTTTTTCAGCTTATCTCATATGCCAGAAAAAAAAATTAGTACGTCCCAGTAATACTACGTCAAATGCAGTATGCTAAAAATACCAGGATGTACTAATACACCTGGGCACATATTGCGGTATGCAAACTAGCAGATATTATGAGCAAGAGGGTCAAAGTCCAGGGCGAAATTTTATGATGTAGTAGTATTTCCCAGCTGTATGCATACTGTGGAAGTGTGTAAAGGTAGCTGCAGTATGTACTAAAAGTATAAGATATGGAGCGTAGCCTAAATCTTCCACGTAAGCAGCATTAACACTAGTATGGGCTGTGATTCTTCGATTTGTTTGAAATGATGGTTGTTCTGCTGGATGTCTCGTTTGCCTTCCTCTGTGTTGTGGAAATGTCTTCGTGCTGCTTTGCATCCAGAACATTAACCTACTTCACTAACAAACAATACATGAGAAAAACATGAGTTTAAGGGATGTCATATTTAAGATCACCAGTATCTCACAAAAACAATGTTTCAACACTCGCCTGGTTGACCGTGGGCCTGGTTCTACTCAGAAGATGTGGGCTGCATGAATGTGTAAATTGACAGGACAGGAGTTATTATTATAAAAATCTATAATTTGGTGCCAGTCAAGCAGTCAACTTTTAATACGCTGTTAGGTGCCCGGTGGCCTCCAGTTCTGCTGTCACACACCTGATCCAGGTCAGCTTCACATCCGCTTCTACCGCTCAACCAATCAGCGTTACGCATTTAATTAGGGCTGAAACCTGTTTGGTGCTGACATTGGTTGACCGGCAGGTGGCGCCACTGCTCTTTGGAAACTTTCTCTGGAGGCGGCGAGCTCTCTGAGTGGGTGGAGAAAGGGTTGTCACCTCTAAACCAGTCTAACCAGCGTCCAGACAGACATCATTATTTATAGAATAATATGTTTTATTTCTATTGTGGTGGAGGATTCATACAGGATTTGTCGGTTTTACCAAAACATGTTTAGGTCGGTTTCCTCCCTACCATATAACCCTCATCATGATCCAATCATTTCCTCATGATACCCAGGTTATATATATGTATTTGGTTATATGAAAATAAAATAAAGATTATTTGTAAATGAAAAATTAACCTGATTTTGAGTTCTTCCTCCAGGCCAGTTGTCTCACACTGACATGTCTTTTTTTTTACCTCTCTGGATTGTCTCTGATCTGTTGTATTGGATTTGCACAATCAACTACTTCAGGAGTATCTAATCTATAAATAGAGACTTAATCTAATAATTGGATTTGATAAGTAAATAAATAAATATAATAGATGTAGTGTACAACCCCACAGAAAAGCTGAAACTGGCCCGCTGGCTGGTTATAAAAGTGTAAAAGCTCCTAATAAAAAAGTAAATATTTTATTACTTATTCACAGATACTCTTGTCAACGTCGGTATTTACAACCGCGAGGCTATAATCTGTATGCATATACTGCAGCATCAGGCATGTTTCTTTAACAAAAAAATACACATATTGTCCAAAAATACTTTTTTATTATTTTATTTTTTCCAGAGCCAAGCAGCTGTTTTATGAAAGCTTTTAGTGCCAAAACAAACACATTTTATGAAATATGATGCTTCATGCAGGTTAAGGTCATCCCTGTGCTGTTGACACTGATACAAAAACTTCTAAATATATCAATACGATTTATGTTTGTCTACATTATCGAAATTATGAATCATTCAGAATTTATTATTCAGTTCCGCAAGAACAGACAATATGCGCACTGCAATCAATTTCTGTGAAAAAAAAAACCATCTATCTATTCTCAGTTTGGTCTCAAATTTATTTAATTATGTGAATAAAATTTCAATAATTTAAATGTATTAATCACCAGCAGGCCTTTTTTGTTCGGGTTTAGAAACGAGCGTGTTACCCACCAGAGGCCAAAATATCTGGCACATTTTACGCATCAAGGCCTTGAGTTGTTTGACGCTCCCTTCACAAATTAAACTGTTACACGTGGATGATACGCATACACAAAATAATGATACTTGCCCCACTTTCTTTAAAATAACATTTATTTCCAGCATATTCATACAATGTGACAGCACAGCTTGTAACATTTGAAGATGAACTGACTTGATCTAGCACTTTGTCACAAAATATTGGAGCTGACTAATAACTGATAAATGAAAAGTCAATAGCATATAGCGTTTCATATTACCAAATGCAATATATATAATACAGGCAGTTGGAAATGAACTAAAGAAAACAGGTGAGATAAGTGAAATAATACATAAGGGAACAAAAGAAGGATGGCATTTACACATCATTAGTTCAACTTGTGTACATCAGGAAACTGGGTTAACATCCGTAATCTACATCTTATAATAACTTAATTTTGCCTCGTTTAAAAGTCCATGTGTGTGAGAGGAATGCATATTTAAAGTCTGATTTTCAACATTTCAAGCAGCTGAAAAAATGTGATAGGCTTTAACAAGTCATAACTCTGTTAAATCATTTCTTTATTTTATTTTAAATCCTGCTGCGGAATTGACATAAAATCAGTAATAAAAACACGTGTATATAGTTTAAGCCTGTTGGGTTTGTTTTTTTACTTTCTCAGCTTCACTGTTATTTATTTTGGAGTCTATAAATATCTTTACAGCTTCCTGTTATTTTATTGATCATCATCATACGTGGGGAATGTCATCCAAACTTTCTTGGTCAAACATATAAAATTATTTTTGAAAATTACACATAAGTGAGTTTAGTTTTTTATCCTCTCAGACCATTTGACTACAAGCCAGATAATCTTATTATATACAGCAGCCTGTAGCCAAAACACATCACAGATTTTCGCCAGAACATTCAACACTTGTGGCTACAAATACAATGTAATGTGTCTCTGTGGTCAGTCCGGCAGCCTCACGGTTTTTCCGGCGTGTTGTTGACCAGAGGCCCGTACAGGCCGCTGGTGTAGCCCTGCTCCTTGTGTAACATTGTCCTGTCCCTTATCAGGTCGCTAAAGGCATAGTCCATCGGGGGTCTGAAGCCCAGGGTGGGCATCAGCCCGGTGGTGGAGTAGGGCGTCATGAACGCCAGTCCCCTGCTGTGCGCAGAGTAGGCCAGCCGCAGCGGGTTCAGTCCCAGGTGGGTGCCCAGAGGATAGGTGCTGGGGTCGGCGCCGAAGTGCGGGGAGTTCGGCTGCAGAGGAGAGAACGCAGAGCGGTTACTGAGCGTCATGGCTCCGGGTAACATGGGCCTCGTCGGGGCGGTTGTGGACGCGGAGGACGGCGGAGGCTGCTGCTGCGCGCTCTGGAGCACCCTCTCGGCCGCCCACGTCTCCTCTGCCCCGGCCTTGTTGGAGCACTGAGCGCCTGCGCTGCTGTTGTTGTTGAGGATCTGCTCGATGGCCTGCACCACGTCCTTACCGCAGCCCTGCAGGACCAGCTCCAGGACGCTTCGCTTGTGGCTGGGGAACACTCGGGTCAGGATGTCGATGGCGTTCATGTGCCGGGAGGCCGCAGAGGACGGGGATGGCTCCTGCTCGTCCTTGTCGGTCTCAGAGCCGGAATCGGAGCCGAGGGAGCTGACGGAGCCGGGAGTTTCTCCTCCGTCTTTTAAAGGCTTGGACACCGGCGAGTTTATGAAGGACTCGCTGTCTCCGTTCTCCGAACCAGAGCCTCCGTGGCGGCCGTCTGGGGACGAGATGCCCGGGGCCGAGTCACTTTCGGTGGACGCCGGTTTCCCCGCAGCTTGCTGAGAGGTGGCGGATCCGGACAGCTGGTTCTTGGAGAACAGATCATACTTCTGGATACTGGAATCTGTTGACACAATCAGAACAACACAGAGCGTGAGACGGGACAAAATAGACTAACACACTGGTGTTACTGGAAGCTGGGTAAACTTAACAGCAGCCATAAATCAGCAGCAGAAAGTCAGGAAGTAAAAACCACCACATCTACATCACACTGGCTTTTTGAAGAATCAGCAGTTTGAATGTGTGACTATTAAATATTAGCATGAAATGGGCACAGTTTTAATATTGATATGCCAAATAAAAATCACTATAGGTGTCTTAGAGGCCACATTGCAAGCTCATCAAAATAGTCCAGAACAGTTTAATGTAGATGGGCGGAATTATTAATAACATGAGGCCTGTACTTACTGAGATTCATTGGGATTAAGCCCATTGCATCTTCTTTTGACAGAAATGTTAATTCATTTTAATGTGATTTTAGGAGTGAAGCCTGGATGTTTTTCCTCTTCTGCTCTAAAAACAACACAGAACTGCACTTCTTCTTCATATCGATGCGTAACGCTGCCCCACTCACCTGAGTTGCTCTCGCTGTTGACAGAGGTAAACACCTCGTAGTTTGGACGCGGCGGGATGATGCCGTTGGCTGCGGCCAGGGCCAGTCCCTCCGCCGTACCGTAGAGCAGCTGCAGCTCTCTCGCCTCGTTCTCCTCCTGCGCCTGCTGCCGCCGCAGCGCCACTTGCGCCGCCATCACCCGCTGCCTCTCGGCGATCAGCGTGCACTTGGCGCACATACAGTCCTTCCAGCGGCAGTAGCGCTTGTGGCCCTTGAGCGCGGACACCACGCCGTGGTTCCTGCAGCGGGCACACTTCGGGGTGCGCGGGTACTTGTCCGCGGCGCGCAGGATGAGCGGAGGGCCGCGCAGCAAGCTGCCGGCCATTGACACCGGGATGGAGGCTGCTGCGGCCGCTCCCGGGTGGACTTGAGAGGCAGAGGAGACTGTGGGGAGCTCCGGTCTCAGATCCATGCCCGTGTTCCTCACCGATGTAACTGAACTATACACAAGAAAACGGCTTTCTTCGGAACGATCTGTTTGATTTCTACTAGTATTGAGCCGTTCACATCTGCTCAGCGGTTCTCAACATCTTTGGGTAACAGGTGAAGCCAATGATATTGACGAGATTATCGTGCGTAAAACCTATGATCGAAACTCTAAAGTTAACTGTTCTAGGAGTCTGAAAATGAGCAAAGAAATATGAAGATACTGTCGAGATTAAATCCGAAAGGCGCAGGAGCCGACAGGAGCGATCATTCCTCCCCGATAGAAAGTTCAGTCTGTCCAGGAGGAGCCGAGGTTGTTACTCGCCGCAGCCTGAGACACTAACTTCCTCCAGAGATTGTCAGTGGATACAGATCTCTCTCTCCCCTCTCTATTGTTGCTCCTACGTTTTCATTAGACAAATTTGACAACAATGTGGCGTCTGTCATTGGCCAAAGGGGGAAGGAGCAATCTGATTGGCTTGCCTCTTTTTTCTACTGTGTCCACCTGAGCTCTTCTTCCAAATATCAAGTGTTAAGAATCTGAAGGGAGATTCCCGGAAAGCTAAAAATCGATGCTGTGTATTTCCAAAAAAAAAAAAATAACTATATAGATTTAAAACAACATCCCGTGTTATTCCATTTATTCAGCGTTATCATAGGGCGATATGCTGCCTAACAGGACACTAGAAAAATGAAATGATAGCCCTAAATTGAAGGAAAATGTTCATCCCTCCCATGAACTTTCTGTATAAAATATTCTGTATCATTTGGCGTCTCCAGTCCGGAGTCTAGATGTGTTTATGCTGCTAAAAGAATCAGACTTTTATTTCCCCAAAATAAAGATGATGCGTGACTGTAATCTCATCAACCTGGAAGGTAAGTATCATTCATTTTATTGATTTAAGAGGCGAAATGTTATCTGTAAGGTAAAAAAAGAAGCGTGTATTTGCAGAGTGTTATTGACTGCAGAGAGAGGAGATATCGATGATGTTAAATGGTTCACTGACTCGGTTCATTCGGCTGCAGGAAAACTACGGAGCGTTTAACCCGGTTCAGATTAGAACCTCGTCTCTCGTCTCTGTATTTGACTTTTTTAATTCATATAACATTTTTATGAATCTATTGAAAAGAAAAAACGCTACCAGATAACCTCATGCTTCGTTTATACTATAGGTTGCATCCAGAATATTATTTTGGATCTAGCTTCAGGCTATTTGGAAATATTATTTTGGATATGAAATAATTTTCCTTGTATGGAGTCAATAGACAAACGACAGGTTTCTGTGCCGTTATTTCGTTTTTCAAATGTAACGTGACAATAGCTGAAATGAAACGGATCCATATTAACGATTATTCGATTTGACACATATTTATGAATGACTTAAAAAAAATAAATAGTTCCTAATTTTTCCACTTTCCTCTATTTCAACACGCCGTACCGCGCAATATCTATATTTTTATTTTTTTTTAAACAAATTCGTTTGCTCCGCTTTTGCACACGACTGTGCACGTTTAATAGTTTAATTACAGAAATAAAAACAAAAAATATATATTTTTGATTGTTTAATTATTGTTTAAAATATGTATTTAACGTGCAAATTCCTCTAAATTATTATTTATTATTACTGATATTATTATTATTAAAGTTAATACTACTACATATTATCTCAGTTTATCTTTTATCATTATTTATTCACCGCTAAACAAATACGTTATATCGCCCATACAATGGTTAATATTAAAAATGTAAATAAATAATAATTATTATTATTAGCAGTATTGTTAACAAAAATGCGAAACTCTAATTAAAGTCTAATTAAATTAAGGTGTCCGCAGGTTAGAATTAATTGCTTTATTCGGACAGTAATATAATAATAAAAACAGTGATGGATTCCGTGAGTCAGCCTCACCTGTTTCTTTTTATCTTTATTTTTCAATCGTTTATTTCTAACTTTATGAGCGCAAAAGAGAAATCTGATTTAAAAACGGTTTCCTCTGCGTTCACTAGAGTCTGTAGAGTTGTATAGTTAGTCACTGGCTGGTGCGTCGTCCTCCCATCTCAACTCTCTCTGCGACGCTTCCGGAGATTTAAGGAGTCCTCCGCGCGCAGAGCTACAAAAGGGCAGCTCGCGCAAACCACCTGCTTCCTCACCTGCTCACTCAGGAGACAATCCACGCGGCTATTTGAATTCAGATTAAAAAGTTATAGATGTCTTTTTTTGTTTTTTAAATCAACAATTGTCATTTCCTTGGAGGATGAACAGAACAGTCTTAGTGAAGAAGAGGAAGAAGAAGAGGAAGAAGAAGAAGAAGTTGAGCTACTGGAGGAATAAAGAAAGAGAGAAATGGCTGCTCGGTGTGCAGCCCTGCAGCTCTCTCCCCTCCCCGGCTCATTGTTTACTTTCTCAATCACTGTAAGCAAATGCCATCTGTTTCCCTCGCCGCTGTCATCTGCACCTTAATTACGTAGCCAACAGGCTAATAGAGACGATATTAAAACTACATCTTTCTGACATTCAAAGTAATTATCTGCATGGGCGACGAGCTCAGTCGGATGAGAGTCGCCCGTCCTGCGTAAAGTGATAGTTGCGAAGTGCAAAGAATAAAGGCCCGGTGGCGCTCATTGGAGAGATTACAGATTATAGGCTCAAGGTGATTGATTTAACAATAAAATATCCAGCAGTTACCATTAATGGGACTGCTCAGTGTGTTACATGACGACACAGAACACAAGAGATCAGTTAAACTGGGAGTTCCTGCAGGAAAACACTTGATTTATCGGCTTTTATCATCCGTTTCCAGTGTCGGTGAGAGTGGGCTAAAGTGACAGTTATGCTGGGTTTATCACGCGTGCAGGTGCGCACAGAGAACCATTCCGGCTTGGTGTTAAATATTAGACTGTCATAAGTGGATTAATTCGGAAGTGATGGTTATCCATGCAAAAAAAGAGGTAAAAAAAATGGCAGCTTCATGCTTATATTCATCGTTAAAGTTTGGCTGAGCATGTCGGAAAGTTCATTTCTGAAAAATATGCATTATGATGGGGATTATGCTCCCTATTATTCCCCCTGGCCCAATTAAAAATGCCCCCCGCGCAATTAAAAGTGACTGTGCGCACTTAGAAAATCCAACATTCTTTTAACCACTTCATTAGGCCTATGCATCAAAAAACACTATGCGATGCTTTCATTTCTTTCAACGAGGCTACAGACGAGTGGGTTTTTAACACCCTTTTAAGATCACAACAAAGGCCATGCTTGACCCAACATATGTAGCAGCATGTTTCCGCTGCCCCTGCACCCCGGCGCGGCTTTCTAGCGGCCTCTCCCACTGCCGGCTGCCCCGCCTGCAGCCCGGCTGGGCCCGGATCCCCTCCCGCGCTCTCCCGCTGCAGCAGCCGGCTCCGTCACACAGAGCCAGAGGTTAGAGTAGCAGTTAGACAAGGGGGCCGCGGAGAAAAGAAACGCATTTTTTCCCTTTTTTTTCACGGAAGTATTTACACGCTTTGACGGGCACACCGAGCAGGCCCGGGCTTATAGACAAGGGGCTGTTAACCTGCCACTTCACACCAGCTCCGCCGCGCCGGGGACCCGGATCAGGATAAACGCATTCCTTTAAGGGCTGCAGAGCCGGTTTATAGCGCTGATAGACAACAGCAACATAAATCAACATGTTGATTTTTAATCACGGCGGGCGATGCTGCTCTTAATAGCGCCCACTATTATTTCCCAGAATCTAATAATTACACATGAGGTCTATAATTAGTCTTAAACTAGGAACTGATGGAGGATGCATTCAGGGACCTTTACAGAAAGTCAGCATTCTCAACTACCCTAAAATGTAAGTAAAATTACAAAGGTAGTGTCAACAAAATGTACTTAAACAGTACTGTTTATGTATATAAATCACCCCTGTGAGATTATATTATTATATATTTAATGCTGGAAATCAATTAATAAAACAACAATGACAAATAATGAGCATTAGCATGTATACAATTGAAAATTTAATATTTTTGGCTATGGATTGTTGGTTGAACCAAGCAATCAGTTTGAAGACGACATTTTGTGATGAGCATTTTTCACTGGTTGTCTGAAATTTCACACTAACATGCTATTTATACGCTGACAGAGTGTGACATTTTTAGTGGGTCCTTAGTAACCTTAGTATTAGGTCTGTCAATCCATTCAAATATTTCATTGTCCATAGTTCATCTTGATTAATCACAAATTAATCACACATTTTTGTATCTGTTTAAAACGTACCTTAAAGGGAGATTTGTCAAGTATTTAATACTATATATTTATTACTGGAAATAATTTAACAACACAAAATAATGACAAATGTCCAGAAACCCTCAGGTACTGCATTTAGCATAAAAAAACACTACAAAACTGCAGCCCAACTGTCAGTGTGTCAGTGTGCTGACTTGACTATGATTTTGCCCCAATTTGCATGTGATTATCATAAAGGGGGCATGTCTGTAAAGGGGAGACTCGTGGGTACCCAGAGAACCCATTTCCATGCACATATCTGGAGGTCAGAGGTCAAGGGACCCCTTTGAAAATGGCCATGCCAGTTTTTCGTCGCCAAAACTAGTATGGAGTTAAAAGGAATTTGCGTTATTAACGCATTACCTTTGACAGCCCTATATGTTATATTACTCTATTTTTAATGTAGTATTCATTGTTTTGGGATGATTTAACTACTTTATATGTTGGCTAGTTTGACAACAATCTGTCATGTTTTATAAAAATCAGCAAACTACACTTGCCATGAATATAGCAAAGTAAAAAAAAGAGCACAAGATTGAAATACTAAGTGAAGGATGTGCAGTAATCAAGTAAATGTACTTAGTCACATCCCACCACTTGAGAATAAACTCTGAAGAGTCTCTAAAGTGTGATTGGTTCACTCACAGCCTGCAGAAGTCACAAAGACAAACAGCCATGTAGAGAGAGAGAGAGAGAGAGAGAGAGAGAGAGAGAGAGAGAGAGAGAGAGAGAGAGAGAGAGAGAGAGAGAGAGAGAGAGAGAGAGAGAGAGAGAGAGAGAGAGAGAGAGAGAGGGTCTCTCAAGCATCACTCTTCACCCGCTAGAATAACACTTATTTGTAAATGGGGGATAACCCCACCATGGCGTATGAATATTTCAAAGATTTGAAGGGTCCTTCACTGCCAAAGCTGTTGGCCAGCACTCAGGCAATCTCTCTTTCTCTCTATCTCACACACACACACACACACACACACACACACACACACACACACACACACACACACACACACACACACACACACACACACACACACACACACACAAAATACCATTTTCGTGCCCCCGAGGTAGGTTGGCAGGGATTATCTTTGTTTAATGAATGGGCTACAAGTGTTCATCAACAAGGCGAGATTATTGGGCTCACTCACTCTCCCTTCTGCAAGCCCTATAGTGGCATATAACTCCAGTGTGAGTGTGTGTGTGTGTGTGTGTGAGAGAGAGAGAGAAAAAAAGACAGAGACAGACCTACACACACTGCAGCCAATTAAAATGCACTCTCCCCTGCTCTATCCCTCCACATCTGCCTCCTTTTCTCCACCAACGAATGGTGCAGAAAAAAAGAAGGAAGCTCATGAATAGGCGCTCATTGAGATCACAGATGGAGTATGGCTTTCTTTTTGCTAGAAATTTGAGAAACACCATTGTCCCCAATCAAAACTCAATGTGTTCGCCTACAATGGTGCAGGCTTTGAGCTGCGCCGCTTCAATTGGCCTTGTTTTTGAAACTTGAAGTGTTCGGCACAAAGACTTGGCCCTCCTAGATGTCACAACCGCCTCGCTTCAGTGTGTGTGTGTGTGTGACTATGTACGCTCAGAAAAAGAAAAAAAACACAATTAATATGAAGCTGTAATTACTCCCCTTCACGCCACTGCACCCATTCAGGACCCCACTGGCTCATTTATTGCTTTATCCCATGCGGCTGATAATCCGAATACCTCAGGTTTTTATAAAAACCTCTGCAGCGTTTTAAAGAGACGGATCTGGAGGTGCGCGTGAACAACATGACACGTTTATAGCCAAGAAAGTTAACTACAAAAATGGTAATGCACCTTTATCGACAGATTGATTTATATTAAATTATACTTATAGGACTATATTAACAAAATCAGTTTTCAAAAAATTTAAATGATAAAAAAATGAGTAAGCTTTCCTGACTCTGGAAGTCCTGCTGCATATAATCAATCTCTGTGAAGAACATTTCTGAGCAACAATGCTGATTGACTACCACATGGTTTTGAATATAAATTCAATATGATATTGTCAGCACAGCAGCACCATAAATATTAGTTTCATATTTTCTTCCCCCAACATAAATTCTCCATTGCAGACTGAATTTCTTACTTATATTATTTATATTTTGGATTCTGGATGTGTTTCTTTAGTGTTGACATGTACATTTTATGTACTGATCCTGTGCATTGCCTGGATAACTTGCTGCGGTAACACAATAATTTCCCAGTTTGGGATCAATAAAGTACATCTATCTATCTATCTTTCTTCACGGTTGTTTTAAACACTAAAAAGTTGGAAACGCCTTATCAAAACTGACCGTATACCTCAACAATTTAAGGTGACCTTAAACACACAAAAATAGGATCGTCTTCATATGAATTCGTCGAAAAACAAATTCATTAGGACACTTTTTTTTCCATTGAAAAGAAAGAAGGAAAGAAAGCAAACAGTGTCTCCACCAGAATGATGTGATGGATCCAGGAGAAATACTGTAAATCCTGAATATGTTTTGCCGGTTTGCTTTTTGGCTGAGCAGTAACACTGACAGCAGGTCTGCTGCACAGCCGATAAAAGCTTATGGAGGGCTACTTCGGCTGCGTCTCCCATTAAAAGACGTTAACCCAGTAAAAAACTGTGCTGACCTCCAGAGACACACAGTGAAATCCGGCTGCTCAAACGGACTCACTGAGATCATTCTTCTGGGTATATAGTAGAAGAAAAGGGTTTGATTGTGACAGGTAATAAGAACAGAAGGTAAAACAATTTATGTTTTGGCCTAAATGTATTTTGCTGTATTTTTCCTGCTAGTTATTTGCAGATTGATTAAATTAGGCCTATAGTCAGTATTTTCTCAGATTCTGACCATTTAATTTGGCACCCCGAGTTGTTTGGGGAGAAAAAAAAAATGCTCTTAAATAAATGTGCATGTTGATGCACTGAAAAAGGATCCACATTGGAGCCTTTTAAGAATTTCAAGCCATTTCAAAGCCAGATTTTTAAAATCAGATTGGCTACATGGCTGCGAGGAAAACGCGCTTTGTTTTTCCAAGATAAAAACCAAAGTCTGTCCGTGTCTATTGTGTCATTAACAAACAGTACTATGAACAGAGAGAGACAGCGAGGGAGAGATGACCCTCCTTTTGTGCCCACCCAACAGTTTAAGCTGCATAGATTCTGTTTCTTTGGGCAGGGCCGGCGTCTCTGAGAAAGTAAACTCGGGGTGACCCTCCAGGTTAGGCCCGTCTGGGATACAGGCGGAGAGGATTCAAGGAGCCGCCATACTCTGAGATCTCAGTGTGTCCCACTTCAAAAAGGAGGGAGGAGAGATCACTTGTGTCAGGAATTTTGTTCCCTCGCCAGTGGGCTGCATTCTTGACCCCGGCGGAGCTGGTTAAACATCATGGACGCTTTTCCTCTTTTGTCACTGAGGGGAATCAAGACAGCAACCTGAAGTTGCCACCGCTGAATCTGTGGCAGGGGAGCCGGCGGAGTAAGCTCATTACCACACAGACACTTTCTCATCCGCCTGTGTCACATTGAAGGGGTGCCGCTGATTAAGACATCCAGCCGAAGTTTGACTAACATGTCATGACCATCTCTTTTATAAAAGAAAAAATAATTAGTTATTAAAGTCAAAGTTAAATAAAAAGTAGAGAAATATTTGAGAAGATTTTAAAGGATGTTTTCTGCACTTTATCTTAAAAAATGGAAGAAGTGCATCCATGGCAATGAAAAATCAGTTTTACTCTCATGAAGACACTGAATGTGTCAAAAAAATAGAAAATTTTTAAGACTTATTCATTTGAAATAGCGCTTCACTGAAGACGCCCCCAGGTTTGCATCTGTCCAAAAACTGATCACTATTTTGTGAAATATTTAATCGGATCATTAATAATTCTGTGCTGTATTCAAACTTTGACTTCCAAAAGGAAAAAGCACAAATTTATTAAATGTGTTGACAAACCTTGTTACACAGCTGTCATATTTCTGACTTTTCCCCAGTGAAACAAAAACAACTGATGACAAGTTTGGTCAGGTATGAGAGAGGAATATCATTATGTCTCGCTGGCGTTTCCAACCATATCACCATCACCAGCTGCGGCGGCGCAGAGGAACATGCCTGTGCACATTATGCTCAGAAAGCTGCGTGATAGAAACTGTAATCTCACACTTGAGAGGAGATGCACTATGTCCGCCGTTCCCCGAGGAAGAAGACGCACTCTGACAGACGAGCAGAGGTGCACCTGTCTGACTGTTACGCCCGGCCTTCACGCTCACTGAGCTTCCCCGCCCTGCTCCGGCCTCGCCCTCACCTTCAGGTGCACGTCTCAACACACATGCCCTTACGGCCTCAACAAAGTTCAGCATTTCCCTTGAACCAAACTGCGGTCCAAGTCTGCTCAAATTCAGTAGAAATTTGATAAAGTTGAGAGACTCTGTACTGCCATATTTTGGGGGATCAAAGACGTCCAGACATTACGGCCAAATCACTTAAACTGAAACAGCTCCGTTAAAACACACATTTCTGCCAGAGGCTTGTCCTCAGGATGGAAGGAGTCAAGTCAGGATGGAGAAAAATGATCCTGAACTGCCTGAAACGCCTCGAATGAAGTCCCGCCTTTTCTTCCGTAACGTGGTGATGTCACAAGTAACTTGCATAGTACTTGCCTAGCGGCTAGTTTGGCAGTCGCTCAAACAAAGCTAGTTAGAGCGGAGCTGGAGCGGAGTCCGGAGAGTTTGGCTCAGTTGACCAATCGCAACAAAGTGCAACAGCTGACCAATCAGAGCAGACTGGGCTTTTTGGGAGGGGGTGGAGCTAAAACAGAGCGTTTCAGATGAGAGGGTGAAAAGAGGTGCCGCAGCACAGTTGGTATGAGGAAAATAGAGCATTTTTTTGAACAATTAACACATGTAAACATGTTCTAGTAGAGACCCAAAATACTGAAAATGAGCATAAGTCCTCTTTAAATAGGACTTATTTGACCAACCATAGTGAAATCAGGACTGAATTTACTGTTTTTTAGTGTAATTTCCTGTCATCATAGCTGAACGTTCACTCAGGGAGTTTTGAGCTAAGTTACCTGTTATGTCTTCTTGCTGCTGTTGCAGTGAGCATTGGCGTCAACCCTCCACCGTTCCCACAGCCAGCCAGAGTCAAGGCCTCGTCCACGCCTCCTTGTGACGATCTCTGAAAAGGCTTTGCCACAACAAAGATTTCATGCACTCAGTCAATGCCAAAAATCTTGACAAAAAAATCAAAATAAAATCTGCATTTTGCTTACTTGTCATGTGTTCCTTGACTTAAGTTTTTAGGTCTTTTTGAAGCTCTTGGAAAACATTAAATTCTTAACAATAAAAAGAGATTTAGGCTTATAAAACCAAATGTTTCTCTCCACTTTAAGGTTCTATTTATAACACTGATAACCCCCATTTCATTGCATTCACTTCACAACAAGTAGTTGTCAATTCCTGTCACTTGTTGCCACGGTAAATATTCATTTATTCTGCAGCCTGATGAAGACACCCGTGTTAAATTCAGCAATATTTTTTTCTACACTAATTGGCAACTTGATCGTTGAAAACACCACCACCACCACCACACCGTGAGACACCATGTGATACCAACGTCGTTCTAATATTGGCTCTCAAGCCTTGTTAGCAGTGGGAACCTGACATTAGATACTTCCTACAGAGATTAACAAAACATTCATTTTAGACCCGACAAAATCTTTAAAATGATTAATTTGCAATCATAACATTGTTTTAGGGAAAGCCATAGGTTTTTTGGCACCTTTCTAAAGGCTCTGTGGATGTATTATTTTTAGATTTGATTCATTTACATCAATAAGACCTTTTATTTCCTCTATCAAAAAATATCAATAGTTGAAAATAAGAATATTTTTGTCATACCTCATTTCACAATAATGGTTCAACATTACCAGCTAAATATTTCTATATAATTACCAGACAAAGAGAGACAGAAAGTCGTCCTGCAGTGTTTCCGTCTCGTTTTCTCTGTCAGTGCCTTAAGCAACATCTCTTGTCTGGTCAAACCCGGGGAAGTGCGGCTGGCTGAGCACATCAGGTCGACTCATTCCTCGCGTGAGAAACAACACAAACACCATCACGCACTCACACTCGACTCGAGGATGCTTGTGTGATATACTCACTGTGTGGATTACGCAATTAGCCCCAGTTTTGTTTGTTTTTATGTATAACTTGCATTACCAAAGACGACTACATGGTTAAGAATGACCTTCTAAAACATTTTGAGACTCCTGACAATAAACGCTACAGGATTTGACAGCGAGGTTCATGAGATAATTGTCTATCTCACCCACAAGGATTAAGGTGAAGCTCGCAGAACTCCCATTTGAAAGGTTATAAACTCAGAACAGCTTGAACAGACTTGGTTTCCTCTCTTCATTTATCATCTAAGCCAGTATATAAATAAAGAAGATTTAAACTACTCTGGGACTTACATTGTTCCCCTAAAGAGACAGAGTTCAGCTTTGCTGTCGAGTAAAGTCTGTTCTAAAAGAAGTCCACTGAAGTCTGACTGGGATACAATGATTTCGGAAAGGTGCATCGACTAATTTCACCGTTAACGGCTGCTTCTTATGGAACATTTCATCAGTTTAACAGACTCATAGTATGTTTGTGTTTTTGTGTGACTTCAGTTAGTTGAGATTCACCAAAGTCACACAATAGCACAAACAAATTAACCGATCAAGGAAGTAAAATTACATGTTTTTTCAATGGAGTCTGGTGGCTTTGACAAGACTATAGATGGATATAATATATATGGCTTCAGTTCCCCTTCAGAAAGGGCTCTCTGATGGCAAGGTCAACAGGCAGAAATGTTCTAAATATAGCATACACATGCACTTTATAGGTGGGCCTATAGGTGGCGTGTCCAAAGCAGTATATTACTTTGCTATCACGCGCTAACTCCTGTCTGTTTCCCCAAGCTGGGGACATGCCAACTGTCATCTACTGTATGTAACACACTAACTATGGATAAGTACCTGATACAGCCCTACTTCAAAACACCCGAATTATACCTTTAATAATCAAGCAAATTCTTGTAGCGTTTTTTCCCCCCGAAGCAGTTTGTTTGTGACGCTCGCTCTGCTGGGGTTCTCAAACTTTGCCTTTCGCTGACAGAGGAGCCCTGCTACAGATGGAGGGCTAAGCCTGCGTGATCTCTCCTCGTTGAAGGCAGGAAATAAGCTGAGGTGTGTATGTGTGGTTGATATTACCAGGTGGTGTGCGAGTGAGAAATAAAACATTTATAAACAAGTATGCCAAAGGTCAGTCGGCGGTAACGCAGATGTGAAGATGCATATCTGAACTTTGGTATCTGTAAAAACTGAAACTGGACCATGTGGGCTAGCTTGTATTGACCTGACAGCTCAACAAGAAGGTGAACATAGATAGGAACCCCGCACATCAAGATCTCTAGTAGCCGGTGTCACAGAACTGCACCTGTGATTTACTCCTTTAGACTCAGGCTATGGTTTCCGATATCTCACCAGTTTAAAGGGATAGTTAGGTTGTTTTGAAGTGGGGCTGTATCAGGTACTTATCCAAAGTTACTGTATTGCACGCCCTCAGTTTGGAAAAACAGAAAGTAGTACTGACACGGGAGCAAAGCCATGTACTGCTGTGGAAGGGTCCAGCTAAAAGAAAGGCTCGCCTAAAATAATCAATATCCGTTCAAGTGTACACTATATTTAGAAGATTTTCTGACGTGAAACTGAACTGAAAGTGAAACTTTACTGTGCTTATTAACAGATTCTGGACGGGAGGACGGGTCAAGCAAACAGAAGACTTTCAACCAGGAGACAACAGTTCACGTCCCGTCTGAAACTAAAAGTAACGCTGACTTATTCTGTCACATCAGCCCTTACTCACATGACTTGTTGGTATCGTCACTCCCGTGAGTCATCCGTCAGTGAAATTAATGTAAACCACGACTAAAACCTAAACCCAAGCCTTACTAAGTGGTTGTGTTTCCTAAACCTAACTTCCTGTGAAAACAGGATGATTATTTTGAAAGCACATAATGCATGTAATGAGCGTATATTGAGACACCGTCCCTGATACGTACAAAAGTAAAGCACGAGGTGTACCCAAGGTTTTTGGCCTCTAACGCCGAGGGGTACTGAAGAAGCTGGAGTGAGAATGTGCTGGTCAGAAAGGTGTCGGATGGCGAGATCAAGAGGTGAAAATATTCTAAATACACTGTACATTTAAACGGATATCAGTACTGGTGTCGGTATTCCTGTCCGTTTCTCCAAACTGGGGTGTTCCGATCGACTATACCTCATATATCCCCACTCTCAAAGTCTGTGGAGACAGATTTCACAGCCAATCAAGACACCTCAAATTTGATAATGCTGAAATCTGTAACTCAGATTTCTTAAAGGAAAAAAACCTACATAAACCAAACATGTCAATGGAATCCATAAATCTGAATTTATCCCCTAATAACCCCCAGAGGAAAGTCATGATATAGATATTGACTTCAAAGTTTGATAAAAAATCTCATTATCTTGCATCTACTCTGATCCCCCTAAAATAAAGAATGACAACCCTCTGCATAGCTTGAGAGAATTGAAAGAAAAACAAACAATATTTAAATCATCTGAAAGTGTGTCAGGATGTGTTTCAACAGATTTCCGGGCAAGACGAATTGATGTTCATATTCATATATTTTATATAATGTATATCAAACTAAAGCTAATACAGCATCAAACTTAAAAAGGATCAAGAGAAGAAAAAAAAAAAAAAAAAAAAAAATAACTGAAAACTGAGCAATCTGTTGGCTTGTGGAGCAGTGGGTGTTAAAACCAGGGGGAGCAGAGACTGAGGGGGCGCTGCAGATGCTGCAGGTGTCCCGTCGCGTCTCGGCCCCCGCGGCGGACATCGGATGGAGGGACGCGAAGGTGGGAGATGGGGCAGCGAGGGAGGGCAGGGAGGGTGGAGTTCGGGAAGATCAAGGGAAGAAATACAGGAGGAGATGAACCAGCCCAGACTTCTGCCAGGCAACATCTCTTCTTGCTGTTTATTTTATTTCAATATTTAGCTTCTTTTTTTTTTTTTTTGATTTCAAACACAAAAAAAACATGTTCTAAAAAAGCAGCCTTGGTGTGTTGAATGTGGAAACGAGGGAACAAGTCCATGTTTCTTTTTTTTTTGTATTTTTTTTTTTTTTTTTTTCCTGTGACAAAGTTTTGTCTTCTCAGTCTCTCGATGCTGTTATCGTACTGTGTTGTGTTTGTGTTGTGAGAGAAAACCACGACACAGCAGTTGGGAAGGTGAAGTCGTGAATAGTGGGAGAGGACAGAGAGAGAGAGAGAGAGAGAGAGAGAGAGAGAGAGAGAGAGAGAAAGAGAGAGAGAGAGAGAGTTTGGGGGAGATGAATGTTTGGCTGTGTGCTTGTGATACTGTCTTTGCTCCTCTGTGCAACACGTGTACACTAGGCATTCATGTGCCACGACCAGGCCGAGGGCAGAGAAGCTTACTTGCACTTGTGTGTCACTGGACGTGCATGCCAGTGTGTGTGTTAGTGTGTGTGTGTGTGTGTGTGTGTGTGTGTGTGTGTGTGCATGGTACTGTAGGCCCGGACTGGTGGGGCCCATGCTCGGTGACTATTGTGTCCAGCCAGTTCATCAGTCAGTCGGTCCTCTCAGCTATCAGAGGGCCACTTCCTATTCTTTAGCCTCCAGGAACAGCGTCTCCTGCGGAAACAACTTGGCCTCCAGCAGAGTCGACCCGGGGTCCAACTGGGTGATCTGACAAGAGACAACGTGGAAAGAAGTATATTAAGGAATATATCAGACCACCGCCAATCAAATGACTTAAAACTAGGGCGGCAATTTAGAATTAATTTCACTATCAATTAATCTGACATGTATTTCTTTCAATTCATGACTCATCATTCAGTCACTAAAATTAGGTGTTTGCTAATGACTGTTTAAGATTTTGATGGCAGTGGGAATAAATGAGTTTAGGTAAGTGTTTTTCCTGACGGGGTGACTTTGCAACGGCGGCCTGATGGTAATAACTGGAAAGTCTTGTGCAGGAGTTGGCTGAAGTCTGATGTGATGTGGTTAGCTTTCCTTTCTATAGCTAGTGTGTGGAGTACAGATAGTTTAGTTTGGTACAGAGAGTTTGATTTTCGCCAATTATTTTACTTGTTTGATTAATGACCTGGGAGAGGCTTGATTTGCTCTTCACAGATGTGAAGTTGAACCAGGATGAGATTTTGAAGGTGAGAATTGATTCAATATGTGATTTGTAAACAACTGTTAAAATGTCTTTTTGACTTTAAAGTCCCTGAGTTTCCTCAGCAGGAACAGGCGTTGCTGTGCCTTCTTGTACACTGCCTCAGTGTGGTGGGAGAAGGACAGGCAACTGTCCATCTCCATGCCCAGGTACCTGAAGGCCTCAACCTGCTCCACTGCCTACCCATGCAGCCTCAGGGGTTCAAAGAGGGGGTGGAGGGAACTGGACGTGCGCTTCCCCCCCACGGTACAGCTCCTTGGTTTTTGAGATGTTAAGTTTCAACGAGCTTTCCTCTGCCCCGGTCATGAGCTTACCCTCCAGTTCCTGTATGCAGAGAGGGAGTTCACGTCCGAATAAACAGTAGTATGTATTTTTCCAGACCCACTGAGCAGTAATTTACATCATCACTACCTGAGAGCCTCCTTGTTGGCTGGAGACGTGTAACCATGGTAACCTGTGCCAACTTCATGTGACCAAACAATGATTTGTTACGTGCAGCCACTTTTCTGGTAAAAGTCTCCACCATACATTTAGTTTAGTTTAACAGGTTGTCAGCTGTGTGTCTGTGTTGCGACAGCGATTGTCCAACCAACCGTGTGTGTTTGTGCTACGTTAGCAGCTCTGCCTGTGGCTTTGTGCCACACACATAGTCTGTCAACAAGGCGCAACTATAGTGAGTTTCCGACAGACTGTGTGCGTGTGGCGGCGGTGAGTGTGGGTTTGTCAGTGGCATTATAGCTGTGAATGTAGCTTTAGCAGACAGTGTGTGAACAGTTTATTTGTCGATGAATAAATGCTATGAGGCTACAACTCCTCAGCTCAAGATGGGAGCCAACTTCCTGTATCTGTCACTGCGGATCAGACTCTCTTAAGGTGGGCTCTTAAGGTGGACCAGCTTTTCTCCTTAAAGTGACAAGCCGCTCCTCTGCATTTCCTTTCTTTTAACCATTAGCTTAAGTCAGTTAAAATGCTTAATGTTTGTTAATGGTTAAATGGCTAATTAACATCCCTACCTAATCCAGAGTTATTTTCCTCCAATCATGTGAATGAGCCCCAGACAGAGGCTGGACCGCGGGCTGGGAGGCGGAGTTAAAGGAAAACGCTGCTGCGCCTGCTCTGGGTACTTTATCATTTGGCAGTCGAGCCATTTTGGCTTCATGCGCCACTGAGCAACTCTCACAGGAATGAAGGGGAGCCTGCCTCCCATAATAACAATATGATGATACATCCATGGTCCAGCCTTTGCAAACGATAATATTTCACCAGAAATAGTATGAAATTTGCATACTATTGGTTTAAAAGTCCAGTAAAGTCAATTTATTTTCATATCGCCCAAAATCACAAATCACAATTTTGCCTCAGGGGGCTTTATAATCTGTGTAGGATACAACACCCTCTGTGCTTTACAGAACGACCGTCTCATCAGATAAGGTAAAACTCCTTAATACTACAGTTTAGGACATAATAAAAAATCTCACATACTTCTTTAGGGTACAAAACAGCATATTAATCTGGAATTTTAGATGCAACCAGTGAAAAATGCCAATCACAACTTCCCAGATTCAAAATGTCATCTTCAGACTGAATATTTGATTCAACCAACAGTCCATAACCCCAAAATATTAAATTTTCAAATGTACGAAACAGAGGAAAAGCAGTAAATCCTCACATTTGAGGAGACAGAACCAGCAAATTTGTATAAAAAAGGGGAACAAATAAATCCAATAATTTTCTGCCAATAGACTAATCCATCAATTGACTAACTGTTTCCTCACTGCTCAGTGACTTACAGTTTTCTTCTGTTTTGGCCTTCAACACTGAGCTGCTATTTTCGAAGAAGCGATTTGAAGCAAAGTGTTCAGCAAAGTGGATAGAAACACCAGTCTTAGCAACAATACTGTTAGACACACCATTATAGTCTACAGCGCTACGTCACACAAGCAATTATGCTTTAAAATCTCCAGTTGAACCCTAAAATATTAACCTCTTAAATGTTGTTTTTAGATTTATCCATACCAGTGCCTGTTGGGAGAGTGTGCTGGTACTGAATGGGCCAAATACTTGTCCCCAGAAATGGTGCTTAAATGGATAGATTTGTCTGGACCCACACAATCCAGGGTCAAGAAAATCCAGGAATTTTGTTTCTGAGAGTCACGGTTCATAAGGTACAGGCCAGAACATAAAGTTAATTGTTATAGCGCCGCCATCTGGTCAAATAATACTGCACTCACTTTGGTCCCAGCAATACACCCACCAAGTGTGAAGTTGATTGGACGAACGGTTCACGAGACATGCAAAGGATATATAGACAGACAAAGACAAAGATTTATAGTTAGATTAGTGTGGACAAGGCCTCAGTCATTCTGCACTAATGAAATCCCTAAATGACTGTCTCACCATATATGCCCTGCGATCCAGACTGGAGAACAGTGTAGCTTTACGGCTGACTTCACTGGATGTGTGTGTGCGTTTGTAAGAGAGTGTGTATTATTCTAACATCATGTTTTAAAAAAGCCAAGGCAGTAATCTGAGCAGCTAGAGCTTCGTTTCCCTAAGAGGACCAGCAGGTTTGTTTGCTTAAAAAGGCTCCAATCCAGAACAAACTGATGGAGGTTACAGGACAGTAGAGAGTGTGTGCTGTAAAAGCGCATTGGTGTGTGTGTGTGTGTGTGTGTGTGTGTGTGTGTGTGTGTGTGAGTGTGAGTGAGAGTGAGAGAGAGAGAGAGAGAGAGAGAGAGAGAGAGAGAGAGAGAGTGAGTAGCGGAGCTTGAGAGGAGAGCTGTGTGTGTTTTTGATAGCTAATAAAGCCTAATGTCGGCTGTGATAAAGGTCACACAGGAACGTAGCTGACTTTCGAGCAGAGAAACATTTATCTGCATTCAATACTTTGCACGACAGCTATTGTCTAACAGCAGAGGAGTAACGCAGTACCACCCACAACGGAGCTGATGGAGTTAGCTGACATGAAGGGGGTCTGACCTATGTTTTTCTCGTAGCTTATGTGAGCTAATCACTGAAGGGGTTGTGTTACATCGGGCCAATCTAACACCTGGGCTGAATGGGAGAGGTGGTGTGACACCGAGATGTGTCCGGGGCTTATCTGATGACTGCTGCGTCAGCCCCTCTGATTAGGGCTCCTATTCTAACCTCACAGTGGGATAATTAACCAGCTCCTTGTACCTGCTGTAGAAGGTCGGGAAGGGGGGGGGCAAAGCTGACGTGGTAAAGGTCGACCTCACAACAAGCAGAGTGATAGGCCTGAGACGGACTATTGTAGGAGTGAAATGTGAACTCTGAATATGAACTGAACCACAAAGTCACCTACAATCACCTCCTGCAGACATAAGACTATATGAAAAGTGGCCTATCGCTCTTAGAAGTATCCTAACAATGCAGGATTTTAAAAACTGCAAGCTCCATACTAGGGTTGTAAGAAAATATTGAGTATTGCAATATTGTATTGATTCTCACACTATCAATTTTTTATTAATAGTTTACATGCAAAGATTAACTCAGTCAGTACTTTATTGTATTTGTAAAGAGATGCTCCCTCTCAATATACGTCCTCTCAAAGTAGTACTACACCGTTCTGATTGCAATGAAAAATAAACGTTTTAACTCAGATTCAATACATATGGTCATGTGTTCTTTATACGATGACAGTTTTTCTAAAATTCGATTTTAAAAAATTGTAACCCCTGTATCATGAATACGTACTGTATTGCACCAAGTTGTTGCTAATACCATAGACTACATAAGAAGTGGACATAGTCATCGTGACATCACCCTTTGGTTTGTGGACTGCCGTTTTGAAGCCTCAAGTTTGGCATTTTGGCCGTTGCCATCTTGGTTTTTGGCCGTCACCATTTTGTTTTTTTGCAACCAGGAGTGACATGACAGGGTGGAGCTGAGTACAAGCTAAGTAACGCTGTAGACTAAATTCACTTTCATGAACTGAAAACACACTGTGAAAAGATTAAAACTGGACAACTCCCAGACTGGACAACGCCATGCTAGAGATCTGTCAATCACAAGGTAGCCATGCCCCCTGCTTTATGGTCTATTTGACTCTAAATGGGACCATAATTTACTAAATGAACATCATGCTGTATTGAAGACTTGAAACTAGCGATTGAGACCATAAACTCCTGTTTACAATGTTTAATGAGGTAATAAATCAAATGTGAAGTAGGCTCATTATCTCATAGACTTCTATACAATCTTGCTTCTTTTTGCAACCAGAGGAGTCGCCCCCTGCTGGATATTAGAAAGAATGAAGGTTTAAGTTACCTCTGCATTGGCTTCACTTTTCAGACCGTGGAGTTGCCCACTGGCCAATACACAGCCATACTCTATACTCAAATTCAATACAAATCTAACTTGATTTTGGTTATTTCTTTTTTGAACTTCTAAAGAATTAGAGATCCTCCCCTTGTCTGTACCTCTAATATGAAAACATCCCAATAAACTTTCAATAAACTTTTCGCTCCTTATTCGAGACCAACACTAAAAATAATTAAAACAATCTTCATGTTTAAACTTGTGTTAACTGCAAAACTAGAAGGTGTTTGAGGATTTGGGACGAGAAAAGAGAAAAAAAAAGGATGTGAGTAAATTAGGGGAAGGTGAGGAGGACATATCGGCATCAGACAACCTATCCATCTCCCATGGGTGGTTGGAAATGTCACACCATGTGCACGTCGGCGGTCTTTGACTCTGCATCTTTCATCTCCTTGTCCTCATTTCAACGTGTCATTTAGACTCTTGACTTTTCAGCGGGGTCCCTGGAAGCCCAGTGTGGGCAGGGAGGGGTTGCCACATCAACCTTATGCACTCATAGCACAGCAGGGAGCGAGACGCCATGAAGAGAGGTAAAATGGTGTGTGGGTGTGGGTGTGGGTGTGGGTGTGTGTGTGTGTGTGTGTGTGTGTGTGTGTGTGTGTGTGTGTGTGTGTGTGTGTTTGCTGCAAACATATTCCATCCCAACGGTGGGGAAAACGACCAACAGGGCTGCTGAGTTCTTTTTCCCACCTCAGGAGCAGCGTGTCGCAAATGGCTGCCATGCTAATGAACCCGACAGGCTGTTATGACACCACAGCATCAGGTAGGAGTAAATGAGGCTTTGGGGTGGAGCAGGTGTGTGGGGGGAGATGTGTGTGTCTGCGGTCTACATATAAGTGTGTGTGTGTGTTTGTGTGTTTGTGTGTGTGTGTGTGTGCTCTTAGTGAATTCGGGATGAGGGTTTGTGCTCGTGGTGCACCAGGGAGAGATGACGGGGGGAAGAGCAGCATCTGACTCTGAAAAAGAAAGTAGGGAAACAAGATGCCACACTGACACAGGAGACGGGCGCCATCGGTGATTGTTTACATTGTTATCCAATTAACAGACCATAAGCATGGAGGCATCTGTCAACAAACAAAGCTGTTGTTTTTCCTCTGCTCTGCCTAAGCCATTTTCTCTCCTCCTGTGCCTACACAGCCATGCATACATACATACATACATACATGCATACATACATACATAAGACAGACACAATCTAGCTCTCTGCTTTCAGTTTGTTTTTAACCTTGAGTCAATATAATTTCCATCAGCCAATTTAGATCAAATCAATAAGCTAAATTAGGGGCAGATTTTTCTAAAAGATGAAATTAATTTCCAGAGATTTTGACTAAATAGCACTTGTGGAAAAAAAAAGGTTTTCCACTTGTTAATTAAAAATACACAAACGAACAGAATAAAAACTGAATTGAACAAAATCTACAGAGATAACACAATATCTGGAGGCAATTTAAAAACTGGAAGCAATTAAAAAGACAGATGGTGCTTCTCGGCAATCTTTGATATTTTGTCTTTATTTCCCCGTGAAAAATTGTATGACATAAAATAATCAGCTAATATCGAGCCTGTGTATTTGGCATTATCAAATGGCAGACTTCAACGGTCAAACCCACATAATTAACGTGAATTTTTAAATAAAAACCACAACTGTAAGTCACTTGATTCAAATGAATAAAACACACTGATATAACAGAGGAGGCGACACTAAGCAACGCTCGGCCGTGAAAGAAAAGAAAGGGAAAATAAACACAGGCCCTCAAGATGTCCGTTTCCAACATAATCAAACGTGCAGCTGAAATAACGCATTTTTAATGAAGCCATTACAGGCCTTACCATGTTAATTAAAACCAAATAACTTGTCTGTTTTAAACTAGTGTTGTCAAGTGTTTATTTGGCCAATTACAAAAGCAGTGGGAGATCATTATCTGCTGCCAGGAGCGTTGACAGCACGTAGTGCCGGGGCGTGAACAGAAAAGAACAGACCAGAATACGGCACTTCAAAGGGAGAAAATGCACCGCACAGACCGGACGGGGGGTCGGACTGAGTGGGGGAAACGGAAAAACTGGGTATAGGGAAGAAGAGAACAGGAGAGAGCAGACAAAATGAGAGAAAATAAAGACATAGGGATAAATAGTTTATGCTTAAAAATTTGTGATTTGGGGGGAAAAGTAAGAAGGCACAAGGAGGACACAAAGACTGGAGGGCAAAACAAAAGTGTAATTGAGTAGGGAGGTAGAGAGGAATAGAGGGAAAGAGGAGGGAAAAGGGAGGCAGAGGGAGGGAAAGCTGGGAGGAAGAGGAGTGAAAATGAGGAGGGGGCTGAGATCCTGAGGGTAAAACTCAGCTTTTACCACTAAAGACACCCTCTGGACATTTTTTAGGATGTAAAAATACTTGGCTTTGATAATAAATTGTGCCTGATATAGTTTTTCCATAGAATAAGTTATATTACCTTATTAAAAAAAAACTTAAAATCTACTCCTTTATGCCCCAGAATCTATACATATGTAAAAATACTGCTTAACTGCTGGACACAGGATGTCTCCTTCTTCACTAAAAAGTTTATTTTCAACATATTTGCATTTCGCTTGTTAAAGTTTCATACTGGACCACGATTGGCTTCCAAACTAGTTGGGATGTCACAAAATCGCCTCCATACGTCTGCATCTTAAAACAGCTTTCTGGTATCAAACTGCATAGTGAAGCTAAAACATCCAAGTGAAGAAACGAGGGAAAGGAGAAGGAATCAGGACTCTTCGTTTTTTGTACAATGGTCTTTTTTTTTGAGATTTTGGGCTATTTTTCTTCTATAACATGTTTTCTTTCAGACTAGTGGAAAGCAAACATGTAGTTGTTTATTTTACTACACTTTTGTTTATTTGCATCTGTAAAATTCTCATAAATTCACCTAAAGTAAACTTTAGATAATGCCTCATTTGAATAGTCAAAAAAAAGTTGTAATACAAAAAAAAATTCTCTTAATGTTAGTAATCAATTGGGGAAGTTTCATGGTGATATTATAGCTATTTAACTGTTTACCCTATTCACCTGTAATGTCTGTGGTGTATAAACGTATATCTTTAAAGACGGTTTCCTGAAAATGAGGATTTTCTCACTTTGAGCCAGAAATCACCACTTCAGTCGCACTTACATACTCATTTTCCATTTTCATTCCTATCTATATTTTGAGAGTCTTATTCCTATATCATTCATAGCTTGATTTATATGTCATTGTATTCCTACAAACACTGAGATTTTTTTTAAAATGGTAGTTAAATAGATAAAAATAGATATCCCAAATTCCCCTTGTGAAAAGCTTTGACTCTAACAAGTCCACAAAAAGTTTGAACTTGGCTTCATCCAATGTTCAGACATATGTTCTGGAAATGAACGCAAATTAGCACTTATTTGATAAGGCAATGCATCATTTGCACATTTAAAAATACATTTTCAGAAAACCTGTAATACAAAAAATAATTGTCTTAATGTAGATAATCAGAGGAGTAAGTTTCATGGTGATATCTATTAGTTCCTTTTTTTACCCTATTCACCTGGGGATGTCTCCCCTGAAGAGACAACAGCTTGTATACGTGGCCTAAGTCAGAGCCACATTTCACATCCGTGCTCAGAGATGAAGCACAGAGCCGTGCAGCGCCATTAAGCTGTGGGTTTGTGTTATGTGGAGTAGATATTATAAGAACAGTCCTGCGGAGGAAACTTAGAGTGAAACTACTTTTAAAATAAACTGCCGATGCTCTTCCTGTGAATGCGATTCTTTCATGACAGCGGGACAAGAAAAACAAAACACACCCCTATAGCAGATGTAAAATCTATTTCGGCTTCTTCTGTGCCGCTGTTTATTTGTCCTGCATCTCAGGTTTTGTCTAAGAATCATTCGGCCGAATTCACTGACAGAGCTGGAAGAAGGATTAAGAGAAGGTGAAATAGAGCACAGTATCACAGTGAGAAAACTAATACGCTGCTTTGACAGTGTTTGGGTGTCTATGAGCAGCCAAGGCAGGAAGAGCCGACAGCCGATTATTATACCGGCAGTCTAAACATGTTCACCGCGAGTCGAAGGAAGAAGAAGAAGACCTCGGGCTTTTCAACAGCGGTTCGTGCTCAACAAGTATCAAAGAAAAAAGGAGGAAATTCTTGAATGAAAAGCTGAAAACTGAAACACTAAAAGTCTCCCCCTCCTTCCTCAAACTCGCTGACAGTCATAGAAACGGAGGAAGGGTTAGTTCCCTGAGCACGGCTAAGCCTAGTACAAATGGTGCCAGTGTAAGGCCTGCTGTAGTGCTGAAGAGATAAGCCACTGATACCAAATGTTGGGGAAGAGATTGAGTCCAAAAATTGGAGACTAATAGACACTTATCGGCGGAAAAAAAAAATCATGAATCAAAGTCGTGATCTGACTCAGATAAAACTTGATTTAAAAATGGCAATAATCCTGTGTTACCAGCCCTTTTTCCTCATCAATAATGTAGTTTTAGACAAAAATATTCAACAAAGAGTAGATCCACAAATCTGTGTTACAGCCGAATGTATGGAAGCGAAATAAAGCAGGAGGGAAACGGCAAAAGAAAGAGTGACACTGCACAAAGCTGCTGAAAACTAGAAAAAGGGAAAGAAGGTTTCAACAGTTGTGCAGTATTACAAATGCAATAGTGGTCTATCCTCTATCCTCTGATCCTGGCAGAGCAACAGTGAGAGCGTCTGGATGGGATGGAGGCTTTCTATGCTCCCTCTCATTTAATTACAACACAGAGCTGCAGGATTAGACAGGGGCCTGTGTTCACAGCCTCATACTGGCACTACCACTGAGCTGCCTCTCTCCTCTCTTTCCCCAAATCTCTCGCCTTTCTGTTTTCTGGAATTATCTCCCATCTTCTTCTTTTTAATATCTTCCCCACTTGTCTTCTCTATCCTTTTCTCTTTCAGACTGTTTCTCTGATTAAATCTTCTCTTTGTTTAAGCTTTTGTCTTCTCTGTTCTCTTTTTCCGACTAGTTCTGCAGTCACCATCCTCTCCTCGCTTCTCTACCCCTCTCTAATCCTCCCATCCTGTTTTTGCCGGAATTTCATCTGCGATGCAGACACATCTTTATCTCTGTCTCAAACACATGTTTACTCTTGATTATAAAAGAGACAACTGTGAATCCTTTAAGTGACAAAGTTGTGAGCGGGGCATGTGTTTGCTTGAAAATATTTGTGCATGTGTTGAAGTGTGTGATTGTGACGAAATGAAGAGTGTGAGCTAGCGCGTTAATGTGTGTGTCGGTTTGAGGTGTTTGTGCCCCGGCGGTCTCTGCAGACTGCGATGGCACACTGCCTGGGCAAGCCTACACACACACACACACACACACACACACACACACACACACACACACACACACACACACACACACACACACACACACACACACACACACACCCTCTATACAACCAACGCCACCCACCCCTCCACATGCACTCCTCTCTTGATTAATGGAAATCCCATTTTTGTTTCCAGCAGCATGGCTAATTAAACTGGTAGTTAAAACAGAGCTCATTAGCTCACTACCACAGAGCGCGGCGACAGGGCCCTCTAATGACGATAGATGGCTGAGTGCTGCTATAGAGAATACTACTGTTAGTGCTGACAACTGTATCCTAACAGTCATAGTGTACTGTATTCACAACGGACTGATACTAATTAATATTCACTGAATAATACGGGTGTGCAGGTGGATGGATAAACAGCAGGATTAGCTTGCTCCATCACAGGTACGAGTAAACAAAAGCAGCGACACATCAGTGCTGCTGCAGTGCAAACAATGAATTAAGAGCAAGAAAATACTAAATCATCCATCAGCCACAACAGATTGTCTGTCCTATCCAGCTATCCTTCCCTGCTGCTCTCCTCCCGCAGCCGTCGACTGAGGTTCAGCCCAGGCCCGAAAGGAAAAGCCAATTACAGCTGTGGATCTCTCCAGCAGAGATGTTAGCTGTGGACTGAGAGCACTTCGTGACCTGCTGCTACTCTTCTGCAGCGAGGACGAATTTAGCACTTGTTTGTGTGGGCAGAGGACTGTTATGAAAGACGGCACAGAGATTGGATGACAGGATGATTCAACTTACCTCTACATAACGCGTGTTGTTCTTTTAAAGCCTTTTCACTTGACATATTTCAGCATAATCGGCTAGTTATTTTCTAAATGTGCTGTTCTTTCTAAGAAAGAGAGGAGGGCATATAACTCACATTTCTACGAGGGAAGGTGGTGAGGAGCTTGAACTCTTCGAAGGGGTATCCCTTGGAGGCCACAAAGTCGAAGAGGACCTGAAGCTTACAGCTGCCCAGGAAACGCCTTTCCAGAAACTCGCCACTTGGCGTGCGGATTCGCAGTTTGCTGATTTGCTCTCCTGAATCCTCATCGGGCTCTGGCGGTAGGGCCTGCTCCAGTGACAAGCGGATCGCCTGCAAGAATGATATTTGTGTCAGTGCAGCACATTGACAACTGTTTACAGCTCATAAACACCAGAGAAAAGTCCAGATTCATACAAGGCAAATGGCCTCGTAGAAAAATAAATGTAAAAATGTATAGGCACATTTAAAAGTTTCTAAAAAATCTTACAAATAAATAAATGACCAAACAAATGAATAAATAAAAGGGAAAATTAAAACAGAAATGTCATTTTATGTCATGTTATCAATTAATTACTGCCTACCTTTATTTTTAATATTACTTTTGTATCATTTAATGGCATATTTATGTATTTATAAGTCATTATTTTGTATTGTGGATTGGTTCCGTCCTCCATAGTTTGTGGAGGACAGAGGTAAATCTTTTGTGATCACACTGAAGTGTTGGTGAAGAAGTTTCAAATACAATCCAAGGACTCATCCAACTCTTAGAAATATGACAGCTTTTCCTCATTCACAAATCTGTGAACATTAATACATGGAAATGAAAGGACTAATGTAAAGCAGCGATAAAATAGTGTTTCACTGTGCTGGGTGGAGGCAGAGGTGTTTACATACAGGTGCTGGTGAGATGCAGCTGTCATTACTGCTGCTGCAATTCTTTTTCTTTTCAAGCTTATTAGCATTACAAAGTCTCTCTATCATTGTTTATTTTACAGTTTGTTGACAGCAGAGTCAGCTCAAGTAATACTGCGGCAGGAGGCAAAAATAAAAAAGTTACTGGATTAATACAGTGATGATCAAAAATTAAATTTAGTGGATAATTTATCAAAGAGAAGATGAATGTTTTAATTTTTAAAAATTTTTAAGTGATTCCTTGAGAAAAAACATAACCATAACAAATAAAATAATATATATAATACACATATATATATAATATATAAATATAATATAAAATAGATAGCAACTGTAAATTGAATAATAATAATATAGAAAAGTCAAACACAAATAAATAAATTTAAAAAGATAAAGTAATATATATATATATATATATATATATATATATATATATATATATATATATATATATATATATATAATAAATACAAAAATAAGAATAATGTTTTCCTGATTAAACATCATCTAATTTAGGTTGTTTAGTTGATTGCATATTCAAAACACCACGGTAAAAGACACATTAATAAAAACTAACTGAATAAGTGCAGGAGAGGAAGGAAGCCAGGAAGCTTACACAAAGTCCTCTGGAATACAAGAAAAAATCTGAGATTCAATAAAGAGCAACTATGAAAAATTTGCCCTGGCTCTCTGTTTATAGTAAATTTAAACCAGAGATTCAACAGTAACACTGGCAGTTATGAGGATGACGACACACTATCCAAACAAGTACGAAGGACGAGCCAAGAAGTTGCTCCCAGAGTCTGATTGCTGAACTGTAGCCTCACATTAATTAAAAGATCTTCTTGTCCTGAGAACGTTATTGAATTAGTTGCCCTGTGTCTCACCCTGTCCCCTATAGCCTGGTGGAGCTCTCAAGGTTGCCAAGAAGCATTTCAGTATGTTAAAAACAGCCAAATGCTTTCCTGGTGCTTCATTCTCTCTTGCTGTTGCTCAGTCTGTCAGGGAAATCTGAGATTGTGCCTGTTAAATATCTCAGTGTTTACCACAGATAGGTTCAGAAGAACTGATTTATTATTATTATTTTTGACACTATACTGAGTGTCTTATAAGCACATAGACAACCATCAACCACTATCTTCCACAGTAAAGGTAATCAGCTCTCCTGTGCTCCAAACAGCGCTCTTTAGCTGCTCCCGGGTGTCTTCCTCTTCTCTCTGCTCCTGCCCCTCACCTCCCTCCTCCCCTGGCTTGTTGTTCCTGTTTGGCCAGCCGGGAAGCATATGCTGTGACAACACGCCCCGGCTTTATTTACACACCATAATGCAATTATATTTCATAAGAGTGTACAACAGTAGCTCATTAGCAGCTTCTGGTGTTGGGTGGGCAGGGTAGCGCGCGTGCTGCTCCACCATCAGCTCCCTCAGGTATAAGAGATGATGCTGACTGAGTTAAAGGGGCCTGTGGGGACAAACTTACACACAAATAATAGACAGGAGTGTGTGTGTGTGTGTGTGTGTGTGTGTGTGTGTGTGTGTGTGTGTGTGTGTGTGTGTGTGTGTGTGTGTGTGTGTGCGTGTGGTGGGTGCGTGTGGTGGGGGACATACAAATGCAGACAGGCAGTCAAACCACAGAAACAAGCATAAACGCCCACACAAGTTAAGGGGTAGCGTCCCTCATGAAACCACAGGACACACGTCTGGTCGAGCCTCGGGCCCAGGCTGCTCCACACAAATAATGAGAAGCATCTATCCGTCCATATATCTGCCTCTCCAGCTCCGCCTGGCTAACCACAGAAAGCAAACAGATGATGGGTGGAGGGGGGGAGAGAGGTGCACCTGACAGCCGCACAACTGTATGCTAAGATCCCTGAAGGAGGTAAATAGTAAAGTCAACCTACACAGGCACATGCACCCCACCTCAATTCACCAGCTCCTACTTTCATCTCACTCTTCTTTGCACAAAGGCACAAAATCACATTCCCACTAGCACTGCGTGCTCTCCGGAGACAACTGATGTTTTTGTTGTGTCTGCAGTTTCTGTCGCATAAACTACTACGTTACTACATCATAGGGCTCATCTGAAAATTGTAAGCAAAAAAAAATAATAATCTTGAGTTCAGATGTAAAATAGCATAAATGTGCATTCTTCTGCTCAGAGTGCAACAGCATTGCAGTTTTATGATATGAAAATATTTGTTATTGTTATAATAAAACCATGAATCTTTGTAAAGTCTGTTTATGGTAAGTAACAACATAGTAAGTCAGGAAAGGTAAACGAAGCAGTTGCCACTGTGAATTGTTTACATGAAGACCATCATCTGTAATGTAAATGCTAAAAATAATAATTTTGACTTGTATATTTAAATAGGAATATGTAAATGGTGACGACAATCTAACAAGACACAGCAGATGGTTTGTTACACGTTGCTGTGATTGGATGTGATTGGATGAACTGATGAATCTGTCAATTAAACTCTTGCCGTACTCAGTCAGGAGAAGAGCAAATACATATTTCCATCAAGAAAAGCATTCAGTGCCGTTCTTTGCTCTTCGTTCAGTGAAGAAATACTCTCCAGGTCTGACTTGACTATTGCAGCTATGCTAACTTCTTTAAGATCTATCTTCTGTGTGGCATCCCTCGCACGATGCTAATTGGTCCGTTGTCTGGCTTGTCGGACACAAACACATTACGGTACTTGAAGCCTGACAAGATGGATTTTCGCATGAACTTGTGACACTGCAAGTATCCAGCTGCCGTGCAAAGTAAAGCTAAAAGCAGCTAGTGAATAATTGAATTATTATCATTATTATTAATAATTCTTCTTCAAAATATTTGTATTCTTTCTCTATCCAAGAACATATCAGCAAAGAAGCAATAAAGGAATCGATAAAGAATGAAATCATTAAGTAGAAGGGTTGTCTTCGACCAAAGAAACTCTTAGTTGACTAACATGATTTTGACAACTAATCAATTAGTTGATTTAATTGACAGATCTATAAAACTGAGATCATCCATAAAGAATCAACAAAAGCAGAATTTTAAATCATGTGTGTACCAAAGAGTCATTCAGCATGAAAAATCATAAAAAAGATTACGAATCAACTAAAGAAACTTTCGACCAACTGACTGATCAGCTAAGAGGGGGCAGTCTTAATAAGTAGAATAACTGATGAAATTGAAATTTTTGGTCATTTTTCAATCCCAATTCTCAACAGTATTCAGTGTTTGTCTGTTGTATTATTTGTGGACCTTAAGCTCATCAGAACTACAAGTACACACAACGATGCAGTACTGTGTTGTGATACAATAAAAGGGCACCCAATTCCCATTTTAGATTCATTTTAGGTCCTTAACAGTTTAAGAAACAAAAAGGGGAGCTACGCCCATTTTCAAAATCCATACAAGTTATTCCTATGCTGTAAGGCAGTCTAAAAATATAAGTAAACATGAACAACTCGTGACCAAATTCAAACACTAGAGTGCTAAAACTCAAACTTGTGATAGGATATAACGTGTGGAGCTGCTCCATAGACAATGAATTGTGGGAGATGTTCTGGATGACACTGAGAGCACCCAGAGGAATAATCAGAGTATATCGCTTCATGACTGACAACACTGCAGCAGCATAAAGCTCACTGGGCATAAAAAATAAAAACACTGTGGGTCCACAACATTCATTATCTATGGAGCAGCTCCAGACTTTATGCTTGTTGACATCACAAGTTTGAGACTTACTTCTCTGGTTACTAGCTTTGAGAGAGAGGAGCTCATGATCACAAATATTCATTAAACTTTCCTCGACCATGGAAATAACATACTGGAATTCCTAATTTAGGTTGTGTTTCTCTTTGAGCTGCCATTGTCCGGGTCCAGCACCTGTTGTTGGCTCTCATATTTATGAATATCTAGACTGTAGCACAAAGCACAACACTAGTATGTTAGCACAGGAGACACCATGGAAACCACTGAGCTTGGGCAGAGAAAACTGACATAAGTGGGAAACAAAAGGCCGTAGTGGCTATTGTTGTTTAAAATACACAAGCGTGCACAGGCAGTTTGGTTAGTGGACTACAGTGATATAATTAAGAAGACCCAACCCGGGGCTCTTTTGTTGTTGTCTGTTTGACTTAAGTGACAAATCACCTGAGCGAGCCGGGTCACCCAATACCTCTCAGGGCCCCGAGGCTCTCTGGCTCTGCTGTTGAGTAAACAACAATCAGCTGGACTACACTGTATTACTATAGACTGTATTACAACATTGGTGCCATCCTCACAGACAATTATTGTTTTTCTGGCATGCGTGACAGCGTGCGTGCCTTGCCTGTGTGTGTGTTTGATTGCCCCCTCTTCACATACAATAATTGTTTTCACGTGAATGTGTGTTTGCTTAGGCTGTGTGTGTGTTTGTGTATGAATTGCCTCAGTCTTTTGTTCACAATATGAGGCTGTGTGCTGTACCAATGCAAAGCAGTCAAATAGAACAATAACTGTGTGCATGTAAGGTGACATTAACAGGATGCCTCACTGTAATTAGGATATTTCATGCTTCAGAAATGGCTGTATGCCTGTTCGCCCACACTCCACACGCTCCACTGACTGGCAGGCTTCACCAAAACCACTATCTAATTGACTCATTATTGTGAAGTGAGAGCAAGATTTAAAAAAAAAAAAAAAAAAAAAAGCACAATGGCACAATCACTATGCGCTGGCAAAACATATCACTGTTCAGCCTCGCACTGATCCAGTTGGAATATTAATTTAGGTAATTTGCATAATGTGAGTATGACATGCATATGGCTGTTCTTCTCACCTCCTTCTCCTCCTCCTGCTCCTTCCTCATCCGTTCCAGGCGAACCTGCTCGGCCTCTTCTCTCTCTTGAGCTTCTCTCTGAAGAAAGAAAAAATATGGATTTAATCAAATGGGAGGCAACAAAGACTGTCTTCAGTCTTTGAAGACTGTTATGTCTCCTACTGGTTGTCAAGTTTCCTCTGAACAATTGTTACTGATATTTAATTAGCGATCCTAATAACTTTGTTTTTTAGATACAAGCTAACGACGTGACACAAAATCTAAGTAGGAATTCCTATTTTCCTACTTGATAACGGACTTACATGATTCATCAGTTATCAAGAAATTTGTGGGGGTGTCCCCTCTTAGTTGATTAATAATTTCAGACTCAGTCAGCTACAGTTTTTTAATTCGATGTGTCATTTTTTGTTCTTAATTCATGCTGTATGACTTATTTCTAAGAACCTTATGAGCACATCTCTGGTAAATGCAATATTTTCGTGGTGCTTTTGTGTGATTCTTTGTGGAGAAACTCAGTTTTACAGATCGGTCAATTAAATCAACTAATTATTTAGTCAACAAAACTGTATGAATGTTAATTGACAGCCTAGTTGTTATTAGATATTTAATTTAAGATCCAAGTACCTAAATCTAATGCAAGCTAATAATGTAACACAAAATCTGAAAAAAGTAGAAAATACACAGATTTGAAAAGCTGAAACTTTTAACTTGATTTAAAAGATTAATTAATTATCAAAAAACTACGGCAAATACTTTTCTGTTGATTTACAAACCAATGTAACAAGCTGTATTTCATTAATATGCTTTTTGTGCTCTAAAAAATGACAGAGAGCAGAAACTCAGTAACTGTTTTATTTGCCAAAGAAAATGTGAAATCATAATAGAAGTGGTGCTTTTGCTTTCTTTGGTCAAACCTGTACATGATGTGCATGTACAGTCTAGTATAGTGATTCTCAAAGTGGGGTCAGCAGCACCTGTGAGGGGCTCTGTGAAACAATTAGCTATAAATTATAAAATGATGTTATATCATTAAAAAGTGCGTATCTACATTAAAAAGTCAGTATCTACAGATGGGGACCATTCAACAATAAAACACACATACTGCGTCCATTACTCCCATCCATGTTAGCTTTGGGCAAATACCTTTGATATGGTTGTGGCACATAGCAATAAGTTGATTATTTTTTAAGTTGAAGCACTTACTGAAAGTCAGCTTTAGACTGGTAAGTTTAAATATATGGATATATGAGGGCTACATCATGTATGACAGTCTCACTAATGTTTTTAGTAGCTTTTAAGATCAATTGCTTGAAATATGGGTTATAAATTTTGTCAAGTTGAGTACAAATGCAATCTGAATAATGTTACCTTCTGTTTAAAGGTATATAAGTGGTATTAACATTAATAACACATTTTCCTGCTGTGGGACAAATAAAGAATTTTCTTTAAATTCAAACTGAAATGTGTTTCTGTTTTACATTATGAAACAAGTCTATAAATATTTAGATTGAAAAGTTTTAAAATAAAAATTGTTCCGATGGCATTTAAGAGTGCACATGGTAGTAAGCATTAGCAATGTTATGATGAAGGGGGGGGTCTTTGGACAATGCTTTGGACATTTGCTCACTTGTAAGGGATCACTAGCCTCAAAAAGTTTGAGAAACCCCGGACTAGTATATCATAACTAACTGAGAATGTAGTGTTTCAAGTATACAATTAGTTTTATTCTGAAAGTACCTTTTTACGGTCAGCCTCTAAGGACACACGGTAGGCCTCGTCCTGTTCTCTCTTCACCGTCTCTCTCGCCTCACGCTCGTCCTGGGTAGAGACAGGGAGAAAGAAAGTGGGGCCCATTAACTAACAACATAATAAAAGGACGCACAAGGACAAAACATCTAAGCTGAGGTGCCGGGTGTGGGAGCCAGAGCGAACCGAGCAAAAGAAAATGCAGCATGTTAAGTGTGGTTACGTACAAACACCAGGTATGAAAGAGTAGCACCAGAGGGGATTCATTGTGACCGGGCTGTCATTTACCAGACCCTGAGCCTCTTTTATGTTTCCTCATCTCAGTTTCACCGTCCCTTTCTCTCTCATTCACTCAGCCGCTCTCTTCCTGTTTGTACAGAGGGAAGGGGACAGGCGGCCCTTCTCTTTCTACCTGCTGTGGCTACAAAGTGTTTTATAAAGACTGCGACTAAATACGAGTGTCCATTGTATTAACAGTGCACAGCCATTAGTTTTCCATTTTCTGAAGGCCCATGCTGTGTGCCAGCCCGGATATGGCAAAGTAAGCTTATTGTGATGATCAGAGGGCTACTGAGCTGCTAAGCAGTGGCGAAGCAAAAGGACAGTGTGTATTGTCGTATTCAATCAAGAAATGCAAAGGATACATTTGTGCTTTTGGCCCACATAATAGATGAACATTGAAAGGAAACTGTAAAAGAATGGTAGAGAGGGACAAAAGCATCAAAAGTGGCCACCTTCAATAGACGGGTCCTGAGTCACGCAAACACGTCGCACAGTAGTGCACGTCTGAAACTCACTTTGTGCTGCTACAATGTGTTTTCAAATGCACCATCTGCCTTGAGTGACCTAACGCGCACAAGAGGCACAATGTTAATCTAGCATGTATCTGCTCAAACACAATGTGATTTTAAAGATGTTATCTTTGGAGGAAAAAAGAAACAGATTTTCTGCAACTATATCTTGGCTACTCATCAAATTGGCTTGTCTTAAAGTGGTGCTAAAAAAAAAAAATCCTATTTGAGTGGTCAGAAGTCAGACATGCAAGCTGTCACACATTTAATGTTTGCTCACACGAGAAATTTAAGAAACTGCATCTTGCAACACTTTATGTTGTTGTATGTGTTGTGTGTGTCTGTCAACAGTTAACAAGATCACAACTCAAATTTGTTTATACGCCTCGAATTTCTTTATTGCATTAATGCAACTTGTGATTGTTTGGTTGTTTAGCAGAAGCTAGAGGGAAAATACTGGCATTATATGAAATCAGAAAACCTAAGGAATCCATTGGCACAGCCAGGTCATGTTAGCTTGACAGGAAGAACGCTTAATGATACTCCAAATTTATGCTAAATTTTGTTTCTCTGATGCTCCTTGAGTGCTCCAGTTTGCTCCAATATCAAAAGATATGCATGTTTGTAGCTTGTGATCAAAACCAAGCATTTGTTAGTTTTAGCTGCTCTTCACATGAAATGCTAGTGAAATGACCTGAGCTGAAAATAGCCTGTGACGCAGACAGATGCAGACCACAAAACCTGCAGTGAGTCGCCTGTTACTAACTACTAAGCTAAAACACAGACAACCATAGGAATGACTGGCGAGTCAGTACGGTTGGTTGAAGGCACAATGTGGCCGTCCAGCTGCTCCGTTTCCAGACAGACACAAAAGTCACTGTCAAAGTGGAATGTCTGAGTTGGGTGGGTGTCTGTGTTTGTGTCTGACTTTGTCTTTGGAAAGGTGAGGTGGGAAAAGAGTGAAAAAAGGAAAGAAGAAAGAGGGAAGGGGACTAAGGAGAGAAGGAACGCCTCAGAGCTGCTACAGTGAAGATGGGATTAGTCCAGTGTCAAGGTTGACTGCACCTCAGAGATGAGATGGGTCCTGTCAGATACAGGATATACTAAAATCCTGTGGTTATTGGTACTAATCATGAATAATCACACTGGAACATTATGCTTTCATCATCACTTATATTCGCTGTCTTTTTTGACATTTCCACAAGCTATTTCCTTCTGGCAGGCCACACCTGGGTAATTATCACACTTTAATACCTTTCACAACAGCTTTACTAACTCTTATGCTGTGGTTATTCTGATTTATTACTTCTCTGACAGATCTCAAGCCAGTTGTTGCAATGATTATACTATTTTGCGCCGATACCATAAGAAAATCAGCTTGCAAGAAAAGAATCATGCACAATCATTTTCAAAACTATTTTATTTGGCAGTTCACCAACTATGGAGGACTTAATTTTATGTTTTCATGTTGACATGTTGTAACAACTGCAAACTAAAAGCGAGATAGGGAGCATTTCTATTGACTCTGCACGGCTGTCATCATGGCGACAGTTGAGCCAGTGGCTCACAGCTAATGGTGCTAACAGCAAAAACAACGGCGACAGTGCTGACAGAGCCAACCTGTGTTAACCTGAGGGGGTAACTGGAGGGCCGACGCTTCTACAGTGGTGCCGTTGGTCGGGGTGGCATTATCAGCTCTAACCACCATATGGGAGCAATGCAGAGCGGCGGTCGTGACCTATTAACATTTTAACAATCCGATGGCCCGCTGGCAAACTTGGCCACTATTCTGTCTTTCAGAAGTTATAACGGGCTTAGTACTAGTATCATATGAAACTAGAAAACCTAAGGAATCGATTGGTACCAACCACGTCATGTTAGCTTGTCAGGAAGAAAGCTAAATGATGCTCCAGATTTACGCTAGATTTTGGCGAGGAAAAACTGGCCATTTTCAAAGGGGTCCCTTGACCTCTCACCCCAAGATATGAGGTCAGCATGCTCACGTGCACCAACATGCACTAAAAGCACATGTGTGGCCGGTGAGGCTTTGTCAACAAAGTAAGAAGAAGCTCGGACTGCAACACACACAGAGGAGACCTCATTTCCTGCTCAGGTAGACATTACTCCTCTTTATCATTACATAGCAAATAGTGGTTTGCTGCTATAGTAATGCTTTTAAGATTGTATGGAGCACCTTTAAACTTTTTTTTTTGGTTTGAATTGTCACATATATGAAATTCGACCTCTGCATCTAACACATCCTAAGCATTTTAGGAGTACTGGGCTGCTGTAAAGCACCCAGGAACAACTTGTTCTAACTCCTGAGCCACAGCCGCTCAACAATGTAGGGTAGTGAAGAAAATCAGTCCTCCAGTGTGAATAGGGCTGGGTATTGGATGTCAAAACTTCTTTTGGTACCAAGCAAAGTGTGTCTGCCGCAAAGAGTATTGAAAACTGTCAAGTAGTGAAAGCTGGAAAATCTGCTCAAATTCTCATTTTGTGATCCTCTTTTAAATGCAAGTTTTGCTTTTTGGTACTAAAAACTTGAACGACAACTACCCAACCTTAGTGTGAACCTACAGTACACTTCATGATTAACAGTCTGATCTGACACATGGACATATTGTACTCTGAATACTTCACGTCACTTCTTGTCATTAACCGAACTGTGACAAATCCAAAATGAAGCCAAAGCAATGTAGCAATAATAACAACAGAAAGTGAATAGCTGTCACTCAATACTCTGTAACCCGCCTGAGGAAGTCTAACCCTCGGGGTGTGTGTGTGTGTGTGTGTGTGTGTGTGTGTGTGTGTGTGTGTGTGTGTGTGTGTGTGTGTGAGAGAGAGACAATCACAGTTCCCATAACTGAAATGCTATGACTATCCCATTAGCATTGTTGGAGAGGCTGTCTGGTTGACTGACTGTTTAACCGTTAAATGCTTAAAATGGTGTGACATCTGTCATCTATAGATACAGTAGTTAAAAAAGAGGCACAGCAATTTTAGTGAGAGGCTGACGGAGGAGTGTGGGAAAAAGAGACAATTTCACAGCTGACTACAGCTGAACTACATGAAACTTTGTATAACTTATTAAAAACAATTCAAAACGCTACAAAGAGACTGTACTGTATATTCTGTGTTGTTGTTAATTCCTAAACCTCTGACCTCAAGTTATTGAAATAAAAGAGAGAAAGAGAGCTTTACTCTAATAGTCAGCTGACTGAAAACCTGTCTGGACAAAAAACACATAGTGTGTCATTCATTCTCTTGTTTGATGTCGCTGAGCAAACACATCAGTAAATGGTTAAGAGGGTCAGGTGAAAGTCTTTGACAGTGAGCGGACCTCCCTGTCATACTGTCCCAGAATCCCGTCTATGACATGAAAAGACTCCCACCACTGTTCCCTCACTTTCCCTCAATGGTGTTTGTCCCCTTTCTATTGGAGTAAAAGAGGTAGTCGACAGACGCAGAGCAGAACAGAGAGTCTGAGTCCTGTACCTATTCAAAAACCAAAGACTGTAGTTGGTACATTAAACTAGAACTAAAGGGGAAAAGGTTAATTATTCTCTGCTTGTCATCACAAGAATGCCACTGTTTAACAATGCCGCCTGATTTGTCTCAGCATGTTGGGATTTATCTCTTAAGCAGCGCGTCAAAGTCTCAACTGTCCCAATGAGGTCTTTGAATGTGGCTATAATCATAGGCTAAATCAAGGAAATTAAGATAAAGAGAGTCTGAAGTGTTACTAGAAGTCTCAAATAGTGCTCAACATTGACCGCCCACATTTGTGCAATTCTGGTACACTTTCTTTCTTTTTAATTCACTCCATTGATGGAACTAAGCCAACCAGCTACAAGATGAACCAGGACCATAAAATATCTGACTGGGAACAAAAAAAAAAAAAACTGGAAAAAAGAAAAAGGGTAGAAAGAAACAAGACTGTGATAACATTATTTTAAGAGTGAAGGAACTAGTCATGACCGAAAGAACTCAATTGAGGGTACAATCAGCCGAAATGGGTTTTCTCTGGAGGGCGGCTGGCGTCTCCCTTACAGATAGGGTGAGAAGCACAGCCATCCGTGAGGGACTCGGAGTAGAGTCGCTGCTCCTTTGTGTTGAAAGGAGCCAGTTGAGGTGGTCCGTGCATCTGGTAAGGATGCCCCCCTGGGCGCCTCCCTAGGGGCGTGTAACAGGTACGACCAGCTGGGAGGAGGCCCCAGGGAATACCCAGGGCTAGGTGGAGAGATTGTATCCACACTGGCCTGAGTATGAGTATGAGCAAGGAACTACCCATCACATAAACCACTGTGAATGGCAACCTGCTGCCTCTGCAAACTAAAGTCGCCTCAAATGTTTTCAGAAACACATTTCAGTGAAATATCATCGTAACATTAGAGAAAGTTTCCTAAGGAGACGACATGCTGGTCTGGTTTGAAATCTGGGAGCACACCCTGGAGCAGCGAACATGCACCCTTACTAGCTGTTCACTGGTTAAAGTTGTAGGACAAAGCGACTTGTCACATCATGCTGGATTGAAAAGGGCTTGAAACTCGTGATTGAGATGTTTACAATGTTTACTGAGGTAATAAATCAAGAGAGAAGTGGGCTCATTTTCTCATAGACTTCTATACAATCAAACTTCCTTTTGCAACCAGAGGAGTCGCCCCCTGCTGACTATTAGTAAGAATGCAACTTTAAGGCACTTCAGCATTGGCTTCACTTCTCAAACCCGGCAGTTGCCCACTGTCTCAGACCTTACCTCATCTTTGATGTCCTCTTGTTGTTGTGCTGTGAAGATCTCCATCGCGCCCATTAACCTCATCATCAGCTCGTCCACTGTCGTATTGCCTGAAGATAAACAGGGTGTAATTTCATCTTTGTGTTTACATTAATTACAGACAATTATACCTAAAGATGTTATCATACTATTAATAAAGCTGTATTTACCTTGAATAACATTTAGAACTTCATTGGATGTGCGTTTGCCCATGACTATAAGGAGCAGGGGGAACTGGTCTGTCTTGTATGTCCGTATAGTCTGTGTCACCACGCTGCCAAAGTGCCTCGTACACATGGTGAGTAGTCTGGAAGACAAGAAAATAATTATCCGATTCAGATTTATCTTTTTATTCTATTTAATTCACTTTATCATGTCTTGGTACTAAACATATATTTCAGAACCTGTAATTTAAAAACAAAATACACAGAACATAAAGCAGGCACATACATACAAAACATTTTCACGACATATGGAAAAGGAGGCGTACACGCCAGCAGCAGTACAGAAGAGAAATACACACAACTCGTGGCATTAAAGACTTTAAAACCAATTCTGCATTTTCTTATTCCATCAGATTGACATGCTATCTCAATTGGAACCGTCGATGAATTAGTATTCCTCACCAGACACCCAGAATTGATAGGGCAAGAGAGGATTTCTTATTCCATTACAAAGACAGAACTTTTTAAATTAACATTTCAGAGAGGGAAAAGGGTAGCAGGCAGCCGGGGTGCTGCCAAGCTCCCTGTAAATGTCATAATATTAATGAATTGCTATAGACTGAATGCAAATATAGATTAGCTTTTTCTCCCGCCTTTTAATAAGATCTACTTTAATAACTGGTTGGTAAAATAGAGGAGTAATGGAATGGATGCAGGGACAGCGGGTCAGAGGAGAAGATAGATGGGAGGTGTGCTGTCTGAGAGGGGGTGTAACTCATTAAAACATGAAGCCAAAGCTGAGGGAGCTACTTGCAGACTTCTCAAACTGTGAAATGTAGTACTTGAGCTCGCTGTGGTGCTTTTTAAAAGTAATAACTGGACCAGAAAATGTTGAAAATATGGATTAAAGATGCATAAAAAGCTACAGCTCAAAGCAGAATTTAAGATGTTTTAGGAATATGATTCAAACACTTCAAAATGTTGAACTTTGACTGACCCACATCTTGCAATGAAGAAGTCGGGTACCCTTAAATCCCACTGATCATTTTGTCCTGACATTTGTCCCCGTTCAGACCTCGACCCAAGCAGACCATAACAATAGCCCGCAGGGAAACTCTAACCTGTAATGAAAGGCCAAGGAACAATGGACACCAACTTGAAGGGTAACTCAATCCTAATTCTCCCATCAAGCACAAGCCAGCCTGCTTTGGTTTCTATCTCAAAACTAAGGAAGTCATTCTACCGCAGTGAAAAATCATCATCACAACATCACTATTTTTTTTCTACATAGAGTTTGCCTTTAACAATGGCCATTTCACTTCATTATAAATGCCGTTAATATTTATTTTAGACAGAAAAAGGTTAAGGAGCATGTGCTCACTTGTAATAATCCCCAATTAAAAGTTGCTACTCTGTTAATTTATGGAGCCGTGCAAGTCACTGCATTTTCTACAACACTGTCCTGCAATTATTTCAGAATAAAAGCCCTGTGTTAAAAAATAGAAAAATTTTGTCCACAAAAAACACTACAAGGCTTTTATTTTGAAGCAGAAACTGAAAGCATTGAGCTAAAAATGAATATGTACTTTTTTAGTGTCATATGCAACAGATACAGACATTGAAATTGTAGTAATAGCCCCCCACAATATCATAATGGATAGATATCGTAAATGATATACATGTCACGGAGAGGATTACCTTCTCGCAGCTGAACCGTGCTGCTCAAGAGGTCAGTGTGGCTGCTCTAACCTGTTAACAAGGGCGCTGAAATTAAAAGCTAAAGTTTCTGCGACGCAAACACTGCTCACATTCCTAGTGTGTGTCGACTGTAAGATCGAAACAACCGATCAGTCGACTAATTGACTAAGAGGGGACAGCCCTAGACACAACACTGAGGGCAGGTGGAAGTCAAGCTACTGCAGAACTGAGGTGAACAGTTCAGCGCAGTCTTATGAGTCATAACACAACATGGTAAAGAATGTAGCCTCGTCTGTACCAGACCTGTAAAATCCTTCAGGGGTAACTAAATGTAGAGGAAACACCTGTGTGGAACTAGCAGCAAACTGCTGATGTTTAATATGACTGACAGCTTCTAATTTGTCACCAATCCCATCTGCATCTCTCACTGCACATCCAGACAGCTAAAATAGTTAATGTTTCCCTGGACTGTCACGTCACATCTCTTCACATCAACGTGGTGCGTGAGGATGCGAGTAGACTGGTTGGACCTGACATTTGGTCCGCTGAGCAGCTGATGAGTCAGGCCAGTACGGTAGCACTGCAGGGAACGTTTTCGCCAGCCACCTGTACGGGAGTTATGTCTGGGAACCGGATGCTCTGATTGCTCACTGTGTCATACACACTTTGTTTCAGAGCAAACATGGACATGTTTTGATTTGAAAATGACATTTAGTTCTCCCTCTCAGCCAACCATGTTTTCAGGTAGGAGGATGTCAAGAGGAGAAGTCAAGTGTACAGAAAAGGTTTGCGTGTTGGTTTGTGCTTTTAGCAGTTACTTACACTTGAAGGTCATTAACAATAACATGAACACCTATATCTATGAGTCGCTGTCTTAGTATTGTGTCCTTGTATGATCTCTACAAATGAATTAGCACAATAATGTCACTTTATTTTACTCTTTAGAGATGCCTTGTTAGCATGTGTAATATATTTGAGGAAGCACACTGATAAAATGATCTACTTTCAGTGTGTTTGTCTACTTATACTTTCAATATTTGCCATATGCAATGATAATACAGCACCTGTACGATATATCAGATTCATTCCCAGTGGGTGACAATTACGTACACTGGCATCCAATCAGCAGAACCACATTTATGCATAATTAATCATTTAACTGAGAGGCCTGTGAGAATACAGAGAGCGAAGCAACAGGCACATTCCAGTATCAGCAGGTTCAACATGCACACGTGCACACGTGCACACATGCACACACACACACACACACACACACACACACACTCAGGATACCTTTCTAACAGCCTGTGTGATTGATGCCAATCACCAGTCACTTTGGATCAACTGGAGAGCGTGAGAATGCAGAGGAGGAGTGTGTTTGTGCGAGTGAGTGTGCACATGTGCATGCATGCGTTAGCAGCAAAGCTGTGACTAGCTGTGTGTGATGAAAAGCTCCAGATGTTGCCTGCCTTTTAATGTGCAATAAAAAGGCTCAGCTGGGGCAAAAAGCAAAGGAGGCCAATGGGGAGAGAATGGAGAGCGGAATGAGGGAAGGAGGGAATTTCCTTAAAAGAAATAATGGAGGGGTGAGGTCAGGGCGAGTCTTTCTTAAATGGCTGCTACCAGAGGGCAGGCTTAACACTGGAGGCGCCGGGGAGAGGGAGAGGGTTGAGGTGGTGGGATAAAGAGAAGGGAAATAAAGAGAGATGGAGGGATCGGGAAGGAAAAGATGTAGCAGAAAGATGAGAGGAAGCAGGAGAGAACGCAGGGCACAAGGATGTCCCGATACCAATACCAGTGAAATTCCACGATTCTCGATACCCAAATCAATACCACGATAAAAAACAAAACAATACATCCCATACATTTCAACTCTTTTATTACAGTTTGTATACTGTTTTTTTTGGGAATTTATTATTAATTACTGATGATCTGCCTCAAGTATATCACCAAAAACAAAATTTTGCAAGATTACATTTGAACACATCATGATAACTTTATAATTTACTCATCGCCCAACACTCATTTTTACAGAGATTGAACGCATCATAATGTAACTCAGTGCAACCTCTATTAACGTAAGCTGTTAGCTCCATTATTTTGCCAAGTAGGACTGTGCTGGCTGCTAGCAGCTAACGTTGCTAGCTCTCCTACCAATTTCAACACAGATTTGTTGATCACATTATCAAGGCAATTTCTATCATACCAAGAACGACGGGATGCCATTAGTCTTGAACCCTGCGGTATCTGCGGTAGTGTAGAAAAACAAATACAGAGTAAAAATATGGTACTGAAGTACTGGTTCTTGTGACATCTCTACTGAGTACAATGGTAATGAGCAAGCCTAATCACACCCTCAGGAGGTCCAGCTTTATCTCCGCCGCTCCACAGCTCAAAACTTTAACCAACAGGATCTGATCGTCTATCACATATTACAGACTAAATACATTTTCAAATATTTACTATCCAGAAAAAAACCTCCATCCTAGTAGCAGGATAAACAGGTGTCGCACAGACCTGCCAGTTGCCAACACAGACCGCTGGAGCTGCACCAAAACACTGAGCGTAAATGGAGAGATAGAGATGTTTGGACTCCGAGGGAGTCCTTCGTCTCCCACTGACCCTCTATTCAGACAGCTTAGTCAAGATTGCCCAATCAGGGGCCTCACCATGCAAACACAACGCCTTTTGTTAGCATGCAACCTCCGAGCTTCAAAAAGAGAATGAAGTAGAGGAGAGAATGAGAAGACAGAGATGCAGGGTGTGAGCAATGGAGTGAGAGTTGAATGCCAGCAATTAAGGAGATGCCCACACTAATGCGAACAGATTTGAAAATGCTGTTTATGTGTCAAATGAGGTTCCATCCACACTAACATTTTAGATCATTTTCTAAAAGCTAGCTGTGTTCACACTGAAATGACAAAATTGATCTTATCTTAAGTCTCTGTTGGCTTAAAATTTTAATAACTATAAGTGACAGGGTGGGGCAGAGCACTAATTAAAACTACATTAACCTCCTCTGAGAGAAAAACAATGATACTAGAACATGATAGTGGCAGCTTCTTTTACAGGATATTCTGACAGTTTGCAGAGCACACAATCAAGCTGCTCTCCTACTGAAATGCATTCAATATCCTCTTTATTAGATACAACTCAGTATGCAAACAGTCCACTCCTCCAGACAGTAAGTCACACATAAATAAAACATAAGGATTAAGCGTGCAGTCGGGGCTTAGAGGTTCAGTTATTGCTCTACTTTAAGTTTACACTTTACGAAATGCAATACTAAACACAGCATAACTGCCAGGATCTCTGAGGGCTCCAGAGAATTAAATAATTAAAGGGCAACTCATTTTTTTGAACTTATAGTTTTTATCAATTCGATTGTCAAAACTGTTTTCTCACTAGATTCACGATGAGACTCAGAGCTGGGAAAACCACTGGACTCAGCTTTATAACAGAATCCATGTGTTACTGCAATTTGAGGTAAAGGTAATCATTCATATCACAAAATATAAATACAAAATATATTAATAAATATAAACTAGTCCTGAGCGCTCATTTAGCGATGTTTCATGAACTGTAGCTTACAACTGTTAAAACTGAAAACCTACCTGGTACTACAGTTGTAGCAGCAGGAGCTGACACAACAGGAAAACTTGATACTACAATGCAATCCAATACTTGAGCACCACAAATTACAGCTGTAAAATATTACTCAAGTTGAATCCATACTTGTCTGGTAAGTTAAAACTCACGAGTGTCACAAAAGTAGTACTATTGTTGTTTCTCACAGTATATTATACAGGTGTCCCTACTTTTGTGTCCACCCTATGTTGGTGGACCAAATAAAATGGACACAGAAGTTTATTTTTATTTCAGTCAAAACATATTAACTGAAGCATTATGGTTTTACTGTATCCAATGTGTGACATTAATTTATTAATACATTACTCAAATCATATCATGCAGTTAGTAAACAAAATAATATATTGAAAGACAATTCGTATATAAGTAGGTGTTGGGAATCTGGTGTGTGAATTTATTTTCTTCATTTATTTATTTATAATTATTTATTACCATTATTATGATTATTATTATAACTGTTATTATTTTGTTTTTAAATTTTAAAATGTAAATGTATTAATTTTTTTATTTCATTTTCTACTTTTTTATTTATTTTCAATTTATTTTATCTGTTATATGTACATATTGTTAATTTGTTAGGGTTTAGGTTGTTTCTTAAGGAAACAATAAAAAGCATGATTCAAAATCTAAAAAAATAAAATAAAAATGCACTGAACTTAAGTTGTGTCTTCATTCATACCACAACTGCAATATTGAGTAAAGCCAGCAAGACAACATGATGTAACTGATAACTCCTGCAGCTCTATAACAAGCAAGTCACTTGAAAATAATCAATAATCTGTGGTACCTGGCTTTGTTAGCTTCTTTAGTGACATCCCAGGCCCATGTGATGAAGTTCTGGCTCAGGTAAGAGACAATGGAGTCAGCGCACATCATTTGGGAGCAGAAGACGTTGCCGAGGACACTGTCGTCGTTGTGGAGGTAGATGGCCAGCAGCTTTCTCTGTGGAGAGGAGCAGGAAAAAACTGAGTTTAAGGTTGTGAAAGAAAAGATACAATTGATTGTACAATTGATTCCTTCTGGGCTTTTGTTTTCCTGAAGAGAAACAGATTGTTTTGAGTTGATTCAGTGTTTGGGGAAGGAAAACAATAGTATAGTTGCATATTAAGTTTCAGGAAAAGAGACTTTACGAATTACAAGGTGGATAACCAACTATAACACAAAAACCTCACACTGTCAAATCTGTAATCTGTCTTGAAATGATAAAAATCCAATTAAAAAAAAAAATCAATTGGTTTCATCTGTGGTGCGAGATCTGTCAGCCATGTGTGGTGTTTCATCACTGCAGAGACATTTCCAAATTATATGACCATAAAGTGACATGAGGGACCACTGGGTGCAGAGCCAGCATGACTTCTGCAGACCACAGCAAGGCCACAACTGGCAAAAAAAGCAAATACCAAGTAAAATCAAATGGAGAGCGGTGTAAATAAAACTTCTCTTGGAGGCGACGAAAGATATGGAGAAAACAAAACAGACAAATCACTCTATTTATTTTACACCAAATGCCAGCAGCCTGTTCAGGTTAGTGGCGTCAGGGCCAGACAATATTGACGAAGCTCCAAATCCAAAGATATTGACACCATCATATAAGCCTGGCAGATTCTCCCTACTGACAATCTAATTAAAAAACAAACACACCCACAAACATAAAAGGTTCCAGGGGACAATGTTGGAAATAATGCTCTCTAAATTACATGTCACTTCTCTTGCTATATAAGAACAAATACGAAAAACTCTCTCAGTCGCCGCTTAGTTCATTTTCAACCGCGGCTGTGGAGCGGGAGTCAAAAGGTCTGTTTCTCAGGAGCGGTAATCTAGGCTACGTACGCCAAAAAGCAAAAAATCTACACAGGGCGTAAAAACGTGAGGGGAAGTGAAAGGAGAAGTTGTGCTATACTGTGGCCTGTGTAGAATGGGAATGGGAGAGCACTGCTGTGTTTGCTCAACGATTAGTGCTTTAGAATAATCTCCAGGGCTCCTAGAGAGAAGGAGCTGGGGACTCATTCATTGGGCCGATTCAACGGCCTGAAAAGATTAAACACTCATGCTGAGAAGACAAGCAAATTCAGTCTTGAGAGAGGAATGAGTGTGACGGGAGGGAGATTTACAACGTGGAAAAAAAAAAAAACCTGATACACGCTCAAACACACATGCGCAGATGCACAAACTTTCCTGCGTGGTAAAGTGAAGGGACTCACACTCACACACATGCATGCTCAATTAGAGCAAGTGTAAAGACTAATCAAAGTGGGCATTTTTTCGCCAACTGAACTCCTTCATCTTAGTTAAACTGTCCGTACCCCTCTGTTCCCTCTCTGCTTTCAAGTCAGATCTTTTGTATTGCCTGAGCGGGGAGGAGCAAATCCCTCAGTTCAGCTAAATTACTAGGTCCAACCTGAGCTAGATAGTGACCCCATAGCCCTTCCTCACACCTGTTCACCTAAATCTAAGCTCGCTTTGTGTGTGTGAGAGAGACTGAAGATTTCACGCAATAAACAGTGTTGGCACTGAGTCAGCTTGAGCCTCTGATTGAATAATCAATGTTCCTCTGACTCTGACGGTGGGTCGATAGAGACTTTGAGTCATCCCCACATTTAATAAATAATAATGAATCCTTCATCCACATTTACAATGTCAATATTTCTCCAAAGCCTCATTTGCTTGAGCTGGATATTTTGTGTTGTGTTGTGCTGTCCCCCTCAAAGAGGCCTCTGGAAAGATCTATGATCAGTAAAACAGTTAAACTATTTACTGTACTGTAGTTTCCATCCGGGCTTTGGTCGTATCTCTGAATTAAAGTAAAGCTAGAGCCAACCATGACGTACATCGTGTTTGCCTCTGCCATAGCTCTAACAGTTGCTATTAGCCTGCTTATTTCAATCTAGTCCTAAACAATGATGCTTAAATTGATTAATAACCTTTTGCTTCAGATCATTTATGCTCTTTAACTGTGCTCTGGTCCAGGCATCAAACTCTTCCACTCTTCCAGGCATCCACTCTGCTTCCAGTGTTAACCATAAAAAAACACCTATTCAGCCAGGCCTTTGATTAAGACTGTTTATTATTTTATTCATTTGTTTTATTGTATTTAAGTTGTGAAATTTGATTCTATTTTACAGTTATTGTATTAATCTAGTTTATACTTCACACTTTTTAATGCTGTTACTGTAATTCTAGCTTTTATTACTAATTTCTTACATTTTTATCATTTTATTGTCTCACATGCATTGATCTCTATATATCAAATTGTTAAATTGCTGACTTTCAAAGTTTTCAAGGTCTGCACTTGTTTTGTCTTATTTTCGGCATGTCAGTCATCTGTGAAGCCCTTTGAACTGCACTAACCTGTATTAAAGGTGCTTTACAGATAAAGTTTGATATGTTAAAATTTTAACTAATAATTAATAAAAACATTGAAGGTATGGGTTAGCAGCTTACTTAAAACAATGATACCAACACAGTGGGATGCTATACTGGGAAAAAAAAGTCGTTAACATCCAGAGGTGACGTGACATTTTCACAATTTACTTTAGTAGCATTTCCTGATGAAACAGCAGAGTTTTCACTTTAAGTGTGAATGAATACAGCAACATTCATAGAAGCATGTACAATGTTACTGCATTATCTAATAATTTTTTCAGGATAATCCACGATGATCCACACAATTACTAAAAAAAACAGCAGGACACAGTAATATTAACCTTCTACACTTTACTATTCAGTCAATTATCCCACATACCTTTGTCACTCACCACACATCAGCGTACATTATGAGGAGCAGTGAAAATTTGGGGAAATGCACTAATCAAAAGGAAGCTTTGTCCTTGTACTATACATTTCACCATTACAATAAAGTTAATTATAGTTACAGTTAATGTAGTTGTTATATAGTTCATTATAATTAGAAATAGGGCAGGGAAATATATCTATATTATATCAGTGTCATGATATGAAACTACATGTCTTAGATTTTGGATATCGTAGTATTGTAATATGGCATAAGTGTTTTAAAGGCTGCATTACAGTAGTGATGTAATTTTCTGAACTTACACACTTATTCATCATATCCACATTCCTGATGATTATTTATCTAAAATATCATTGTGTATATATTTTGTGAAAGCACCCACGGTCAACCCTACAATATCTATATTGAAGTATCTGGACAAAAATATTGTAATATCTGATTTTCTCCATATCGCCCAGCCCCATTAGAGATCAGCCATAGTCTTCAAGCGTTGAGTTTTAACTTAACTATGGTATTCTCCACAGTCATGGAGGACAAATTAGGCTTCTATAAGCTTTCTGTGTTTCCCAAGGAAAAAAAAAAAAAAAAAAAACTTTCTGTCCTCTGCTGAATCGAATGATGCCACCAAAACAACAGGGCTGTCTGATGGTAATAATACGTTACATTTTTCATGTAGGCTTGCTATATTATAGGCAACCTTTGAAATCACTCCACTATATCTACTTTTGGCATTTGAATTGGGTGTCTAGCGAAAATAAAAAGCCTAAGCATGACACCAAAATTACCTCCTCCCCTCAAGTAAAAAGCCACATTCACAGCTGTGGAGGGCACTCTGCATTTTAGGGAAAGTTATTATTAATATGACCAAAAATCCCAGATGATATACTGTCTTATATCGCACTACAGTGTATAATGCAAATACACTATATGTACATACTATTGGAAGCCTCTTTGTGGGAACTTGAAGGGGAACTCCAAGGCTCAAGTGGTATCTTTTTCCTGATAGATAGCTAATGGTTTCATTAACTCTCTTCTGTGGATGACATCTGTATCACATGGAGAAGAAGCTTTAAATCACAGGCAGGTATGTTTAATAGTGAGCAGAGAAGACCAGCGAATGAGATACAGACGTGGACTGAAAGGTACAGAAGGAAGGGAGGACAGAGAAGTGCTGATAGTGATTGTTCTACAGATGGCTGGCTCAGTCTGGAAAAGCAAACACTTCAAAATGAAGAGCTCAAATGACTGATCTAATGACCTTGAACACACAGTGGGAAAACACATTCAGATCGATGACCAGCCACACAGGAGGCTCTCCACACCCTGCTGAAAACACATTACGTCTTTATAACAGAAACACCACCACATTCTGAACTAAAGTGTGATTGAACCAACTGCATACAGTTTCCTGCATTTTACCAACACTCTACATTTATTTAACCCTGAGTCCATCTATTTATGCATGAGAGTAATCATTTCAGACGCGTTCAGTGTTTCTTGTGATTTACAGCCCTAGATATGATAGATATACGTACATCTATGTGCTGTTCTGATTCATCGGTGCTCTTTCCTCTTGACTCTGCGAAGCTATTGCGAGGTTTTAAAGCGGATACTTGGCAGTGATAAATCCATGATCTCCCCTCTCCAGCGAGGCTATGAATTTTGATGTGTCTTTGTGTGTGGCAGACAGGAGAGAGGAGTGGAGAGCGGAGGTAGAGTGGGGTTAGAGTGATTAACCACTGCGTTGATGGGGATTTAGTGAGGATCGTGGTTAGTGATGGGTGGCCTATCTCTCTGTACGCTCTGACTAACCACTGATCCCCAAGAGGGTTCAGCTCAGCTCAGCTCAGCTCTGCAGCCCAAAGCATTTTCATTAAGGATGGATTGAGTCTATCTCAACAGTCCCCCAGCACACACCTTCAGAAACACTTCATCAAATGTAGTGTTTTGCTTAGTGATTAGCCTCTCCCAGGCTTTGAGAGAGTGAGACTGATTCCTCTGTTTATAAACCCACTGAGTAGTCCCCCTTCAGTCAAATCTGCCCTATTTCAATATCCCCTTAATGAAGTGGGCTTTTTCTACGACGCAAAACACAAAAACTAGATTCCCCTTTCAAATGGAGGCAAAGAGCAAAGGATGAGATAGCTGGTTGGATGGGAGAAGGGACGGCGTAGATGTGCACATATGCTACTGTGTAATGAAAGCGTCAAAAGCAGCATGTTTTGGCCTGTCGTCTAGGACGCTTGTGACAAAACAGGACAAACACAGAACAGATCAAATAGCTTCTGTTTTCATGCAAAAATCTCTGCACGTATCCAGCTTCCCTAAAGCCACTCTAACCACGGCACAGTTGGCAGACTAAGTCGAGCTCACCCAGAATAAAACAAAATACAGTGAAAATGAATACTATTTAGCCCCTGCGCTGTGTAGAGCACAGTGGTACAGTACAGAGTGTGTGAACACCAGGGAGACATCGGCCATATTGTGCTGGCTTAGGAGAGGAGATCAGCTGGGAAGTAGGCGAAACGCCAAGCTTCTCTTTAGGTTTTTTATTTCTCTGTTTATTTCACACTCTCTCCATCACATACCTTTACCCTGCAACCTTTCATGCCTTTATTCCTCTCTTCCTTCTCCCTCATTTCCTTCCTCTAACTTTCATTTTTTGCACCCTTCACCTTCTCTGTTTTAGTCCCAGCTATCTATTCCTCCCTCCCTCTCCGTGTGCCTGGTGATCTGAACCCCCCTAACATCTTGCTGTGTCCTCACAGTCTAATAAGGCTATAATCCACACAAGCTGTCAGTTGATACATGCATCCTTAAAAGGACAAAAGCCAAAAAACAAGCAGGAAAAGTGGACAGCTAAAAATAAAGCCTCAGCTGTCAGGGTGAAAATTTGACGTAGGTTTTGATGAAATTATATCAATTGTATGAGCCGTCCCCACACAGCATGACACAGAGGGTAGATAAATAACAGTAAACTGAGAAAGTATGAGAAAGGACTTCAACTTTGAATTAAATTAAGTATTAATGCCAACACACTGCAAATGAACGTCATTTAAGGTTGGATGAGAAGTAGCAGTTTTTATTGTTAATGTCATATCATATGCATGTTGGTTAGATTTCTTTTGCTAGCCTTTGTCAGTTTGTGATTAACAGGATTCCTACACATTTACACATCCTAATTTTATTTTCCATAATCAAATTTCCAGATTTTGTGGTAGATTTTTCAGACCATATTAGACATCTGAGCACAAATACAGTCTATCTGCAGGTTTCAACAAGTCCAATTTAAGACTTTTTAAAAACATTTATTTTAAGACCATTATGAATGCAATTTAAGACCCATTTCACGTCCATTTAAGACCACTACGAATGAAGTTTAAGACCTACTTCACATCCATACCGGCAAGAAAGTACTAAGGATGTGAAAAAAACATTGGAACATCAATGTCGTCATCGCTTTACACTGGGCTCACGCACTTCATGCACTCTATCACTCGTGGTCTCCGATGGTTTAACTTTCTCCCTTCTGTTTTTTTCTCATGGGTTACTGGTTGGTGGGTATAAATCAGCACCTTACATTCATAGCATGTACCCTTCCCTAACCATCTTATCTCCCCCTATCTATCCCACATTTTCCCCTCATTTCACTGAAGTGTAGCACTTCGCTCTCTGGCTCGTGATAGGAAAAACCAATAAAGATTAGTTACCAGGAGGGCCGGTGATGGTCACACACGCACTAAAATATTAACATACTTTTGTGCAATACTAAAATAAGCACAGATCCCATAAAAAGCTGTTACCTCCCTCTGTGGTATTCAACGATGGGAGTTAGTGCTGACAGGTGAAAAAAAAAAAAAAACATATCGTCATTGCTGCTATATGACTGATGCTTTATTACCAAGTGTTAAATAAAGAGCACCTCAGCTTTTAGTGAAGGTGTAGCTCCAGCTGTCTGGATGTGATTTTGTTACGGCATGCTCAAAAAACAAAACATTTACAAGCACGATAACACCTTTCTTTTTAAATGAAAGTAACATTAATGGATTTTAAAAGCTGCCAAAATTGAATTTAAAACATTTCTTGAGAGTTTAAGACATTTTGAGGCCTTGGATTCGGGTTATTGGATTTCAGACTTTTTTTTGTGACTTTTTTAGACCCCACAGGTATCCTGAAATAGCAAGATGCTGATTATTGTATTAAATGGTTTTAAAATCCAACTGTTGAAACGTATGTGATTCTCAAAGTGGGGTCCAGGGACCCCCAAGGGTCCTTGCACTCTGTCAGGGGTCCGCTAAATAACTGTGCTGTATCATTAAAAAAATGCATATCTACAGATGGGGAGCCTTTGTGCCAATAAAACAAGTACACTGTGTCCATTACTCCCTCCCACATTAGCTTTGAGCTAAGAGATAGAGATATTATTGTGACACACAGCAATAAGTTAATTATTTTAAAGTTAAAGCGCTTACTGAAAGACAGCTTCAGAATGGTAAGTTTAAATATCTGGATTTAAAGAGAGAGAAAGAGAGGACTATTAGGACTATACCTGCTACTGTTCATTTTCTGAAAGCTTTTAAGATTAAATACTTGAAATGTAGGTTATAAAGCGGAGTCCAAATGTAATTTGAATAAAATCACATCCTTTTCAGAAAAGGTATATAAATGGTATTAACATTCAATAATATTGCAAATTTTCCCGCTACAGGACTAAATAAAAGATTATCTCATTTTGTCTTCATGTGATTCAAACTGAAGTGGCATCTAAGAGTAAAAATGGTATCATAAGGTCAATGCACGTTTTTTTCTTAAAGCTGCAATACTAAACCCCTGCAATGATATTCAGCTTTTCTAAAAATTTAAAATAAATTAAATTTAAACAACTGCTTACCTCCAACTTCTACAGTAACAGAGGGGATGTTCATGGAACTAGAAAAAAGGACTAGACTAGAAAGTCAACTGACTTAGCATTGCACTCCACACATCTTGCCTTGCTTTCAATGACAATTTATTTTTAGAAATTCTGAATATATTTTAGACAAAAAGAACAGGGTCAATAGTCTGGAAACACAAGTATATTTCCAAAATCTCCTTACGTTTTTCCATACTTATCCAGATCTGGAAATGACTAAAATCAAATTCCATACATTTCCATACTGTGTAGAAGAAGAAGAAGAAGATAGTCCTTTATTAGTCCCGCTAGGGGAAATTCAATTTTTTCACTCCGTTAACTTATACACACACATGCACAAACGGGTCCATATACATGCAACAATTGGAGAGATGTCAGAGTGAGGGGGCTGCTCCTGTCAAGCGCCCCGAGCAGTTGGGGGTTTGGTGCCTTGCTCAGGGGCACCTCGGCAGTGCCCAAGAGGTAAACTGGCACCTCTCCAGCTACCAGTTCACAATCAGTTCTTGGTCCATGTCGGGACTTGAACCGGTGACCCTCCGGTTCCCAAGCCAACTCCCTACAGACTGAGCTACTGCCGCCGTAGGAACCCTGTGTTATGATTTTTCAGACTTCAGAAAGTTTTTACAAGTTTGTCAGAGATTATTTGGCCTCTATGGAGTTCTGTGATTCATGATGCAATCAGTGAGCCATAGCCAGATCTCTGCTACGAATACTGCCAACTGGCATTGAGCCGAAAATTTCCTGCCTTTTAGGAAATGTTTGTAATAAACATGAAGTTACTTCAGAGTTATGTGCTTTTCCTTTTGGTTTATATTGTTTGTCTACTGACAAAAGTTCTGTGTCAAAAAACCACCCTCTCATGGGCCAGCGGGAGTGCCGACATGGAGGCTTCCAGCAAAAAAGAAAAAAAAGGATGTTTGGGAAAAAAAACACTACACAATATCAATGTAAACCACAAAAGTAAACCACAAAAGCACTGCATTACAGTGGTCAATCAAACATGTGCAAGCATACATTACAGCAAAAATACCTTGTTGCATGAATGGTGCTAACTAGATTGTTAAACAATCATTGAGATGGAGGAGAAAACTATATCGCAGTACCTTCACAGTTGATGAATTCTGCCTCATGAGAATATAAACCATCACTATGTGGCGTTTTGGCATCTGTTAAGGTTTCAAGCTCAGGGATGTGTTTTTCAAACTAACTCAGACATTTTTTTTAATTTCACACTGGTATCTGTAAGAACATCCCACACCTCTGCAGCACCTTGCCTTTTTAAACACAGTGCTATATTCAGTCCCCTGCAGCAAAGATCTCAGTAAGATTTATTCATGGTCTCGTCCTCTATAGCAAGGGAGAATTGTGTAACTACTACCGGACCAAATCAGTAACACCGACTGACTGGTGAGTACCGATAAGATACAGAATCTCTAATAAGGTGCCCCGCTCATTTTATTCCATCTTTGCATTTTGTGTGTTTCGAGAGCTTTTGCTGAACCTCATGATTCAATCTACAATTTACTGCAGCCTGGACTGCAAACTAGTCATAGACTGAAACTGGTTCTAATACTTAAATTCCCACCAGCTCAGTAATGAAGGAGAAGATATTAGAAACGCAGCATCTCCCTTGACAGATAGAGAATGAATAATATCCTCCTCATTCTGTTTTCCTCTGTGCTGTCTTAAGCAAAGAAAACTGCTAAAAAAAAAATAAAAAAGCAACGGCTGGTCGACACCAAGCAGGGGATGACGTCAGTGCTAAAGGACAAGCCAACATTGGTAGCCTCGTATCTCATACAGTCAAAGTGTGAGTTTAAAAATATAAAAGGGACAAAGAAAAACAGGATTCTATTACCCAATATAGTGTCTTAATAAATTAAAAACCTTCCTAAAAGGCACCATACAGTCAATCAGCGTACTTACATCTCTGGCTTTGCCATAGAAGGCCTCTTGAGACGCCGCCTCCAAAGACCCAATGAAGAACATAGGGTGGGTCTCTCCATACCTAAAGGACACATATAACAGTTCATAATCACACTGTTACTGCTTTGATTTCAAAGTCCCTTAAATGAAAACAAGAAGCATCTGACACTTAGCTGACCTTGAAGAAAATTCGGCAGTAAAGTGCAGTAAGGCATCAGCTTCATTCTCACTATTCTCTGGCACTGTAAGGGGAGGAAAAAATACTTTATGGTCAAGCATTTAATACAGCACCTACTGGAGCTAAAATTACGAGCTCTAATCTAACATTGTTAAGCTGATCCACTGGACTTACTCATAGGTGATTTCCGACAGGTAGAGGAGCCCATTCCAAACATCTCTGAATCGTCCACACCAAACTCTGACGCATCCTCAAAATCATCCCCCTCACTGTCGCTGACCATATGGACATCTGCACACTGTAAACATTCATTTTAGATTTCAACAGAAGTAATTAACAGGAGCATCTTGTTACCATATTTTATTAGTTAGCATGGATACACAGTTGTAGTGGGATATGATATTATTAAAATTCTTTGGTCAAACATACTGCGATAAGCTATATTGTGATTTATTGCCCGTTTTTCAACTGCAAATTATGCAGTTTGTCAACATCTGTTTTATTTAATAAGATAAGTTTTCACTCTGTTCATCTCAGAGTTTTCATTTGCACATCTTGAGGTCAGAGGTCAAGGAAAAATAGCCATACCAGCTTTTCCTCACCAAAATTTAGTGAAACTTTGGAGCATAATTTAGTGTTCTTCCCAAAAAGCTAACAACACATTGTTGGGACCAAGACTGAGCCTGCTACAACCTCTGATAGACTGTTGCATTGTTAACAGGTTACAGGTTAATAGTTTATATAATAGAAGATTAATACTTAATGTATGCGTATCGATACAATATTGCCACGCAAAGCATTGTAATACAGTGTCCAAGGAGAAAGCAATCCACAGAAAAGCGTATGTGTGTTATACCTCTTCTGTTGGTTCCTGGGAATTGACTGGTGAGGACCTTCGACAAACACTGAGGTGATGGCACGGATAGCTGATCCCAGACCCAGCTAGCGTCATCTAAAAACAGGGAACATAATGACAGGGTGATTAAATCTAGTCTAACAAGCAAGACCAACCAGTTGTGTGACATCTTAGATCCTATGTGATAGGGGTGGGAATCATCCAAGACCCCACGATACAATATTATCAAGATATTTAAATCCTGATCTTATTGCAATTTGCTGAGTATTGCAATAAGATATATTACAACATACTGTGATTTATTTCCTTTTTTCAGCTGCAAATTATGCCGTTTGTGAACATGTGTTTTACTAATAAGATACAGTTTTCACTCTGTTCATCTCAGAGTTTTCATTCACATATTTGACAGAGGAACATGACCATGCCAGTTTTTCTTCGCCAAAATTTAGCTTGAATTTGGAGCGATATTTAGTGTTCGTCCCGACCACTGGATTCCTTAGGTTTTCTAGTTTCATATGATACCAATATCTTCACTCTAGCTTTAAGACTGAGCCCGCTACAACCTCTGAAAGACAGAATAGCGTCCAGGCCTGATGGCAGGCCGTCTGATTTTTTTATATTCTTCGTTCGCTCAAAGTGACTTTGAAGTTAAATTGAGTCCTATCTGTCCATCGGGGAGGTGAGTGATGATTATTTCTACTCTTTAACAAAGACAGAACAAAAACAAACCTCACAGCTGGCCCTCAGGTTGTACATCGAAGCACCTTCTCAAATATCAGGAGATACTTTATGACTTTCAAAGACCGGTTAACTCATCCTTCTAATCAGGTGAGAAGCTTGATAAGGTTTCTGTACACCTGTAGTAGCTGGTGGTTTGTAGTGAGAGAACACCTGACTAATGAGCTCCCAAATCCAAAGCCAGGACTGTAAATGTCAGCGTTCAGCAGGGACTCATTACAGCTGGTGTCTCCTGGCTAAGATCCCGAGGGATGCCAACAATACAGGCAAGGCAATTGCAAAAAGTAGTAAGAAACTAAAGATACTCCCTATTTAAAAAAGGGGAAGGCCAGATTCAAGATTGATTCCCATCGTGTAACAACGTGGAACCAAAATATTACTTCAAACAAAAAAAACATGAAGACATATTTGTTCATTCTTGTCAATAGTGACCACTGAGAGCATGACTGGTAACAATCAAACCGTGATTTATAGCCTCAGTGATGCAACAATACATTCACTGCGGTATGAATTGTTAAGTTTGAAGCAGACAGCCCAGATGCAGATACTTTTCTGGGAGAGTGAACTTCTAAACAACAGGGCCAAGGCAGGCTGGGTGTGATAAGAGGCAGAGACGCTGCTTGTCCCCTGCAGAGGTCCTGTGATCTGCTCCATTGTCGGGTGCTACGACACACAAAGAGCAGCTGGACACGGTTGAATCAGGAGACGATTACATGCAACGCCAATTGAGTCTGAAAAGGGCTACACAGACCGCAGGGAGTTTCTCTCTCTGTCTATTAAAATAGAGTGGTTCCTCATGCCGGCCTCAGCTTCTATAGCAGGAGAGAACAGTGTAACCACTGGAGCTTGTCAGCAACATGGACTTACCAGTGAGTACCACTGATAACAACCAGCATATCTAACAAAGTGCCACACGGTCTTATTTTCTTTTCACACGACCTTATCTTCTCTGTTAGAAAGTAAGTTTGCTGCAGCTAGAGGACCAAAAATATTTGCACAAAAAACATCTGGACAGCTGTGGCTGAGCTACACATGTGACTAAGTGCAACCAGTTGGGCAACATGCCAACATATATACCGTAAAATGATTAAGAAATTTGTCTACTGTCATAGATTTTGACTGTTAGTGTTTATATGGCAGTATCTGTTCCTTCATAACCAGTTGTGGAAAGTAACTACTCAAATGCTGTACTTCAGTACAATTGTGACGTGAGTATTTCCAATTCAGGCTACTTTATTTCTACTCCAATACATCTCAGAGTAAAATATTGTACTTTTTACTCCACAACTTCTATTTAATAACTATAGTTACTTTGTAGATTTGTATTACTAATATAAAATAAAATCAATTAATAAATGGTTTACTGTTATAGATCGAACTACACAGCCTTATTTAAAGTAATTAAAATGAGCTCCACCTTTACCAGCTGCAAAATTAAAGTGATGAACACACTAATGCATCAATCATTCTAATACAATAATTTAATATATATTATTCTGCATCAGATAAAGATATTCCTTTATTAGTCCCACAGTGGGGACATTGGTTGTGTACAATGGCGAATGGGATAGTGCAAAAACAAGAAGCTAAACAAAAGTAGACAGACATAAAATATGACAATTTATATAGAAGGCAGTATACTTTAAGCATATTTTGATGCTGATACTTTTGTATTTTTACTGAAGTAATAGCTTTAATGCAGGACTTTTACTTGAAACAGAGTTTTTCTACAGTGCGGTATTAGTACTTTTACTGCAGTAAAACATCTGAGTACTTCTTCCACTACTGCTCAGAACTTTGGATGTATTAGACAGCAGGCCATATAAGGACAATAAGGAAGACTGCTCTATGGTAAGACTGAAATTTTTTGTGATTTTTGTATCAGTGTTTTTGTATCAATGTGATGAGACCCTCTCAAACTAAAAACAGACACACTGGCCTGGTTTTTGTATCCATACACAATTTCGTCAATGATTTTTAAGAAAATATAATGTATCACCATTGCACAAAAGTGTCTTCAGCCAATCAGCCTGCTCTGTCAGAGGTTCAAGAGAGTGTTAAATAATATAATTCAAGTTCACATCACACTTTTAGATCTTTCAGTAACCAATTAAAACAATGGATGATTAATACATACACATGTCAGCACTAAACTCTCTTTTTGCTGTTTCTATAGATATGTCTTACTCGTCTGCAGTGTTGTCGTATATGTATAAATGTCACTACTGTTTCGACTGCTTTTAACAACCGTGTGTCCTTTCCAACATTTAAACTGTACGCCCTTTAATGTTTTCATTTTGATGAAGCTTTGTGTAACACCTTGGCCAGGGAAAACAAATGTTTTAGCCTTTTGGCTAATTATGGCATTTCTTACATCATGTGTATTCTTTTAATTTGCACTGTCCCTTCTAAAATAAAGTTCACTTAAATCAAGATATAGATTGTTATTGTGACATAAAATTACATATACCTTGACAGAGGGTTACTGTACATTCATAACGTTCATCCTGAGGGTGCGACCATGTTCTTTGTCCCTTAGATGTGGTCATTTATACACAAAGTTCAGATTTGAAATTATATCAGTTGTTTGCATAAAGATTTTTTTGTGAGCTAAGATAATGGACTCTGTCTCACCAATCCCCAGGAGAGGAACAACCGTTTTACAATTTAGGGATATACTGATTAACCACTGTGTCTTAAATTCCCACCAGCTCAGTAACCAAGGAGAAGATATGAGAAACGCAGTATCTCCCCAGACAGTTGGAGAATGAATAATATCCTGATGAATGTTCCTCCTCCATGTTGTCTTAAGAAAAGAAAACTGCTCAAAAAAAGCAGCGGCTGAACTGCTACGCAATTTTGAAACTACGCAAACAAAGACTGACATCACAGCTAAAGGGACAAGCCAACAATGAAACCCATAACTAGGGCTGCAACTCACTATTATTTTCATTGTCGATTCATCCGTCGATTATTTTCTCGATTAATTGATTAGATGGTTAGCCCATAAAATGTCAGGAAATGATCAGTGTTTCCCAAAGCCCAAGATAACGTCCTCAAATGTCTTGTTTTGTCCACACCTTAAAGACATTCAGTTTACTGTCATAGAGGACTAAAGAAACCAGAATATATTCACATTTACGAAACTTGGACTTTCTGTCTTTAAAAATTACTCAAACCCAAATAGTTTCTGATTAATTCATTTAAAAGCTGACACAACAAATGTGAGAAACATGGTTTCTTGTTGAATTAAAACCTTTCCTCTGAGACCTCAAACAGTGAGTCACCCCAGACACAGTAACAAAGGTGTACACACAGAATAGAAGAAACAGATAGTATTTCTTGTGTATTACCAATTAGCAGCGAGTGTACTCTTGAAAATTAGAAGAGTGTAAATGTCACAGCAAGGACAGCGGAGTATCCCTGGAACACCTACGAAGAACACTTAACCGAATTGCCTCGTCTTTGCTCGTGTAACTTAACTCTAACTAATTTAGTAGTCTGGTCCTGTTTATTAGATCCTTGTGTAATTCATATTTTCCAGAGTAATGGGACAAAAACTTCATTCCCCCAACAGTAAAAGTAAAGTAAGTTAGCAATAGTTTTTGTTGAACAAAAGGAAAAAAGTGACTCAAAGGGAAGCTATTTGAGACATGATGGGTCTCAGGCCTGAGGGTGAATTAGCACTGAGAGAAAGTTGTAGGTATTGAGTAGGACAAAGACATACAGGGTCTGAGCCTTGAGGATGTGAAGGCATGGCCCCAAGTCCATTCTGCCCATTCCCCAATCGAGTGGCAATCAAACGTGAGAATCTTAACAGCGTCCGCCGAGAGGATCCCCATAAACCCTTTACCCCCACTACTCACAATGAGAGGCTTTCGTCTGAGGGCCTAATAAGTGTATAAATAAAGTTGATCACTTCCCCCGTCAAAGACAGCCTGGAGGGTTTGGGCTGACATGGATGCAAGGAGGGGAGGTGAAAAAAAAAAAAAAAAAATTGAGTTGAGTGCCTCTCAATCCCCTTCCTCGCTTTGACCCGATGGCTTCTCCTGATGTTGAGGTACACAAGTGCAGCTTGGCGGCTCAGTGGTAAAACGTGGAAACAAGGCTGAAGCGCCGCAGGGCACGGGGGTTGGGGGGATGAGGTTAACCCCCCCAAATGACCCTCTCCCACATCTCCACACAAAGGAACTGGCTCCTCTTTTTTGGATTCTTTTAATTAACACTTGCATTGAGGCTCTGAGCATTCAGAGGCCGATACAGGGAAAGAATTTTCTCTTACCCCCCTCCCTCCTTTCCCTCTTCCCTTCAACCCTTTCTTCCCTTCTTTCTCTCCCTTCATTCTCTCTGTGTTTCATTTTTTCTTTTCTAGTGTAGGCAGTGTTTGGATTAGGTGTCTGGCTGTGAGTGTGAGATAATTACTACTGACAGCTGCACCACAACCACAGTACCACCTTACTCCACTTTCTCTTTGATGGAGAAAGGGAAGAACGGCGACAAAAGTGGGAAAGAGTTGACAGTAAACTGATAGGAGACGAGGAAGTACTGACAACATGAGATAAATTAAAGCAGCAGTAGGTAGGACTCAAGCAAATAAGATTTAAAAAAAGTTATTTGTATAAACTATATCCTGACAGTAGGGCATGAGACAGGTAATCAGAAAAAAAATCCTGTTCCTCTGTGTCCTCCGGTGCTCCTAACGGCATCTGCAAGATTTCACAGACCGGAGGAAAACAACCAATCAGAGCCGAGCTGGAGCTTGCCGTCTCTGAACAGCTGTCAATCACTCGCAAACTCTGATCAAACGGTCAAATTAGGCAGCGCTGATCAAATATGAATCAATATCCTGTTACCGTAATACCTATTTCTCTCCTCAAATGTTTTCAGAAACATCTTGTAGTTGCTGTTGTTGTAGCTGTAAAATGAGGAAGTTTGCTCCGGCTGGTGGGCGGTGCTTGGTATTTCCTCAACTTGATCTCAACATGGCTGCCAGGTCAAAACTTTCTCATTTTACAGCTAAACAGTTCACTGAACTTTTGATCGAAGTATGTGAGTGACTGACAGCTGCCTCCGTTGAATGAACAGCCAATAGGAACGCTCTCTCTCTCTGAAATGAAATGTGATTGGCGTTCCGTCACAGGATAAATGTTAAAAGCCTGAAAACAGATCCATGAGGAGATGCAGAAGTCTAGTTATCGCTCAGAGCACTTGAATTACAATATTCTGACAGGTTATTAGGGGATTTTTGCCCAGTGATGCCAAAAACATTCTGCCTACTGCAGATTTAATACATGATAGCAGTAGGAAGCCAGAAAGACAGGCCAGGTGTGCTCCACCCTTAACACCTGTTGGTTTCCTTGTTCCAGGCTCCTTTGAGCCTTGCTGAGGATATGCCTCTCCTGATTAGTATCTGGGGTCCTGCACAGTGTGTACACACACAAACATATGCAAATACAGAGCTGGAAGCTAAGGTAGGCATAAATAAATGAGTGTTGGATCAGTGGGAGGCTTAACAGACACAACCATTTCTGTGAAATAAGAGCTTCACAGACCGCATACATACAAACAGAGGAGATAGAAAATGAGACTGACAGACTAACTTCGTGCTGAATGTCACCTGAAAACAGCCAATCACACAAGGGAGGGGGGCTCTGCCTGAGCTTACTGCTGAGCCCTGTTGCTACGGAAACCACCAGGCCCCCCTCAATAAATCCTGGGTTTAATAGGCCCCTATCAGGTAGAGGAGGATTCCATTAATGCCAGCTGGGAACTGCAGGAAGGCGCTGGCCTACAAGGCCAGGCACCTCCGAGGCTCCGCAGCATTAATACATTAGCAAACACCATGAAACACTGCATAAATGTCAGCAATTACTGGCTAGAAGGAAGGGTGGGTGGTGGTGGGGGTTGAAGAGATGAGGGGATGTAATAAGGATGTCCCACCAGCTGTCAATCACTCCAACAGGTGTGGAGGAAAGACTGCCAATCAAAACAGCGCCAATGAGACGAGGCCTGTCTGGAAACTCTCCATGCTGTGTTGTTTAGGTGAAGGAACAGAAGAGAAGGGGACGGAGGACGCAAGAGGCTCAATCAGCACAAACAGCACAGGAAGTTGATGTCCTGCTGGCCTCTCATATTGATCAACTGTTGCCAAAACCTGTGTCATCATCTTCAGCACTGTTCACAACAGCTTTGCCACAGTCAAGAGAATGAGGAGGAATTTGAAGGCAGAGCAAGATGATAGTATTCATAAATAATGCTGGAGTATTTGTTTGAATCTACATGGAGTAAAATTAATTCCTTTATGTTTTAAATACAGCAAAAAAAAAAAAAAAATTCCAATGGATGACTTTTGTGGCACTGTCAGCTAGGGCTGTCAATTGATTCAAATATTTAATTGCTTGATTGTCCATAGTTAATCGTGATTACTTGCAAATGAATCACACATTTTTTATCTTCTCAAAATTTACCCAAAAGAGTATTTAATATTAGTAACAATGTGGGAGTGGGTAATAAATAATAAATAAGTTGCTTTATGCAAATGTATATATATAACTGGAAATCAATTAACAGAAAACAATGACAAATATTCTCATTTCTTAGCATTAAAAAAATATGCTCAAATCATAACATGGCAAACTGCAGGCTGTCAGTGTGTCAGTGTGCTGAATTGACTCTGACTTGCACCAAACTGCATGTGATTATCATAATCAGGAATATCATGTCTGTAACGGGGAGACTCATGAGTACCCAGAGAACCCATTTTTAGTCACATATCTTGAGTTCAGAGGTCAAGGGACCCCTTTGAAAACAGCCATGCTTTTCCTCACCAAAATTTAGCTTAAGAGCATTATTTAGCCCTTTTCTGGCATGGTTGGAACCAATGGATTCCTTAGGTTTTCTAATTTCATATGTTATATATCTTCTCCCTTGCTTTAAAACTGAGCCTGTATACATTACAGATATTAGAGGCGTTAAAATGAATACGGGTTAACGCACTGTCATATTACTTTTGACAGCCCTGCTGTCAATACTGCTGTAGGGCTGTCGCAATCACCGCAATACTGTAATACTGCACTACTGACAAGTCAACCACAGGGGATGGCAAGCAACTGCCGCAACCGCTATGTTCATATTTTTTCTTTGAGCACTGCATATTCCTTCACTGTGACACCCCTACACTGTTCTGATGTTGTGAACCTGATGACAATATATGCCAAACAGTGAATATATTAGGAACACTGGATTCATGGCACCTAAAAAATGTATTCAAGAAAAATTCTACTTGCTGACTTACTGAGATTATTGCTGCAGTTAATGTTTTCTGTTGTAATTTATATAAACACTGACCAATATTTCACACATACATGACCCAGGTCAACTTAATCTGCCTGCTAGAAATGAGCATCGCCTCACGTTGCTACTGCTTCAACTCCACTTTGTGCCGCTTCCTTTTACATTCAACTTCCTTGGTCTAACATGACATATGATAACACAGTGCACTGAATGAACTGATCTGTTGTCCAGTGCTACTTGAGTATTATCCATCCTGATCCAATTTCAACTCTCCAGAGCACAATAAACAATGAAACACATTGAGTGGACAGTATCAGCAGGGAGGGTGATGTAACGCGTAACTACTAGTTTCACTGAAAGGTGAGAATTTCTTTCTAACAAAATTATTTCCTATGCCTCAACAATACATAAACAAACAATGCCACCACTCAAATATCAACTGATCAACTGACAGGTGAAGCAGATACTCTGAACAAGTTGATCAATCGAATGAACAATAAGAAGAAAATATTTGTGCTTCTTGTGTGTCCAAAACAAATTTTCACATCTTCACTTATGACTCTATGAAGCAGCAGCTGAAACAGAATTCAACAAGTAACTACTAACTCTACTGCTACAGTATCCATGCTAAACGCAACAATGCTAGTATTATCATAGGTAGTACTGGGTATCGCCTCTAAAACACACACAAACAATCTATTGAAACCTAATGTCAGCAAATTCTTAAGTACTGCATCAACATTTAGTGCCATGAACTGTACTTAAATGAAATATAGTACAATATAAAAACTGAAACTGATAAAAATCTGGAAATATATGACTGAAAGCAGCAGTTCCCAACCTGGGGTCCAGGACAAAGATCAGAGGGGGTGCGCCGGGATTTGTCTGCTTTGAGGCTGTCAAAATTCACAACATGTTTTTATTAGGGCTGTCAAAGTTAACGTGATAATCACGCTTTGTGATTTTTACCTTGTAGTGGGCTCAAAAAAACTAGACTGAAGATACTGGCATCATATGAAACTAGAAGAAGAAACCAAAAGGAATTCATTCGTACTAACTATGTCACACTAGCTTGTCACAAAGGAAAGTAAATAACACTAAATCTTACTCAACATTTTGGCGAGAAAAAACTGGCATGGCCATTTTCAGAGGGGTCCCTTGACCTCTGACCTCAAGATATGTGAATGAAAATGGGTTCTATGGGTACCAACGAGTCTCCCCTTTACAGACATGCCCACTTTATGATAATCACATGCAGTTTGGGGCAAGTCAAGGTCAAGTCAGCACACTGACACACTGCTTACATTTGCATAAAGCAAGCATATTTGTCCACTCCCATGTTGAGTTTTTTTTAAGGTTGATGATGTCAGAAATATTGGTGGTGAGGGGGCTCAGCTGTTCTTAGACACAAGTATGGGGGCAAATAGGTTGGGAACCACTGACATAAATAGTAAGTTTACAAAACCTTCAGAGGTTATTTTCAATGTGACATTTTCAAATGTTGATGCTACACAGTTCAGTTGGTTTCTCAAAAAGTACTGAGGTTTGATACCCAGCCATAGACACAGTGTGCACAATAAGGAATTTGCAAACTCACAAATGCAAATATGCACATAAACAAATGTAAATGCAAAGCAGGCAAACACAGCCATATCACACACTTAAAGGCAAAGCAGAGTTAAGTAGTAATCGATTCCTGAAAGCGGGCTAGTGTGCGGAGCTAAACGTAATCTGGGGCCTCTGGCTGCCATGTTTATTGGCCCAAACCCCGGGAGATGAGACTGGGCTAATGAGCTAGACACTAACACTGGCTCCCTACCCGCCTGCTAGGCCAAGCCAAGCCCTGGGCTTTCTCTGTTAATACCTTCAGACGTTTCAATAAGAGGCCTGCGGCTAGAGCAGAGGCCATTATTACACTTCTGTCTTTGTGCTTTTTAATATCACCTCATCCAGGAAACACAGACGCTGCAGATGTGTGTTAGCCAGGTGCCCACCGGGCCTATGATGCCACAATGAGCTGCAATCTATTCGTGATCCCCAGCAATCATATCCACAGCTACCTACCGAGCTGAGGTTCACTGATAACCACAACGCAGATAACAAAAATATAAAGGTAATAAATAGGATTACTTTACTTTATCCTTACTTGTCTTAACATTACATTGAGATTGGGATGGCTTACTTTGTGATGAAATTCACACAGTAAGTACTAGCATGCATTGCTGTTTTTTAGTGGTTAGGTCAAATAAAGCCTTTTCACATAAAAAATAGAGTGTATATGCATTTTTTTAAACACAGGAAAACCTGCAAAAATAAGCTCCTTTCCCATTGCCAGCAGACAAATATGCCTTTTTTTGGGAGCTGTGGTGGTAAACAAAATGAAAATATTACAGTAGTAACTTCTTTTTTTATGTTATTAATACAGTCTTTCTTTCAAACCAGAGTTGGTGATTGTTGGAACAGTGAAAAGACTAACAAAAAATGGTTTTATTTTGTTTCTTCCGAGTTTGAATGAAGTTTGTTCTCCAACAATCAGCAGGGTAAAATTACTGTGTTTGTGACTGGAGTCTGGTGGCTTTATAATAATAAAAAATAAATAAATAAAGTTAGTAAAGTTAACAAATTGTCCAAATACATTTTGATTTTATTCATTATTTAATCACTTCAACGCATGTCACATAGCATTGCACTAGAAAGGGACGTAAATAAGCGTTTCTACCCAGGTGTCATGACTCCGTCACTGCAGTTCAGAGCTGGAACCGAATGACGGAAAATAAATGCTGACTGTAACCTTTCCCACTGAAGGTAAAAGTCCGATGTTAGTGGGTTTTAGTGGGGGTTTTGTTGTCCAGTGGGAAATATTCTTGCAAATGAAAAACATCAAAATGTTTTAACATCACCTAAAAATATTTATTTCCTTAATGTTTAAAAATGTATCTCATTTTATTTTCCTGCAATACATTTTTGAAATACTGATTCTTGACAATTATTGGAATTACCTACAATTATGCCATTCACTTATCTATCATAGGTTTTTGAAATATTAATTATTATATTCTATGTTGCATTATTTTATTAGATATTATAAAAGCAAAATAAAATACGGTAACCTATATAAATATTTAGCACTGTGTGATGTAATAATGTTTCCATTGGTCAAAGTCATAGAGAAATATGATAAAAATACACACCACAAAAACATAGTTAAATCTACTGCAGCTGAACACCAACATCCTCAACACAGTTTTTAAAATGTCTGTGGTTAGCTCTCTTTCCTCGATGTGAACAGGAAAGTCATAAATCACAAGCTGCATGTTGTGGTTGCAAACTGAGAAAGTCATTTGGTGTCATAATACATGAGCACAACACTGAGGTCAGTCATTCCACCACATTCCCACAATGTGCTTTCAGATTTGAACTAAGATTTGTATTTCTGTTGTTTACTGATCACATAGCTGGATGTCTACAAAGATAATGCTAACAATGATAAATCTGTATCATAGCTGTATGGTTTGTTTGGTGGTTACCGGCTTTACAATTGTCTGCTCTGAGCTGTAATGGAACAAAATAAAGCAAACAACCTCCTGTAGTGAAAGGAGGGACAACCTTTTGTCCTTTGCCCCTTTAGGCACATTAATGGTGTAATGTATTTGCTCTCACTGTTAATCTTTACTTTGAGTCAAAAAAAAAAACAGGTGCAGTTATTGTTCATTCACTTTGAATTTTTGAGACTATAATAATGGGTGACATATAGAACAGCCTGTAACCACCAAAACACTGTATATGGAGAACAGGTTATTAATCACAAAAGTACACGACCACCACTGAATACAACATCTGTAGTCTAGTTGCTACAGCAGAGCCAGTTCTAGTATAGGACACATATGAAAACAGACAAAGTCAATACCAATACTCCAATAATCACATAGACCTAAAAGGAAAATGTTAGCTAGGGGTTGACACAAGAATGTGTGCACAACAGCTCCTCAATGTAGCACGATAAACCATCCCATACAATTAGCATGGGAACACATAGGCCGTCAAAGAAGGGGTGAGACAAAAGGGGTCAGAGGTTCCTCAAGGTTCTGTATGAGGGCTGCTTCTGATCAGCTTGACTGTGTGCGGGGTGAATGGCTGGGAAGAGCGACCCCGAGACGGGAGAGGTCAGCGGGACTCAATGATGTGAGCTTTAATGTCCACAGATAGAGGACACAGGATGGGAACCGTCTTTGACATCTTAATTAGCTTCAACATCTTACTCTCATGCTTCTGACAGATGGTTTCGGGATGGCTTACAGCGTGTGGAACAGTTTCCACTATTAGTATTAAAATCATGCACATCGGTGAAACATGGGCTTTAATTTGGGCTTGACTTTTAATTTTCTTTGAGAAGACTGTATTGGATCCAAGAATCAAGTGACAGCAACGTATAGGCAGCATTTACAGTATACAGAGGAGTGCAGATAGATGTGGACATGTTTTCCTGTAGAGCTGTTATAGTACGTCTGGGTAACAAGTGTTGGATTGTGTTTTTATGTGTCTTTGTTTCTTACAGAGTCATCACACGATGACGCGGGCCATCCCTCCCACTGTTGATGCCGGACTGGGATGTTGGTCAAGTCTGAAATGTTCCTCTTCACCTGCAAACATAAAGAGAAGATATAATTATTAACAGAGGTGGGAATCCCCACAATACTGAAGTCACAATATGATCTTATTGCGATTTTAAACATTTTGTGATAGCCTGTGGATTGTGATATATGTGTATTATTATTACTTATTACCTCTCTTCAAAAGCATGTTATGCAGTTAAAAAAAGCAGAGCATCTGTTTTATCGAAGATGTGAGTTTTCATTCATATATTTTGAGGTCAAGGGCCCCCCTGAAAAGGGCCCCCCCCCCTCTTCCCCCCCAAAATTTATCATAATTTTTGAGCATTATTTATCATTCTTCCCCACAACCTAACGTGACTTGAAACCAGTAAATTCCTTAGGTTTTCTGGTTTCATATGATACTAGTATCTTCACTTGAGCTTTACATCTGAGCTTCTACAAGCTCTGAAAGATAGAATAGCGGTCGGGTCCACTGGCAGCCAGAATTGTTCGTTCATATAATAAAAGGTTGATACTTGACGTCCGTATATCAATAGAATATTGCCACACAAAACACTGCAATACTGTGCTGTATCGAGTTTTCCCCAAACCCCTATCAATTCAATTTTATTTGAAATGTTTATTTGAAATCACAATTTTGCCTCAGGGGGCTTTATAATCTGTACCAGATACGACACCCTCTGTCCTTTACAGAACGACCTTCTCAGCGGATAAGGAAAAATTCCCCAACCAAAAAAAAAAAACTTTTAACACGGAAAAAAGAAAAAATGTAAGAAACCTCAAGAAGAGCAACAGAGGCTTGATCCCGTCTTAATTAGAGTATATTACAGAGTAACTATAAATCTCCATTAAAAATGTTTATACTTATATGTACAGTATACTCCTTATCATCCAGACATTATTGAGTAATATTAAAACTGAAAGTGGAAACTATTTCCACAACTAATTTAACAGCAAACACAAGCTTAGAAATTCTAGCTAGGGCCACATTAAAGTCTCCTCTATTCAGCAGCATGAGGCAAAAGTCGGATGGAAGCAGAGAATGAAGGAGGAGATGAGTCAAAAGGAGAGAGGAGGAGAAAAAAAAGAGTAAAAAAGACAGCCAGTGTTATCAGCATTCCTCAGATGCCACAGCTAATGCCCAGCAACAACAGCCCCACGCTCTGAAATGAACAGTATTTCTCTTTTCCCATTCATGCGCGGACGCTGTATCTGCATCACTTAATAACATTGCGTGCTTTTAAACAGTTAGCAGCCAGCAGCGCCTGTCACCGCTGAGCGCTGCGTTACACCGTCCAGTGGGTTGTTGGTTTAAAGCCCTAACGCCAGCCTGATGTGCGCCAGCCGAAGGTGATCAAAGCCCCGTCGGCGTCTGAGCGCTGGCGGCCGTGGATTCTAGTGCATTTGTTCAGCAGAATTCTGCCCTTCGGGCCCGCGGGGCTGGACACTGATGCGGAGAAAACTGTCAATTGTGGAGCAAAGATCCCTCTACACACGGGTCAAATCCTGTCTTTGTAAAAAGCACTGAAGAGAGATGGATCCTTGGGCATATGCAAGGCTGCTGGTCACAGACGTGGAAACTTAAATACGCTACAAACACAAAGTCAAAGCCAATGTCAGGCAACGCAGCTGCAAAACACTGAGCTAAGAAGACTGCAGGGGCAGACTTTTCTTTCACCTTAATAGTCTAATATCACTAAACTTTGCATCTGTATATCTACATGTGTCTGAGAACACAAACACACTGGGCTGCTTGCATAAATTATTATATTTAAATCTGAATATATCCCGTTAGTCAGGCAACAGTATAATATCAAAGTTATCAATCTCTCAAACGAAGTGACATTTTATTTGTGCTGGCCCACAGCAAAGCAATCTGCAGTACAAACAAGCTGAGAAACAAATAAAAGAACAATAATAAATGAGTGGCACAGTCCATCCTTTGTCTTTCTATCGTAAATCCCACATCACACTGCTCCTTATGAAGAGAAGCTATGGCCAGGATAGCAGACTGGGGTCAGAGCGGGTGGCCAGTGTTATTACAGAGTGTAATATCTGTGTTTGACCAGCCGGACTACAGGGATTTGACTGACCGGCTGGCCAGCCGATGAATAGAGGGGAAAAGGGAGGAAAGGAGAGGCATAAACACTAGTAATGAAGAGGCTGCAGTCAGAGGTTAAAGCAGCATCAGAGAAACAACAAACTAACGCCCACCACAGAGGGAGTGAAGGTGAGAGGTGCAGGAGGAGGAGGAGGAGAGTGGAGACAGACCGTAAAAGGCACCTGGCAGAGGACAACCTGATCTCAGCACAGAAGCAAAACAGAGCTACACACACCTGGCCTGCCCACCTGAAACTACACTCACTCAGGTCTTCTCTGACCATATGAAAAGCATAGAGATAATATCAGAACCGTATCAAAAACAACCAAAGTAATTTCAAACATACAGCAATGGAACAACAGGGTGACACAATGCCTTGCCCTCGCTTCTCCAGGTAGCTGAAGTTTTTGCTGCAGCCCTGGGTTACAAAGCACTGCATGTGGTGACCACAGTCGCCAGCATACAAGGAGCAATACTGTCTTATGCTGCCCCCTGTCTGCCACAACAGCCATCCCACTGACAAGTTAGTCTGCAAAAAATTATATTCATCTGTGGGGAACTAATTCTTCATAGCAAATTTTACTTACAATCACAAGCTAAAACTTTGAGTATTGTTGGTATGTCATTATATGGCACTGGGCTGTATAGCTTAATAAGCTGAGCAAGGCACCAATGATGAAATGTATCCATCAACCAGACTTGGAGAAACAGAAGCTAAAATGTAAAGGAAGTGTCTTTAACAGAGTAGATCAGGATTTAAATCAAAGTCTTAGTAACAAATACAGCGCTGCTGATTTGTGTTGCTGTTCATGTAGAGATGAGGCAGGGGTGTACAAGCCAGTTATATAAACACAACATTAGCTAGACTGGCTGCGGTGCTGAGCTGCTGGGCAATACGCCTCACGGCAAAATTAATGATCCAATCATTGTAAATGCCAATTGCCTGTAATCCCTGGCTGGAAGCAAATCAAAGAGAAGGAAAGGTTTCCGTTAAACAGTCACAAGCTCTCTCTCTCTCTCTCTCTCGCTCTCTTTCTTCGTCTCCCCTAGGCACCAGATGCCTTCCTTTCATTCCTTTTTTTGATCCAACCTTCCCTTTCTCAGCTCGGTAGCCCTGTGTCTGCATTTGGTTCCTATATGTCTCCCAGCTGCGGAGTAGAGATGGGGCCCAGGCCCAGCCCCGGGGGGAGGCAGTAGAAGAGGGAAATCCTCAGGACAACTGGTCTGGTCACGGACACCCTGAAACCAGCAGCCATCCCTATTCTACCCTCTACTTCCCTGGCAAACATTTGCTCTCCAGCTTAGCTCAGAAGCTAGCCAGCAACTTACCCCCACACTCTTGTCTGGTAATGCCAATCAGAGTCTACACAGCCCATGCGCTCCAGAGATGGAGAAGAAAGAAGGTGGACAAGGGATGCTGGGAGAGAGAGATGGAGCATGAAGGGATAGAAAGGGAGGGGCAAGGGCAGTTCCCTGAGAGCCACAAGGCAAAGCCAGAGCCTTTGGCAAAGACAAACAAGAAGATAGGACTCTATCCCCATTGATATGCACAAGCAGGGACCATCGGCTAGTCTTCAGCTAAGACAAAAGGGAGAATGGAGAGAGAGAGGTGCTCTGTAGTGGAGTCCATATGTGTCTGTGAGTGGACACAGTATGAGCAGAAAAGGGAGTCAGGCCGGCTGAATATGGTGTTACTTCTTTGTTACTTCTTCTTATGATGACAGAAATACACTCCTCTTCTTAGTGTCTTTTATTGTTGTTTTTATCTAAAAAATCTCACAAATGAACTCCTTGTCTTTATTATGAGCATCACCAATGACTCCAAACTGCCTCTACTGACTGCCTGTGGTTGCACCTGTAGCTTTCCAAACTGGCTACTGAAACTTTTGGACTCTACATAGTGTGCACACATGGTTTAATGACATATTATTTCCTAACACATTACAGTACTAAAAAAGGAAAGACGCCTGTTCCCTGGTTAAAGAGTAAATATATAAAGAGCATGGTCAACATGGGGCAAACAGAGTCCAGATCTATGCAGGTTAAAGTTCTGGGCCTCATTTTCACCGCAGGGGGCCTTGAGATGCCTAAAGACAAGCATGCGTAAGAAAAAGACCGCGACATGGAGGCCTGTTTAAGCCCACATTGTCCCGTCTCTATCCCCTATGGCCTCTTACAGCACCCCCACCAAGCCAACAGTCCTTTGCCTCCTTTCCTTTTCCATGGTTCCCCCTCCCACACCGTGGGGACCCCTCCCCAGTGTTTGTAATCCCAGCAGAAACACTTAAGGTTCACAGTGGGTGCTCATCAAAACCATCTGCCTGAGAAGAGGGTGAGAGGAAAAGAGAGAGATGACGGAGGGAGGAGAGAAAAGGAGAGAGCGGAGGCAGGAGAGGGAGAAAACCAAGAAGGCGAGTCGCCTCCTCCAGTGCAGATGTTGGTTGTACTAATCTGTTCAATTAGCACCATTACAAGCCCCGCTAGTAGCCTGATTATTATTAGTGTAATCTTCACCCGCACCGAGCAGCCGGTGGCTGTCGTGAGCAAAGAACTTAAGAGGAACACCTTTCACTGCTACTGGAAAGTAAATAATTAGCTGGATGTAAAACATAGAGACAATTAAGATGAAAAATATCCCAGAAAAACAGGAAATAAATGTTATATAAATCTGCCACAGGAATGAAAACAACTCAAGACTGTTCTGGTCCCATGTATTTAGTGCAAAAGATGACTACTTAAAGAGGAACTACACCCATATTCATAAATGTTATTCCTGTGGTCTAACACAGTCTCCCAGATCCAAAAACTAGACTGCTAAAACTAAAACTTTTGATGTGATACAGTATGAAGTGTGGAGCTGCTCTATAGACAATGAACTGGGAGAGATGTACTAGATGACATTGAGAGCATCCAGGGGAAGGTTGTGAGTATATGGGAACATTTTCTGTTTCACAACTGACAACACTACAATAGAATGAAACTCATTTGGGAATAAAATCATAAAGTCAGTCTCCCATTCACTGTCTACAGGGCAGCCCCAGACTTTATACCCTGTGACATCACAAGTTGGAGACTTGCTTCTCTGGTTTCTGGCTTTTAGAGAGGGGAGCTCATGTTGACTAATATTGGTTGAACTTTATTAAGCCATGGAAATAACTAAGGCTGTCAAGTTAATGTGACAATACCGCATTAACACAAATTTAAACACTAATTTCTTCAATGCATTAATGCAAATTGTGAATTTTAAGGTTGTAGTGGGCTCAGTTTTAAAACTAGAGTGAAAATACTGGTAGTATATGAAACTAGGAAACCTGAGGAATCCACTGGTACTCGGTTGTCATGAAAGAGGCTAAATATTTCCCAAAATGCATGGCCAGTTTCAAAGGGGTCTCTTGACCTCTGACCTCAAGATATGCGAATGAAAATGGGTTCTACTGGTACCCACGAGGCTCCTCTTTACAGACATGCCCACTTTATGATAATCACATGCAGTTTGGGGCAAGTCATAGTCAAGTCAGCACACTGACACACTGACAGCTGTTGTCGCCTGTTGGTCTTTAGTTTGCCATGTTATGATTTGAGCATATTGTTAATGCTAAATGCAGTACCTGTGACGGTTTCTGGACAATATTTGTCATTGTTTTGTTTTGTTAATTGATTCCCAGTATTATGTATATACAAGCATATTTGCCCACTCCCATGTTGATAAGAGTATTAAATACTTAACAAATCTCCCTTTAAGGTACATTTTGAACAGATTGATTTGTGAATTATCACAATTAACTATGGCCAATCATGCAATTAATTGCAATTAAATATTTTAATTGACTGACAGACCTAGAAATAACATACTGAAATTCTTAATTTGCGTGGTGCTCCCCTTTAAGATGTGAGATAAAACCAATGGTGGGACTTCCCTATTTTACCTGATCAGTCTTTGGGGAGCTTATTCACTCTCACCTGTGGCAGCAAGCTACCCACTGTGAATAACAAATGACGCCTGCTCAGGTCTCCTTCTGCACAGGGGGGTTAGAGCAGTACAAGGCAGTAATATGTGTGTGGGGGGGTAGTGCGGATTTGAACTCACATGGGGCCAAACATTGACACAGACACACACACTTACTCATCTACGTAGGCAAGCAAGCACATATATTTTCAAGCTTTACTCCATTTGCAGCTGTGGTATTAATAACCGATGGACAATGAGGTGTACTGCCTTCACACTGGGTCCAGTATGACTTATGATAAATATTTCATAGACTGCCCAATCTACTGTTTAGTTTCAGATGAGGAAAATGAATGGAACTCTGTCTCTTTCCATTGCTCCTGCATGCCTAGATCAAACAATGTTCAGTATTTAAACCGCCTCCTAGATTGCTGAGAGAGAGCGGGAGAAAGACGCAGCATCGGGGGGAGTGGGGAGGAAAAGAGGGGGTTGTACCAGACCGCAGCTGTGAGAGTAATTATGTGCTCGGAAATGTGATCATTTGTGATGAATAATGAATCGATGGCTGAGATAGACTAGCAATGTTTGGCAAATGGAATGAAAGCTGTGTTATGGGAAGAATCAGGTACAATAATATTATATATGTGAGAGCGAGTGAGGGTGAGTTACTGGGAGCTTTTTTTGTGCGTCTGGGCGTATAAAATGACTTTCTGATGTCCTATATGGACTGTGTCTCTGTGCATGCTGGTGGCGTACCTCCTGTATGGTTCTGGAGCCGGGGAAGTTGAGACTGTAGTCCCTCTGGGCCTCGCGGTGGCTGATGACCAGCAGGAAGTTCTGGTTTAACGACTCTTGGAGACCACTAAATGAGAAGGAGAAAAAAATAAAATAGTAAGAAATCAGGTTGAGCACAGTAGGTGATTCAAAAAAAAAAAAAAATCAATTTATGCAAAGGCAGGATAATGATGCAAAAGGAAGAAAAGAAAGGGGGCATAGAAAAACAAACATTATCACTAAGAGCGACTCAGTCAAGTAAAGGGCAAGCTGAAACTTGTCAACTAGTAGTAACCTGCTGGCCCACGGGGAGGTGGGTGCCTCCTCTGGGGGCGAGGCGCCCACTTCACTGGTTGTGTCTTAACAAGCCTGGCCAGAGCTGCACTCAGCACAGCAGGCTGCCACAGCTATGACCACCTGCACAGTAACAGCATGGTGTCCATCAAGCTACCTTATTGCTAACAAGCATGGCAGCTATTATGAAATAAACCCAGAAGAGCCTTCAAGACCTCCCTAACTTCAAACCCTAAAGACACTGTAAAAGCAAGATTTTACTGTGAAACACAGCAGCCCAAAGTGACCACATGGCAGGCGTTGGTAAAACTGCTCCAGGTACTGAGCTATCTGGCTTTTGTGTACAAATAATAGCAATTCTGTATGTATGGGACCAGCACTCCGACTTCCTTCTGTCTCAAGACAAGGAGCAAAAAATGAAATGAACGATTACTGTGAATCAATTGCTGCTGTATTACTGCTGTACTTCACTGCCTCTGTCTAGCTCCTGAAACATGACTCAATAGTGATTATAATCATATCAATTTACAAATCAAATAAGTTCATGTCAATTACAGGTTACTGTAAGTTGTAACAGATACCGGAAGATGATTCTATGACTGATGCAGATACAGATAGTAGCTTAGTTTAGGAGCATTACAGTTCTATAGTTTTATAGTGAAATATTCTTCACTAAAGGGAGTTAGTCTCCTCCACAGAAACACTGCTCCTGAACTGCCTGCTTGCTTGGTTTAAGTCCTGCCTTTTCTTTTGTAACGTGGTCATGTCACTAGTGCTGACTGATAAATCGTAATTTCATCATCATCGCAATATGAACGGCAAGAAACACATCGCAAAAGACTGCCTGAACTGTGATGAATAAGAAAATCATGTTATTTAGGGATAGCAACTGACTGATATCTGTGTTCATCAGTCTTTCTAAGCTTCACTCACTATTTTAATGTCAGGAATATAAATTTATTTTACTGACATTTTAGATTTGTTTCCAATGAGATGATCTATAGCATATATAGTATATTGTGAGTATATACTGATTATGCTGTTGTAAACCCTCTCAGAAATTCCTTTATTTCAATTCTAATCTGGTTCTAATTTAAAGAAACTGCCTGCCATAAATATAGCAAATATGCAGATAAAAAATTTCACACAACACACCAAAAAAACAAAAAAATATTATTACACAACATATATTTTTTTCAAATAATAAAAGCCTATATGTCACCAAGTAACACATTTTTTATTTCCTCCCTATCGGCTGGTTTGGCACGCCCTCAAACAAAGCTAGTTAGAGTGGAGCTGAAGCGGAGTCTGAGGAGTTTGGTTCAACTGACCAATCACAACAGTGGGCCAGTTGACTGACTGGGCTTTTCATGAGGGGTAGGAGAAGTTAAAGGTCCTCTTGAAATGAAATTCATAATATTCCAACACGGATAAGAACACTGACAAACTGATAATTGAACAGAGTAGAGAGAAACTCAGGAGTATTAATAAAAATGAATAAAACAAAGTGATCTCTATCTCATGTCGAACTGCATGAATAACTGGATAACATCTATAAATCACCAGTTAAAATGGTAGTAATTCTACACACTCTCTTGTGGGCAAAAAGAGACAAATAAATGCATATTACACTGTGAGCAGAGACCCGTCAGTAAAGTCGCCATCTGTCCAAGAGGCCTTGAAGGGTCAGAATCTCTGGACGGGAACCTTAGTGCGCTCAGCAGCTTACAGCTGTGACGGAGACGCTTGTGAACAACGCAGACACTTTGTGTGCTTCATGTAGAGAGGAGGAAGTGGGGGAATCAACTTTTGGAAGCTTCATTTACAATAAGCTGTGAGGTTAAGTAGCGTTTTGAGCAAACGCTGGGTCTGTGCGGCTGAATATCAATGGGAGGCTTAAGGGCCGAAGCAGGCACTTAATCAGGGCTCAGAACCCAAGGAGAGGAGGAAGAGTTGAGGGAAAGAGAGGGATGGGGGAATTAATATGTAGCGCACACATTAATTATGCAATCACACCCTTAATCTGCGCAGATCTGGACGAGCTTATGTTAACAGAAGCTCAAATTTACTGTAATGACAGCATATTTACATTGACTAAAACTACGAAATCAATATGTAAATGTAATGTTTGTTGTAGCTAACTGGGGAAGATTGGAAATGTGTGGAGTGGGAAGGATGGATGCATATGTAATAGGGCTGAGCAGAAGGATGAGAGAGATGTGTGTGTGAGAGAGAGAGTGAGAAAAATGGAAGGGGTAGGGACACATAAATAAGGATCTAGCTAATATCGTGATTATGTTTGGACACAGTCCCGAGCTACTGCTGGCAGGCAGCTAGACTCCTAAATAGACAGAGATAGAGGGTAAACTGAGTGGAAGTGTTACTCTGTCCTTCCAAGCAAAGAAGGAACATCTTATCAGTCATTTATGGCAGACCGACGAGCCATTTGGTGCATGTGTGGGTGGAGTTCTGTTCAAGATTTACTCGTTTTGCTCTATAGTACAAATATAGCTACTCAAAATATCAAATGCATTCAGAGAGGGGAAAAAATGTGCCATCTGTCTGAAGAGGCCTGCTGGTTCATACATAAACAAAACACCCATGTTTCAAGTCCAATATCCCTTTGTCTCGGCTGCTTTCACCGCTGATGTTTTCAAAGCAGCTGTCTTCTGATAGAAGCAGGCCCTTCGAGCAGCACAGGGTTGAAATGTGGATGTCTTAGTGTTTACTTCTGCCTTCAGAGGTCTCTTTCTCACTCAACACACACACACTTGTGACATCCAGGTCGGCCTGCAACATCTCTGGAGGTTCTTGACGTGGCATAAGGGTGCCGGGAGGAAAATGTCATTTAACTTTATGGACAGAGAAAATGGAGCGTTTTGCAGGGGAGAAGAGCAGGCTAAACAGATTGGTTTCATTCTGAGGTAAGCCCATCGCCTAAGCTGTGAGTCCCCGCGGCACAGAGCAGACTCTAGACCTTATTAAACTAGCACTGCCAGACACAGACACACACACACACAGAGACACACACACACACACATAAATTGTGGCATGTGCCTGCAAAACACAAATACCCACACACATTTTCTCCATCCTCTCACGACCATCATACGTGCGTTTCCTCTGCTTAGAGACACACAAACACGTCAAAACACACGGACCAGGAGGGTTGAGGAGGTCATGAAGTACACACAAGGTCTTCTTACCTCCTCCACATTTTGCATCCACAACAAAGCAGAAGGATGCGAAACCGTTGCGGCTCAGCTCTGTTCTGGTCTGCCATCTTGTTCCAAAGTTAATCAGCATGCTAACTGTTAGATACTTCCCATCGGGCCTGCTTTAGCTAACTAGCTAGCTCTCATACCTAAAGCATCATCTGCTACTGGATAGCTGACACACAGAGGGAAAGGTGGAGGGGAAAGAGGCAAGAAGCCGCATTAAAAAACACACAAAACCTAATGAATCATTTCTGCAATTTCAAATTTTCTTTGCGAGTTCAAATTAAAATAACCTTTCCTTGGCAAACATGCTCCCGAGAGCTGAGCGGAGAATAAACGAGGGAGGAAACAGGATCCACTGAAATATTCATCAGGCCTTCATCATTTATGCAAGAGATTAGGTCCTCCTCAACACCCTCTTGTATTCACAGCCAGTCATCAACATAGCCACAGAGAAAAACCTCCTCCAGACCGGGCTTTGACACTGCAGTACTAACTGCACATCACATCGCTAACTAAATAACTACCTGAGATGGATCGGTGCTCAAAGGAAAATCTCCCAAAGCCTCAAGATTTATTTCTAATCAATCAAGACAGCTAAGAGGAGTTTACTCAGCGGGATCATAATGACAGTGCAGCACTATTTAATCAGTCGGTTTGGTTTAAGCGTGTGTGTGTGTGCTGCATGAGCCAAGCTCCACAGAGTAATTGCCAGGGATATTACCATTTATGGGACATTTGCATTTTTACTCAGCAACAATTTGAAGCAAATAAACATGGTGAAATTAAATTTGAGTGGACTACTACAAACTAGCAAATATGGTTATATGGTAGACAGGGGAGAGGTTTCATTCACCTCATTCAGAACAAAGATAACAATTTGAACTGAGAATACTGGGTAAGTTCTTGGACAACAGAATTAGCAGTAACATCACTGCTTTTACTAAGAGTAATAACAATAAATACATGTTTTAGATGTTACCTACAGTTGCAATTCACTACTAGATACTAAATCACAGGAGCACAAATGTGCTTCTGCATCACCTACGCACAAATAACTATTTCCTTTGGTGGAAAAAAAGGTGGTGAATTTGGTGAATTTCAAAATCGGCCTGTTTGCCTGAAGAATGAGGTTTTTATACAGTATATGCTTGGGTACATGAGACCAATGGTTTTGCAATAGACTATTATATTTTAGGAAGAAACCATAGTCCCATGTGTCCAAATATTAGATACAGTATGTTAAGAAAATGGCTGTAGCTCCGTTGCTATCTATGAACTCATAACAAGTTGAATATCAAAGATATTCACACATATGCAATGTTAAAAAAAATGTATATGGAAAACATTTAATAAACACAATTCAAAAATCCTGAATTGATTCTTAATAACAGTGTGATTTTTTATGTTATCTAAAAGTGTCAAAATTGTACTGTTGCCCAAAGTATGTCCGTACCAAATTTCAAGATCTTCTGACCAATCAGAACAAATTTTGTGGCATTTTTCCTTATCATAGTAAATATAGACTAATCGGGCACAAATCGGTTATAACCATGTTCTTCATTGTTTCTCTTACAGTGCAAAACAATAATGAAGCTTTCTTATGGTTTCTGGCTGGCTGTGTTTTACTACGTCTTGTGCCACCTTCCTAAATATCAAATAAGAGCCTAAACTTCATTATGGGAATCTGTGTCACAACGGAGGAAGTTCTTCTTCTTTGGTGTCACTATTTAAAAAAAATAAAAAACGTGCTTTCCAGCCGTTCTGCCACCATGTTGGGTATTGAGAAAATTGAGACAATGAAGTTATGTGTAGACTAGGGCTGTGCAATTATGGCCAAATCAGATCATGATTATTCATTGATTTTAGGGACAAAATATTTGTTTTATGCCATCACATTTAAATAAACAGAACCGCTTTCATTTCCATATAGTGCTACATTGCTGCTACTGTACAAATATTTGCATCAAAATAAGACAGCTCTCCAAATGTGAAGTCAAAACCTCTTGAACCCGCTGGTGACTGGCTGTTAGTTAAGGAAGCACCTGATTTGATTAGGAGCGGCGCACGCATTTCAAACGTCATTATCACAGTCGATCGTGTTCATTTAACTGCAGGAAGCCAAAATTGTGATCACTTTTATTATTCGATTAATTATGCAGACCTAGTGTGAAAAAAACTTGTCTTATATAGCTATTTGAAGTCAGTGGTGTTGCCAGCTGCATGTGTGAAAACAGCTTTTGAGTGTGCAACAAGCATCTAAGTTAAGACAGAGAATTAGACCACTAAGAAAATAAGACATTACATAGTTTTACTAAATATTACCAATTGTATTTATTTATTACTCTTTTACAATGCTTAGATTGATCATGGTTAATTAAATGATGACAGAAGATGCAGGTATAAAACTTGAAGGGCGGCCGAGTAAATCCTACATGCAGCACATAAAGTATATAGACAGCTTTACATGTACATACTGCACATGATCATACAGGTCATATCCATCCAGTATTTATTTCTTTGCACTAAATGCTGTATTATTAACTTACAGAACACCTGATTTGTGGATAGATGTTTTTATTTCTGTATTTTATTGTTGGTTATTTGTGCATGTTATATAAAATTTCTATATACAACTTATTTTTTCCACATACTTGTGTATTTAACAGTCCTGTCTTTACTTTTACTATTGAGCTTTGCTGTCCTTGTTCCTGGCTTTTATTTCTATTTCTGCATAAGTAAACTCAGAGAGATGCAAAAACCAGAGTCAATTCCCTGTATGTGCACACGAACTTGGCAAATACATCTGATACTGATTCTAAAACAGGGCGCAGTCTTTGACCTCTGCAGTGTGTATAAGTGTGTGTGTCTATAAGTACATGATTTTAGTTTGTCAATGACTGATCCAAGAGCTCTCCCGGTAGATCCACGTAAGTCATGAATCCATCAAGAGAAAAACCCAAGTATTTATATGCATGTACATATCATAAAGCGACGGAGCCAAAAGTAACTATTTGTGTATTACCACACTTTCTGAAATACAATATTTGCATTTTGCTTTGATTTATTGCTAATCTCCATTTATAGATACAGATATTTTTGAGCAGTTTTTCATGCATTAGGAGGAGCCATGCCACCAGAATAACAAGAAGCAATTATTGATTTCATTTCTTGTAATAACGTAACAACAGATGGAAACAATTTTAGCGTTATATGTCTGTGATTAATAACTGGGGCTGTAATATTCATTCATTCAGAATTTTGTTTTCAATTATTGTGCATAAGTAGATATTGGTATCAGGTCAGATAAGTTCACTTTATCAACACACATTAGTATGTTGAGTCGGTATGACGGTGTTAATGTGTGCATCCCTCCCTGGAAACTTTAGTTTGACGCGTTACTGGCACTGAGTTCTGTCTACTGCAACAAATTTACACACACTGCACACAAATTGCACTTACTGTGGATTTACGGTGTGACCACAGTTTATTTTTACTGCCTAACAGCTAACAGCTTGTCTGGTCCCACTACAGGGGACTGCTGCTCCCCCTCCTGCTCTGTGATCTGTCACCTATCCTCTCCCAGTATGACAGCAGGGTCACCATACACACATTCACCCACAAATGCATGTGCATACACACAGGAGCCCACCCACTCCATTCAGCCCCGACTGTCCTCCACCGAAATAGCTGACACAGAATAATGAGCTCCCGACACCCAAAATGATATCGATAACACTTGGAGAAATGGCAACGGCGCTGCTAAAAAGACACAGCAGTAAGTGGGGGAGTGAGAAGACGAGGAGCAGGAGGCGAGGGAGGGAAGACTGGGGAGATGAGGGCCATTAGCTGCCAACACAATATAACTACCACTTAGCCTAACTAGCAGGCAAAGCGGCAAACTGCCAAATGACTTCTTTTACAAGTGTTGTGGTGACATGCGGATGCTTGCTTGGCTACTAACATGAGAAATGTGGACAGAGTTACAGTGGAGTTTTAATTTAAAATCCACTGTCAACAAACAAACAATGGCCATCATATGTGAGACTAGAAACAACTCTGGCTAATAAAGGCGTTGTATCTGAGAAAAGTGCTCCTGAAAAATGTGAAAATATACACTATTGTGATCCTTTACAATTTAAACTGTGTTAATAATGTGGACAATTTCATTAAACCTACATGATCCGGAGAGATACAGTAAAACTGGCAGAATATTACGCTAAAAGGTGTCCTTACTTAAATGTATTTTAACTCAGCATTTCATCTGACAAACTGTCAGAATGAAAACTAGCACTGCAACAATTTATCAGTTATCAACTATTAAATTAATCACCAACTATTTTGATCATTTCTAAGAAAAAAAGTAAAAATCCTCTGATTTCACCTTCTTATATGTGAATATTTGCTGGTTTCTTTACTCCTCTATGACGGTAAACTGAATATATTTGAGTTGTGGATAAAACAAGACATTTGAGGATGTCATCTTGGGCTTTGGGAAACACTGATCGACATTTTTCACCATTTTATAAATCAAACTACTAATTGATTAATCCAGAAAATGATCGACAGATTAATCAACATTGAAAACAATTATTACCTCTACAAAATGCTCATATCATCATTAAAATGAATGAATGCCATGTTTATTATTGTGTCATACGTATAACTATTCCCAGCCTGCATGGGCCTACAAGACACCATTAATTCATAGCAGCCAGGACCAGAATGCTGCGTATACATTTCCAAACAGAGAAATGTACAGAGGCATCTTTCAAGTCTTCAATCATTGTCTGCAACAAAACTGAAAAAAATCGCTGACAAAAATATGTAGTACCTAGTACTGGAGACATCAGAATAAATAATAAATAAGCCATCTTGCCTTCTTTTCAGAAAAGGATATCAAACGTCAAAATTAAAAACTTATACACCAGAATATTTCACGGTTTCATGGAGACGTTTCATGGAAAATTAACTCTCTGAAATCATCATATTTTGTACAATAATCTAATATTAAATCTGTGTGAGAAATAGATTTGAACGCGTGATTTTCTGAAGAGGCGTGGACAAAAATAAAGGGAAAAAAGGAAGTTAAAGAAACATCCAGGGATTAAAACAATACTGGTCCAGTTTAAGATAATAAATATTTACTAAAAAATGTTGCCTCCTGTATGAGACTCACCTGTCTGGTCACTTGTCTTCATTTACCTGATCCTGTGTCCTTCACTTGTCTAATGGAAACCATACTGTAGTTTTACAGTATAATCACTGTACTATATTTAACATTTGGGATATCTGGGTATGTTTGTTTAGATTTTTGGATAAAAATAGTGTACCTTTGAATCTTGTATACCATATTATCTCAAAATCTTCAATATATTTTGTTTTTTTTTTTTTTTTGATTGAGGGGGGAGGAGTCCACCCCCTTGGATTTTTTTTAAGAATAATTCCTTTCCGTTTCCCCTTTTTTTTTTTATTTCAAATTTTTTTGTTCCCCTTTTATGAAAATTTTTATTTTTTTTTTTGTGTGTTTTTTTTTTTTTTTTTTTTTTTTTTTGTGTCCCCTTCCCTCTTTCCATTTTTTTCCCTTAAGTTTAAATTTGATTTAATGAAAAACCCCAAATTTTTTCCCCGTGACTTTTTTGTTTGGTTAACTTGGGGACTGAAGTAGGACTTAAGCTGTCTCGCTGTCTCATTAATCATGGAGAAGTCTACCTGGACTTTCTAAATGGTCAATAATAAACTAAACCATAACCCGCCTCAGATGTTGGACCATCTGGTCCTGATTGTTTGATGTATCTGGATGTATGACTACAGCCAGTGTTACCTTATGGAGGTTTTCTTTTATGTTGTTGTTGATTAGGATCTATTATTATTTTCCATCTATTCTATTCTATAGTCTGTATATTGTTTCTGTTGTATTTTGTGCCACTCATATTGAAAAAGACATTGAACAGTGGGACTCATGCAGCTCAAACAATCGGTTTTACTCCTGAATATTATTTAATTGACCGACCTCAATGGTCAGAGGAAGATTACCAGCTCACAACAGTGCAACTAAAGATCTTTGACTTCTATAAGTACATGACTTCAGTTTGTCAATGACGGATCCAAGAGCTCTCCCGGTAGAGTCAAAAATGGACCCAATCAAACCTCGTAAGTCATGAATCGATCGAGAGAAAAACCAAGCATTTATATGCATGTACATATCATAAAGCGACGGAGCCAAAACTAATTATTTGTGTATTACCACACTTTCTGAAATGCATTATTTGCATTTTGCTTTGATTTATTGCTAATCTCCATTTATAACATCACAAACTGACCACAAACAACATATTCTGTAGGGCAGAGTTAGACTACCCCAGGATAGCTTTATAAAATCTACCATAAACTCCCACTTCCATCATCTTAAAGGCAAGTAAATCTCTAATAATCAGGTCAGAAGTCTTCTGAAAGTCAACAAAACATGCAAAAGTTGTTGAAGAGTTGTCAGTTTCTGTTCTAATAATAGTTGATACTGAATATAAGTGATCAATACAGGCTTGTTTCTTTAATAATGGACTTGTACCATGTTGACCATATGTTAACATATTCGAAGCACGCTTTGAAAAGATACAAGAGGACCTCTAAAAGATGAGATTTTGAACCTTCATTTGTAATAACTTCTATTTCTGATGTCTTCAGTTCTTCTTTGTCTACAGCCCTTTAAGATTCTTCTATACCAGAAGTGTCACGATTCTCCAAATCCACAATTCTATTCGACTTTTGATTTTAAAGTCACGATTTGATTTTCAATCTAAACGTGCCATTGTTAGACTATGGAGTCTTGATTTGTAAAGATCAACAGATCATTTGTTTTATGCCCTGAAAACTGTCATTTACACTTCTTCTTTAAAAGAGAACTGAACTCTCTTTTCATTTAAAAAGTATTTCGAAAATTAGACTGCAACAGTCTACAATATAAAAAGCTGCGTCTTTTCTTAATTGTTCTGTAGTTATGTTTCAATTCAGAGGTGAACTTGAGCTATAAGCTGAGAGGATTCATAACCACCTCCAATTCAAATGTTGTAGTACAGATGTCATTTAAAAAAGCATCATCAAAGTCAGGTGGAATATTGTTTCCTTAAAATAAATCTGCAAAATCTTTTTCCATTTTCCAAGAACTGCTTCTTTTTTGTTTTAACTGTCACCGTTCTCTAATGTAATTTCCATTTTTTTAACTGCTTAGGATCCATTTCCAGAATCGCTGTGGTTTCTTGCTTTATAATCAATCCAGTTGTAATGTTTGTCCTCCTCTGACCCCTCTTTTAGATTTGTACAAATGATTCATAGTGTGTTCCCAAGATATAAAAAGTGTCTGTTTTCTGTACTGTATTTTATCTACAGGAATGCATGATTATTGTCCTGTGGTGTCCACAATAAAACAGTCACTTCCAATTTGGTTATTATCTGATCTTTGTATGTGAAAAGATGAAAAAGATGAGATACTTGAAATATGAAATTCTGACTTTGACAAAGCAGTTTTGTATTTGCCAGCATTGATCAAACAGCTTTACAATTCTGGTTATTCAAGTTTCAAGAATTAAGCTACTCAGAACTCAGTAACAACTTCAATATCTTGTCAAGATAAAGGGCAGAAAAGCTTGAAACAAGTGAAGTACTCCAACATAATATCTTTGCAGACAAAAAATGTATAAGTCATCACAATTAAATTTATTTTTCCAGAATTTAAATTTTTAATTTAACATTTTAATGTAATTCTCTTTCTGCCTTTTTTATCATTCCAAAGGTTTTTTTTTGTTCTGCTATCCAATATGTCGTTGTCCTACTTGTTTACACACTCATAGACATATATGTTCCCTTACATATATCTAGTTTTTCTAGTCCTATGCTCTTATTCTCAAGTTAAAAAAAAGGAATTATCTTTGTCATCCTACAACTGGCAGGTGAAATGAAGGGAGGAATATGACTTCTTTGGATGATGTTTACCTGACACTGATGAAAAGACAATCACATGTTCACCTGCCACCTGTGATTGTATTACTGCGTTGGCTTTACACGGAGCAGCCTGACATTTCAGAAGGAAAGGTTGCTAATACTGCCACGGATTCACTGAAATGAACAGGACAACCTCCAGATTGGAGAGCACCGGCTTAATGAAGCTTTCTCAACAAATCTCTGTTGTCACTGGGTACTATCACTAATGTGACAGACTGGGAGATAAATAATAGAAGACGTGTGGATATCAGTCTATGATGGGTATGATGCAAAACAACCTAAAGCAAGCAACAATGTCAGGCTGAAAGAAACAAAGACGGGCGGGAAAATTATTATTTACACAACAGAGATTGTGGCCGTAGATGTTCCTCTCAAAATGTCACAATGGATGTCAGAAAATGAATGTGCACCAGCAGGGCAAATGTCTCTTAATATACCAATGAAAATGGTGTTTGTGGACGCATTTTCTCTATAAGTGGACATAGACCACCACCTGGTGGTCACTATTAGGTACTACATTCATACCACTACAAACAAAAGGCTGAGTGGGAAAGCTCTGACTGCTTGTCTGAATACCTGTTTTTGCTGGTGCTGGCAGTGGGGGCGATGTCCGGGGTCAGGACATACAGGCTGTTGTTCTTGGGCAGGTGTAAACTTCTCATCACCGTCTGATGACATAAAAATAAAGAAACAACTTCAAAATAGTTCCAGTCACTACGAGCGACTTATGGCTGTGGAGATAGTACATGTCTTCACTACATCTGAATGTGTACTTCATTCATCTCCTGATGAATATTTTGAGGAAAGCCTGTTACTCTGCAATACTTGGTTCGAAGTGGAAATATTGTTTTTAGGAACAACAAATAGTTACCGTTTGCAAGACAATGTTGGTATGTTGGTGAGAGCTCAGTGACCCGACAAGGCCATGAGGACCAGTGGTGTGATTTCAACTTGACCACAAATGCTTAATATATAAGGTTGTAACAACATACCAGTATCAAACTCTACCATGATATGAAAGTTGACGGTTATCACACTGTGAACATTTGCTTATCTACAGTACTGGAAAAAAAAAAAACGTGACTGTGTGAGTTTAAAGGTACGTACAGCACACGTTCTTCATTAAAGGCAGGGTTAATAATGCTGAAAAACTAGCAAGAGCACACTAGATTTGAAAAAACTGCATGTTCTTCAAAAACATTTTTTGTGTATTTGCTGAAATTCTCTGTACATCCTGACAGCAATAAATATAAAAATATAAAAGAATAAAAAGAAAATATTCTGACAAAAAAAAGAAAAAAATGTGGTATCTGTGGTGGTCAAAAGACTGTAATAAACCCGTCCAATCCTTTCATTTCATGCTAGCTGGACAGCTGCGAGTACTAACAATTGTCATGTTCATTGTTTACAATCATTATGATAATTCTGGGGGAGTGGCTTTGGAGGGAGGCCTCAAGGGATGCCGACTTGCTGACCGACTCGCTAGATTCAGTGACATTTGGAGCTACTGCTGCTAGCTACTTTCACTGGAAAAGAGCTGGCAACACAGGGCTGGGTTTTTTGGTTTAATAGTTTTTAAAATTTGGAGTCCCCTGCTGGAGCTGTTGCCCCCGCGACCCGACCCCGGATAAGTGGTAGAAGATGAGTGAGTGAGTTTTTAGAGTCTATTGTACCCTTGCTAGTTTCTCACCATTATTGACCCTACCTTTAACAATTAACAATCTAGGTGAACAACAGAGTAGCCAGACTGTACCTTTAAGATAAGATATTCCTTTATTGGTCCCACAGTGGACAAATTCACTCACTCACACTCACACTCACAAATTAACTCACACACACACTCACTTATGTCAGTTTTTTTTTTTATAAGTTAAATAAGGGTATGCAGAATGAACAACCGTGTCACCTGTCTAAATCTTAGCTAAGGTGGTGGAAACATAAATGAGTCCAAAAAGATTTCCGCACTTAGATCCATGTAGTATTTCACTAGATTCGGTCTGACCGAAAGCTTAGTATTAAAGAATCTAGTGAAATACTGTGTGGATCTAAGTGTGTGGAAATCTTTTCTGTTACCTTTTAATAAGGTAGATAAGCAAATGTCCACAGTATGATGACCGTCAACGGTGTATCGTTACGACCCTAGGTACAACCATATCACCAGTGCTGTTTTTTCTTTTCTTAATGCTACACCGTGGGGTTTATTTACCTGCCTGTTTGTCACAAACATTTGTAGGGTCTCTTTAACTCACACTGTCGGATACATCTCCACTCTTCCATCCCTTCAGCTGCATTTTGGACACTGGAACCCCAAGCTCTGACTCGAGGATTTGTTTGATTTCTCCTGTAAATTTGATTTACAGCAGAAGAAATTCAATATTATGCAGTGCAGAGGCAGTGTGGCATGTTTTATAGTATTGTACACAGTATTTATATCAGTGTGTGTGGTGCTCACCAACTGTGCTGCCTTCCTCCAGTACCAGATCTATAGTGCGCTGCCGGTACTCCACCCTGAAGTTGAGCATCCGGGGCTGGCGCTCTACAATGTGTCGGGAGGAGGGGTTGATGGGGCAGAAAGCTGAAGTGGAGGATGATGGAGGAGAGGAGGACGAAGACGAAGAGGAGGGTGGAGGTGCTGCACCTCCTGCTGCTGCGTCAGCTGCTTCTGATTGGCTAGGAGGTCCGAACATGCTGGCCTGGCTCGCCTCACTGGAAAAGTTACTGTTCAGAGATGACAATGTCAGTAAAGGTGTGGAAGATTGATTTATGGGTTTGAGTAATTTTAAAATATTTTCTGGTTTCTTTACACCTCTATGACAGTAAACAGTATATCTTTGAGTTACGGACCGAACAATACATTTGAAGACATCATCTTGGGCTTTAGGATACATTTTTCACCATTTTCTCACATTTTATGGGCCAAACAACTAATCGATTAATCAAGAAAATAATCTACAGATTAATTAACAATGGAAAAACTCATCAGTTGCAGCCCTCATACAGTATCTTAAAAATCTCAGGGTATTTCATGGATGATGTAGACAGAAACTGCCAAAACATAACAGATGCTAATAACAGATCTGTGGTTAGACCTATACTTGTAGCCACATCAAACGTATCTTTGTCCTCATCGCTAGCCTGTAACCGGATGGTCATGGACCAACAGAAGCTTCTGCAAGACAGAAAACTAAACCAGCAACAAACGTCTTTCCCACCCACCTTGCCTTACAATATCGGCTTACTCTCTTTCATTCTTTACTCTGTGCTGCTTGTTCAGTATATGACCAGTTTCACACAACACAGCAAATAATGTCTTTCTGTCCCCCTACCCCAAACAAAGTGTGCCCTTTGTTCCTTGAAGAGTAAGCAGCAACTGTCTCTCAAGAACCGAGTGCCAGACTTAGGATTTCTAACAAAGGCTGTATTTTATTTGGCCCACCACATTAGAGAGGCCACTGTCCTGAGGCGGAGGTCGACTGTCGGCAGCCACAAAACCTCCATGTACAGAGAGGGGCAGCAGGGTGGGAACTTAACCCAACCAAAATGGTCTGCTCCACCAGCCCCTTCAGTAACCAACCAACCAAATCTCTGAAGATCTAAATGTTTCCTAAACTTATAATTGGACAAGTAGAATTTAAAAATTACGCCAGTATTGCATAATTACACAGTGAAATTTGTCAATACTGCCCTATTCGGAGATGATTCAGAAAAAAATGTTTCAGTGGTTGATGGATCACCTAGACATTAATTTATCAGATTTAAACCTTGTGTAAGAGTTAACGAATATGAAAAATGACAAGTTAATCCCTCTTTGTGACATGAAATATAGGTTGCAGAAAAGACAGGAAGTCATACCATGAGTGGTACATGTAAATATGTGGAATATGAATTATTGACTTCAGGAAGTGCCCACCAAGCCAACAGTTGTTGAAGGTGTTTCAATTAACCAAGTTGATAGCTACTAACTAACTACTCTGAATCCCATGTTGATGCTACGTCTAAAAAGATAGACCCCCCCCCAAAAAAAAAAAAGTATAACATTTCTTCTGAGATGATGACTCTCTTTTACAGATGTTTTATTGAATCTGTGTTAACCTTTTGTATAATTGCTTGGTTTGGTTCTGTTCAACAAGAACAGACTTGGAAAATGCCAGTAAGATTTCAGGGAGGGTCCTTGGGAGGGCCAATGCTATACTGGACTACCAGGACTATCCATTCCTGAAGGAGTTCAAACGTCTCTCTGTTGTTCCTTCATTCCAAGTAGACGGCATACAGCAGTCTGGCTGCACTTTTTGCACTTCCCTTACAAACTTGTACACATTTACATTATTGTATGCATGTACTTGGTACAAATTTGCATTTCCTTGCTCTAACTCTGCATTTTATTGTGTTGATATGTCATTGTTATTGTCATTTGTATTCTGTTTTTATGGCTGGCTGCAAAACAAATTTCCGCTCATGGGGCAATAAAGATAACCAATCCTACTCTAACCTAACCTATGCTTGGACATGGCAGTTTTTGCAGAAGGATATTGAGATAGTATTCGGCACAAAATATAACTGCCACTAAAGTGAAAAGCAGACAGACAGCTATCATCTCACATGTACTGTGGGGAGACTATAGATAGAGATGATACACAAATGACAGCTCTTGCCGAGAGGATTCTTACAATTCTTGAAAGCATCTGAGAAAAGTAAAACTAGTTTATAGCGTGAGCTCTCAAAACAAGTAAAAACGATCCTGAGTGAACTTTCACCTAATCTTGGCACAGTAACACTGAAGGCCGTTAAACTGTCCGTTGTTGCTGTTTGGCTGTAGGTCCATGCTGCCCTGCATCTAGATGGCACTGTTCTCCTGTGTAGTCCAGGAAGTGTCCCAAAGCAGGCAGAACTGCTGAGCCCTTCACCCACGGACAAGCTGTCAGACTAGTGACCCAATTCAACAAGGTATTCAGCATTTTTATCAATACCAGGAAATCATTTTTGATTCCCTGACACCCTAAGGAGTTTTGGTTACTGATCAACAATACAAGCTTCTAATACTATAATTCCCAACCTGCTTACTAAAGAGGACACAAGGGAGGAGGGAAATGCATTTTAGATGGGAGCGTTAGCATAGCCTCCAACTGGCTCCAGCTCAGGTCACGTCATCACAGTCTGTTTACTGGGCAACGCCAGCCTACTCATACCAGTGCCAGCCACTTAGTAAATGTGTTGGCTGCTGGTCACGCTGCCAGCCAGCCTCCATTCATAGCAATGTGTGCTCTCGAGAAAGACCAGCAATATTCTCATGGCCCAAGGGCCTGAACCCCACTAGAGTACATGCATGCATGCGCACACGTGCACACAAGTGTGTACACACAAAATAAAACGGTTTAACAGAACGTCTCCAGTTCGAGTGGGTTCAGATCAGCCCAGTGCATTCAAGAGTGTAAACTAACCGTTGAGGGAAAGTGAAGGGCTCAAAGCCTCTTAGAGAAACCTTTTCTATTCAGAAACTGTGTACAACTACACTCTTGGCAGAAACTTTCCTTGCAGTCGAAGTGTCTTTTATGTTATTCTTCTATTAAACAGCAGAATAGAAACCATAGCAGGAGCAATAACCTGCAACTCAGTAGTAGTCTATGCTAGCATTATTTGCTGGACATGGATTTATGACGTATCTATCTAAACAAAGCTTATGTTTCATTCTGGAAGCAGGTAATACAGGGATTATACTCTCTTCACTGCACTATTGAAGCAGTGTGCAAACTATACCCACTGTAATCAAGGCAAAAGCTAAGCTTATGAAAACATGGAATTCAATTTCCTGCTAATACCATCAGGCTTTGGTTTCACATATCCTGCATTGTTTGAAAGCTGTGATATATGCTAATCTACACTGTAGATGTACACTAGTGTCACACAGGCTCATATTCCTGATATGCATCCCCCACTCCCACACCAACATTCATATTTCCTTGGCATAGAGCGCTGCATGAATGAGTCCTAAAACCAGAAATGAGTTAGCATTTCAGCACTTCCACCTACCTCATCTGGAAATTTTTTTTTTTTTTGTTGTTTTTTAGTTTGGGCTGCACGGTGTAGTGGATAGCACTGTTGCCTCACAGCAAGAGTGTCACAGTTTGCATGTTCTCCCCTTGGGTTTTCTCCGAACCAGTCCAATGACATGCAGGTTAATTTATGAAAATTGCCCGGAGGGTAGGTGTCAATGTGAGTGTGAATGGTTGTCTGTCTCCATGTGTCAGCCCTGCGTTCGACTGGCAACTTGTCCAGGGTGTACCCCGCATTTGCCCAATGCCAGCTGGGATCAGCTCCAGCCCCCTCGCAAACCTTAACGAGATAAGCGGTTGCAGGTGGATGGATGGGCTTTTAGTAAGATACCTGAAATAAGGTCTGTGGTTAGCAGAAGCTTTTGAGATTTTAATTTTTTGTTCTACGACATAAAATACTTCAGTAATTATCCCATTCGTGAATTTTGAAGCTTTTAACGTGTCTTAAAAAAGGCGGTTGCTAACAAGTGGATAAATAAGACTACGAAACGTCATCACACCGACTCATCCACCTTGTTGTGTATAGTGACGTCCGTGTGACCGTGGTGTAGCCCGTTTACAGCCTAACGTAAGCTTTTTACTTCTGCTGATTGCATTAACACTTCAAAAAAAGTGGTGTTAATTGTGGAGGTTATCTTGCTGAACAAAACGTGTAAGAATATTAAACATGTATTTGCCTCAGAGCTTATTTTCTGTAATAATCCAAAATCCAATGGAAAAATCTCTTTGTTGTTTTGTCGCGAGAACCATGCTATCGTCAACCATGTTAGCGATGCTAACTTCCCGGTTGGTCTACAAAAATACGTCATCCCAGTACCACTCTGTGATGTCATACTTTTTTTACATGATCATTTTAGTGAGATAACAGAAATAACCACAGAGTGCAAATGAAACGTCATACATGTGATATGCATAATGAGGTAGCAATTGTTCAGTGCTATAAGGTCAAGTGATGACAATTTCTCTGATTTACAGTAAATGTGTATCAACGTGGTTATTACCTTTGTAGGATCCCATTCTCCTGTGGTATCACTCCATTGATGGCGGCCTGTAATGAAAGCGGAGGCGAATTATACAACACAATATAATGCCATTTTCTTGTTTTAGCTTCAGTATTGTATCAGTGGCCACCTCTGAATAGTTTACTGGGGTCCATAGAGTTCAACCTGTCTATCATTAATCAGTAAACTGCAGCAGGACAAAATGTGGAATAACAGTCAATACACAAGCATGTTTTCAAAGAGACTGGTGAATATTGCAGCATATATTTCTGTTCAGGTATCTGGACAGTGACTAAGATAACGGCACTCCATTTCCAAACTTAACAATAAGTAAATTAATACAGGTGGTCACAGAACATTTTTTTTTTTTGTGCATGCCAAGACACAGCTGTAATTTATAGCATAATAATTTACATATATTTCTTTAAAAGGGGACATGCTGGCCAGTCATTCAGAGCACCCCATAAACAATGCTGCATCTCAATGTGCGTACTTCAACACTTAAAGTTGCTATTTTGAGTGCATAAGTGCGTTGACATTGCTAAGTACTGAAGTCCACTCTAAGTACCTGAATATTGTACTCAGAACAATCATAAGTGTGGAACGCTGGACACTTCTCACTCTCAATGATCGCCATCTTTGCTATGTAGCAGAAGGGGAGGGGCCACATACCTATTTCAGACTTGTGAAAATGGCAGCCGAGGAAGCTATAGTGGTTGTGATTGAAACACCGAACTAAACAGATTTAAGAAATACATGTGTTTTCTGTAGTCGGTTGGATAAAGTCTGTGGCTGACTATCACCTGCTGATCTAACAAGCTCCTTTGAGTGCACAACTGCTGTGTGTGATTTGAGACAATACTACCCTGTCAAAATTCACACACTACACAAATCTATAGTGTACACAGTGTACTACATGGAAGTGTACTAACAAAAGTATCCAAATTGAGACACAGCTCAGGACTACAATATGTTCTAAACTTGCTAAATACATCGTCCAAAAGACTGGTGCTTTAATATCAGGTAAAATTTCCCCACAATCATAAAACTCACCCAAAAAGCAATCTACAATCCAGAGCTGCTCCCTCTTAGTCGATTAGTCAACTAATCGTTTGTTCTGGTCGTAGTATACTAAGATTCTTTAGTCAATTTTTATGCTTTTTTCATCCTGAATGACAGATTTCCAAGAAACTTATGAGCACATCTCTGGTAAACACAAGATTTAAAGTGGAGCTTTTGTGTGATTCTTTGTGGAGAGACAGATCTAATGATTAACGCAACTAATTGATTAGTCAAATAATAAAAATAAGAATTTCTTTGCTTGAGGACAGCCCTACTACAATCAACAAAAGATAATTTCATAACTTCATGTTATTCCTTTAATCAACATTGTATCACATTGCATAAAAATTGTGGAGCTGACACACTGTCAATGTCTTATTAACCCAAACATTAAAAATCATACCACCTCTTGTTTTTTTAGTATATAGTATAGATATTTAGTAAATAGGAACCTAAATATTGATCAGTTACTGACTGATTGGAACACCCAGCAAGTCCACATGTAACTAGGCAAATCTACTATATTCTGGTTGATACTGTAATATTGTTTGTCTGAGGGTTACTTTTGCTGACCAGAGGTTTCACACTAAAGCTAACCTAGTGTAATGTATAATGATAGAATATTCAAACAGGGTGGCTGATCAGAACAAAGAGAGCTGAAGGGACAAACATGACAGTAACCACTGTCAGCTTCGCACTGAGCTTTTGTTTGAATGGACAATTGATCGGACTTCTCTCGAACACTCACTATTCTTCACTGCAAAACAAGCTAAATGAAGTAAGTTGTTATATGCTGACTTAATCATATCCCCTATTCTTTTAGTACCGAATGAAGGAAAAACACATGTATAGGTCTCACACTAACACTGAAAAGCAAGCTAACAAAGTGTCGGTGGTCTGTATCCAAGGTGATACTGGATCCTCAACTAGATAATGGCACTTGTCCTGCAGCAGGAACTGTTCAGGGAGGGTTCAAGAAACACTAATGGTGCCCTGTGGAGATTTGTTATAAACAATAGCTGTATTTACATTCAGTGTTTCTCACTAAACCACAATCTGTGTATTCTTGATTCTCATATTATATCAGAAACATGTTAGAGGCATTTCTGTCATCTTAAAACATTTGCCATTATTTAAGTGTTTTAATTCCAGCATTGTTTACATTCATGTTTACTTGCTAGCAGACTTCTTTCCTGCTTTTGTTGGCATACTGCTTGGCACATTACTGCCATGTGTTGACAGTTAAATAGTGCGAAACTGCTGTTAGCATGCCGTGACCCACAGTTGTGCATCCTAGTGTGCATGCACAAGATATAATAAAAACGGAAGCCACTCAGAAAAACAGCTCCATAGAGCTAAGGTAAAAAAAAAAATCCACAGGGAGGACACCTAAAAGCTCAGTAAAATTAATGACATGAACACCACAATCCTCCCAATCACACTCAGACGCTTAAAGCATTGATGTCTGCACGATCAGTTTACCAGGAACCCACACATTCCTTGTTGGTAAAGTGCCACAAACAGCGGTGGCAGTAATCAGGACTAAACATAGTCCAATGCAGTACTGAACAGGAGTCTGGTCACTAACGCATCCACATTTTAGTTGTGTCTGGCCTGTTGGTAATTGTTTGTTTTGAGGTCAGAATATGAGTTTCTCAACTCACTTACATAGTCCTTCATTGCTTTTATCGTTTATCAATGTGTAATGCTATGTGTAAATCTAAAAAGGAGAGGATGGGCCTTTTTCATGGAGGACATTTTAACATGTCACAAAAGAAGGGCAGATGTAAATAATACAATTATGACTGAATTTCACTTAGCTGTATCAGTTTAAGTGTCCTGGAATTGCGATACATTCACATCCCAACTCGTCATATACCACTGTTTTGTCACCTTGGCATAACTTTAGATTTAGACAACAAAACCACAAAGGTAGGTTTAGGAAAAAACTACTGTACATGTTTGAGAATAAAACTACTGTTTGGTAAGAGAAAATGGCACTGAACACTGTGAACACAGGACAGAAACAAACAGCTGACTGTAACGTAAAAGTGAGACATGACACACAGGACTGTCTCCTAGATGAAAGTCCTGTGTTGTTGGACCCATCCACCTCCCCTCCCGCCTGCCCTGTGTGTCTTTTCGCTCTTTAAACTACGTCATCACACTCCCAGAGCACTTTCTCTGAGTGTTTACTGTTGCTGTGGATGGGTTTAAACTTGTGTCTCTTGTGCAGCAGTATCACACGCCGACGGCCGTGACGAAGCCTCAGTATTTGGCGCCCTGGGAATGCCACACTGTTGTGGCTTACTGGGATCGAACGGATCCATTGTTAATGTATTTACTGACGCCTGTGCTTTTCTTTCTATGACAAGTGAAAACATCCGCTGTGAGGAAGGCATCTAGCTTTTAAAAGCCACAATGTGATGTTAAGCTACATAAAGTATCTAAGGTTTGACAAAGGAATTTATTTTATCTTTCATAACACTATTGTTTAGATGTCAAATCATCTACTGTAGACTTGAAAAGTGCCGGTAAGAAGGTTATAGTTTACTTCTTTGCAGAATAAAAGAGTGTAGTCCTTCATAGTCCATTCATTTTAGAAAATACAACTTTACAGTATCACATGAGGACACCAAGGTAAGTAAACAACAATGTATTTAGAGTCTGGTGCTTTGTTTACAGAGGAAGTTTGATTTGAGTGGTGTGCCAGGAAGTCATCAGTAATCTCCAATAGAAATTCAGACCCAAGAAGACAACTGAAGTGAGACAAGACAGCAAATGCTAGAGATTTTGACGCACTGAAGAGCATGACTTAAGCACTCTATAGAGCAATTTTATATAAGGATTGAAATGGAAACAATATATTTAGCCACACTGTGGTAATAATATGACTGTGTTGGAGCATACTACCCATACAGATGGGTAGTGGAAATAATAATAAAAATAAAACAACTCGTCTTTTATGAGATAAAACATTAACATTCAGGGGAAACAAGCAAAGGCAGGATTTCACGCAGGAAATGCTATAAATAATGAATGCATATATTGTTGAGACTGTCATTTACTAATTATCTTGCTCACAAGATGAGATGCACCCGGATCTGGGTGAATTTAACAACTTCCCTGCTCTGCTAAACAATATCCTGGGGGAAACACTGCTCTTTAATTTTTTTTTACTACCCCGCCCACACCCAGCATACGCAAGCAAACGAGCAAATTTGTTTTGTCGATGTTTACAAAAACTACCAGCTACTGCAGAGAAACTGCAAGTCATCAGATTTACAGGGGCAGTGAGTCCAGGCCCTGCTGTCTGTCCTACCACTGCTTGGACTACTGCTGCTGCCTGCTCTGAACTCCTGCCAGCATCGGTCTAAATATAGACTGACCCTTCAATATGCACTGTGCGGAAAAGAGCTCCTTATTTTTCAGACTCATCATGAGTTAATACAAAACTGGCAAAACATATTCTTTCTCAGAAGAGTGTTCCTCAACTCTATCACACCTCTAAGGACACTCTCTCCCACTGTCGCCATATCGAGGGGGGCCAGGACAATGCCTGCTTCACAAAACACACTGGGTAAAAATGAAGAAATAATTCGGCCATAAGAAAATTACACAGAGTGTGTGTCATTGGATGTTGACTGCCCTCTTGAACCTATACTCTAGATGAACTAAACCTGTCTGTCAAAGAGCAGATGATGAACTTACCACTAAATCCCAGTTATTAAGCTCTAACAGAGTGATTGCCTCTGCAATGTTGTCAATTCCAGTGCAAGCCTGTGAGAGCAAAACACAGAGAAAAGGAATTACAAGAGAAAAATGCATCGCATGAGATTCTGCTGCAATTTGTTTTATGAAACATTCACATGCCTGGACAGAAAAAATACATTTCACAACAAAACAGAATAAAAACAATGGATTTTAACTACTATGGTACCACCCATAACAGCAGCATTTTAAGTGGTGGCTGTCTTCACAAGATCGGCAGACTCAGTGATGTTTTGATCAAAAGAAGGTCACCAATTTCCTCCTTGGACTGTTGACCCATGCAAAGCAAGCTAAACAAATTGTTTTTTTGTAGTAAAAAGGATTACAATACTGCAAAATGAGCCAAGATGTCCCAATTTCAAATATAGCTTTAATGGTATCTTAGATTTATCTATTTGTATTCTTCCTGAAGAGTAAAATAGACAGACAAGGGCATCATTTCCTTTTCTGGATGGATCCCTGCATTAGTGTAACTGTCAGAATCAAAACACATTATCTGATAAAGTAACAACACATTGGCAACAGCAGTGTTAAAAAGCTGCCATCCCTCATACAGGTGCGAGAAGGCCCACAGCCAGCTAAACCTTTAGAAAGATTGCTTAAAACTTGTGCAGAGCCATTAAGCAACATCTTCTGCTATGCAGTGCCCATAACGGTGTGTGTTTGTACCTGTGCCAAAAGACAAGAACACCCAAACAGTTGAATGGTTACAGAGCAGCAGCCTTGATGTCTTTAGTCATGAAACAAGGACCCAATAAGACAGTGTCCAGTTTGGTAATGTAACGGTTACTCTGCTTCACCACATTTATTAACACCTACATTTTTCAAAACATCTGTAAAGGCTTTGATTTTTTTAATTTCTTACTGGTTGTTAATGCTTTTTTTTTGCAGAAAATCTTTTAAATCATTTGAATCTTGATCCAAATATTATTGGTTGGACTGTGGATAGGCAGGGAGACCACAGAGTGAAGAAACTCTGTTTCATGTCCAGTCTCTTTTACAATAAGTAAAAGTAAATAAGTAATGACTGTAGAAGCCAGCAAAGAATCAGGCATATCCTGAAGGACGCAGATGACACTATCGATCTAAGTTTACGTTCAGCGCAGAAAACGAGCCCACTGACCTGTGACTTTATTAGCTCATATGACGACCATCTCTTAAATCTAAATAAAATCTTGAATCCCATCAGCTACCAGTCTGATGACAGATAAGCCTCTGGGGCCAAGGGGCTATATTTCTGAGGGAGCAGAGTAAACCAGCAGATATCCAGGACATCCTTTTCTGTGTGCTGCTTATTGTTTACAGTCCAATTATCATCTTGAGATGAAAGTTTACAAGCTAGTTTTAAACCAATAAAAAGCTAAATCATTGTCAGACGATAGCTGCTGGGTTCTGAGATCGCATTTTGGTCGATGTATCACACCTCTTTTGCTTTCTACACGGACTGTTTACCTGCGTTCAACCAAAGCCTGCTCACATGTGATTGGTCGATACTACTCGGACTACAAACAGAAACCACAACACTTCTGATACCAAAATCTTGTCCCGTTGCTTACAGATTCTACATGTAAATGCAGAATCAGTTTCAAAAAGATTAAAACTTAAAACCATGGATATGATCATTTTATTTAGGTAGCAGCCCCCTCCGTAATTCATAATTAAAAGGTCAAAAGAAAGACACAGTTGACCACTGCAAGTACTTACCATTGATGATAACTGAGAACACCAATGTAAGGTAAATAGGTTAAAATGGCAAACTTAAATTGTAGATAAAATTGTTGTGTTTTAAAAGTGATTTAATAATTTATGGTGCGTCTGTTTGTTTAGAAGTTTACAACCTCAGAGTAGTGAAATATCTGTTAAACAATGTCATATTCATGCCATCATCTTTGGGCAGCAAGTGCTCCATAAAACCAAGAGCATTATGTCCGGTTGAAATCATCGACTAAACACAAAAACAGTTTCATTACAATCCTTTAAAGTTAAGGTTTAAGCTGCCACCAAAAATAAATATATGTATTGTATGTATTGTTGCTGGCTTGGAGTATTCAGTCTCTGTCTTTGGCTAACTAATGTTTGGCATCTGCGGGCATTTATATTGTGCGTTTTATATCTCTATGATGTGTACTGCAGTGCAGACAAGGATATTTTATAAATTAGATGGCTCTTCTGTCTGTTTGAAGCCCATGTAATCCATCACTGCTATTATGACTTATAAGAAATTACTGTTTAACATGATTCATTTTTTGTTATATGCATAGCATACAGTACGTCTCATGCAGCATAATTCTAACACAAAGCGCATAATCAGGCTCCCAGTAATCATATAACACTTAATGATACCTTAATGCAAAGTTTCTGATTATACTTTGCAAAATATACTAAGATGGAGATGTCACTAGCCTCATTAAACACATCTATTGTGGCCCGTCCCATTGTGGATGGATCGTGGGAAACTTGTACACCTGCAGTGGTTAGACTTGATGTTATATATGATTAAAGTGAACGTAGTTGACTCAAAACACAGGGCTGCAAAAGTACAATACAATGAGAGGGACACCACCAAAGAGAAGGCCTATGGATAATTTTCAAAATGAACATTTTAATGGAAGGATGTATATAATTTTAGTATTGATGTCCTTACCCAAACAGGATGTTATATTACTGTCTGCATTTTGTCATGACCTAAATATACCCTTCCTGCAAATTTGGCTAAAAATCTGGTCTCTCCGAGGGACACACGGTCTCTGGTGATGATTTAAACCCCTGACGGGACGACTGGCGATGTGTAAACAAGTTCACAGTTAACGTGAGCTACGTGTTATTTTTAGCTAACTAGATCGTCGTTATCAGTCAAGCCGGGACACTTGAAACCAGCGAAAAATATAAATGACTCCACTGTTTAGATACGGGCAACCGCTATCTAGTTAGCGAGCTTACAGCTAATAATTGCCTTCAGTTAGCGAGCTGTCAGTTTGTTAGCTCGGTAAGCTAGCCACAGAGAGCACAGCTCAGGTCTGCTGTTTACGACGCCAGTCAGGTCGTGTGCACGGTTGTTGACAGCAGCCCGAGACAATTCAACAACGGCAAAAACAGATAGCTAAGCACTGAATATAATATTTGGGACACAGAAAGGAGACACACCTGAAAGTCGGCCAGAATCATTTCTCTATCCATGTTGCTCTCGCCGCTTTCGGAGGCCATGGCAATGACTGGCTAAAAGCAATTCTTCTTCCACTGGCTCCCGTCGCTTTCTCGCCTCACAGAGGGACACTGAGTATTAATAAAACACTTTGCTTGGACGTGGCGACCAGCGAGAGGTTGACAAATTGGAAATATTAAACTTTGTCGTGATTTGAACGCTTCAGACACGCGAAATTTTGTAAAGTAGCGTAACAGTGCTCAGGTATCTCCTATCATTATTGTCATCTAGTCCCTTGCTTTACGGCTGACGTAAAGTGGCTGCGGATGCTGTAAAAATGAGTCGGGGACGTGAGGTTGATACTTGGAGTTTTCAAAATGACTTCTTCATCATACTGTCGCCGCGGAAAACGTTAAACCACGTGTCCCTTCCCCATTTAGAAGCGTCGTTTCACTCTGTGCTTAAATATTTAATGTGACTGCCCAGTTTGTACATTAATATCTTGTGGTCAGTGCGCCTTCACAGTAGCTCCAAATGCAGCCTACTGGCCACAATACATATTTAACATATTATAAGTCAGTGTTTTCCCCATTAGTGTGTAGGTCAGAGTCATTTTGCCTCTATTCCTCATTCTTATCCCACTTTTGAGAGCCACTGACCCAATGCTGCAAAAACAGCAAAACTCAAGTATGCGTAAAAGCACTCTTATGCGCCTCAACTATCGGTAGCGTCAGGTATTTGGGGGTGGAAGATGCAAAGAAAATAAAAAAAAAAAATCTAGCCAGGGAAGAGAGACCATGATGATTGGCATGGCAGTGGATGTAGGCCTATCCAGAGACCCGATCAGATGCACAACATGTAACAGGGTTACACGAAAAGGTCCACCATTTCAGATAATAATAATAAATGAGGTAAATATGTGACAGAAGACACGCAAAACTAAATTGTTAAAAATGTATTTTAATATATTTTATTCACAAGAAAGTGTGATTAAGTGTATTTTCTGTTTTCATGCTACTCTTTTACTTCTGTTATGTGCACATTATGGTTACTGATTTTGCAATTATCTCATTGTTTTCATTTTATTATGTACATGTTCAGCACTTTGGTCAACTGTGGTTGTTTCTAAACGTGCTATACAAATAAAGTTTGATTTGACTTGACAAAACTCTAAAAGAAAATCAAAAGATAGGTACAGTGGGGTCATCAGAAATGGTGACCTTATGTGTTGCTGGCTCTCCACAGTCACAGATTTTGGTTTAACACCTGGATTTGGGCACAAAGAAGAATCTACGTGGCATGAACCCTTCTATATCTCATTAGCCTATGTCTATTGGGGGGTGGATTTGTATCATCAGCATTCTGTGTCTTCAGCCAGATAGGCCTAATAATAGGGAAACTTGAGAATGGGACATTTGCACAACAAACGGACAGATGGCGTCGCCCTGTCACTAACGCGCTCAAGCGCAATAACACAAGTGGAAATATCAATTCCCGTAATTATGAATGCGTATGGCGACACGTGACTGTCATTGATGGGCTAAATCCAGTTTGGTCCCTTGCACTACAAAAAGCACAAGACCAACTTTCGTGCTTTTACGCACAGCCACTTTACGCACTGTGTTGCGTTTGCGTACTACAGGTTCTTGACGCCTGAAAATGCCCGTCATGTGACCCGATTTGACCTTACTATCCATGTTTTCCGTCTGCTTTACAGGCCCACAGTAATATATCACACTATACTGTTTATAAAAGTCTGCGCATAAACCATGTTGTGCGCGTGTCTCTGTGGGCGCTCTGCTAGCGAATACATTGTGTATGAGTTTTAAAAATAATTCATTATTATCTCTTCATTGAACATTGTTTTTTACATTTAGTCCCTATGGACATATCGTCATCTGTACAGACTATCCTGTACAGTATATATTGCATACAACTTATGACTCAACCTGTATCTATAAAACTCTATTCTTTAATATCCATCTTAAATATATTCACTTGCTCCCATATGCATATAGCGCTATGTACACAACCTCTCTGTGCATATAACTCCACCTGTATATAGCCAATAATGTATTCTTTATAATACTCATACAGCATTTCCTCAATATGCAGCTTACACTTAACTCTTAGTCAGTGGAGTATAACATATCTATGCTTTGCACTTTGACTGCAATCTGTATATATGTATATGTCTATTTGTATATATAGTCTTAATCAGCACTTTACTAGTTTGCACTCTGGTTACATGAAAAACTGCATTTTGTTGTACTTGTACTCAGTGCAATGACAATTAATTTAATCTAGAAAACAATAAAACATTGTAATTTTGCATGTAAGTATACAGTAAAGCGCTGCACACGTGACTCCAGCACTGCGTTAGACAGCATAGGAGGAAATGTAAAGTTCACCACTGGAGGGCGGCATGATGAAGCTGGACTGTCTAGCCCCGCCCACATCTAGTACGTCAGCCGTGCTGCATTCCCTAAAAGTGGGAATTTCGACAACTTCTCTTGTATGTGTTTAACTTACTGCCGTTACGACACCCCGTGTTATTTTTTTAAACTAATACAAATGTTGTCAAAAGATATATGCATTTCTCAACAATCAGAAAATCACCCACACCATTTATACTGCGTGATCTATCATTTTAAGACAATATCTCTGGTTGTGTTCGGCAACTTTAGGCATTATTGCAAACCGCCACTTAAAGCTGCGCCACTGCCTCCTTCATAGCCGATGACACTATAAAAAACCTGTCTTGCCCGTCTTTTGCTGGAAAATCTAATTACAGATTAAATGCGACACGCTGCCGATATGCTGCAATGTGACTGTGCTCTCTGGGATAGTATCGCAGAAATGAATGCGGGCATCTTTATCACCAGTGCGTTGTTTTCCAGCATCACGCTTACGCTCCGTTAAGACAGACAGCGTCCCGGATATCATCCTACCCAATCACGCCATCATTTTTGTTTTTGGTGGGTTTTTCAAAATTTGGTTTCTCTGCTTACGCGGTAAAGTCGAACATCCTGTCTCCTGCAGCTTAAAAAGTGAACCACACGATGTGATGTCAGGTGACGGTATTTCAGGAGCGTTATTACATTTAGCCTACGGCGCGTTTTGGAAGAGGAACATCGGTGTGTGACTCTGGTTCACGGAGGATCACTCGGTTAGTTTGCTTTTGAAAATGAAAGGGATCCATCTGGTGTTGTGTGGTCTTTGGGGCAGATCGCCTGTCCTCTTTCTATCTCTCTCTCAGCCCCCTCATATGCTGACATTGTATGATGGCAGCCGAATACAGAAACGCACCTTTTTTTTAAGATTTTGGCAAAGTCATTTGAAAATGAGCGGGAAGTGACTTTCAATGACGACATGTTTTGATAATATGCGCAGAAGTAGCCATCTTATGCTTATTTATTTATTTATTTTATTTTTTTGTTGCCTTTTCAGCAGTCGACTCGGGATGGCACCCAATGAGAAGCTACATGGAGGAAGGCTTGTGTTATGGTGTTGATCACATTTAAAGTAAGGTGGGTTTGTTTTATTCATTTATTTTCAAATACCAATCGTACAGATTTAGCTTTTAGATAACTAAAATTAGTATAGCTGCAAGTAGGTTATATCCTATACAAAAATGTTTTGTAAATTGCCTCCGTGGGTCTCATAAACACACGTGTATTCGTTTAACTTGAGCATCTGGCACAGAGATCACCCGCTGATCAGGTCACAAGACAGTCAGGGTCCTCTTAAAACCACGTGGTCACGTTGTTTTTACGTTATTTCCATATATTTATGATGACCCACGGTGCCTCAAGATGAATCAAAATTGATCATGCCATCAGCTCAGAAGTGGCAGTGCGTGTCTTGCAGCTGGACTGCGTAAATAATACAGCTTTGTATTTATAAATCTTAAAGTTACTGGTTACTAATCAATTTGAATTGTGTGTTAAAACGCATATTATAGATACTGATTGAGCACTAAACTCATTATAAGATGTGGAAGCAAAAAAGCATCATAGCACAAGTTTCCTTGTGTAAAATACACATCTGCCAATTCTTGGAGTTGGAGGTAAATATGTGTGTGTGTGTGTGTGTGTGTATATATATATATATATATATATATATATACACACACACACACACATACATATATATAATAATACTATGTACTATATATACTATGTACACACACACACACACACACACACACACACACACACACACAATATATATATATTCTACTCATGCCATAAGGATTTTAGTACTCAATCAGAATCTTGCAGTAAATCCACCCAAATCTGTCATCTACGTTTATCAATTTTGAATTTGACTAGTATCCACTTAATTATATGCTGTATTTAGATAGATAGATAGAGTTTTGTATATTGACTGGTAGCAGAGCAGCAGTTAGCAGGCAGAGGAACTAAGAACCATGTGGACACTTTCTGTTAATATATACAGTCATACAAGAGATAATAAACACATATTTCTCATCAATCAATATTACTAAACTATTAAAATGAGATTAAACATTTTGCATGTATCTTACCCCCCAAACAATTTTCAGTAGACTATTTTAAAGTATCTTTAAGTATTTTCTTTTTTTACAGTGCCAGAGTGAGGACTATGCCCATGTGGGTGGGAGAGTGGGAGGGAGGTGCTCATATGAGACAGCTATATTTGATCAGACTTCCATTCTGGATGACAGTCTTTGTCCACACAGCCTCTCAGAAACCTTGGCTTCGGTCTGCTTATATATATATTTTTGTTTTTTACAAGAATGGCTGACACTCTTTGCAATGCCTCTGCCAGTGGAGACCTACCCAAAGTGCTGTTTTTGCTGCAAAACGGAGCAGATGTTAATGGATTAAATAGATACAACAGGACTGCACTGCAGGTTGGTATTTCACTTTCAAATTAGTTTGTGTCGAAGTGAACTTGGAAAAATAGTTTTGTTCGTGGTCATGCTTTTTGTGGACGATAGTGCGTCAAGAGCAGCCTGTTTGACTTCCTGTTAATTCCTGACAGTATATAGCCTGTTCCTTCTCCTCATGTGCTGCTTACAAAACAAAAGGCCTACCCATACTTTATCTCCAAATAGTTATATACGATTAAAAAACGTTAAAATAGATATAGTTTTCAAATTAAGAACTCTGTGGATGGCAGAGAGGAGTTATAGTTGATTTAAATAGGTACACATGCAAAATAGTCAAAATAGCTAAATTGTTTACCAAAATCGTTTTGAAATTCATAGTTTTGCTGTAGTTAATTATTTGCTGTCAGTTCATCAGAAATGTATAGATTAATATGAATGAATCTGTGTGTTTTTTATTAGAACAATAGATGTCCTTTTATTACTATCAGATTAACAATTTAAGGTAATCGATAGTTCCAGCATAGACCTTGAACTTGATCCTGAGAAAGTTATTCAGAGAAAGAAAAAGCCCTTTTCAGTGATATTATAATAAAGGAAATGCATAAATACAGTTGAGGGTAACTGGTAGAGTGTGACAGAGGAGAAACAAAATGGTGGTGAGTGATGAAACAAATGGCTAGTGAGGGCCTGCAGTTACACAAAATGCCTTCCTGCTTGAATCATTTACATGCCGAGTTTTTGATGATAGGCCAGTTTGCAGTTTGGACAGAAGCCAGGCAAAAGGCAAAGGTAGTAATACTAATATTTCTATTGCCACTACTAGTAATGGTATTTCAGCACTGCAGTGGAGTCATTTTAATGTCCTTAGTGATAAATCTCATTTATAAAATACATTTTATGCTCATATATCTGTGTTGAAAAAAGCTGCATCACCCCTTGTTGCTATTGTTTTCATATTATTATTATTAGTAGTAGTAGTAGTTGTTGTTGTTGTTGTTGTAGTATAATACAGAATAGAAATAACAGAATAAATGAATACAATGATGAAAATAAAATAAAAATGTCTATGTACAAGTCAAGTGTTCTGAAAGTTGTAAACAATACAAATAGTGCAAAGAAATAAACACTGGATGGATATATATGGACTGGATGATTATGCACAGCTTGGGCATGTAAAGATGTCTATATAATGTATGTACAGTGAGTAGGATTTATATTCACATATGACAGATAGTGACATGTATGTAAATATTGTGTGAAAGTGACAGATGATATGTACATATTACAAAAAAGTGCATTAAAGACTCTCAATTATAATCTAAAAACGTGCCTTAGACTGTAAATTTAATCTAAAAATGTGCACTAAAGACTAAATTATAATCTAAAAATGTGTAAAATTGTCAATTGAAACCTTTAAATATAATCTAAAAATGTGCATTAAAAACAGTAAATATAATCAAAAAATGTGAATTAAAAACAGTAAATATAATCAAAAAATGTGCATTAAAAACTGTAAATTACAATCTAAAAATGTGCATTAGAGTCTGTAAATTATAATTAAAAAATGTGCATTAACAACTGTAATTAGAATCTAAAAATGTGCATTAAAAACTGTAAATATAATCTAAAAATGTGCATTAAAGACCGTAAATTATAATTAAAAAATGTGCATTAACGACTGTAATTACAATCTAAAAATGTGCATGAAAAACTGTCAATTTTAATCTGAAAATGTGCATTAGACTGTAAATTATAATCAAAAACTGTGCAGTATAGACTGTAAATTATAATCTAAAACTGTGCATTAGACTGTAAAATATAATCTAAAACTGCATTAAAGACTGTAAATTATAATCTAAAACTGTGCAGTATAGACTGTAAATTATAATATAAAACTGTGCAGTATAGACTGTAAATTATAATATAAAACTGTGCAGTATAGACTGTAAATTGTAATATAAAACTGTGCAGTATAGACTGTAAATTGTAATATAAAACTGTGCAGTATAGACTGTAAATTATAATCTAAAACTGTTTGCATTAGACTGTAAAATATAATCTAAAACTGCATTAAAGACTGTAAATTATAATCTAAAACTGTGCAGTATAGACTGTAAATTATAATCTAAAACTGTGCAGTATAGACTGTAAATTATAATCTAAAACTGTGCAGTATAGACTGTAAATTATAATCTAAAACTGTGCAGTATAGACTTAAATTATAAAAAAACTGTGCAGTAAGACTGTAAATTATAATCTAAAACTGTGCAGTATAACTGTAAATTATAATCAAAACTGTCAGTAAAACTGTAAATTATAATATAAAACTGTGCAGTATAGACTGTAAATTATAATCTAAAACTGTGTAATAATGAGTATCAGAGCAGGGCGGGTTCCCGTCAGTGTGCTCGTCAGAGTGATGGCGGCCTGCGGGTAGAAACGGTTCTCCTCCGGTTCTCTTCGTGCAGGTGGTGAAGTTGGGGAACGCCGCCGTAGTCGAGGCTCTTCTCCTGGCGGGGGCAGACCCCAACCGACGGGACTCCATCTTGAGTCTCACCGTGGCGCACGACGCGGCGCGCGAGGGATTCATAGATTCTATGCGCGTGCTGGTGGACCACGGGGCAGATGTGAACGTCGTGGACGCGCAAGGTAACCTGCCGCTGCACCTGGCAGCCAGGGAGGGCAACCTGGAGGTGATCCAGCTGCTGATCGGACGCACCGCGAACCCCTGGGCCCCCAACGCATCGGGATACACCGCCGGGGGGCTGGCGCGCCTCCACAGGAGGGAGGACGCTGCCAAATACATCGACGACTATTTCAACTCGCGTGAGTGGTCTGCACCAAAAGATTTATTTGGGCCTCGTGCCCACAAATCTGTCTTTTAAGCTACATTCTCTATCCAGTAGGCCTAATAAACATTTAAACGAAATCTCGGCCTTTTCCGTTGGCTCTCCATTCTCTTCTAAACAGCCGATAGAAAAAATAAAATAAATAAGAGCCAATATGCAACATCAACAGAATAATTTCGGCCGCTCTTCAGGCTCTGAACCATTATAATACTCCAGAACAACAGAAATATTATGTATTCTGTCTGCTTTCAAAACAGGTCCACAAATTTATAGGCTTTTATAGGTTATTTTTATAGATAAAATGCATGTCAACCTTGACATTACTTTGACAGAATAAAACTGTCTGTCACAATGTCTGTAGGACAAGGAAGGCTCATTTATTTGTCATTTTACAACACAGGGCCGCACAGTAACATGTAAGTTGTAGCCCCCTCATGCCGCACACATTCAGTATATACCTAAATTAGAATGGAATCAAATTAAATAACATAAAACAATATATACAGTTACTTAAATACAAGTACGATACAATAAATACAATGTGTAGAATAGTGGGGATGAGGGTATATTAAAACCTTATGTGTATTATCTAAAATGTTACTCTAGAGCTTTTTAAATAGCTACATATTAGTTTAAAGATGGTTTTGTTTTAAAGTAAACCCCTTGTTGGTGAATATGCTGCCCGTCACCTTTTCAGTCTGAAATATGTAATATCTGTAATATCATAACACTATGTGCCACATGATGAAAGAGAACCATTACAGCCAGTGAATCATTTCGCTCAGCACCCATTTGAAGGTGTGGTTAGGCCATGCTTTCAGGTTTTGATGCTTGTTTAACAAAGGTTATCGAAATGATTTTGCTAGTTTCAAAATACAACACATATCAGTCATGAGTGGCTTCAGTCTACAGCACAAGGCCTGCTCTTTCAAAAAAAAAACAGAAGCTGCTGCTGCATTTTAGCCTCGACCGGTAAAATAGCAGCAGAATCGAAAGTGAAAATCTTCTTGATGCTGTTCCTCACTCTGTAGCTGTCTGTCTGTCTCTCTTCTGTTGTGTGATTCATGGGGATTTACCACCACGGGCTAGTTTACACACAGATCGCTGGTCCACATGCAGTTTAACTAGTAAATGTTAAAGGCTAAAGGTTTATAAAGGTTTAGGTTATGGGAGAGATTCAATCAGGCTGCAAATCTTCAGAGAATAAGTGTGTGTAGTATGTGTGTGTGTGTGTGTGTGTGTGTGTGTGTGTGTGTGTGTGTGTGTGTGTGTGTGTGTGGCCCAGATACTGACTAAACCTGTTACTGTTGTGGATAGGAAGCTTATTTTTTGCTGTAGGCCTAGACAGCAGTGTTGGGTGACAGTGAATTTCCACATCAGGCATATTTGTTATAACTGGCACTGTAAAGATTTTAAAACATTATTCATTTGCGAATACATTTTAGGTACAAATGTGTTAAATCAGCTGTTAAACCAACACGCTCTTTGATAGCTGTTACCAAAAGTTGATGGTTTATGAGAATAGTGGAGAGTTTGTATTGTTTGGGGTTTATCTGTATTGGAAATGCAAAGAACACACAAAAGGAAGCAGAAATCAAGTTCATCAGTATGCTCCTGATTGCAAATTTCCCCACTGTGGGACTAATAAAGGTATAACGTATCTTGTTTTTGAGCCTATTTTGCAGCCATACAACCTGCTCATTTTAATTCTGCTTTGTCTCAAAGAATGTAATAAAGCTCAGTCAGAGAATATGCTTTAAACCGACTGGTATATGATAAATGCTGTAATCAGTTACATTAATAAAGGCTTAATAATGTGGAGTTCGTTTGCAACCAGCTCTCCTTCAGCTGTTCTGTGATGATGGATTATTTTGTTTTGACTTGTGCATTTTACACAAGGAAACTCGAGATACTTTTTCACCTCCACAACGTATATTCTCCTTATGGCATAACGATTTTAGTGCTCAATCGGTATCCAGACGGGCAATAAACCCTCCCAACTCTGTGTGGACGGCTTGTTTAACATTCTGAAACACTCAGACATAATTATTACTGACCCCAGAACTGCTGCATACGTGTTCGCAGCTCAGAGAATGACGCTCACCTCCTTTAATTTAAGGCTATTAAATGCGTTCCCTGTCAAAAACAGATGGATATAATATGGGTTATAATAAAAGATCATGTTTCTTTCAGTGTGGTGCCTTCACTCACTCCTCTTTACTGCAGGCTGTTAATGCGTAATATGAATGCACAACGTTGGTACACCGCACATTAATGAAGTCAGTGCCGTTTTACCGGAGTGTGGACCTTGTGGAGGCCGCGATGTCGTTTTCCACAGAGTCCTGATCCTCCTGTCTGCGTGATAAGAGCTCCAGTTAATATTTCTCCCATAAATCCCCATCACCTTAACTCTTCCCTACGAAACCTCCGCAGCTTCGCCCGGGTGACACCGAGCGATCCGAGGCTGTTAAATAGGAGCTGAAGCCCGTTTAAAAGCGCTAAAACGTGGCTCGTTGCGTTAAGCGCGCGGGCCTGTACGCAAGGTTGCGCACGAGGAGGACGGGATACTGTATTTTATTTTATTTCACTGAAGATAATTCATTCATTTACAAACATTAAGGCACAGTAACTTAAACTCAATAGCACCTCTTAACACACAAGTTGGAGAGGAAAAATAAAATAATATATTAGCAAAAATAATAGACAACAATGAAAGGAATAAATAAATACATAAATAAATAAATGAAAAGACTGTACTCTTCCACAGCAGCTCTCAGGGAAGGATAGTTTATTAATCAACCAGGGGGGAAAAGTAGGAGGACTGGACCATATATGGGCCTGGATCCGGAAGTCGTGTGGCAGTTCGGATTGGCTCCACAGTTTGAGGAGGAGTGAAGACCTCCTGAGACAATGAGCGAGTCCGTATGAAGCTGGTTAAATCTGAACCTCATAGAGGACTCTTTTGAGTCTTATTTTAATAGTGGGGCTCTCTGGGACTTTCCTTTTTAAAACTACATTTCGAGCTTATGATAAACAAAAATCTTAGAATATATAAAGGTGACCCTCAGCTACGGAACTCCCCGCCTTAACTCAGTTCCTTATTTTAAATTTCTTCTTAAGACTCACTTTTATCTTACGGATTTTTCTTAACTGATGTTATATTGTTGTAACTATTTATATGAAGTTATGCTGTTTAGATGTTAAGCTCTGAATGTTAGTTTCTCCTGTCATGATTTTATTTTATGTATTTGTTCTTCAGAGGTGCTATAAATAGTTATTATTATTATTATTATTATTATTGTAGTTATATCAGGTTTGTTTTTATTTTAGTTCCATGGATCTAAAATATATACACTTTTATAATGTTAATTTATCATATTGCATTTGTTATTATTACTGAATTATTGTCACTTAGTGTTTGCATAATGATCAACTTGTGATTTTCTCTCTCTCTCACACAGACTAAAGAATGAGGAGGATGAAGACGAAAACGCTTCTGACTTTCTGCTCATGTCTTTTCTGATGATACTTTTTCATTTTATGGACTATTTCTCTAAAATCCGTTGCTTGTTATATATCTGGAATGGCTTAATAAATCCGCTGCAACTATAGAAAGTGTGTGAACCGTTTACACAGTTGTTTAGACCTGCATATGCTGCTTGGAGAGAAACAAGAGACATGTTTCTAAGTAAAGCAATTGATAATTTGGTATACCAAAATTTTAAAAAAAAAGTACAACAACATTGGTTTATGGTAATGTTTGGTTGGTTGGTTGTAAACTCTCATAGCATTAAAGCCGTTTCTCACCAGTGTGATGCTAAAATGTGGTGCCGGAATTGACAATTATGCACACTGGTTATGGTGGGTCGTGTCTGCGAGCTGCAGAAACTCTCGCGATACTCGCAGCCGGACCGCCTATCTTCACCTTAACTATTCAAGCCCATTAACCATCTCGCGAGAGTATTCCCAGTGTGCTTGTTCCCTTTTAGACACTACCGGTCTGGTGCAAATTAGCATTGCTGTGAGCCATTTTCATTAATGAGGCCTAATGAGTTTTCTCCAAAATAGTGCCAACGTCCACTCCACAGGAGAAAAATCTATCCAAACAGATAATGTCTCACAGACCAACGTTAACTCAACAGTACATAAATTAAGTGGACTCCAAATGTGATGCTAACGCTTGCTCGTTGTTGTGACTAGCTCAGTTCTGTGACCAGCATATGTTATCAAGTGCAAATCAGCTACATTACCATCTCCATCGTGTTCTAGCAGCTGCTGGGTGATCTCAAGTCATATATTGTCCTTTATTTAGTTGTTGAGGTAGTAGCGTTTGTCCTGTTGAGAAGGTGACGGCCCATTGTTATTCCGAAACACCAACAGTCCGAAAAATGTGTCATTCGGCCGAAAAAAATAGTCCGTTATCCTGAAAATAAACTCATTGTTCCAAGGCCCCGAAAACAGACACTCCGAGCAACAAACAGAAACACATGGCTAATTATTATGCAGGATGGCGGCGATCAGTTGGCACAAATGATTCCATTGGTCAAAAGTATATTTCCGGAGGCGGAAATCCGCTGAAATTGAGGTCCGTCCGAATAGTTTTCCCCCCTCACTAATGTTCCAACTTCCGGCAAGGTGTGCATTCGTAAGCTTGCACAAAATCAGTTTTTTACATTTCCGTTTGATTTTTTTGGACGAATATCCGTACTTGTGTGAAACGGCTTTTACATATGATCAAATAATCAAAAGGAGGATTTGGTCGAGACCAGATATTTTTGCTTGCAGACCAAAGTGTCTGCCCATAGTGTACAATATGGTGGCACCTGATGCTTCTAAATAGGCAGGCAGCAGTTACAGTTTCTCTCAGTCACTTTGGCACATTTTTCAACAACAGTCTTACGGTTCTCTAAGTGCAGTGGGAAAAGTCAATACTGAACTACACAGAAACAGGATATGTAAATATGTTTATACAGTAAATGATATGTGTAGTATTAGAAATAGAAAATTCACCTTTGAGCCTCATGTAAAGCCATATACACTAAACAGAAAATCTGCCACAAAATGGCATCCATGCCAATATATTTTTAAAAAAAAAACTTAGAGTTGAGTAAAATTGTACCTCCTCACAGTATGTAACACCATGTCGTAGATATATTTATGTATGTACATGTGGGTCTGACTGATAACTGACTAACTGTGAAAACTGAATAGATCATTTTGCATGTCATGGCTCAAACCATGAAAGAATGGTTAGAAGTTGTGAATGGGACGACAATTTCACTGTGAATCAACTTATCAGTTTTGATCAGCAAGACATGTGCAAGTGGTTATTGTGCACACTGTAGAGAATTATACAAATTCCTTAGCACACACGCCAAAACACATGCAGTTTGCTTGAATGAGTCAAAATTTCAAATTAGTTATGAACAACAAACTAGTTGTTCAAAGATTTGAGCTTATTGTTTTGAAGAAAAAAAAAATCTCATTCAAGAATTGAACCAAAGTGAATGAGAAAAACTTTAAACGATCAGGAGAGGAATGAATCGCATGAAGTGAACTCTCTGAGCTCATCAAAGTGTGGCAGCTTTTGTGCTCAGGCAAACTAATATTAACCAAACAAACAGCTTAAAACACAATTATGTTAATAAATTAGAATAATTTAATACTATATTTGTGTCATACTCTGGATAACTATGTCAAGGATGTTATTCTCACATGTAAGTTTATTGCAATATTCAAAAGGTGTAGAGGTTTTGCCATGTGTAAATAGATAAATTACATATGTATTTGGTATTTACAGAGTCCAGAAGTTCTATCAATTCCTGTTGGTATGTGAAATTAAAAAAAAAGAGAACTCCTTTCTTCCTTTTCTAGTGTGCACAGGAAATAAATCACACTCAGTGGCAGTTACGTTCTGTTGCAATGTCTATTTATTATTTGCCTGTAGTACATAGCATATGCATAATTATGCTTACAAACAAGGAAAGGTCTAACAAGCATCCATACACAAACATACAGCACATTTACCCCATTCACAAATGAGCAAACCTCGAAGTTCAATCCTGTACTTAAAAGCAGAAAATCCACCCTAAAACAGCACTCACTTATCACTCCTGTAAGTGTGGACATTTTCAGATAGAAGTCTCTCCCAAAGTTCAGTCACAGCCAAAGCTCTGTCTGGCTTGTGATTACAAAGCACTTTGTGCAGCTGTTTCATTGTTTCCAAATGACAGACACCCCGTGAGTCATGTTTAGGGGATATGAACACATTTTCTAAAGACAGCACATTACAAATATTAGTCACCCACAGAGCGTAAATAAAGCAGCTCCACAAAGTGCCACACTAATGCATGTACATGTACCTTTGGGAGAGTGCTGCTAATCTTCACATGGATCAGTACCCGGATTCTTGTTTTTAAACGGTTTCTTGGATTCATTTTAAAGAGCTATGGCAACTACAGTCACATAATGACATTTGTTCTTTTGTTTATTTCCAACTCCATGCGTTGCTGGTCCCACAAGGTCCAGATTGAGATTAAAAAAAAAAAAAAAACAATTACATACTCTTCAAAAAGGCCTTACTGTTATCAACTGCACTGCGGAGTGCAGATGAAAGCAGTGGGAACCAAAAAGAGCCACATGATGGGATAGAAATCCAATCTAAACGCCACATTACACTGACAGTTTATCGAGTAGTTTTTTTGACAACGTAGTTGGACAATTTCCTTGACACACCCTTTGTATTCTACACGACATGGCATGTACAATGACGGCATGGCAGCAGCATTCGCTGTCTAAATTGTCCCTGCCTCACCCTTCTAGTTTTTTGAAGTCAACTGGAGTCTGCTCCACATTTTAGCAGCTGATACCAACCCTCACTCATGTTTAACCTAAGGCCATGAAGCTCCACCGGACTGATGGAGGACAATGTACAACATAAAGAGTTACGTAAAGTACTGTGCAAAAACTAAGGTGCTGACTGCCGACTCCCCACACCAACCTTTCTTACACACAAAGGCAATGAAGCCTAATACAAACATGCACACACACACACACACACACACACACACACAGGGGTACACACACACACACACACACACAGATCACTAAAGGCATGTTTTCAAACTGTGTTGGATCTGTATGATGCCCGCCATGCAGGGGGAGCTCACATGAGTTCCTGCATAATTCAAAGTCTTACCGACTCACCTGCACATCACAGTTAGCAGGGAGACTGAAAGTACAACTGAACAATTGTATTTCTTTTGTGCTTTAACAGTAAACTGGGTGACATTTTAAAATGAGGCGAGGGGATCATTTAGATTGAGGCCTCAACTTGATGTGAAGGAAATAAAAATGGAGATAGAACCTTTCGAAACTGAGTACACAGTCAGTAACGAACAACGGCTAATTCTGACCACATTAAGTGAATGAGTGTCTTCAGTTCACCAGGGTCATGATGGTGCCACCGTTAACCACTTCCCCTGTGAATGTTTGCTTTAGGTGAGGTTTCATCAAGATGTTTGCCCCAGGGCAGGCTGCTGAATGCAGCACTATTTTACAGATGCAAAGTAGCATATTGAATGATCCCAGTCTTGTGGATGATTTTTGTCCCTAGAATTACATGATTTGGACAATAACAGGGGCGCTGAACTTGGAAATAATTCATTCAGTAGTTAATGTCACCAGTAATCAATTGTTCCCACTCCTGGAGCTGCATTACAGAAAATTTCTATCTTAGGTCTTACAGGGGCAGTGTGCAGGATTTAGTGGCATCTAATGGTGTGGTTGCAGATTGCAACTCTAAAGTGCAAAACTGTGGTAACACCGTTCACCTCACACAGAGGCCACCCTTACCATAATAACACTACTTTAAGAGCAACAGAAATCAGCTGAGGGTACCAGGGTTTTGCTCTCTGCGGCTCACGTTACTGTAGTTTGGCAATCGTAGGAGAGCTGTGGACCATGAGCAGTGGGTGGTGGCTGCGTTACCTTATGGCTTTGTGATGTACACATCCCTTGTTCACACCAGCTACGCTTCTGCTGCTCTTTCTACATAGAGATTGATAATGGCCATTTCATTTCATTATAAATGTCATTTATATTTATTTTTGACAAAGAAAGGTCAAGAAATGTGTGGTAATTAGTAAATAATAGTAATAATCCACAATTAGAACTACTATACTACTACTACTATATTCATTCATGGAGCCCTGCAAATCATTGCATGCACTACAACACTGTCCTGCACATATTTCAGAATAAAAGACTTGTCTTAACAAATGAAGTTCTGTCCACAGAAAAAAAAAAAACTTGAGGGGTTTTATTTTGAAATGAAAGCAGGAAGTGTTGGTTAAAAATATATCTCTACTTTTTTTTTTCATGTCCGTGACATTTTCTACAGATACAGACATTGAAAGTGTAGTAATGTTGCTGATATGATGTCAGGCTTTACCATAATAACACATCAGAAGGCAGCTGGCGGTACCACGGTTTTGCTCTCTGCAGCTCATGTAGTTTCACAAGGGTCTCAGAGAGCTACGGTGGCCTTCAGGTAATGTAAAAACATGAAAGTCTCTCTCTGGAGCCAGTGTTTGTTTTGTCCTTTCAGGGCTACTGTAGAAACATGGCGGAGCAACATGACAGACCGTGAAGAGGACCAGCTCCCTATGTAGATATGAAGAGCTCATGCTAAACTAATGAAAACACGTTTCTTGGTTTCAGGTGATTATTCACTCATGAAAACATTTATGAATATTATATTGCATTTCTGCTTATTGATCCCCTGAAATGTTACACACTGCTCCTTTAAGAATTTGTAAAGTTACGATGCTTGAGAAACTTTTCCTATCTTAGGTTAGGATAGGAAAATTGACTTAGGAACTGTTCATCTTTAATGTCTTTTTTCCCTAAATCAGGTCCTAACCTTAATTACTATGGTTACCAAACAGTTAAAATAGGATCTGTAAGTTAAGACGTTTCTGTAATACAGCCCCTGGTCCACAGAGATGGTGGCTTTCATTACAAATCATTGCAATGGTAATGAGAATGTAGTTAAAGCAAATCACATACTTTACTTTGACATGACTCTTCACGTCACATGTCTGATTTACAAGTGCAAATATCACTGATTTGTTTCATGGTCTGTTAACTGGTCTGCTTGTGCTTTGCCCAATGATCTGAGATCTCACTGTGACTGAGAAAGTCATGATAGCTTGACAGTAACAGTCCACCAAGTGAAGTATATACTGAAGTATATACTGTATTTCCTTTTGCCATATCTGTGTTGTTGGCAAACACTGGTCCAACGAAGCCCTTATGCTGACTGACAAAGCAAACACAGAACAGACTTCACAAAGCCACGGGACGATCACTCAATCCACTGACCAATCTTGTGTTTTCTAATACATGATCTATACAGACAAACAACTCCAGGCCCGGGTGCTGTGGACCAGCTGAGGCCTGTGGTGTGCCTGCAAACTATATCTGATCTTTGCAGTCTTAATGTCTGATGTCCAGCTCTAGCAGTCTTTAAATCACATATCTGCATCTGTGGCAGTTTTTGTAACAGATTCAACTCTGCGACAGGCATCTACGTGGAGACACGTCAATGCATCTGGCCGATCTTCCGAGGGACATTTCTTCCACATTGTCCTGCACTGTGGCATTGAAATAATCAGGCTTCAGCAGTCCAACAAACACAGTCTGCAGCCTGATGATAGTGGTCAATGTCTTTCCTCTTGTGTTCTGTTCATTTCAATGATGAGGAGTAAATAAAGGAAGTGTGTGACTGGGCACCATTGTGTTTATATTCTGGCATATAAAAGTGAATCTTAATCATATCCGTTAACCGTCATTTCCCTTGACTTCTGTTTACACTGACTGATATCCTCATATCTCATATACCCCGTTGTCAGTGCCCATCTTTCACGCCTCTCCTCAGTCCAGCTCCTTCCAGCTTGTCCTTAACACTCTGTTCATTCCTCCAATCCTGTCCAGCAGGCCAACTGGGGAACTTGAATGGAACGAACACACACACACACACACACACACACACACACACACACACACACACACACACACACACACACACACACACACACACACACACACACACACACACACACACACACACAGACACACAGACACACAGACACACAGACACACAGACACACCAAATCTTTTACAATGTCACTGTTTCATCTCACTTTACTAATCCAAGATACAGATTAGCAAGATGGAAATTGTGTTTATATCCATTTGTGTGCATATTGTATGCATGTGTGTGTGTGTGTGTGTGTGTGTGTCCAGTCTGGTCCACAGGTGCCTGTGGGCATATACGGTATGTGTGTGAGTGTGTGTGTCAGTTGTTCTCGTAAGAGGAAAGCAGCGCGGCGTCCACAGGTTCCATGCAGGAGGGGCAGGTGAAGGATCTCATCAGCCAGTCGTCTATACAGTCCATGTGGTAGATGTGCATGCAGGGCAGGAACCGGATGGGGTCTCCGTACACAAAGTCCATCATACAAATGACGCACCTGCGGAGGTGAACACAGATACAGTTTGCTGGGGATTACATTGACAGCACAGAAATGCAGAACATAATGAAAGTTCAATAAAAAGTCCAAACATTATTTTGCCACTTGACACTGCATAGACTTAAATTATCTGCAGTGTATTATTCAGTTTAAAATGTGAAGGACAGTGCAAGTGTCTGCAAAATGAAAATATGGTAGATCAGACTTTTAACTGTCCGTTGGCATTTAATGATATGAAGGAATAACTCCACTGCCTTTAACCATTACCATTTCCAAACAAACAAAACTTTTACGAAATTACACATGTACAGTGGATAGAAAACGTCTACACACCCCTGTTAAAATGGAAGTTTTTTGTGATGTAAAAAATGAGACCATGATAAATAATTTCAGGACTTTTTCAACCTTTAATGTGACCTATAACCTGTACAATTCAACTGAAAAACAAACTGAAACAGTTTTGGAAAAACATAAAAAACTTACAATAACCTGGTTGCATAAACATGCACACCCTTCAACTAATACAGCACTCAGTCTTTTTGGGTAGGAGTCTATCAGCATGGCACATCTTGACTTGGCAATACTATCCCACTCTTCCTTGCAAAAGCACTCCAAATCTGTCAGCTTGTGAGGGCATCTCCTGTGCACAGCCCTCTTTAGGTCACTCCACAGGTTTTCAGTAGGATCCAGGTCTGGGCTCTGACTGGGCCGTTCCAAACCTTTAATCTTCATCTGGTGAAGCCTTTCTTTTTTTAGTTTGGATGTATGCTTTGGGTCGTTGTCGTGCTGAAAAGTAACATTCCTCTTCATCTTCAGCTTTCTTGCAGACGCCTGATGGTTTTGTGCCAAAATTGACTGGTATTTAGATCTGTTCATATTTCTCTCCACTTTGACTACAGTCCAAGCTCCAGCTGAAGAAAAATAACCTCAAAGCATGATGCTGCCACCCCCATGCTTCACCGTGGGTATGCTGTTCTTTTGGTGATGAGCTGTGTTGTTTTTCCACCAAACATACCTTTTGGAGTTACGACCAAAAAGTTCAACCTTGGTTTCATCAGACCATAACACATTTTCCCACATGCTTTTGGGAGATTTGATGTATGTTAATGCAAAATGTAGCCAGGTTTGGACGTTTATTCACAAGAAAAGGCTTCCGTCATGCCACCCTACCCCATAGCCCAGACACATGAAGAATACGGGAGATTGTTGTCACATGTAGTACACAATCAGTACTTGCCACAAATTCCTGCAGCACATTTAATTTTGCTGTAGGCCTCTTGGCAGCCTCCCTGACCAGTTTTCTTCTTTTCATCAATTTTGAAGGGACGTCCAGTGCTTGGTAATGTCTCAAACTCTTGTGTCATATTTTCTCCACTTGTTGATGACTGTCTTTACTGTGTTCCCTGGTATATGTAATGCCTTGGACAGTCTTTTGTACCCTTCTCCTGTCTGATGTCTTTTAACAATGAGATCTCTTTGATGCTTTGTAAGCTCTTTGCAGCCCTCATTTCTGTAAGATGCAACTGAGTAAATGTCAGGAAAATCCCACTAGAACAGCTGAACTTTATTTGGGGTTAATCACAGTCACTCTAATTGATGGCGGGAGTGCACTGACTACTATTTAACATGAGTCTGAATGTAATTGGTTCATTTGGAAGACAACCACATCCCCAGTTGTAAGAGGATGTGCACACTTATGCAACCATATCATTTTAGTTTTTTATTTTTATTTTTTCCCCGAGTAGATGTCAGTTTGTTTTTCAATTGAATTGAATTGAATGATTTATCATGGTCTCATTTTTTACATCACAAAAATCTGGCATTTTAACAGGGGTGTGTAGACATTTTCTATCCACTGTACTATGCTGAAAAAGTTATAGATTATATACTACATACATGCGCTACTTGTACAGCAATATGAATTTCTATAAAATGCCACAATATCATCAAAATATTGAATATGTATAACCATCCATCTCTGAATTACAGTACAGTAGTAACCCTGTACACCAATAATGACAAAGTTCTTACATGACATTATATATTTTTTTGTGGTGGTTTCTGTATCTGCGGAGACCCTGCCCTGTGTTTGGGACGTCTTCTGGGCGTCAGCAAACAGCCTTTAGGCTTCACATGGCGGTGTCACCCCCAGCCAATAACAGTGCGCACGGTGTGCAGCCGGATCAGGTCGTCAAATACCGGCTCTGTCACGCCCCTCAGTGTCTGATAGCAAGTCCCCCTTAAACTCTGTCAGATACAAAACAGCCATACTTCATGGATGACGTTTTAATGTTCATGTGCTCCAGTGTCCCCCCTCATCTTCTGTCTCCCGGCGTGTCGGTCTGAATGAGAGCAGCACTGAGCAACAGCGGACAGAAGCCTCGCAGTGTTGTATGCAGTTGTGGGTGTGTTTATTTATGTTTTAGAACATAACCGCTGTTAAACATTGCATTTTATTTCACTGATTCACTGCTTTGTTCTCACTAACACCACTCCGCCTCTTCATTCACTCTCTCTTCCTTGAGCCGAGGAAGAGTGGCCACCTTTGAATGTCATGTTTACGGTTTTGGGGTTACATTTTCTGACTATTAAAAAAAAAAAGACTTGAATAAAATTATGTTAGAAAGCTTGCCATTGATTACATTTTAATCTTGCTGTCAGACAGTAAGTTTAGATCATTGTATTTCAGGCATTTTAAAGACCTACATTAACATCCTACTTAACCACAGATCACTGCTGTGAAGCAGTCTCTCCTGTGTTTCTAGGGCTGTGTATTGGCAAGAATCTGGTGATACGATACGTATCATGATACAGGGGGTACAAATCAATATATTGCAATACACTAGTGCTTAATGTCAGTAAGGCGATATATTGCGATTTTTTTTAAATCTAATTTTAGGAAACTGTCATAGTATAAAGAACACATCACCATATGCACAAAATCTGAGTACAAAATGTTCACTTTTTTCTGCAATCAGAAGAGTGGGATCTGTATTTGCATTTATCACAGTATCTGAAACATCCAACATTGTAGCACTACTTTGAGAAGACACAAACACTGAGGGCGCATCTGCATTTCTACTCACTCTCTAATCTTCTTCTCAGAGCCATCCCGCCCCGGGTCGTACACGCCCTTCGGGAGGTGCTGGATGAGTCCGATTCGCTGGGCGATCCGAACCTGCTCCTCCTCCGTCAGCTGAGTGGCCAGTCGGGCTTGGCTGGGCGTTGGGTGGTAGACAGGCACATGGATCTGCTCCTGCAGAAAGACAGAGGGAGATGACCACATGAAAAGGTCAGACTAAATAACTGGGGATTTTCAGAGGAATTAAAAAAAGAAAACAGAAGTCATGATTAGTTACCAATTTATGCAGATACTTCACTAGCAAACTTATGTCTATTTTTCTGCTGTTCTCACTCTACAGCTCCAGGACGTCAAGTTTACACCGATAAATAATTTCTTGTTTCATAAATCTCTCTCAGCCTAATTCTATCATTGTGAGACGTTGTTCTAAGAAAAGCGGAAGATGTTGCTCTTGTTATCACTTTCAGTGGAAGTCAATGTCGAGCAGTTGAACCACAAGCGCATAAAATGTAATCCTCCCCCTGAAGGGTGGATTTCACTTTGACTCACTACACAACGAAGTACTTGGTTGATTCTAAGAGCTTCACAATCAAACACACATTCGTTGTTTTAATATGCAATTATCCCTCTGAAAAGGCAGGACAGAAACTCACAATAACTCCTGTCAGTAACTGATGCAATCAACGATTACAACGACCAGCAGTATTTCTGGGCATGTTGTGGGTTTATGATCACAGGCAGTAGGTGGTAGCGTTTCCCCAGGCCGCTGCAGCAGAGAGCTGCACGGCTGCTTTTACCTGACTTGGCTGGAGATAAGAAATGTTTTCTAACTGGTACATAATAAAAATAAATTGTGCAGCTTCATTTCTGGTGTCACACAGATCTGATTTATAAAATGGGGATCAATAAAACAATCTCATCTGACTTTGGTTTAATCAGAAGATAAAAGTCTACAAACTGAAATGAAAAATGAGCTCTGGCAATGCGATTCTCCTGGCAGGGAGTCAACAACAAAACTGTGAAGTCACTACAGACTACTCACAGCAGGAAATACCTATTCAAATTGTGGCAAGTTCACAAAGCAGCCAAAACCTCTGAACGTGACAAGTGACAAGTCGATAGTCTTTCACTGTGTCTGTCAGCAATCTTTTACATACTGGTGGCACACAAAACCACACATGTGGGAGTTGGAAGCGTAATGAAAGTAACATCAAATCAACAGGATTTCAGTATCACACTATAACAAGGGAATTAAACACCAAGTTAGCAAAGTCATATTACCACACACCAACCTCTACTGTTTGTACTGCAAGTACAGAGTATATTCAGATATTCTGATAAAGTATTTTCTCAAAAAGGATGATTCAATAGCTGAAACTTTGCTGCTGAAATCAAGTCCAGCACAAGTATTAAAGCTAGGGTTGTTAATCTTGAGAAACTAGCAAGAATACACAAGATTTTTAAAATTATCCAACCCAAAAAAACGAGCCCAGAGTTGTCAAATGTTTTCCAGTGACAGTAGCAGCCCAAGCTCCAAAAGACCCTAAATCTAGCAAGAAAGTTATCAAGTCACCAACACTGACAGTCCTCCCAGTCTCATGCTATTATAAATAAATAATAGCATATAACAATACCTGCAACAGGGAAAACTGAAATAACAGTTTGGCAGACAAAACAAGACATTTGAAAATCACTTCAAAAATTCTAACTAGTTCCTGACATGTAGTAGAGAAAAAGAGCAAATGAGCAAATGATCTGGTCTGCAAATCAATCGATAGTGAAAATAAAAGATTTGACAATGACAGACTTATTATGAAACGATGTTATAGCATCAAAAGGAACCATCAAAGATGATCTACCATGCTTTAATTTCCTGTAAATACATAATGCCATTTATGATCTGTGAAAAAAGATTGGGGTCCTCAAGATTGGGGTAGATTTAACATACACAGTAGAAAACAGTTTATATACGTAATTTCAGGGGAGAATAGGTATGCATATATTGCGTCTCTCTTGTGCACTTCCTACATCTGTAAGCTTCTTCCTCCTCTCAAACACAACTTTCTATTCACTCATCTCGCTCTCTCTTTGCGGTCTGAGATTCTATCTCTTTCGTCCCCACATACGAAGATGGAGGGAGGAAGGGAAGGGTCCCTTCCTCCCTCCATCCTCATACATTCTTATTACACTCACTACAATCATTTGTGGTTTAAGTACTAGTTCCTCCTCTTCCTCTGTGGGCCCAGCATTCAGCCCACTGACTCTCCTCTCTCTTCAGTGTGCCAAACCTTCATGTCGCGCAACAGCCAGGTCATGGATTAGGCTAAATCCACTCTAATGCCATTAAGTGAGCTCCTTCATATATCCACACTCCAGAGACGACCTTTTGACACAAGCACCATACACTTGATTGCATGCAGCTGGAGATGGGACGGGCCTAAGCAGGAGAGGAACCGTCTGCGCCATTTAAGTAACCATTTATGATTGCGATTCTGATCTGCCGGCACAAAATTGTAGGCAAAGTAAGTACAGTGCTAATCCTTGGTGTTAAGCTGACCGCTGGGAACAAAACTCTCCAGCTCCTGCTTTCTTTTTGACTGAATGAGTGGTAGTGGGCACAGTTTATTGAGAGACAAGCCACAAAAGGAAGGGTTGAGGAAGGGTATCATGTTCAAATGATGCAACACTTCCAGTTTCTTTTACCAGTGACTGGTCTATTATCTTTTTAACTGTGGCTCAGAGGTAATCTTTGTCTCTTTCTGCACTTTCAGTTGTGAGTCCGGTTGAACCATCGTACAGCATTTTGTTCTCATTGCACAAAACACTACCTTTACCTTTACCTTTACCTTTACGGCAGTAGCTCAGTCTGTAGGGAGTTGGCTTGGGAACCGGAGGGTCACCGGTTCAAGTCCCGACATGGACCAAAAAACTGAGTGTGAACTGGTAGCTGGAGAGGTGCCAGTTTACCTCTTGGGCACTGCCGAGGTGCCCCTGAGCAAGGCACCAAACCCCCAACTGCTCGGGGCGCTTGTCAGGAGCAGCCCCCTCACTCTGACACCTCTCCATTAATGCATGTATGTGTGTTTCAGGTCTGCATGTACCATGTATGAGTTTAACAGAGTGTAAATTGAATTTCCCCACTCTGGGACTAATAAAGGTAGATCTTCTTCTTCTTTTATGCAAACCCTGCATACAGAATAACATCTATTTGTAAAAAGGACTGAAAGCACAACCTAACAGCATATGAAGACCATTAAAAAATATAGAGTAGTCCCCTCAGTAGTCATCTGATTGTACCCAGTCAAGCTTTTGTGGCAGGCACACTTTTGAATGGTTGTAGCTATGGATGCACCGATTTAACGGTCAAACACCTGTATCGACCAATGTTCGCCTTGGTGACTGCCATCGGCCCATCAGCAAATAAGATGACATTCATTAATGACAGTAGCTGATGTTTATCTGTTGTGCTGTGCTTATTTTTGCAACCACTTTTACATTTACATTCAATTTATGCTTCATGAAATGAATATTTTTGTCGAGCTATATATGCTAACGTTCTCATTGAATAGGTAGTTGTATAGCAGCTGAAAAGGCATTTGAAGCAGTCACTTTCATGTGAAAGAAAGATAATAAATGTCATTTCATAAATTTGTGATTGAATTTGAGCTCATTGAATGTTGAATGACTATGAAACAGCTCAGTTATTTTCTATAATGAAGATGTCTTTGTTTCCCTGACACAAAGGGCAATAAATAACATCCATCCATCCAGCCATCCATTATCTGTAACCGCTTATCCCATTGACAATTTAGAGTCAACAATGAATCTAAGTAGCATGTCTTTGGACTGTGGGAGGAAACCGGAGAAAATCCACACTAACACGGGGAGAACATTCAAACTCCACACAGAAGGGCCTCAAGCCAGGTTTGAACCTCCTGCTGTGAGGTGGCAGTGCTAACCATAAATAACAAATATAATAAAATGAACAAAAATATCGGCCAAATTGTCATCTTAAACATCGGTGCATCCCTATTTATAAGTTGAAAGGTTTTCATAGAAAACATGCAGAACATCGATGACCAAGCTAGCAAGCAGTCGGCCTCTCAGCACCGCAGCGTTTTAACCTGTGAGACGGCATAACTTTAGTAGTTGAGGCTATCTGCTGCTCCCGACAGCCACTCATTTCTCCCATGATGTCAAAAAGAGACGGCGGCCAGGCAGCAGGAATGTTAGCCACAGACGGGGCCTCAGAGGGGGGCAGCAGCTGTACTCTGTGTGTTAGGGAGGTTCACTGTGCAGCAGTCAGCAGTGTCATTGTTGTCACTTGCCGCTCCTTTCCTTCATACATGGCGTGTCAGCTGGGCTGTGACAAATGTTCATTATGTGACCTCAGGTTGACTAAAGGGACAACAATCAGAGATGGAGTGAGACAGAGGGAGAAGGCGAGGGTGAAAGAGGGGGCGCCAAACGCCATACTCTACAGACCTGGTTTCCTTTGCCAAGCAGCGCTGTTGGCTGCTGAACCAGGTGCAGCAGCAGAAACTGTCAGCCTGCCAGACCCAGAGTGCTAATGGTGAACACGGAGGAAGGTGAAGATTGTAGACAACAAGGAATGAGAGCAGATGCACTGAGTGAAAGTGGAAAAAAGACAGATGGAAAGGGGAGGTGTTTACCCTAGCTCTTCCATCATCTATCACTAATTGAAATTCAGAAAAAACAAGAGTGGGAAAATGAAAGATGGAGGCACTCTCAGCCCACAAGAGCAATAACAGCCAACCACTTCAGCTTCAAGAACACACACAGCCCAAATTTCCTCCACTGTCATACTTATGTGTCGATGTGTAGTAGTGTGTGTGGCCATGTTAAGGAAAATGGGCTAGAACCACACAAGCGCCTTTCACTTGCAACATCAATCATCTAGGCGTGATGCTGTTTTTTGCCATTCACATACAGAAACAGAAAAGGAGTAGAAGATTGAACGGTTTGCTGTGGTCATTTGACTATAAGAAAATGCCGACTGTTCTGAACTGTTCGCTGTTATGGTGACAACACACGTCAGCGGGGCTGTAAAGTGTCTCACACACTGTAGCTTTGCCACTAAGCCGACAGCGGAGGTGGTCACAGAGCCGAATCGACATCTGTTTCGGCCATACTTCCTTTCTTTCTTATCAAAGAAAGGACAGTCGGCATGGTGCAACTATACTCACACTAAACACAGACGCTGTGTTAGACGTCACACCGGCATGAGTGAGCCCCATTGAGTTTGTGACTTGCTGCAAGTCAGTTGATATGGAAGTCTATAGACCCCTTTTCTGTTTTGGGCTGGGACAATGCACCTATCCTGTTTCAAATACCATCACAGTACTTGGGTGCTGAATCGGTATGTACCGGTACTGTAATTTTTAAGTATTGTGATATTACAAGCATTACGATTCAATATTATGATTCATTGCAATTAACACTAGACCAGGGGTGTCAAATTTCATCCCGGGCCACATCAGCATTATGCTTGCCCTCAAAGGGCAGGTTGTAATTGTAAGACTATATAAATATATCTACTCTTGATCATATCACAAAATTACCTCTGCATTTGATTGTTATTAGTTTTAGTAATAACGTATTGAATAACTAGCTCTGAAAGTAGAAGTCAAGGAAAAATAATTGCAAGCAGAAATACTGTACAGTTTTACAGTTGTACTTTGTTTTACTTTGTGGTCGGAGTTGAGTTGTGGTCACAAATAAATGTGCTCTGATCTAATGTGCAGTCTGTGACATTGAAATTGTTTGTGTGATCTGCCGAGATCATGTGTGGTAGGTGACAGTGGTGTGACAGTGTTTTGCCACCGCCTCGTTGCAAAGAAGACATACCGGATTGTCTCCATTAAGCACAAACATGAATTCGCTTTCCTGTCTCTCATTAAACTGCCTTCCCTCTGCATCAACTTTTCTTTTCTTGGACATTTTTGGACTATTCATATTTTTTTATGACCCCATCACTCAGCCAGAGCAGCACTGCTAGAAACTGGTGATACTGAGACACTTCAGTGCGCATGTAATAAAATGAGGTGCATTGTGGGACATGCAGTTTGACACTGCAATTCCGTAAAGTGGCACAGAATTGTATGACAAGCATAATATATTCTTTACAAGCCCTCGCAGGCCACATAAAATGAGGTGCCAGGCCTAATTTGGCCTGCGGGCCTTGAGTTTGACACGTGCACAAGCTGAATGATAGATTTTTAGGGACTTTTACTTTGGAAAACATCTAAATTAATACAGTAAGAAAGTTTGATTTTCAGCATGTATATAGACAGAGATGTCCTTAAGTCAAATATACAGTTATCAGTTATTGTCAAGAATTATTTATTACATTTTATCTAGCAACCCACAAATCAAAGAAAAAAGACATTTCCCTAACAAATCAATGGTATTTTCTTTTTAATTTATAAGGGACATGTTACAGTTCTGGTTAATATAATCCAATCGATCTTATGTATCTCAGATATGTTTTTTAAATATACAGTACAGTTCCCTTTGTTAACACCTTATTTTGAAAACTCATTTTCTACAGACTAAAGAAAACATCACAGGTCCCCACAAAAATCACACCAAAACCATTTTAATGTTTTTCAATGAAAAAGGGAATGATAGAAAAAGTAGTAGTATCGCAGTAGTAGTATCGCAAATGATATTGTGATATCAAAATCATCATGACCTAACTCTCACAGGCTGCCAAATTGGTGGATTTTAAAACCTCATTTTAAAACAATTCAATGTCTCTAAATGACATTTTGGGTTTCAAAATTTGGATTTTGGGTGGACTATCACTATTAGCATCATAAGACTGCTTTTAAAAAGGGAAATACAGTGAGTCCTCCTGTGCTTCAAGAGACAGGGTCACCTTGATGGTTGTGTAAAACTGTAATATGCAAAAAATAAATAAATAAATAAGCATGCTTTGATTTTCTGGGAGTATTACTGCTTTATTCCCACTAAAGCCATGATGTCACATTTACAAAATTGCTCCTGAGCTGGCAGAATGCTACAGCTGAAATGTATATGTGGATGTGGGAAACGGGCTGCAGACAGGCAGCATGATGATAATGATGATGATGACTGGGCAAAATGACTCTTTTTAACACATGCTGTAACTTAGTGACAATATATTACAAACACAAAGAAATGCATTCTGTCTGCAACTCTTAAAAACCTCAATCATATCCAGCACAGGACATATCTATCAGCCAGACGTGGCTGTAGCTTTTGTGCAACCTAAGCAGCGTCAATATGCACTTAAAGGGAAGAAACACTAGATATATGAAGCGTTACCGGGCTCTGAAATCTTAGCTCTCGTTCTAGTGACTGCAGCGTAACAAAATCTTTGAACAAGACACCTGCACATAATACAGGCAAGCATGCACTCAGCTGATCACACAAGCATGCATAATGCTAACAACGACAAATGGGAGGAGGAGAATGGACATTAGCATTGCAGGATGTGTTTGTTAATGTGATAGTGGGACAGAGTGACGATAACAGTGTGTGTGTATATCGCATTACTTCATCATCCTGGTACAGCAGGTTAAGAGTATTAACCAGAAACCCCAGTATTTACACATAACACATGACGACACACACACAAAGCCTTCACTGTAGCTGCACAAACCCTGTGGATGATGAACATAATGAACCTATCTTGGTGGAAAAGGGAAAAGTGCATTTAAGGGAAACGAAGTTAAGTTAATAATATGGATGTTAATCGATTAAAATAGTTAATCATGATTGATGGATGATTAATTGCATATGAATCACATTTTTTATCTGTTCAAAATGTACCTTACAGGGAAATTTGTCAAGTATTTAATACTCTTATCAACATGGGAGTGGGCAAATGTATGTAAATATTTATTACTGGAAATCAATTAATAACAGAAAACAATGACAAATATTGTCCAGAAACCCTCACAGGTGCTGCATTTAGCATAATAAATATGCTTAAATCATAATATTGTAAATTTCTCCACTGTGGGACTAATAAAGGAATATCTTATCTTATCTTATCTTATATGGCAAACTGCAACTCAACAAGCAACAACAGAGTGTGATTGTGTTGACTTGACTGACTTACTCCAAACTGCATGTGATTACCATAAAGTGGGCATGTCTGTAAAGGGGAGACTCGTGGGTACCCACAGGACCCATTTTCATTCACATACTTGAGGTCAGAGGTCAAGAGAGCCCTTTGCAAAATGGCAATGCTGGTTTTTCCTTGCCAAAATTGGAGTGTCATCTAGTATGGACATGGTATGACATGGTAATGGTTGGTACCAATGGATTCTTTAGTTTATCTAGTTTCATATGATGCTAGTTTATACACTCTAGCTTTAAAACGGAGCGCTATAACCTAAAAATTATGAGGTGTGTTAACGCGTTGAAGAAATTAGTGGGGTTACCAACAACCACAAGCTAATTATTCCAGGGCAGCACTGGCCAATCAAAACAAGCATCAATGGAGTCCACCATTACATAGACCCGTTAGTTATTTACTTAATTATGCCACAGTAATATAATGACCAAAACCACCTTGACCTCTCTGATGAACCAGTGCTGCCAACTGTCTTTCTAAGGAAGATGAGAACTAAACTGTGAGACGGAGTCGGGAAGACAAAAGAGTTATTCGAGTTCTGGTCCTTGTGGTGTGTGCTCAGAAATAGCAACTCCTATGTAGTTGTGTCAGCCAAAGCACACAGATTGTGTCACTGACCTGCAGTACAATGGGTTGTTTGTCAGCACTGCCTCCTCCTCAGTGTTTCCGCTGCCATATTAGGTCAAGACGGTAGGTAATCTGTTACATCTGGGGCTCCCAGATGGGGTGTATCACTGCCTTCCAAGGCTAAAAACCAACACCATATCACATTTAAGTGACTTAGTCATGTCTGTGGTCAGGTCAGTCACACTTAATTTACCTGACACATCACTGTTAGCTGAACACAGTGAGAAAGTCTTAGTCGACTAATACTCAAACAACTTTGTCAACTAACAGATTAGTTGATTTCATCAACTGTTTCTCCAAAAAGAATCACACAAAAGCCCCATTTTATATCTTGTGCTTGTAAGTTTCTTGAAAATAATCATTCATTCAGCATGAAAAAGCATTTAAAAAATGACTAATTGGTTTCAAGAAATGTTCGTCGACTAAAACCAAAGTAGTATTAGTAGAATAATCGACTAAGCATGGACCAATCAGTGATAAGCCATCAACTGCCTGCCACTCAAAATGTTGTCTGACACTTACTATCTACATCTATATCTATATCTATAAATAAGTTATAGCGTACAAATTACATTGTGGCTTCTAGGGAGCCCTATTTTTTGGGGGAGGAAGAGTACTGTACACAGTACTGTACTTTGTCATTGTCATCTATCATGGTTATTTGCATAAAAACACACAATTCAAATGATTATGATTGTATAAACATTTGTTTTGATTAAAAAAAATCTTAACTAGGAAGTTAAACAGGTCATAATTCCCTCTCTAATACCTATCTTATATTGATGTGAAAACAGCTCTGTCAAACAACTGGATTCATTCACGTTTCTCGCCAAAAACTAAATTTTATGGGATAACATTTGAACACATCATGATAATTTGTAATTTACCTTCACCCAAAAGTCATTTTACTGCCCAGAGTTTGAACACCTCATAACTGTAACTCAATTGCACCTCTATTAACCTCAGTTTTTCTATTTATCCAAGCAGGACTGAGCTGCCCATCGGCTGCTAACTACTAACTCTCCTACTCCCGATTTCCACACAGATTTGTTGTTCACTGTGTCGCATTATCAGGGAAAAAACAGGGTGTGCCCCTCTGTTTTTTTATTATTATTATCATGCATTTGAGCACTTTTTTCTCTCCACCATGTCTCGTGATACAACATGCGTATGCCATTACGTCATTGTGCATGATGCGTAACTGTCGAAAAGAGGAATCAATAGTCAACAATCGGGCAACTGTTGTTCTGTATTCCCATCACCAAGTGGTGAATGTCCTGATGATTTCACCCACCATTGCCAACAATTTACCGGCATTTGACGGGTGGCGGGTGCTAATTTCAGACCCTGGTTGTGTGTGAGTCGACACGAAGAGGCGACTTTTCATTCTAAACCACAATGACGGTTCCCGAAAAGGTTAGCGTTGATTTGTTGTTTCAAAATGTGATTTTTTGTTTTTTGGTTGGGACAAGATATTTTCTCATCATTCACCATCTACTGTCGGTAATACACTGACTATGGATAAGTACCTCATACAACCCCATTTCAAAAAAACATAGACTATCGCTTTATATTTGTATATGTCACTTACAAACATGGCTTATCGCTTCCTTCACAACCAGAAAACAGATTTAATAGTAGTTGAACTTTTGGATTTAAGCCGCTTGAAAGCTGAAAAGCCTCCTTTTCAGACAACTCCCTCGTCTCCAAATTTGACAGCTAATTATAAACCACCTCTAAAGCAAACTTTCTCTCCCCGTTTCTTCTGACCAAGCTGGCTGAGATCAAACCAAACTGCTGACTGCAAGCCTTTTCATCTCAACGGCAAGGCAGGTGGTTGACAGACTTTGTGTGTATCCACTACAGTCTGCGGTGCGAGTACCCCCCTGGTCTACTAAACCATCTTAAAGTAGATTTGGCCCTGTCTTTGAGCAGAGCAGCAGGCGCTTATTTGACATGTTTTAAATCATTTCTTACCCTCTAGGCCTCATGTTCACACAAAAGTGAGAGAAACAGCGAGAATAAAAGGCTGAAGCCGAAGTTCAGATACATGCAAAAACACAAACAGCGGATCTTTTAAAGTCTGCAAGGTGTTCCAGCCAATAAGGTTTGGCCATAAAGCTACATGTCACAGAAGCATAAAGGCCTTTGTGCCAAACTGAATGTGATCAATAAAAACTCCTGTCGCTGCTCCCATCTCTGAAGCTTACAAGGGAGACATTACAAGCCATGCCGGGGGGCCAAAACACACACTAACACTCTCTCTCCCTCTTAAATGCAAACACACACCGGTTCCTTATCTCCCACAGCCCAGTCCCTCAGCAGTGAGTCAGCAGTCATCTCACCAGCTGCTTTCCAAATCATCACACTCGACACACAACATGTTTTAAGCAACACACACTGACAACTGCAGTCGTCCCAATATTAGGAGAACAAACAGGACGGCACCTCCCTGTGCTTTCTGCTTCATAGCTGATACGAAACAAACATGAACACAACTCGCACGCACTCGCTCATTTTGAAATCATTTTGACAAGACATTAAATGGCCCACTAGCCTAAGTGGTTGGCTCAGGGCTGATCTCAACCACTTTAAGCTATCAACATCCACCCTTCCACCCATCCTATATGTATGCGTGCTATAACTACAAGGAGTACAAGACTGCAACAACATCATGTCACTGCCTCTGTAGAACAGAGAGGCGAAGTCCCGCCCATTCCAGTTGGCCACCATTTCGGAAACAATATGAACGGCAGTCAGATATTGTTTTGATCCTGTTTGAATTGCACTATGAATCACACATTCGATGTTTGTCAATTTAAAAGATAATTTTACAAGTCAAGAAAGTCACAGTTTGTTGTAAAACTGTACAAGACTGTGAAAATACGCAATTAGAACGACTACTTGACGTCTCTCTCTCTGAAGCTACGATGCCTGTGTGATTCGTACTGGGATGTACTCACACCAGCAACAGTTCTCGCTCGTTTTTTGCTCCCCGGCTGATAAAAAACCAGGAGTCGTTGGATAAAACACATCAGGTAAGTTAACGTAACACTGTGATTGGGACATAGCTAAGTTAGCAAGCTAGCTAGTGTTGGTGACGTATATTGTGCAAGATGCAAGATGTATGGTTACGGGTGCTACGTTAGCAGCTGTTAGCATTGCCAGTGACTTTGTGCCCGCTGTAGCGTAAATTTAACAAGTTTCCGACAGATCGTGTGTGTGGCGGCAGTGAGTGTGGGTTTGTTGCTGCCATTATAGCTGTGAACGTAACTGTAGCCGACAGTGTGTACAGTTTATTTGTCGCTGAATAAATGCTACGAGACAACAAGCTACAACCAAACTACAACTCCAGAGCTAAGACAGGAGCCAACTTCCTGTATCGGTGTCAGCTCACACTACCTTAAGAATGGCTTTAATTTTTGAGCATGAACTTCCCATTTATGGTCCTACCACAACATCTCAATTGCATTCAAGCCAGAACTTAAAATACAGAAAACCCCAGAATTAAGCATTTGAAACACAAAATCTTATTTAATTAATTTCATGTTAATTATTCTGTGACTATTGTATCTCCAGTTCTTACATTCTAATTTTACATGAGACAACTAGGTAAAAATAATGTATCCACCCATCTCCCTTATTTGTTTGTTTGTTTGTTTTGGACTGTACAAACAAAACCAGGGTTGGTTCTAAATCATCGTCTGTCTTCTGTGTTCATTTTCTGTTCGTTTAAGCCCTGCCAGAGCTCATGTTGTCTTTGCTTTGGATTTCGCTGTTGGGATTTCTGGCATCATGTTTTTCACCATGACAAGCAAACATCACCCTCTGGTATGAAGGAGCGACCTCCAGCACAGCGAGAGCACTGGCCTTTACACACAGATCCACACTAGACAGCTTTTAAGAAAACGCCAAATTCAATTTCAAGTCGAGTATAGTGGAGCCTTTAGTCCCCATTCTGACACACACAGCGTTTCCACAGTGTGTTAATCTGAACTGCAAGCAGGCAAAAAAAATGTGTGTTGTGTTCTCAGGCTGGGTTCAGATGGTGAAGGTGCTGATTACTGTGGTCAGCAGGGAGAAAAGAGCTGGCAGGTCTCAAAAAGCCCTTTATAAGTAGCCTTTAACTAGTTAGTTAACCCTCTTGTGAAACTCTGTCAGTATGAACAAACAGCACACAGATTTTCTCAACACCACTGAAAGCTTAGTCAGAGCTCTTCCGAAGAAACTGAGCATGTTTCTGTCGTTTATTACATCATCACGCCTCTACGATACAGAGCTGGCTGCTTTGGCCTATTTAGACACGGCTGTATGCCAGACATGACCGTAGCAACCTGGACATGGACGCACACCAAGGACTCCTGCTAGCCCGGTTCAGATATTATCTGTGACTGATCTGGGCCCTCTGTGAGTGACATTCCTCTGATAACAAATGACAAAGATTATGAACTCAACACATTATATTCAAGAATAAGAACTTGAAATATTACCAGGAAGCTTTAAGTTTTTATAAACTGACCTAACCTCAGTTTGTGCCTCTCTCATGTATGATTATACATTTGGGTTAAAAATATTTTTAATCATGCAGCAGACAATATATTTTTTCATCCAGATGGTTAGAAGAGTCTTTGAGGATTTTGAAAATACCGCAAAAAGCTGCAGTAAATGCCATTATATGCATGGGAGGCACAAACTGGGGCCAGATCTGACCCTCTTCTGATGGCCTACAATGTGTGAGTTTTCAACCAGTAGGACGTGAACTGTAGTCTAGTATGTGATGCACACGTGTGGCATAAAAAAGTAAACAAGACTCAGTAAAAACCGAGTATATGGCTGTACCATGTAAGGTCAGTCTGTGTTATACAAATAGTTAACAGTCATGTCCATGAAGTTAAATCCAGCGCTACATGTCCACCAGATCCAGCGAGGACACTAGGGAATGCGCTGCTCCACCCAACTGGTCGTTCAAATGGTGACGTACCGTATCGCTAAATGCATGTGATTGGTCCCCGGTAAACAACATGAAGGCCTGTCTGTAAATTTTCTGTTATTCTCAACAATCCACCGACACTCAGTGACAGACTTTTGCGTTTCTGCGGTCCTGCCAAAAACATAACATACTAGTAAGGAGACTTGGCCATCACAGTGCATTATCAGAATCGATTTTCTCCCATTTTCCATGACCTGTCGATGTGATTTCAGCCTTTAAAAGAGGAACAGTGTGTAGGATTTCGGGAGAATGAGCCCTTCCTTGTTACATAGGGAGCGGGTCCTTTTTGGCAGTGTCTGCCATGTTTCTACAATAGCCCAGAGCGGAAAAACCAAACACTGGCTCTAGAGATAGATGCCATTAAAATCCTACACACTGGTCCTATAAGACATATTTAAATATTTAAAAAAAAGTTTTTGCCTTCTAAAGAAATTAATTGGTAATTAAGATAATAAAGACGTAGGGCGTCACTGACCTTGCCTATAAAGGTGTTAGAGTGAGACTCATAATGGTTAAAAACAGCTGGACATAATGTATGATGTATGGTGAAAGTAAATTCGAGCTACTGTACAAGTGGAACCCAATAATCTGTGTTAATGACATTTTTTTAAAAATCTATGATATCTAACATCTGTTTATCGTCATATATATTTATAAATTGAAAATCAGGCATTTTAAAATGTAGTTAAACAATTCTGAATATCCAATTTTGCTTTTTAAATGAGAGATGAAAACAGCCTGAGACAGCAGTATGTTTGTGTACAGTAGCCTATGTGTATGCATCCATCTCTGTTGTAAATAGTTACAGAATTGAGTAGCTACGAGCTCTCATGACCCGAGTCCTGAGATCGCCTTCAGTTTCCCCATGTTGAAAAAACACTTATCTTAAATCTACAGATAAGGCTTGGCTTAACCTAGTAACTCTTTGCCAAGGCCTTACATAACGCATACCAACTGCCTCTTAACATAGAAAAACACACAAGAGAAGGGTAACACCGTGAATCATATTTACAGCTACAACATGACCTGGTCTGTTTGCAGATGATCTAATTTGGGAAATAAGGACACCAGACAAACAAGCTGGTGCCCTGGAGGGGATCAGGGATAGAAAGATGCAGCTGAGAAAGTTATGAGAGCCCAAAATCCCTCTTTAATGGAGAGCTACGGTTTGTTTCCAGTCAGTTAAAATAAATTACAGCGCATACTGTTAACCTCTTTTACCCAACTAACCCACTATTGGATTCAGCTGAGCTGTGTGGTAAACACCACCTTTAAAAACTTTATAAAATACTGTGGTCTTTTTTTCTGAAGTGGTTTTAAATGACGAAACCTTAACGCTACAAAAGCAACACTCCAAGTGTATTTTGTCCAAACAATGTCTGTTTGGCAATGCACAAAAAAGTGTATATTTACTTTATAATATTTTTTTTTAACTGAATGTACAAACTTGACTTTGGATTCTTTTTTTGTCATTATATTTACATTGTTATTGATCTTATTTATTATCATCTACATTTAACTTGATCATATTTCATTATTATATTAAAACTACTCCATTTAAAATTATACAATTTAGTATAGTAGTAGTTTAGTTTTATATTGATTTTGTACTGTGCACAATGGTAGAAATTGATGATGCTCAAAGTAAACGTCATGGCCAAAGGCTCCATTGTGTGCACGTTGCCTTCTGTACTGGATATCAGCAGTATTTTATAGCCAGATTCCCTTTCAAGAGCTAGAAAAAACATTTGGCACACTTTGCGTACCCAAGTGGCCAAATGGAGAGTCTGCCTGGCCCTATCTTAATAAAACCTTTGTAGACTCTATGTGCTTTGTGTTATTTATATCTGCTTTGGCACTGATGTAGTCAAGGAGTTGCTGAATGAATTCATTGCCATCTCTGTGCATGGCATCATTGCTATAATGGTATTGTCCACTGCTTAATCTGGAAAACATGCTGGGTGCAGATAAAATGTAAATTTCTCCACAGTTTTTTTCATTTTTTTAAGAGTCACAATGTTACTTAAACTAAGGATGAATTCTCTGAGGTCTTACCTAACCTTAGAGACAAGAGGTTGACCGATTAACCAGTTAACCAATTAATTGGGCCAATTTTTCGGACATTTTTTCCATAATCGGCATCGGCTGATGCCTGAGCATATTAAGCCGATTAGCAAGCAGGCACATCTGCGGGCAGCCCTCTGTTGTTGCTGTCGAATATGTGTGACTCCGCCCCCTGTGTCAATCAAACTGCCAATCTACTGGCAGACCTTAGTAAATGTGGCCCAGTAGGCTAATAGGGTAAAAAAAAATATTCCTTTTTTTTTCCCCCAATGGGGAAATTTACCAACCTAACCTAAATTAACCAACCTAACCTGCATAAGTGCATGAGAAGAACAACGTCCTAACTGTGCAGACACAAAATACAGATTGGAGAGACAGACCATAAGTGTTGTTAAACAAATGTTTACTTAAGTTAAGAAATGTGTATCATTTGTTATTATTAAGCTGTTATATTTTATTACATGGAGGGGAAAAAGACAACAAGCCAAAGATATCGGCAAAAAAAAAAATCTGCATCGTGTATCGTCCATCGGCTTTTGTGACTTGGTAAAAAAAAATTGGCATCGGCCACAAAAACCCACACTGGTCGACCTCTAATAGAGACCCAGATCATGCATATAGACCTGGTGGTTGTGGAGCTATTCTTGATTTATTTAATTTATTTATTTATGTCTGTCTAGGCGAACCACACCTTCCAGCACCCTAGGGCTTAGATGCAAAAGAGGTGTCTGTGGCTCATCTCCACTTAATATGAGCCAAAACTACATGGCTCAGTGTGTTTGAATGAGAACTACAGCAAGTGATGCTATCATATCAGCACAGGATGAATCATAATATGACTTCAGGGAATGGTAGACAGACACAGGACCTTCGGATATAACAAAGCGGATTAGTATCAAAGCCATGAAGGGACGGGGTCAGTGGGCTGGCCATGAGTGATGTTGGATCTGTAAACAGCTGATCCAGCCTCACATATTGTTTAGTTAACACCGTCTCGTCTTCTACAGAGGCTAGACTGGGCCAGACATCACACGACATCATCTCAACTTTAGACAAAAAATACAAAGGCTAGCTGGTCATGTTTTGGTCCGGATAGTTGGTCAAATTTACCTGATATGGGGGCGGTGGCTCCTGGTCTGGGTCGGCACCGTCTCCGTAGCTGGCCCGGTCCGACTGGGATTCATGTAGCAAAGAAATATCATCCGAGGTCGGAGATTTCAGACAGTTTCCCATCTCCTTCCTCTTCGGTCAAACTCTCCCCTCTCTCGGTGTCGCTTTACTAACGTTACACTAACGGGCCACTTTCACGGATAATAATGTCAGCAGATGAGAGAAGGCGTTTCTCCATACACAGCTGATGAATCTCCTCTCCCAGACGACGGGAGAGCTGCTCAGTTCAACAACAAACAAAACATCCCTCGGCTAGCTGTTAGCCACACAAAGAACTAGCCTGCACAAAGAGCTAGCACTCGCAGGAGAGACTCGGGTTAGCTAAAATTCACGACCGAAACAACCCCGCGCAATTTTATATCCGCGGAGGTAGCGAAACGAAGAAAATATTACTATCATTCATTTAAATCGACAAACCTCGCGGTGGTTTTTCCTGTCTGAAACCTCCCTGGCTGTCAGGGACTTTCCAGTTTGCAGGAGCTGAACAACGACAAAAGGTGGCGATGTAGCAACACGAAGCCCCGCCCCTTCCTATAAGAAACCAATGAGAGTTTGGCTACATCCAGGAAGCTCTTGTTGGCAGCCAATCAGGTTCGGGATCACATTGCCTTTTGCTAAAACATAAACACAGAGCTAAAATCGATAAATGAGTCTTTGTGATTGCAATTTCAGAACAGTTTTGCTGTTACCAATACTGGCCTCAAATACTACATGATCAGCCACTCTTTTACGAGTTTCTTACTAGCCAAAGTAGACCATCTTTGTTTATTTTCAATTAAATACTATGTGTATAGTCTCCTAATACCTCCTGTGCTCTTATCCCTGGCTGCCATTGCTTTGCACATCAACAAGATGAGATGACTTTACTGTATCTGTTGGGGATTAGATCACACGTATGAGAACAAAGAGTGCCAGGATGTGCAAGCAAGCAATGCCTCTTTGTTCTGTAAATAATACTACTTTGTACTGTACATATTGTATTTTGTGCTTGAGTTTGTGGTGCACAAATGACAAAGAGACAACACAAAATGAGATGTTTTTTTTAGTTGATTATCATCATATCATCTTAAATTACAATAGAAACATTCAGTATGTACAGGAATGTCATTCTGCTCAGTAGCCGTGCCCAGTAAAATATGCTGATTGTAAACAATGCCACTAAATTTGGTTAGTTTTGTTCAGCTATATCTGCAAAACCAAAAGGGAAAATAAGAAAATTAAGGTTAATTAATTATCAGAAAATTAATTTGTTGTTGAAATATTCCAGAGAGCTGTTAAAATATTGAAAGTACATTTCCTTCACCATTTAAAAAAAATGGAAACTGACTCCTTGTAATCGTCTTGAATCTCAAACCTTACTCTGATCATGAATAAATAAGCAGTGCTCTAATTCCAACACCTGAGACACCATCTGAGTTTCTAGGTTTTGGATAATCTGTTGCTGAGACACAGCCCTTCAAGTAACCTCATCACCAACACTGTCTTATTATCAGTCATTACAAGTGTTTGTTCATATACAAATTACTATTTGACACAGGAGCGTGGTTATGATGTGAATGTCCTTCTATAGGTGGCTGTTGTCAAGCATGGCTGATACAGGAGCAGCAGAGGACGTTCGCAAAGCCGGAAGACTGTGGTGGTTCCCGTTCAGAGCTTCTTCACCCACTAAAGATGCAACAGGCGGACAAGCACGCAGTCCTTCGCTGCTCGGTGTGAATGGCCTATTTGTTCAAGCTCAAGTACTGCTGGAGTCTGTCCCACACACCAGGAGGAGAAAAGGAGGGAGTCTGCCTTTCTAAAAGACGCATTCATCTGTCCTCTTAAAACAGGACAACTTGTGTAAAAGGTGCCATTTACAGTATATAAATGTAAAGAACAACTCACTTCAACCCTGATTCTTTGACTCTGGAGAGTTTGCATGGCTGGCTAATTTACAAAGCTCTGTGCAAAAGCCATTACATGTGACTGTAAATACAACAGGATTGCAGATTTAATTATTTCTTCAGAAGGAGACTGAAAAAAAATCCACGTCTTTCAATGTTTCAATAGGTTTCAAGGAAAGGAAGAAAATGTAAAACAATAAAAACAATAAAAGTCACTCTGAGAAACACAATGAACCAAAGCTTATGTAGTGTAAAAGAGAATCCAACATATAAATAATTTCTGTCTCATTAGTTCACAATGGTTTTGATCAAATACCTAAATACAGGTGACACACGTCAACCAAAATGTATCAAATGACCGTACAAAATGGTCTCAGTCATCATGGACCACGTGGTGAGTTGCATGATATGATATGTATCCAGTGTGTCAACTCATAACTAAGTGTCATCTCCCCACTATTCAAGTCATTTAATCAATAATCACAAATTTACATCAAATTAAAAGAGGTGGGAGAGCTTTGTGGCAACCAGGTTAAATGGAGCTGTGGGCCAGGTGGAGTTAGTGTCAGTAATTTATATGTTAGATATTTGGGCCACCACCATGAAATGAGCACATTTTTATAGTGGGGTAGTAGTAGAGGCAATCTGCAGTACAAACTACAAAAATGTCACCTTGTGTCCTACCCTAGTGAAACCCTTACTGGTGGCCACAGTACTAGACAAACAAGCCGGCTAAAAGCAATGTTTCATAAATATAGGCACATTTCTCAACTAGTCTCTATTTCAAATCACACAAGAAAGTGGAGTTCATCATAATATATCTCTGGAAGAGGATGTAGCAAACCTGCCTCAGCTGGTCAGAGCCACAGAGAGCTGCAGTCGCCTGAAAAAGCAGCACACACGAAGAAAACAAGCATCCATCTTCCCCTACCATCCCGATGGACAGAACAAATGACCCGCCCAAATGGGTGGAGCTGGGTTGGACTGAGTGTTGCATTGTGGGACTGCCGAAACAGAAAGCTGTCTCTGCTCTAGTGCGCCCTCCTCTGTCTGTTATGGGCTGGAGGGAACATGGATGCCGTTCTCCCCTGTGCCCTTGGCCTTGTGCAGAGCAGCCTGTATACGGAAGTGTGTCCGTGATTCCATCGAGTAGTTTTTGTAGTTTTGCCTGAAGCAGGACAAACAGAGTCATTTACAATCACATCAGGGGTCTAAATCTGATATCCTCACACATTGGTATTATAAGAAACCCATAAAATCACAAGGATGGTTTAAAATCACTTTGTTTACGCCAACACTCATTGCCAGAGTTATTGAAAACCACAAAGACGAATGGGCACGGCGTATTTAATTTAAACAATGTCAAAAAGTGATTACTTGTGTGGAAAAAGTGGAGAATGTTTGATTTCAAAAGTTTCTCTGTGAGTACAGATGCTTTGAATATGTATTGCTGGTTGGCAGACTTACTTTGCAGTTTCTAGGAGTCTGACAGCTTCAGCTTTCCTGCCTTGCTCCAGACACAGCAGGCCGTGCTCCAGCAGGGCATTAGGAACCAGGTAGTGGTCATACTTGATCTGAGTCTCACTGCAGATAATGTCAAAACACAGTGCATACAGTATGAGTGTGGAAGTGACTGTGTCACATGCTGCAAAAAAACTAGAGCATCTGTTTCTCTGGTTTAGTTGAGTATGCATATATTGTACATGTTTGTACACATTACTGAGAGAGGCTTACTTGCAGAGGACGAGGGTAAAGTAGTGTTCGGCCTCCTCTTGATGCCCCAGGTGTTTGAGACACAGTCCCTTCAGGAGGCTGATCAGACATTGATCATCTATGGTGAACTCAGACCCTGACAGACACACAACCAGACAGTTAGGACCAAACAGGTGACAGAAGGTACAGTAGTTCTGGGCAAACATTCAAATGGATTATATCTACAGATTAAATAATTCTCTGAGATGCTCCCAGTAAACGTAGCATCAATATAGCATCTAAAATAAATGCAATTCAGGTTTGCATATTGATATCAAAAGAAAAAAAATGAGAATGTAAATTATGATAAATTATTTTCATACTTGGGCTGCTCTCGAGATTAGCCTGTGCCTCGTTCAGTGTTTTCAGCATGCCTTCAGTCAGGTCTTTGTGTTTGCCAATGACTGTGTAGCCGTTCCAGATGTACATCATCTCCTAGACAACACAAATCGTACAGTATCAATAATTAGATCATTTCAGTGAAGAGGCCAGCATAAAAAAAGTATTTTCTCTGTGGAAAAGCTCAGCTGACTTTATGGATTTGACTTAAAGGATAAATATCATGCTCATTTTCAGGTTCATACTTGACTTTTCTTTTTTGTTGGTATTATTTTCTACGAGAACATGTTTATTATTTTGTACTACAACATGTTTACATGCTTTAATGTTCAAAAAACACACTTTTGTCATACAGTCTGTCTGAATAACTGGCATTCATTTTTAGCTCCTGTCTCTTTAAGAATCCCTCTGTTTGGCTTGGAAGAAAAATTATGGCACACCCTTGCTGTGGGCGATATATTCTAATGAGCCCGCATGACACACAGGAAGGGTAGCCAAATCTGAAAGGCTTGTTGAATCACATTTTCTGAACTAGGCAGCTCACAAAAAACTGAGCTGTCTTAGTTCACATTTTGGGTGTTGATAGGCACTCCAGATACCCAAATTTATGTGGACAAGCACATTATATTCTTATAACACTGGTTATATGAGTACAGTTAGAGCTCTCCAAACTACAAATGAAGCCCTGCAAAGGTAGGTTATATAAATGCCTATAGTATCATTATGCTACAGCCACAATGTCAGCCTGAACCTGGAGAGATTGGTGAGTCCATCCTGATTGCACCAACCTGTACATGATAATTTCAGCAGGGGGTCTACAAAGGCTGTGTGAAACAAAACTACTCATTTCTCTTATATTTTTTTGATCCAGTTATTTCCTTCAACCCACTGTAGTAACTGTGTAAACATCCAGTCATGCCACGAGTAAAGCAGTGCGACATGGCAAATAGCCTCGTCCAGTACTGACCAGTGGAGGAGCAGGAAGAGGAATGGGGTTTTCGGTAAGGTAGCGACGGGCTTTCCTGATAGCAAACTTCTCTGTTGGTAAAGATTTCCCCGCTATTTTCTGCTTCAGCCCTGGGACCTGCCTGAAATGTAATATAGTACACATATGCATATCAGCAGCAAATATGTGACACAGTTTTTAGTACTTGCACATCTCACACACTGTTTAAAAATACCAAAGGTCCAATCAAATGTTCAATTAGTGGAGCATTTTGTACCATCAATAAAACATTCTGTGTGATAACAAATAATTTAATGTCAAAAACACCAATTTAGTTCTTGCTGTTTTTATATTATGTACATCTTCCCTACAATGAAAGCCTCTTCCCAGCAGAGGAGACTATGATATCATAGATATATAACTGTCACAGTAAATCATCTCTGTTTCACTGTGGTTGCTGTGAGTAATTTCAGTAGTGCCTAACCTCTCAGTTCATACCTGAAGAGAGTGAACGCAGTCTCCCCGAAGGTTAAGCAATCATCCTCAGTCAGCATGCTGAGGTAGGCTGCTTTCATATATGCATAGGTAGCCTGAAGAAAGGGAAAAAGTAGTTACTACTGCAATCCCATCTTTCCTTTTTAAGTGACATGAGGAGAGAAAAAACTGACTGTGCAGAGTTTAGAGAGTCAGACCAAAGGTGCACAACTCAAATCTTTGGTTTGGTTTTAAGACATTTATGTTCAGTCCCTACAAAATGCTGACTAGGCTTTCTGTCTCTCTAAATAGCACAAAATGTGATTCATACTTTTTCACTATGCAAGCATTCAGTGGATTTTGCTTTGTGTGCTGTTGTTGCCAGTTGAATACACTGCAACTTGCAGGGTGACAGAGAGATGTGGACTGAACTGGGGAGAAATTCCTCTATAAAGTGTTGATCTTATGTTTCTCTACTATGAGCTGAGAAAAAGTCAACAACATTGCACTTCAAATGAATTTGAGAAATCAAAAACATTTGTCAAACTAGGATTAGGATTAAGGTTGGTGTCAAATCCCACCTTGGACCAGGCGTTCTCCTTGCTTAGCAAATCGGCGTAGAAGTAGGCCATCTTCCAGTGCCTCTTGTATGTGAAGCACCACATCAGCTCCCAGTAACACATGTGGTGGAACTGCTTCCACTGCTGCTGAGCCTCGCAGCACTCCTCAAATCGCTTGATAGCCTGGTAACACACAAACCATTTAGGATCTCTCCCTCTAAACACATATTCAGTGTGATTGTTAAATCTTATTTGAATGAGACAATGATCGTGTGTAGAGGACACAGAGTCGGTCGATGGACGTTAAAATGGGAAGAAGGGATTTGAACTTGACATGTATCAACGCATTCTCATCCTAACTCGTCACACACCGCCCATTGACATCATGCCCTTTTGGGTCACTTTATTTTTGGCATCAAAACCACTGTAGTTAAGTTTAGAAAAGAACTGCATGGTTGGCCTTAAAACTACTATGTTAGTAAAGTGAAAATAACACTGAACTTTGTGAACACAGTACACCAACGATTTGTAACGTGACACATGGGACACGAACAGCGGCCTCCTGAGTGAAAGCCTTGTGTTTGTTGGACGCCTGCGTGTGTCTTTTCACTCTTTAAACTGTCACCACACTCGCGGTGCACTTTCTTTGTGTTTACCATTGCCATGGATGAGCTTACATCATAGTTAATGAGAAGCCTGGTGCGTCTCATACTGGCCCAAAAGGGTACCTTCTGCAGTGGCACCGAATGCCGACAGCTGTGACAAAGCCTCAGTATTTGATGCCATGACAATAAGAGGGAGCTGAGTGCATAGACAAATATGTCCATGTTAAACTGTTGTCCATTGCTACTGCCATCTTTTAGAAACAATTAAAACCACACCGTATATGTATGTAGGATTGTTTCTTTTCGGGAGGGTATTTTGCATGTTTGGCAGTTAAATATGTGAATTCATCCACTCCACTGGAATAAGACACACTATTAATATCTTCTAATATAAAGATTTCCGTGTATCCATGTAGTATTTCACTAGATTCTTTAATACTAAGCTAATACTGCGTAGATCTAATTGTGCAGAAATCTTTTCTATTATCTTTTGGACTCATTTACATTTCCAGCACCTGAGCTAAGATTTAGACAGGTGGAGCGGTTGTTCATCCTGCATTAATAACTTTTAATATTCAATCGGGCTGCACGGTGGTGTAGTGGTTAGCGCTGTCCCTCTTGCCTCACAGCAAGAGGGTCGCAGGTTCGATTCCAGCTTGCGGCTCTTCTGTGTGGAGTTTGCATGTTCTCCCCGTGTAAGCGTGGGTTTTCTCCGGGTACTCCGGCTTCCTCCCACAGTCCAAAGACATGCTGTTTAGGTTAATTGATTACTCTAAATTGCCCGTAGGTGTGGATGTGAGCGTGAATGGTTGTCTGTCTATATGTTGTCTGTCTCTATATGCCCTGCGATGGACTGGCGACCTGTCCAGGGTGAACCCTGCCTTCGCCCTATGCCAGCTGGGATCGGCTCCAGCCCCCCCGCGACCCCTAACGGGATAAGCGGTTGATGATGGATGGATGGATTCAATCTAGCAGCTATGTTGCGGGTGTAGCAACTGAAACGAAAAGATGCAAAAGCTGGAATTGTGAACTGCGTGTGAACAATTATCATGAGCAGCAAAGATCAAAATACATCGCAAAGTCGACGCTGTCTGCAGCAAACTGACATGTAATGTCTTTGAAAAGCTGTGGCTGGATTCTGTGGCGAAGTGTGGCCAAATAAAAGATGTGAAAAGTTTAACATTTAGCGGTGAAGTGCGACAAGAGAATACCAACAGCCAATCAGAAAACACATCCTGTGACATGTTGACCTATGTCACAGGAGTTTTCCGACCTCGTACTAGAAAAAGTACAAAGTCAGAGTTCCAGCATGAGTTGTCTGACGTGACACAACAAGAGAAGCACACAATGTAACCATCGCCTAAAAGGCAACGTTAAGTATATTTGCTTGTATTTAATTAAAACATCATTCATTTAGTTATGTTATTTTAGTTTTGACAATTTCAATTTAGTGCAGTTAGTTTTCAGTGCTCAGTGTGTTTGCTAGTGTTAGTGGAGTTTCAGTTTCCCAAAAAGGTCCAATGTGAAGCCATTGCTGCACAGCGCCATCTCCTGGAAGGTCAAATCCGTTTAATTTCAAGAGAAGAAATTTGTGCTGCCTCCTTTTCTCAGTAGTGATACATTCTAGTTAAAAACTATAACTGAAATTAATGATGTTCATATTTATTTTAGTAATTTTTCAACCAGGAAATATAGTTTCAGTTTAGTTTTTCTTGAAGGAATTATTTTTTATTTAGTTTCAGTTTACTAAAAATATTTTTCACTGCTTATTTTCATTTTCGTTTACTGCTGTATATTGATGTCAAAATATGTCGCTATGTCATTAGGTACCTGCTTACGGTAAACAATCTCTGTAAGTTATCTTCTCTGCACAAAAGCTATTTGTTAAAAATGCGAGAAAAACACTGATGAGTGTGTACACTCGCCATGTCTTGGTATACGTTTGGCGTTGTGCACCTGGAACGCTTGGAGGTCAGAAGTTGGGAATTTCAAAGAGGAAATTCCAACCAGCTGAAACGCAGCATTATAAAGACATTTTTTCTGTAGCAGAGTCAGACACGGAGGCAGACTGACAAATAAAACTGAGTTCTCAGGGAAAAAGATAACCACATGATTTCACAGACTGTTGTTTGTGTATAGAAATGACGGGAACTCACAGCATCCAAGTTGCCTTTGATCTCCTCTATTCGACCAGCGAAGAACAAGAAGATGGATCCCTGGGAAAAGACCGCCCTCAGTATGGTTGGCAAAATTTCTAATTATGCAAGAATACCAAAAAAACAAAACAAAAAAAAACTCAGTGTTTAATTCTGACGAACCTTCGGATATTTTTTGAGATATGGCTGCAGCAGTTTCTCTGCATCGTCAACGTCTCCTTCTCCAGTGCCTGTGAGACACAAACAGAACAAAACCAGCTAAGATGCTGTTTTTGAGGTTGGTTGCAGCTGTGTGTGTGTGTGTGTGTGTGTGTGTGTGTGTGTGTGTGTGTGTGTGTGTGTGTGTGTGTGTGTGTGTGTGTGTGGTCTTGCTCACCTAGTATGAAACTCATGAAGGTGTGATAACAGAGCAGCAGCATGTTACACAGGAAGGACCTGAATGTGCTTTCTGCAGAGCCCTCCAGAAGCTGCTGAAGACCAAACTCCTGCATGAACACACACAAACACACATGTACACACAGACATCAAGTTTGAATTGAGTCTCATTTCAGGGAAGATCTGCTGGAGGAAGCTGCACACACAGAACACACTAATGCAATCTGAAGAAATTGTCTGTGCAGGAAAATTACAAAGGCAACTACAGTTTTCTTATTAGGTCTGTGCTGAAGGATGAGCAGCATCTGCTTTTTTTACCAGAGTACTTTTAACAGAGATAGGTTTGTGTGCAAAGATACAGAGATAGGCTTGTGTGCAAAATATGCAAGTACATATACAGTATATATACATATATACAGTATATACAGGATATGCAAGTTCACTGTGTCAAGATCTTGTCGGCATAACTCTTGAGACTCCAGAAATAAGATGAGCAAATTACGAGAATAATACCTAAGTGATATCAGGACCTAAACCCCGATGAACATCGCTTTTTATATTATTTTGTATAGTGCTTACATAAACCAAATCCATAGTGACAGCAGGGCTGTCGACCAAAGAAATTCTTAGTTGACTAACATTCATACGATTTTGTCGACTAATCGATTAATTGATTTAATTGTCAGTTTCTCCACAAAGAATCACACAAAAGTATCTTGTGTTTACCAGAGGCGTGCTCATTAGTTTCTTGAAATAAGTCATTCAGCAAGAAAATTCCTCAAAAAGCATAAAAAGGTCAAATCATCTAAAGAACTCTTAGTTGACTGAGACCAAAACAACCAATTAGTTGTCTAATCCAGTGGCTCACAAACTTTTTATGACAATGACCCCTAAAGAGACACAAATTAGACCCCCATTTAATTAGAGTCCCCCATGTGATAGGACTTTTGCTTTTAGATGAATTACCAGATTCATTACAGAATAAATTACAGAAAGTGTATGAAACCCATAATAAATGCTTTTCTTTCTTGCTGGGGACCTCCTGGAACCCCCTAAAGGACCCCACTTTGAAAACCACTGGACTAATCGACTAAGAAAGGGCAGCTCTCAGGCCCACTTCAGATCTGGTATTAACATGCGTCCTCAGTGATCGGCTCACAGCTTTAAGTACGTCTGTTCACACCTGGCATTAGAATAAGTCTTCACATGTCTCCAGTGACTACTTGGAATCTGATCTCACTTCCCTGCTCTATATGCAAATAAACACATAGTAAACACATGGCCAATACAGCAGACTTTGTGATGTAATATTACACGAATGTCAGTAGTTATATCCTGCATATTCGTGAACATAAGGTTATTGTACTGGCTGTCCATGCCGACATCCTTGTGCGCCGACACCGCTGCCTTTACCAGGTAACAGGAGGATCCAGAGCTTTAGCGAGCTGGGGATGAGAGCTGACGGGCGGGTGTCAGCTCCGTGCAAAGCAGCAGAACAAAAACACCAACACATCTTCAACAGTATGACAATAATACACTTCCTGTGCCTAGTCTGATATGTCTGTAGATATGTAGCCTATAAACAAGATATATTTTAATAAAATACAGTTGTACCGACAGGATACAGTAGGGTACAGAAGCCATTTCCATGCCACAAGGCTCGTATCCACCTCATATGAGGAGTGTAGAGACCCGCGGGACCCAGCAGGACGTCAGTTGACTAGGCAGTCCTTAATGTGGCCCAGGACACATTCACGTACACACTACTTAAAGAATGTGGCCATATGTGGCCCAAACCACTTCTGAATGTGGTCTGAAAGATCCGAACTCAGTGTGTTCACACCTGTACTTAAAGCTGTCCACACTTAATACCAGGTCTGAACAGGGCCAAAGTGACAGAATCAAAAAGTAAAAACAATTATTTTAGCTTGACAAATAATAGGAAGTCCTAAGAAATGGTGCAATCATAAATTATCATGACCACAGGAATTTTCAAGCAATGGAGCCATTAAAGTGTAGTTTCACTAAATGTATCAGGTTCAGCACTGCAGTAGTCATATTAGCTTCACCACAAACCACAGGCAAGATTTACTGAGTCAATGAACCAGTGAGGCTGAAATTACAGACACAATTTCCGCCTTCCACATGCACTTTTCATTGTTTACAGGAAAGAGCAGCACTTCCCACATCATAGCACAATGCCTCCCATATCAAACCTCTCTAACTCAACCCATTCCCCCCTCAGTCCTGCCCGCTGCTCCTTCTTTCAGCCATAACTGGCTCTTACAGTTCAACCCACCTTATTACCAGAGAAACCGACAAACTCCAGCAGCTTCAGCGTCCGCGTGGGTAACATGGAAATCATCTGCAGGAAGTAGACAAATGGTGAAAGGCTATCAGCAGGATTACAGAGTCATTCCTGACTCATTATGACACCAGTGGATCCCAAAGAAGGGATCTTGAATTTACTGTACAGTAATTACAGAAGTTTCCACTTCAAAGTTTCTACTGCAAATATGTGAAACAAATGAAAACATGCGCAAAAGAGCAGAAGAACAACATGCGATCGGCTATAATCTAACACGGATCAATAACTGCTGCATGAGCAGCACTAAGCTCAAAACACACTGATAAGGGCTTAGAGCATTATGATAGAAATATATGATGACCATCCCCATGCTTATATTTGGGTTGATACGATTTGTTACACAGATTTAGTGCTAAATTTAACCTTTTACCACTCAAAAAATAATATAAATCATCAAAACCCCCTCTAAAATACCACATTAAGTCACCAAATCCTAGAGAGCAACACAGAAAAACATACTGTGATCTGATATGAAAATTGTTTGACATTTGGAGATTTCTACAAGAATTTTTCAGCATTTTTCGGCAATCCGATGGTGATCACTTCTGTTTTGGAAACTGCTTAGAAACCGCCTTATTGTCAATCTACCTCGGAAAGCCATCCATCCTCTGAACGCTCTAGCTCTCTAGTTTGTGGCTGCAGAGTTGCATGAGGCTGTGATTATCATAGAGGTCACCTCAGCTCATTTTATACAGTGACGTCATGTTTCCAAAAATGATCTCACTACAAAGAAATGGCTAACATCATTAAACATGAATACAAGTATGGAGAAATATTCAAAGACACCATTTTAGAACAGGCTAAAATAACACATTTGTACTGCATTCAAAAAAACTACTCAGTTTTTCCCCAAACTGCATGTGATTATCATAAAGTGGTCATGCTTGTAAAGGGGAGACACGTGGGTACCCATAGAACCCATTTTCTTTCACATAACTTAAGGTCAGAGGTCAAGAGACCCATTTGAAAATGGCCATGCCAGTTTTTCCTCGCCAAATTTAGCCCAAATTGGGCGCATTATTTTGCCTCATTTGCGACATTATTTTATCTTAAGACTGAGCCTGCTACCACTTCTTAAAAACAGTCATGTCCGTCTCAGAGGGTTAATTATGAGCATCTTAAACATCACAGAAAATGGATGGCAAGCAAGTAGGTTTTTCTTTTCAATTTTGGTTCAGACTTAATACTTTCTGGATGCAAACTTCTACTCACTAGATTAAAGGCTCCCACTCCCAGCTTAACGCCACACTCAAAATGTCCGTGGTTGTCACCGTGAGAGTATCCAGAGGACTGGAGGACTGTGTGAAGTTCTCTGTGAGGTAATGATAAAGGAAGCAGATTAAATGCAGGGACTTAGAGGGTAAAAGAAGGTCTGCTAAGAGAGTGGGAACATCACAAGCACGATGAGATGAGAACAAAATTGATATTCTGGATTTTAGATTCTCACTTGTACGTCTGGTAGCTGTTCCTCACTTTGATTCCCCCTTTGATGAAACTGATCATGTTTTCATCCTGAACAGGAGAGGTAAGACAAGGAAACAGAGAATGAGTTTCAACAAACATGAAAGTATCAGTGGTGGCAGATTCAGTGGAAGGCTATCTGGGTAAAAACCTTGGTCCTGACCTGAAGGAAGGTGAGTGCTGCCCTCTGCAGGAGACACTCAGCATAGCACACCTCAGCATGGAGCTCCTCTGAGGAGAAAATTATTAAATCACAGTTGAGTCACAGTAATGGCCAAACACATTTATGTGCCATCTGTTTGTCACACATTTTACTCATCCCGTCAGCACATGACTTTACTGACCTTCTGTGAAGTTTTTGGAGAAGCTTGACTTCTTGCGGTGCCTGATTGAGGAAGCACAAAAGCATCATGAGTTATGAATTGTTGTTTGACTGAAAATCCTCAGGACTGTATTTCAGCAGCACAGCACATGTGCTGCATTTCCTTGCTTATCTTGTTTCTATGCAAATCAGTGACTCAGCCTCTTTGCAGTGAGCTACTGGCAGGGTGAAGTTGCCACAAGTTGCTGAGCAAGCTGTAAATCTCCTACAAGCAGTCACAACATTTAAAAGGAAAACTGGAGCTCTGACCTCAGATCAGTTTTGGTCTGGAGACAGGTGGGGGTTTATCTGGGTGGCTGATGCTAAGAATCTTGGTATCATCTTTGACTGGTATATGACTTGACCATCATGTCACTAAACTTGTTCAGTCCTGTTTTCTCCAGCTAAGAAACATCTAAAAAATCAGATTTATTATAGCTATAACTGTACTATATAACTAGAACTATTAAAGCTGCAGTGGGTAGAAATGGAGAAAATATGATTTTAAAAAGTTATTTCCTTCAACGGTTACTATATCCTGACAGCAGTGCATGAGACAGGTAATCTGAAAAAAATCATGTTCCTCTGTGTCCTCTGGTGTCCTCCAGTGCTCCTTATAGCATTTGCAAGATTTCACAGACTGGAAGGAAAAACAAACAAAACCGAGCCGGAGGAACGCTCTCTCTCTCAAATGGCCTGTGATTGGTCAAAGTCTCTCTCTCTGAAAATAGAGCCATGAGGAGGTGCTGAAGCCTAGTTATCTCCCAGGAATTACAATATGCTAAAAGGTTATTATGATATTTTTGCCCAATGATGCCAAAAACTTGTAGCCTACTGAAGCTGAAGCACTTTCACTTTCTCCTATCTAGACTACTGTAATTCCCCCTCAGTCAAACTCCTTTAAATTGCTTACAGTTGGTTCAAAATGCAGCTGCCAAGTTAATAACTAGAACCTGTCATCAGTCTCCTGTTCTGGCATCCCTCCATTGGCTTCCTGTAAAATTCAGAATAAACTGTAAGATCTTGCTAATTACATACTGTATAAGGCGCTGCATGACCTCACCCCCAGTTACGTTTCTGATCTCCTTGTTCCATATTCTACCTCTCGACCACTCCGGTCATCAAATCTCTGCCTTTTATCCATCCCACTAAAACTGTAAAACAAAGGGTGAGCAGGCCTTTTCTGTCTTAGCTCCAACCCTCTGGGATCACCTCCCCCAGTCTATCAGAGCTGCTGAATCTTTGGATTGCTTTAAGCAGCTCCTAAAAACTCATCTTGTTAGGCGAGCCTTTTTATGGGCGTCATCGACATATCATTTGTTTGTCTTAGTTTGGGCTGTCATTGTTTTTGTGTTTCACGTTGTAATTATTCTTTGGTTTATCACTGCTGTTTTATTTGCGTGTGACGCACTGTGTAATGATTTGTTTTAAAAGGTGCTATATACAGTGAATACAGCTTCACTTACTTACTTACTGATGAGCTGTACCATTCTAACATGGTGACAGACATTTGTGAAATTTCTTTGGTTAGTGAGTCAGGATGATCTCAGCATGTTTTCTGGTTTTGGTTTGATGTTACTAATGGGAACCATGTGCTCACAAGATACAGTATCTTGTGTTTGAGTGTCTATATGTTTGATCAACCTCATTATAATCATTGTTTATTTCTAAAAAAAAAAAAAAGTCATTTTACTTTTCTAAAAGCAAAGTTTTTTGCTTGTTTCTTAACTGGCTTGCCTTGAGACGACTAAATTCACTTCTGTTACCGTTTATCCGCTGGTCATCGAGCATTATTTCACCCTGGTGTTGTGGGAAAGTCTTACCGCTGACAGATGGCCTGGGCCTCCTTCATGTTGTTTCCTGCAGTCAGGATGTGTTGGGGGTCAAAGGTCATCATGGCCTGCATCTCCAGGATGGTGGCATAGGTCAGGGAGTGGTACATGCTGTCTTTGCTTCTGTAAAAACAAACGTCACATGATATTTGTTTTCAGTTATATTGCAAGAGGAAGTTGAAGGTATTAAACTGGTGTGCTGCCAGAGATGATGAGGTGAAGTTGTTTGATTAAGAGAAGAGTTAAAGTGTCATATTGCAGTCACTAAATCAGGCAGTTTAAACACTGCTACACAGGAACAAAAAACAGAAACAAAAAACAGTTAGTGTCCATTACGCCTGTGTTTTTTTGGTGTGTCACGTCACACCCTGTGTTTAACGATAGTGCTTCTTACAGGTTTTGACGTGATGAAGGAGTGCTGGATGTCACATGTTTCCACCAGATGTACTTGTTGTTCCAGTTAAAAGGCCTTGATGTTCCAGTTAAAAGTCATTATTGGAACTAATTACTGAAAAAACTGTATGTTTAAAAAAAAGAAATGGGTGGCTAAAATGGCTCTCTGTGTACCCTTGTATTATAACACATACACAAACACAAAGTCATGGCTGAATAATTTTGTTAAAACATAAAGGTGGAGGTGTGTAGAGAAGAATGCTGTCGGTCTGCATTACCGAGTCATGTGATCAGCCAATGTGATGTCACTTTGAGCTCCAACCAATTGTCTTTCCTGGAAACTAGATTTGCATCAATACTTGAACCCATGGAAATAGAAAACAAAGACACACCACCACGTCGGTCCTGTTTAACTTCACTTATATTGATAGGCTATACATGTGAGAATGGTGAAAGCGGTATAATCCGTGTAACTTTTAGCTTGCCAGCACCATAAAATTGCAGCAATAAATCAGGGTTTTAGTTGTAGACAGAGAGCAGAGGTCTGATATTCAACTGTTCATATTAAGGAATTATTACTTCTAAACAAGTGGCAAATCGTGTAAACAAGAACCAACTCAGTAACAACCAGGAAGCAACAGCAGAGAGCCGGAGAAGGCAGAGGTACGCACTGAGAAGCAGAGCGATTTGTCTGCCTTACATTTCCATTGCGTCAGGCTTATGTAAGACGACAGCCCAAACTCAAGCTGAGAAACCTTTTAAGATGGGCCTGTGAAAGTGGCTGAGAATTCAAAATATTTCACAGCAGCACTCAGATCAGGGACACAAAGGTCCTCACCAGTCTGACAGCACTGAAGCCGGGTCTCCCGCATATTTTCGCCACAATGCTCCATGATGCAAGGGAAGACTTTCTACAAAAACGCATGTGGGCTTTGTTATCAGTTCTGCACATGATCGAGTGACGGGGGCGCGAATACCATTACAGGGATCATTTGAGATATTTTGAAGTGGGGTTGTATGAAGTATTTATCCAAAGTTAGTGTATTAACTATAGTACATGATGGTCGGCACGCTCCCAGCTTGGAGAAACAGACAGGCGAACTGACACCAGAGCAAAGCAATACAGTGCAGAAGGACGGCAATAAAATCTATTTAGAAAAAGTGAAACGTGTCTATACTATTTTAGTCAACTCAGCCTGCTAGCTTTGAAGAGAGCACAGATACATGTCACTTTCAGTTGAGATCGCCATCGAAAAAGAGAAGAAAAGTTTGCTCCGGCTAGTGGGTGGTACTTGGTATTTCCTAATTAGCTCTCACTATGGCTGCCATGTCACAAGCTTCGTCATTTTACAGCTAAACAGCAACTACAAGACGTTTCCGAAAACATTTGAGGCTAGAAATAGGCATTACAGTAACAGAATATTGATCCATATTTGATTAACGCTGCCTAGTTTGACCGTTTGATTGAAGTTTGTGTGTAATTGACAGCTGCTCAGAGACGGTAGGCTCCAGCTTGGCTCTGATTGGTTGTTTTCCTCCGGCCTGTGAAATCTTGAAGATGCCATTAGGAGTCCCCCAGGAGACACTATGAAAGCTAAATTCAGACATTAGATACAAACCTTTGAAAAACAGCAATACCTTTTCTGAAAAAATAAGTAGTGAAACTGGCTGTGAAGCAGGCATACTACTACATACTTGATAAGCTGTGCTTGTGTCTAAGAACGCAGACACAGCTTATCAAGTATGTATATCAAACTTCTACAGTACACCTCCTGCACCCACTCCCTGCTATGGCTGTGAGGAATGAGGCAGGGCAGCATGAGAGGAGCATACGACTGTATGCATGTTTGAACAGAGAGCTGGCAAATTAAACTAAGCCTGCTGCTGGATACCTCCGGGACTGAAAGGCAGATGAATTAGTAGGCATGTTTCTACAACACTGAGTCTACAGTGGCTCCTTGACTACAACTCAGAGGAGGAGAAACTTAAAGCGTGGGCCTCACATGTCTGAACCCTAAAACAGAGCAGCAATTTAAAGAGAAATCTCCGCTCAGGCTTATTTAACATGGTACGAGTGGCTCACTGGTAGCAATACTGATACATGGACAATAGACTACACAACTTCTGGTCAGAAATATTAAACAAAGTCATCCAACACAAGAATATAACATCTTCAATACACTTTTGATGGTTGATTCTCATCACAGATCCCCTCTGTATCAACTGCATTGTTTGTTCTGTGATACAGTTCATAAGAGCCCAGCTTACACCTCCATTCTCCACATATACAGTTCATACATTGGGTGCAATTTATAGTTCAGTCAATCAGTGTGTTGCACAAAGACACTTGTGCATGTAGTATGTAACTACCAACCTTGCCATAAATGGCTGACAGTCTCCCAATTCAGCTGCGAGCACCTCTCTCTCTTGCAAATGAGTAATTTAGATGAACTTATGTAAAAAAAAATAAAAAAATAAAAATCGGTTCTAACCCTTTTCGACGAAGGTGATCCAAAGATTCAACATACCTCAACGTTTGAATCAAAATTCACACACTGCATCAAGATAATCGTCCCCATATTGACAGTCAGTAGCTCAGTAACTCCTTTAAAAAAAGACTCATGTTCAATTCTTAGATATTGTCTTGTGAGAAATACTCACATTACATGTCACAGTTTCCTTCCACAGTCACACTCCAGTAGACAAGATATGAGACTTTAAATGCCGATTGATATCAAGTCCCCAGGAAGTATTGCGTCTTTGAAGCAAGTTTTCATAGTGGCCAAACCCATAGAGTTAGATTGGGAAAGAGACATCTGTAACTCAGCGGATAATTCTTTTTTTTTTTTTTTTTAAGTGAATGAACTTCCCAGTATGAACACTCAAATATCGCTTATTTAAATCATTAGGTCCTGAAAGCTGTAAAATGCACTAATAGGCCTAATACAGTTATTTTCCGTCCTCCATTCACGAGAATGAACCAAGTACTTTATGACTCGGCAGTTGAGTCATTTTGGCTTCATGCGCCGCTGAGCAACTTTCATAGGGACAAACGGGAGCCCGCCTCAACGCTGCATCCAGTTGTCTTTATACATCCATGATTTGTATGCATGTGAGTGCATTAAAGAACCGGTATGTAACAATTAGGGATATCTAATGACAGAAATCTAATGTTTTCTTGAGTGTATAATCACCTGAAAATAAGTCCTGTTTTTATTATCTTAGTATGAACCGTTAATATGTACATAGGGAGCGGGTCCTCTTCACAGAGCGGGCCGCCATGTTTCTACAGTAGCTCAGAACGGACAAACCAAACACTTAACTTTCCTGCTGGGGCCGGGGTCTATAGTGTTACTCGCTGGCATTGCAGCCACTCTCCCTCTCTTGCTTCTTCATTCACTTCCCATGTACACACACACTCTACACACTGGCTCTGCTCCACATGACCTATGCTACTCTTACAACAACTGGCTGTAGATAGGGCCCTTCATGTCTTTACATCAACCACTGTAATGCTGGGTTTGTGCTCACTGTACTGAAGATGGCGTGAGCGCCAAAAAATGAGATGCGTGGTGCGCAAAGGCTCTGCAAGTTGTTGTTGTGGTTTGTCGTGCACCTCTGAATTTTTGTAACTATGCACTGATGCACTGACATGTGCTGCACTTTTCATTTCAGCATGAACATCTTCGAGGGCAGACCGGCCATACAGGTTGGCCTGTACAGACATCTCTACAACTGTTCACTAAGAGACCACAGGGACAGTCACATCATTAAATTCTTGGAAAAAAACAGGCAATGCACTGGAGGACGAGGATTTTTGCAGCTGGCTGTGAAAGAACACAAGATAATATTTTAAAAGCTGAAAAAAGGTCTAATTAAAAGAGTGCCGACCCAAAGGGAGAGACAGAAAGTAATTTTGCCTTGAAGGTAAGTGACAGTAATAATTACAGTACACAAATGTAATTTGTAAATTTCCCCACTTTGGGACTAATAAAGGAATATCTTATCTTATCTTATCTTAATGTTGGGTGCTACGTACGTCAGTATTTAGTGTTTACGACTGTTGCCATGCAGCCTACTTTTCTTTCCGATAACTCGTTGACTTCTTGCTTATCCACAGAATATTTTGTTTGTACACCTCCTGGTGTGGGCAGCACGGTGGTGCAGTGGTTAGCCCTCTTGCCTCAGAGCCAGGGAGTCGCTGGTTCGAATCCAGCTTGGGGCTCTTCTGTGTGGAGTTTGCATGTTCTCCCCGTGTTAGCGTGGTTCTCCGGCTTCCTCGTCCTCGTCCAAAGATATGCAGTTTAGGTTAATTGATGACTCAAAATTGCCTGTAGGTGTGAACGTGAGGGTAATGTGATGTGGTTGTCTGTATTTTGTCTCTCTATTTGCCCTGTGATGGACTGGCGACCTGTCCAGGGTGTACCCCACCTTCGCCCAATGCCAGCTGGGATCGGCTCCTCCTGGTGTTTTGGAGCATATTGCAGCGAACAACGTGCTGAGTATAAACACCTCTGTGCATGCTCGTAGTACACGCGACATCTACAGAGGCCTGCGCTACAGCGTCGCACAAGCATAAAGAAAGCTCATATGACCTGTAGGCTTGGCACACGGGAGAGCCTTCAATCTAGATGTGGCTAAACCCTATACACTGTTCCTTTAACCCTGTAATGGCAGACCCTCTCTTCCTCCCAGCGCATGCTGGAATAGCCTGCAGCTGCCATTGACCATAAACAGAAATGTAGGAGCAAATGTACATCCAGATGATGAAACCTTTCTGAAAGAGTCTCTCCAGTATTTTAGTTTCAGTGTTTGTGTATGTGTGTGCTGCAGAGACTAGTCTCTAGACCCTTGTCTCACCTGACTGCGTCAGATCACAGCTGGGGAAGAGGAAAGGAGACTGAAGGAGGAGAGAACTGCAAAGCACACGTGGACTAAAGTAGAGCAGAGTCAAACACTGAGGAGGACGGGGACAGATTCTTCCAGTCCTTCACATCCCAGTGGCTGCTCGCTCCCCCAGTCTTTCAGAGTATCTCTCTGATAATGCAGCAGATGCCATCATACCTTACATAATATTATATAAGTCTGATGCCTCGAGCCATTGGCTTTGTCACAAAACCCCTTCAAGAGCAGCAAACAACCACAACCAAACAAAACAAAGTGCTGTCTCAATTTGATTAGAGTGCTGCACTCAAATGTAAAACAACACTACAGAATAATACCTGGCCAGATCACCACACAGGCCCTGGTTATTATAGGATAGATGTGTCTTATCTCTTAAGTTTCAATCTGTACTGATATTTGACTCTCATACTGTCCTACTGTCAAATCCAACCATCTGGGCTCCAACAGCTACAAACATGCCGTTATTTGCAACTCCTGTTTGATCAGGTGCACTTTAATGACTGGAGGAGGCAGAGACAGCACAAGATAGCACTCACAGACTGAAATGAGGACACCCGCTGAGCTGACAGACTGCCAAGCCTCAGGTGGCAGCAGCTATAGAGGTGTTGGATTTAGACAGATTTTCCCTCCAGGCTGGAATATTTGACAAATCCAAGATTTAAATACCAAAACACATATTATGATTATGACAACAGGGCAGTCACTTGGCAACAGCATACTTGTGTAATGTTGCAAAATAAGTCTCCATGTCTCCGAGTCTGAGCTTAAAAATCAAACAAAATACATCACTCTAAACTTTTCCAACACTTACAGCACTAAACACACCAAGATGGCTCCAAACAACAACACCAAAGTAGTACTATCTAGCCGTATAGTACTATGTTATAAAAAGAATGTACAGGCTGACAGGAAGACGTTCTTCTTTCTCGATGTAAGACAGCACTGAAAAGGAGACACTGGGGCTAAGGAGTGGTCCGCAGCCCCAGAGAGGGGATAAAGGCTGGAGGATGATAGCATCGGTGTGATACAGTTTCTGACAATAGAGGAGAGAATGAGCGGTGAACAATGGGAAACTTGATGACACAAACTAGAGGCAGGATGTGAGCCCGGAGAGGGAGTTTGTGCTTGTAAATGCAACTCAAAGCAGCTTGTCAATCATGGAAAACTTACGGCCCCAAAATCCTCTAATCAGCAACAAACACTGAAGTTCCTTTAGCCTGCGGTGACCAAACGTCCCTAGTTGTCCAGGATTGTCCCGGTTTCGAGCTAGGTGTCCCGAGTCCTGACAGCTATCTGTAAAACACTAAATTGTCTGTTTTCACCACAATTAAAATAATAATATTCCTGTTGTTTTCAGCACTTACATGGACACTTATCATGTTCTGTCCCACTCATTATTACCTAACCAAATATAAAAACCTGAATAATGGAGTGCTGTAGAGCGCTGGTAGAGCAGACGCCCCATATGTACCAAAGCTGAGTCCTTGCCTCAGCGGCCCTGGCTTCAAATCCAGCCTGGGGCCCTTTGCTGCATGTGGTCCCCTCTGTCTTCCCCTTTCAGTACTCTGTCACTCACAATAAAGCATAAAGCTCAAAAAATAAATAGATAAATAAATGCATCATGGATCTGAATTCAACACTCATCTGACTGTGTGTTTGTCAATCAATGTGTCATTTTCAAGGCAGCTACCATGACGCTTGCTGCTCTTTGTGAAAGAATCTGTCAGTACGCTAACGGTTAGCTGTCACACGTTCTGCACACACTGCTAGAGCACTTTTTTGGTGGAAATGCCAACATAAAAGATCATATTAAGGCCAGATAGCAATATACAATAGCACACCTATAGTGCACATACATGTGTGCCTGAAAGATCATACGGCACACTTAAGGGTCCTGATTTGGAGGTTTGAAAATACGGTCACCCCTCCTTGATGTGGGCACTGGTATCTTAATCTTAAAGTCATTTCTTGTGTATTGATTTTGAAATTGGAATCCAGTCATTGTAACGCACAAAATTTACAGTGAGATTTTCCTCATTTTTGGACATTTGGACACAATTGACTGTATTAGCTGAGGAAATTTATAATGATTAGTTGATGTTGATGTCTAGCAGCTATAATGTTTACTGTGTTCATCATGTTGGTTTAGCATGTTAGCATGGCAACGCTACCATGCTGATAGTTAACGCACATGACACTCTCTCATAAAAAGTGCAATAAGTAAGTGCAATCCTTCAATCAATGCAATATGTGCAATATTAAAAAAATAATAAAAAAAAACCTGTGCAATATTTTTATAGTATACAACCTCACTGCTCCCGTATATACAGTATATACAGTATATCTGCTTCTATATTTATATACAGTATGAACTCTTAATATGCATTAGTATTTCCTTTTATTATTGTATATTATTTGTAAATACACATTTTCTGTACTATTACTGTACATTTATTTTGTTATTGTATCATTATTATAAGCATTTTTTTTAACAAGTATGATTGTACTTGTATAAGTATGTGACAATAAACATCTTGAATCTTGATGTTTAGCAGCTTTAATGTTTACTATACTAGTTTAGCGTGTTAGCATGGTAACATTTACTAATTAGCACTAAACAAACACTGCATCCATAGGCCTTTTTCATAGACAACATTCTGACTTGATACAGTCAGAAAGGCACAGATATCTGTTCTGTTCAGGTATCCCTGTAAGCCACGACAATGTGACAGCATTCACAATATCAGGACCCTGAAACTGAATCAACTAAATAGTATTCATCCACCATTAGTTCTCGTATTTACACCTACACCGGTGTTTTCCTACTGTTATATGTCAAAACGTCGTCTCTAAAAAAGGCCTATTGTACCTGAAAGCAGTTTGCTGTTTTTCACCTTGTAACACCTGAGAGTGCAAAAACAAATACAGTTGCATGCAGGCAAATCATGAGCTATTTGTTTCTTATATTTGTCAACGAAAGCACAAAGCCAGGTGGGGCAGAGTTCGACCAGAGCTGAGAAAAGCACAAGGTTTGGGTTGTTCTCGTACCTGCATCTAAGCCGAGCCTGTGCCTCCTCAAAGTCGTTTCTGAGGAACAGATCCAGGGCGGCCATGCAGTCCTCCAGAGCCAGCGTCAGGTCTGACCGTGAGCACCTGCAGAACAAAAACAACCACACAAATCTGGATGACAAAAGAAAAATACTGCTGAAAATACATTTATTATCTCATAAATAAGTCACGCTGGGGAGTTTGAGCTTTTCTGATCTCTTAAAAGGTATAGTGCGTAGGAACTGGCAAGATCCACTGGTGTGGTTGCAGATTGCAGTACCCGTCCGCTCATTCCTACCTTTCAAGACTGCGGTAACATGACCCGCCAAGCATAAAAAAACATGGCAACATTGGTTGTGTTGCTCAGAGGCCATGCTTACCAAAATAACACTACTTTAGGAGCAATGAAAGTCAGGCGGCAGCTGACGATACCACAGTTTTGCACTCTGTGGCTCACCTTACTACAGTTTCACAAGTATGACAGAGGACTACAGTGGCCTTCAGGTACCGTAAAAATGCAATAATCTCTCACTAGAGCCATTGTTTGGTTTGTCCCTTCTGGGCTACTGTAGAAACATGGTGGTGCAACACATTGGACTCTATACTGTATATGAAGGGCTCATTCTAAACAGTGATTCTTAGTTTCAGGTATTATAAACTAATGAAAACGTAGTTATTCATATTATATTCCCTTACTGCTTATAGATCCCCAAAATGTTACACACTGTTCCTTTAAAATGTTACTGCTTCTTTGGCAAATTTATTATAATTACCACCTTTACGTCAGGAGTTAGACTGAAAATGCCCACTGATATGTGATCACAGCCTTCCATACTACTTTCAGTTCTGCCTATGAGCTGAATTCAGGTGGATTTCACCATTTTAAAACAAAACATTAATGCTTACTGCACTTTCATTGCTGTGTGTGTGTGTGTGTGTATGGACAGATGGCATGTCTATGTGTTATGTGCATATATGTTGAAACTAGCTAAGCTGTCATGTGCAGTGAAACTATGTGTTATATTAATATCAGTGTTTGTATTCGACAAGTTCAAACAGTCAATCAATCAAGTTGACAACAATTCCACAGCTTGTGTCTGGGAATATAAACATTCCCTAAAAACTTCTTTAAGCGACACTCTTCAAATTAAACGCTAAACTGATTCATATTTCTCAACATCCAAAAAAGATTCACATCACCATACACTGTTACTGTCTCTCTCACTACTGCAGTGACCCTATTCTCAACAAAGACCATCTCCAAACACTGAGACTGGGATCTTGATATAGTCTCAGTTTACATGCAAATTCCTCTTTTATTCAACCCTTTCTACTCCTCTACTATTATGTCAAACAAGGGAACAGAACAGAAATACGGGCAGGGTGAACCAGACAAGCAAAATGGCATGAGAGACAGTGCTTTGCACATTACAAAGGTAATCATCTTAAATTACAATACTTGCGCAACCATCCACTTTTAGGCTATAGAAATACACACTCAGCGAGCAGTTGTGAACAAGATCATTGTGTAAATGTGAATAATGGATGGTGCTGCTGCTTTAAGTAAGTTGTGTATCCTCTCATGCTCACTGTCGTCAGCGGTCTTTGTGAAAATGAGGAACTACTTCGACCGATTGTTGATAATGTCGCTGTGTATTAAGAGTTCATTACACGGTGCACATGCTCCTCACGTGACGAGTATATAATGTGGCCAAACTGATCATGCACTCCTCTTTCCTTCATCACAAGGCTCCCTCCTCTCTGGTTTCACTCACTGTACTGATAATGGATCTGTTTTAAATGCGCATTTTATTCCTTCACTTCAAGGTGAGGACAGCACACAGCGTGTGAAAAACACATTAACATTCGGCATATTGAGCTGAACGAATGAATTAAGTTGATGGCACATCTGAGACACTGTTATTCACGTTCATTTGGATCATGACTTGTTTGTTCTGTAGGAAGACTTTTTATTATTATTTTATTGTTATTTATTTATGTTCATTTGTCTCACGAATTGCTTGAAAAAGAGGCACATTTTGTTTGATTGTTTGCTACATTATTGATGTTTTCTTTGTGAAATCGGAAGCTGATTTCTATTTAGTTTTGTCTTGAAATGCAGTTTGGTTTTGTGCTCTGAACTAGGCCAATACGATCACACAAGCATGACAATTTTTCCCTGTTTAGTCTGTCAGTCAGTATCACTTCTTTAACTAAGAGTTCAGATGTCAGTAGCAAACATTAGAAGAATAGGAGAGCAGAAAGTGAGCAAACACAACTAAGACTAATGTGTATAACAGCAGTGACGAATAGACAGCATTCACATTACATTCCTGCCCATTAGAAACACAGAGGAACTATACATCACACACACACCACCACCACCACCACCAATAAAGGAACACACACACTGGTGCAGCTCTGGCTAATGACCTGCGGGTGACTGCTGTGTTCACCATATGACCATCAGCAAGCTGAGCTTCCTGTAAACAGCATGAGATTTTCAATGACAAATGCTGTTAGAGAAACATGTATGCATGTGTCTTTAGGTTGTAGTTTACCTACACGTCTGTCCAAAATGTCATCACTTCATTTTATCCTGTAAGACATTTGCGTGACAGTGGCATATGAATTTCTTGAGTTTTGGCCAAAAACATGTTTTCTGTGGACCTTTGACCATCTCCAGAGTCCAGGTTGTAAATGAATGACATATAAAGAAGAGCACTAATTGTACTATAATACACTATGTGATAATAAATTCAGCCATTTTATAATTGAGTTCCTACTAACAATAAAACAATGAGACATAAAGGGACTAGTAATAGAAACATAATAATGTCAGGAGGATTTTAAAACAAGGTAGCATACTGTATATGTGTGTATATGTGTATATGTAAGTGATGGAGAGGATAACGCTGTAGAGTCGCATCTCTTGCAGTGGCCACTGACTTAATCCAATCAATCCAACCGGAGCTTCTTCTACTGTGTTGAAACACTTTTCTGCATGAATGTAGGTGTAGTAGCTGCTTACTGTCACTTTTACTTAAAACAACAAGCTTACAAAAGAACTAGAAGACTGTCAGCTATGTGCGCAAGTAAAGCTGACGAATAACAACATCAGGTTTGTCTTGGAAACCAGTTGTCTCACTGTTTTTGTGCTGACTCGGCATTGACTACATCCATTCCCTTGACCTCACCTTAACTATCCAAGTATGTCTAATCTTAACCTAAATTTGATAATAAAACACTACAACCAAGTCTTAAAAGATTGGAGTCTAATCATCTGTTAGATGCAGAGCACAAGCAGAAGCTCATAAATAATAAATGTCAATAATCATTAAGGGACTGTGGTATTATGGAGAGCTTGTTTACTTACAGCATCTGGCTAAAACCAGCAGGTACATGTGCCGATAACATGATGGCTAGTGGCTAGTAGGGCAAGAATCTGGTGATGTGTTATGTATCATGATACAGGGGTTATTCAATATATGGCAATCAATCAACATCAATGTGCTGTTTTTTTCTTTTAAATCGAATTTTATGAATTGTGTGGACTGCCCCCTCTTAGCTGATTACTGGACTAATCAGTCATTTTAATCTTAGTCAGCTAAAATTTCTTAAGCTGATAAGTCATTTTTATGTTTTTTTCAGGCTGAATGACTTATTTCCAAGAAACTTAGAAGCTCATCTTTGTTATCACAAGATTTAAAGTAGTGCATTTGAGTGATTCTTTGTGAGGAAACTCAGTTTCACAGATTTATTGATTAAATAAACTAATCAATTACGTAACAAAATCAAGTGTTCATTTTTTTTGGTCAAGGACAGCCCTGTAAAGAACTGTCAAATGCATCAGAAAAAAAAATGCTTATTTATGAGATCAAAACAGTGGGATCTGATATGCATAGATATCCCACAATGCACAGTGGTAGTGACGTTGATTGGCATCTCTGTAACGTCAGTAAGGCTTCAACTTAACTGTAAGCATAAGATTTCACTTTGCTATGTGTACTGGTAATATATATTTTAAATTAAGTCAGACTTTGATTCTCACAAACTGTTGTTTTGGTCACATGAGGTTGGCACGGGTTACCATGGCTACACATCTCCAAGTCATCAAGGAGGCTCTCAGGTAGTGACGACGTAAATTACTCCTCAGTGCGTCCAAAAAGATACATACTACTGTTTATTCACACAAAGGTATGTTGAACGATAGTATAACTACTGAGTATGTAGTACATAGTATGCGATTTTGGACAAAGCCATACACTGCAACCGGAACCGGAAAGAATGTTTACATTTAAAACTGTAAAATGGTCAAAATATTGTAGATTTGTCAGAAAATTACAGAAATCCTGATGGCTTGTTTCAAAGGCACAATTTCAGAATATGAGCTGTGTATTCAGAAACTGTGTATTTTTCCATGGATTAAGCATTTCGACACTTTCACGGTATCTATATAGCACTTCAACCTGCTTTATAATGAAAACAACTTGAAAATCTCACTTTTTACAATATGAGACCTTTAAATAAAATGTGATGCAGTGTTTGTGTGAATCGATACAGTGTCACAACACACAATATTCAAGGGTAGCGATAATTTGAATCCTAGCCACTGATTCGGCGCAAATGAGGACAAACAAACAATAAGTGCCTTCATAATTCCCTTGCAGCTTCAAACTGACTCAACTGGTCCTCCACTGACAGGCAAGCACTTTAAGGACAATCTGAGGCCTGAGGACTCAGAAAAGAAACCAGCTCCCAGTCAGTTAGCAAAGACTATCACACAGTAGACCTACAGGTCAATATCCTCGAAATGGAGGGAATAAATGACTATTATCTGAAAGAAAGAAAAAGCACAGTGAGGAAAGTCTACTGGATTATGGATGTGCATACCATACATTGTCCCAATAACCTAATTGAACTTCAAGTCAGCTGAAATTGTGAGTTGATTTCTCTGGAGAACAACTTGCACAATGCTGATCATTATCGGCCAGCCACACACACACAGACAAATAAAACCACTTAGCACACAACCACTATTCATATACACACCCATGCATGTGCTCATGTAACCCATAATGCACACACACACACACACACACCCACTAACACATACATACAACCGTGTATTCCTATCTTTGTGAGGACACTCATTGGCATAATGCATTCCCTAGCTCCTTACCCTAACCTTAACCATCACAACTAAATGCCTGACCCCAACCCTAACCCTTACCCTAACTAAACCTAATTTTAACTTGGACCTTAAAACCAAGTCTGAACACTAAAACAGGCCTTTGAAGTTCTGTCCGAAGGTGAGGACTGGCCAAAATGTCCTCACTTTCCAAAACTATCCTCACTCTGAAGGTCTAAATCTCAAACTGGTCCTCACAAAGATAGCTGTATGAGAAGACACACATATACATCTTTCATAAGACTTACCCTAAGTGTCACTGTTACTTGCCTAATCCTAACCCTTACCCTAACCTCAGCCTAAACTTAATCTTACCCTAACCCTCAACCAAGTCCTCAACCTAAAATATAATGTTTTATGTTATGGGGACGTGCATTTTGTCTCAAAAAAGAAGGCATGTCCCCACAATGTGACTGTGTAAACAGATTCATGTCCCCACAACATATAGTAATACACACACACACACACACACACACACACACACACACACACACACACACACACACACACACACATCCTCTAAGAGTGACGAAGCATTCAACTGCGGTTCACAGAGCTTTCACCACATTTGTTCCAGCTAGTATAAGATGTTTCAGAGGCCTCACGGCGTTAAACTGTGACACAGAGGAGTCGAGCTGTACCTATAATAAACTGAACGAGTTTGTCCACATGCCTGATAGTCACAGCTAGAACATACACACACACACACACACACACACACACACACACACACACACACACACACAAACAAACAAACACTGAGAGAGCATCTGACTCAACTGAATGACACACGACATCTAAGCTTGTATCTCACCCGTTTGACAGAGTCTCTTCCTCTCCTGACATTTTCATCTGGTGAAAGTGTGTGTGGGTGAAAGAGAGACAGAGAAAAGCGTGAAAAGAGGAGTGAACGTGAGGCTGAGGCCTTTCCAGCAGTGCAGTGTGATGGTCTCTCTCTGTAGCAGCAGCAGCAGCAGCAACAAGAGCAGAAGCAGCAGCAGAAGGGCAGTCGGGTGAAAGAGTGAGAGAGAGAAAAATGAAGGAGAAAGGGAGGGAGGGAGAAAGCAAAGAGGAGGAGGAGGAGGAGGAGGAAGGACGCAGCAGCAACAGCAGATCTTAATAAGGTTGGGATGACTATCACACATGAGGACAGAAAACACACTCACACACATATATGTATACAAAAGGCCTATCTCATCTCTTGCGATCATCACCCTCACGCTACACACCACAGTCCACTGCTCCGATTGGTTCATGCAAAGTCAGGGGCGGGGCTAAATCAAGAAGGACAGAGTGACAGCTAAATGAAGAAATATATAATTCAGTCATCCCTGACACAAAACTTCATGTTGCTGCTGGTGAAAGAGGAAAAGTGATGGTTTAAAAGACGGAAGAGGAGATTGCTGGTGTGCAGTGAGACTCTGAGCTGGTCCAGTCTGCTGCAGTGGCAGAGACTGAACACTGCAGCGACCAGAGAGTCCTGAAATAGAAGACACAGACGCAGTACAGCGTGCTCATAGTCATACTGTGGACGCACAAGACGCGATGTGAAATCATGAATGAAAAACAGGCTCAGTGCCAGTCAGGATTTATGGTGTCTGATTGCTCAGTGCTCTCCACTTAGACGTTTTGACATGACATAGCAGGGAACATTTAGCTTCGTTTCAAAGCTCTGCCACTGTTAGTTCACAGACACGTAAATGGACCGGAGCTGTTGTTTAAGGCATTAATTACACCTGTGTGTTTCCTGCTGTGACAAATCAAAATGTCCGCTGTGAAAAAAAGGTCCATTATCTAATGTGAGAAGATCATGAATCCTTTACAGCCCTGGCAAGCAGGATTAAATACACTCTAAATACACACTCACTACACAAAACATGTGTAAATGCTGGAAATAAATGTGCCAGTTTTAGTGTTCAATTCAACCCATTTTAGTCTTTCTAATTTAAGAGCTTTTACTCTTCTTGTAAGAATGTTTGTTTATTCAACTCAGTGTCTTAACTAGTGCCACTGCTAATGGTTATTTTCTCAATGAATCAGTTCATTGTTTGGGCTACAAAATGACAGAAACCAGCTTTAAAAAATGCCCGAGGTGAAGTCTTCAGATTGCTTCTTTTGTCCAACTGACAAAACCCAAAGATATTCATGTTTACTATCACAAGACAAAGAAAAGCAAGAGAGTCTCACATTTGAGAATATAAGGAAGGCTTGGTGTTTTTTCTCAAAAGATGCCTTAAATTATTAGTTGATGATTAAAATGGCTGCCAATTAATTTTCTGTCAAATGAATGATCCAATTATCTGCTTGTTTCAGCTTTAAATTAGTAACTGGTGTGTTTGAGTTATCGTGGCAGACATTTAAACATCCTCAAAGAGGAATCATGAAAATCACATGAAAATCTTGATGATTTAAATAAAAAAAATCATAATTTCTCTCCATGGAGCCAGAGAGGAAATCATTAAATGTGCAGAAGCATGGCTTTATAGCACGCGTACACAGCCACACACTATTAGTAACACTGCTAACATCAAGAGAGCATAAAGATCATGCTCATGTGACTGGAAAGTACTTTGGCCAGCACAGAAGCATGAAGGGATATGCATCTATCTTTATAGACTGTAGTAAAGAAAAAAAAAAAAAGCTTAATTGTTGTTTCCATCTCTCTTGTGTGCTGCTGCTGTGAAGAGCACAGACGGTCACGGGTTTAAGGTGGAGATAATTAGATTTGAATAGCTGCCGTCCTCATGGTGGAGAATTGGATTTGACGACAGAAAAACAAGGGTTTACGACTCCAGAAATGTTGCGACTTCTAGTCTTTTGTATTAATATAATAATGTGCAAATATCCACAGCTTTTATACACCACACAGTAGTAAAGCATCCTAAACATGTGTGCTTGTAATGACCACTGATTGCATACTATATATCTTCCAGTGAGGTAAAATTAATCTTAAATTGAAAGTATCTACAGTGAAAATTAAGTTAATCCCTTGCAAATAAACATGGATTAGTGCCATAAAGCAATGAAACAATGGTTTGACTTTTTGTGAAATGTGCGCATTTGCTTTCTTGGAAGAGTTATTTGAGAAGACACCACTCTCATATCTGTTCTCATATCAGCCTAGTCATGGTATATGAATGATACGCAAATTTACAAGTCATTTTGCGTATTGTAAGAAAGTCTTTCTTTCTTTTGGCATGTCATTTGTACACCATGTAGTCAGTGCTGTCTGCAATGGAAATGCCCCCGTGTAAACGCTAAGAGCTAGTGATGTGAAATAAAAATAAAAAGTGAGAGAGACGGCGTATGGCGGATGGGTCCAACAAACAAAGTGTTAAGTTATTTTGAAGTTACATTGGTGACATTTGTGACGTGTTTTCCGTACTTTTGTTATGTTGTTTACCGTACTTATGTATTTTACGTAGTTTAAGAACTGATTTTAAGTCAAAATGTTTTGTTTTCCTAAACCTAAATGATTTTGCTGCTTAAACCTAACTGCAGGTGTTGCCGTAGTTTTGTTACATGACATAAAAATGACATGCGAATAGAGCCATAAAATTAGGGTTTCAACCTATTAAAATATTTAATCGTGATTAATCCTGAATTAATCACACATTTTTTTATCAGTTAATAGGGAGATTTGTCAAGTATTTAATACTTTAATACTTGGCGGCTGAGCCAATACAATATGCTTGCTTCAGGCAAACGTATATATTTATTATTGGAAATCAATTAACAACACAAAACAATGACAAATATTGTCCAGAAACCCTCACAGGAACTGCACTTAACATAAAAAATGTGCTCAAATCATAACATGGTAAACTGAAGTCCAACAGGCAACAACAGCTGTTAGTGTGTCAGTGTGCTGACTTGACTATGACTTGATCCAAACTGCATGTGATTATCAGAAATTGGACATGTCTGTAAAGGGGAGACTCGTTGGTACCCATAGAACCCATTTTTATTCATGTCTTGATGTCAGAGGTCAAGGGACCCCTTTGAAAATGTCCATGCCCATTTTTTACGAAACATTGATTTTGTTAATGCGTTAAACTGCTAAACTGCTGTTAAAATGAATTTGTGTTAACACGTTATTATCGTCCTTGTAATATTGTGACATTTACACGCCTTCCCATGAGACTGGGTTGAGTTAATATGTAGCTGGAGCCAACAGCCAGTAAGTTCAGGATATAACATGTAAATTTGTGAGCTTTATGGATGCTGGTAGGCAGATTTTCTTACCGGTGGACAGAGCCATACTAGCTGTTTCCCCTGTTTGCAGTCTTTAAGCTAAGCTAAGCTAAGCTATCTGTGTCTCCTGGCAGTAGCTTCATATTTAGTATACAGACACAGAAGTCATGTGTAAGAAAGCAAATAAGCGTATTCCCCAAATTGCTATAAATATGACAAGGATGTTTTCTAATTAACTAAAAAATTAAGATATAATGGGAAAGTGCTACACTATGCTTGATTAAGCTGGATTTGTTCAACTTTTAGATTCAAAGTGACGCAGCCATCCTCCCCTTCAGGCTAACAACAAATCCTCCACATGCCTTGACAGAGAATGTAGGAATAAACTACTGAGTAAGAACTAATTCATGTTTATCCACTCATAATTCAACAGCTGACAGATGATTATCAGGTTCTCTCTATTTGAATAACTGATTTGTTGAACAGCAGGTGGAAGTCGCCAGTGACATTCTGATGACCTTTACTTCAGCATGTCATTAATATGTCAAATAGTCCTTTAGGTCAGCTGTAATGTGCAATCTGTTTCCAGCAGCTCACACTAATGCAGGATTGCAAAAGGTTTTTTTTTTTTTTTATGTTCAGTCAGAGATCACTTACCCATTTGATGGACTTGTTGACTGCAGATCATCTTTGTTGTCCGGTAGCTGTAACCTGAAACAGTTGAACAAAATCAAGTCTGTTTAGAGAAAAGAGGGAAATCTCAAGGGATGAAAATCCAGCTGAAAGGCCAGCTATTGTTCGAGCAACATGATCGTGAGAGCCATAGAAATGAGGACACTGATATATGCGGACACTCCCGGGCTACTTTATTTCTTTGCAGTGACTCGTTGCGGACATTTCTGCAGATATTAACATGACAGTTTTGGGGAAAATGTCTGTGAAATCAGTCTGATATGGGAACAGATTTTGGCAAAGTTTCACAGACAGACACAAGCATTTACTTCAAAAAAACAACAACAATCCTTCACTGGTTTTCAGTTCACTTACCTGAAGTCTGTAATGATGGTATCCAGTTCTGGACTATCTATGACTGACAACCTGGGAATACAAGTAAAAGTCAGTCTTGTGTATGACAGCATATGGAGGAGCTAAAATGCTAACACCTTTAATGTATCATTACACTGTTCATTATATGTCTAATTAGCACTGTGAGCTCACAGCTGAGTGTGCCTGACAGTAAGAACAAAGAAGTGAGTCACAATGTGAGCGTACCGGCTCGGGGAGTCCCCGCCGTCAGGGGTGTCTTGTGCCTGCATGGCATCCCTGTGAAGAGGTCAAAGGTCGATTTAGAGAAAATGTAAGAGTGGATCTCATCATGGTGAGAAGAGGAGGTGTGATCGGATCATGGCTGTCAAATTCTGAAGATCGGAGGAGGACTCAAGAGTTTAGTACACATAGTTTAAACTACAATTGTTACCATCATAGGGAAGGTATAGGTGATGAACAGAAATACACTAAATGTCAGTTTAAAAAAAGTATGTATGTATGTATATGTATTCATTACACACAGTGTGGAATCAACAAGGCTACTAAGAATGCAGTAACACAAAATTAAATGGATTGAAGCTGATTATTGCTTATATTTTGTCCTGCCTTTTTCTTTGTTTTGATTTTTATGCACAAAAAACATTGAAATGCGCATGAATTAAGAGCTTCTGAGAGACATTTAGATGAAACCTGGAAGAGGCAAAACTACAGTATTTCACAAGAAAAAAAAAAAGCAGATTAGAGAAAATCAGCTTTGGTGCCACTTGGTCAGATCATCTCTCTCATAAACATATCATGAATATTCAAATGTTGCTTTTTCCCACCTTATTTGTTTTGTTTTATGGATTCATAGTGGCTTGTAAAAATGATCATATGAATGTAGCGGCAGAGATGAGACCAAACAGCAAAATAACATAAAAAGCAAAAACACAACAAAACCAAAAGTGGATGTCGGCACACTGCTACGAAGCCTGCTTGACCACATCATGAATGAAATGTTGTCTAACAGGCTGCAGACTGGCAGGAACATACTGACAAAGACTTAATGAGAGCAGTTAAATGGGTCATGATACCAACCATCAATACAGTATGTACAGTATTTTTCCTATTGACCCACATGGTCTGACTCACCTTTCTATGAATTTATTAGTTTCCTGTCAAATACAGCTTTTTAATTTTGTGAATGGTGATCAGTGTTTTGTTACAGTGAGATAATAAGAGTCACCAGTCTGGCTTTACTACAGTATAGAAACAGGTCTGAACTTCACAGAGATGTGAGGATCGATGAGGGCCCTGAACATGTTGTGCTCTACACAACAATCTCGGTGTGATGACAAGATACCGCATGATACTTCTAAAGTAAGTGCGATTACATTTCCCCTGTTGGCAGTACCATGAAAACAGACAGGGGCCAGGACTGGATTTGCTTGCTTCCCCTTCTACTCACTTTTTGCTGTCACTTTTCTTCACGCTGCCTCTCCAGTTGGCAATAAAACTCATTCCACAGCCCTGAGATTCGGTGAAACAGCAGAATATCCCGGACAGAGCAGGTTTACACAGCGGGTATGGATGGACCGACAGACGAGGAGAGGAGAGGAGCAGCACACACGGAGTTCACGCCAACCCAAATGCACCGGAGTGAGCGCACCACAGCTGCGGTGCGTCTTCCTCCTCTCTGACGTGAGAAGGTGTGTTGCTGTCATCGTCACAATAATGACTTTCCTATTTAAATGCACTGTAACGTTGCTGCCGCCGGTCCTGGCTTCATGGTCCTAAAGTCCTCCAAATTACTACACACAGCACTCAGCTAGCTAATGTTACACACTGAGTGTTAGAAAGATGTTATTTCAATACACAAACACACATAAAACAGAAAGCAAGTTAACAGCAATAAAGCCAAAAAATTAAAACGTTTTTCATCATAAGCCTTATAATTAGATGGTGCTGAATGCTAGACTGGGAGCCTCCACACAGATGTCAAACATGGCGGCTGAGCCAGCAGCTAGCAGCTAAAGGTGTTAGCAGCTAATGGTGCTACACAGGGCATGGAGTTAGCTAATGAACAAATAAAAACAGTTACTCATCATAAGCCTTATGATTAGTCTTGTTAAATGCAAAATTTGGAGCCTCCGCACAGCTGTCTACATGTTTAGCTAGTTAGCTAATGTTACACACCGTGAGTCTAAAAAAAATTATTTCAATAAACAAACATGTAGATAAAACAAGTTAATAGCAATAAAACAAAAAGTGGAGCAGCCCCCTCACTCTGGCATCTCTCCATTAATGCATGTATATAGGTCCTGTTTGTGCATGTATGTATTTCAGGTCTGCATATACTGTGTGAAAAAATTAACAACAAAGTGTAAAAATTGAATTTCCCCTCGTGGGACTAGTAAAGGTTGTTCTTCTTCTTCTTAACACAAGAACATGATGTGATCCCAGTGAGAGCAAACAAACTGCAAAACTACACGTTTAATATTTATTCTGTTTCAATTAAATGCATTACATATTCTGGCCAAACCTCCAAATAATGATTTTGTTTCTTACACAGTTAGAAAATACAAAATAAAATACAATTAGCTTGAGTTTTAAAAAGCCTTTATGGGTAAGCCTAGACACACGAGTGGTTCTTGATTTGTAAAAGAAGTCTGTACAAATGACAGAAAGTAAGGTGTCAGGTGGTTAAACTGTAGCGTGACGAGACACTCGGCTGTGACGTTGAAGAAGAGACGGACAACTCCTGCTCTCTTGTATTTACAATAAACGTAAATTGCAATATGAGACGCACTGAGTAGGAAGTGCAGCCTGGACTGCGGATGGCAAACTGGTTGAAAATGAGAAGAGGAAACAATGACGATGCTCATTCTTAACAAGAGTGAAAAGAGAAAAAAAAATAACAGGAAGAAGTATCCAAAATGTTGTGCACTGTTTGGTCAGAAATCAGCAAAGGAAATGACAACCAACACCTCCTGCTCTTCAGTCCGAGCCTTGCCCTTGTTCAGAAACCGTCTGTCACACTTTAGCACTCAGTCTTAAGGCATTTTCTGGGAGAAAACACAGAAATACCTAACAAGAAGAAGAAGAATCGCTGGCCGGCCAACTGCTGTATGGGTGTTAAATAACAAGTGTGCGGATTCAGTGCAACGGGGGGCGTTTAATCCTCACAACACCAGCAAGTTAAATCCCCCACAGAGCCTGAAGTGCACAGACAAGAGGACAAACACCAAAACGCAGAGATGCTGAACAACTTTTTTTTTTTTGCAAGACTTTCAAATCCGGTTAGTCTCTCAGAGAGGGAGCATCTCTTGAAAAAACCTCTGGGAAAAATAAAAAAAAATGCACTGAAATGCTAACAAAAGAAGCACCCAACACTTTGAAATGGGGTCGAGTGTGACATTGGTGAAATGGATATTGACTGCTTGAGGAAGTTGATCTTTTTTTCTTAACACACTTCTCTCATAATCCAGCATCCCTGCTACTGAAGTGTCAGCAGCAAAATGCTGCTTCAGGGAGACTGCTCTGTGTCTAATCCTGGATCAGTCAGGATTAACAATATTAACACTACTCATTTAATTGAAGACTAAACAGAGCAGGTAAAGTGTTTTTCCACACTCGTACATTCATCTATGACAACCCAGTTTCTATGTTTCAGTTTCCCAGTTTGTTAATTCACCTGTTTTGCAGCCATATTTCAGCAAAAAATAACTAAAAACTCACTGATAAATGGCTCGGTGATTAAAACGTTTCATGCTAATTAAAAATTACCAGGTATTTGGTGCTGGACTCAAATGTTCATCTCTCAAAAAAGCAAATACTGTTTTGTGCAATCCTTCGTAGTGTGCCCTAAAATTTAATGCTAATTAACATCTAATCAGTACATGTAATAGTTTTAGTTTCATTCCTTTCAGTTATCTCCCAACAAACACATTTTTAACATTGACAGAACAGACGCATTACAGAAATGTAAAAGAAATCAAAGTATCTAGAAGCTGAACGTGGTAGCTGTGATGGATTTGTTCGATTTTAGTATAAACCTGCACATGCGTTTCACATATCAGAGGACTGGTAACTTCCAGTTAAACAAGTACAAATGTTGACTTCTGTCACGCTATCCTGGACAAATGCTTTAAAATCTCATAGGCCCTCTTCCATCATACAGGACGAGAAAAGTACATGCTCAGTCCTTTTCAAAAAGTTTGTTACAGTGCCTCCAAAAACACTTTTTTCCCAGCTTATGCTCTTGAAATTACACACAATTCAAGTTTTAGTTTCAGAAAATTGACCAGGAGCTGGAAGGAAATTAGGGGGATTTGGGGGGGCTCTACAAAATTAGCAAGTCTATTTCTAATTAAAGGAACAGTGTGTAGCATTTAGGGGCATCTATTGGCAGACATGGAATATAAGATGAATAATTATAATCACCTGAAATTATGAATCGTGTTTTCGTTACCATAAGGCCCTGACACACCGAGCCGACAGACAGCCGTCGGACAGTATGGGGCCATCGGTGAGCGTCCCTTGGTCTAGTTTTTGCTGCGTGTCCCACATTGTTGCCTCTAGGCTGCCCGTGTCAAGGTTTTTCGGGTAATTCAACATGTTGGTGCTGGTCAGTGAAAGAAATGATTCATCTTAAATGAATCAGTGCACAAGGGAAACAGAAGTGAGGAAAGCAAGCTAACAAGTAAAGTCAAAAGTAAGAACACAGAAGGTTCTTCTCATTTTTCATCTTCATCTGATCAATCTACACCGATATTTTCACAGCGATAGTTATCTGGAATGAAGCTAATTAGGGAGTGAAAGTGGTGTGAAAATGGTTTCTCTCTTTCATGTACGTATTGTAACAACAGCTTGTATATTTGCAGTCCTAGGGTTTCCAGTTTCCCTTTTTGAATGACAAATACAGACTACCGCCACCTGCTGGTGTGGAAGGTTAGTTGCTCTCACACAGGCGCAGAACGTATGTGGTAGTTCGCCATCGGCTGTAGTCTTTGCTCTGCGTTCGAGTGCTTTTTGGCCAAGACAAAGACAACATGAGGTGACGCAACTGGTGGCCTTTATTGCTACTAGTTTTTTAATGTCAGGTTGGCGTGTCTATATAGCGTGTTTATATCTACATAGTGAGCGAGTCCTCTTCATGGAGCTGGACGCTATGTTTCTACAGTAGCCCAAAACGGTCAAACCAAACACTGGCTCTTGAGATTCACAACATGTCGGTCACCGTAGTTCTCCTACATGCTGGGCACACGGGAGAAGTTTCAGTTGGCTGCAATCTGCAACCTCACCACTACATGCCGGCAGATCCTACACACTGCACCTTTAAAGAAATCTCATGAAGGTCTCAATATACCTTCAGAAGCTAAAGAGAGCTGTGTTTTAATCAAGTGTAGTGAGTACTGTTAGTGGATAAAGACAGGACTTTGACGAGGCCGTTTCGATCTAGCTTTGAGTGCATTAAATAAATTACATTCTGGAGAGTTAACGTGGCATTTGTAGCCTGGTGTTGAAATCAACGGAGTGATCTCTAGATCCATATTAACTGCATTCCATTTTCAACAATCCGTTCTTCAGAACATACATCTTCCATCTCGGTTCTCTCCTCCAAAACAAGACCAACGGGATGGAAAAACACAATACTGCAATGCCAGAGAACCGTGAACACAGTCTGGGGAGAAAGATTCAGAGATGGGTTTATTATAAGAAAGTCTCTTCATGGGGTCAGCAGGTGCTGCTGAATCAGTCCTATAAAGTCCCCACTTTGCTTTGGTGCTTTCTGGACTGGGCCAGGCTGTGCTGTGCCGTGCCGAGCCAGGTCAGAAGATGAGGGGAGGGGAGGAGGGGGGAGACGAGCTCCTCAGGAGAGTTCAGACTTGCTGAGTGCGATGGCCAGCTCCAGGTCCTCTTGTTCCTGCTGGGTGAGCCTGGCAAGTCGCTCCTTTTCCTCTCGCTCGCTCTCGCGCTTTGCCCACTCTATCATGTCTTCCTCCGTTGGATACTGCTCCATGAACACAGAGAAACACACACACACACACACACACACACACACACACACACACACACACACACACACACACACACACACACACACACACACACACACACACACACACACGGAGGAAGGAGAAAACACACATAGCAAAGAAATATAGGGGGGAAGGAGACAAACAAACACATATACAGTTAACAGATACTCAAAGGTTAAAAACAACACATTCTTAGAGCCTGCTGATAATAACAGCTATAATATAATGCATACGATTCCCATTAAGCTTTATGAGCTTCACAAAGGAACTGCTCATTGCAGGACTGAGGCTTCCAGATACAAGACTTTGATCCAAGAGGCTACTGTTCGTCTCCCATGTGTCACGTTACAATCAGCTGTTTGTTCGTGTGTGTCCTGTGTTCACCACCTTAAGTGTCATTTTCACCATACAAACATAGTAGTTTTAAGCCCAAACATGTATTTCTTTCATAAACCTTACAATGGTCGTTTTGTTGCCTAAATCTCAAGTGATGGCATGGGGGGGGGGGGCAAAGCAGCCATATGTGGTAAGTTGGGATGACAACGTGCTGGCGACATCCATCAAGGACTTATTATTGTCATTATACAATACAGGATTGCACAATGCGATGTAGCTGCAGTATGTAATGTAAAGAAATCATGATTACAGGAATAATATCACAGAGGGATTTTTTTAGTCAAAAAGGGTTCAAAGGTCTAAAGCCCAACCGATACTGTATTTTTATGGCCAATATCAATATATCAGATGACAACATATCGGTCAATAATAGCTGTCTTTTTGACGAAACATAACATGCAGATATTTTCAGGAAGAATGCCTTAAATTTTCTGATTATTACCATCATTATTAAACTTGTCAAAGTGGTGGACAAACTATGTTATAGTTACATGTCTGTACAACCTTACCTTAAACATATTTTTAGCATTTTTGTACAGTAGTTTCTTATTTTCTTTTAAAGAGGACCTATTATGCTTTTGTACTTTTTCCTTATCCTTTAGTGTGTTATATAGTTTTTTGTGCATGTAAAAGATCTGCAAAGTTACAAAGCCCAAAGTCCACGTCAAAGGGAGAAACTTCTCCTGAACTACCTGAAACACCTCACTTGAAATTCCGCCCTTACTTCCGTAACATGGTGATGTCATCAAGTAACGTTTTGCATAATACCTGCTTAGCAGCTAGTTTGTCACGCAAAGCTAGCTCTAACATAGCTAGTTAGAGCAGAGATGGAGCGGAATCTGAAGAGTTTGTTTCAATCAACCAGTGAAGGAGATTAAACTGAGTGGTTAGACATCACATAACAACAACCATTAAAGCGTGTAAACATGTCCTCGTAGAAACCGAAAATACAAGTATACACTTGCAAATAAACATAATAGGTCCTCTTTCAGATTTTTTTTTAAGGTGTCTATACCAGGAAATTTAGGGAAAAGCGGGGAAAGAGAGCAACGGGATGTTTAAGTTTACATTGTCCGTATCTTAGTATCTTATCTTAAATTGGCCAAAAATATTGGCAATACCAATGTACAGTATCAGTCGGGCTCTACTGCAATAGGTCACCCAAAAAAATCAACGTTAACTGTATTGTAGTTTTTTTTGAGCTCCTCCTGGCTCACGGCTGAAAATGTTTCTAATGAAGGTAGAGTAGAGTAGCAGATCTCTCAGTGCCTCAACCAGCAATGGACTTTCCTCAAAGTAGACATTTTGACATGTCAATGAAGCACATGTGTAACTTAAAACATTCATATGAATTCACATTCATTCGCCAGTAAGCAGTGTGGTCTATAAATCCGAAAATGTTTCAGTCCCCCTACCAAAACCATGAGTGACAGTCTGCCTCTCAAACAGGTGTGTGTCATTATACACATGTGGAGGCGTGTGATCAGGACTGAAATGGGATGAAAGAGTGAAAGATTAGCTCTCCGCTGATGAACAAATGGGGGTAACTTCATTTTACAGTTCATTTCATGGTAATTAGGTGATAATTAGCAATTTACCTATTTTAAATTTCTTGGGAATTACTGCCAAATTACCCCAATATTTACCCCAGAATTTATCAAAAATGACTTTAGTATAAACATTTAATAATTCTATTCCGCTATTTCCCAACAGCTAGTAATTTATTTCATATATATCCAGGAAAAGAATACAAAGTTAATTGATATGCTTTATTTCCATGATAAATAATTAATAATCAACAAGTAACTTATCTGAAATTTCTTTAAAAACTCCCTGAATCATGACATTAGCTGCCAGGTTACATTTGTGTAGACAGTAAGTCCCACAATGGTGAGATTTGTGTCTGATCAGAAGTCTCTTCTATTAGTTTTGTGTTTCCATCTGCGATGACGAGTATCCGCCTCTCAAGCCTAAAGGACCTATTTTAACCATTATGTGCTATTTTAGCATATAATTATTAAATCATGTTTATAATAAAGTCATCTTTGATCATTTTTATGTAAATATTGGAGTAATTTAGCACCGATTACCATGAAATTTGTGGACCTGTAAAATGAAGTGTTACCTAAATAGGGAGTTGTGTGACCAAAAATGCTATTTGTAGGTTCACAACAACAAAAGACAAGAGGTTTAAAATACAAAGAACGCTGGTTAAGATGTTGAATCATTACAGAACGGACATGCACTGTATCGACAGTTTCATTATTCCCAGTGAATGACAGACAGAAGCATCGCAGTGTGTGTCCACCCATGCAAATGAAAGTAGGCAGCGATGACGACGTTCACTAGCAGGTGTTTTAGAGCTGATGAGTGGCGCAGAACATGCATGATGAGAACATTTAAGAAACACCTAATAGATTTAGTAGAGAACATGCATTTATTACTTGTAGGTGGAACATCCCACTGCTGCTTTTAAATATGAATGAAATCAGACATCAATAAAGTACTTAGCAAAAGGAAAAAGAAACCCTTCACATACTTTTCTGGTCTGTACTGAAGTGATTTGATGGGTCAAAGTAATTGAAAGGACCATACTGGTGTTTTTGCACGTTTCAGCCCATTTAGTAAAAATCCTCCAGATCTTATATCAATGGCAGACTTTTACCAAAGCATGACATGATCTGTAGATTACTCAATTATGAAACTAAATAAACAATTTTTCCTGCTTTCCATGAGGCCACTACAGTATTAAAATATAAATATGAACTTTCAAAGACAAACTTGCTTTAGAAACGTCTCAACCTTCATTAGTGCGCAAGATTTACAATCACTGAATGCCAACGATGGCATAACAAAGCAGCAATGACCTTGAAAGGTAGAAATGATCTTAAATATAAAGCATGCTTTGGGAAATGTCAGCAGTAATTAGGGCTGCACAATTTTAAAAAAATATCCGATTGAGATTATTTATATATTGCCAAACAAAGATGTTTTCTTAAGTCTGTAGAGTATGATGTGTAGGCCAGGATATCTCTGCAGCACCAAAACATTAAATTTAAAATTGGATTTGGCATTTCGCCTTTTATACATATTGAAATTTTAACAAATACTGAAATTTGAAAATTGCAGAAGGCAATATTGCAATTTCGATAAAATTTTGATTAATTGAGCAACCCTGGCGGCAATGTTAAAAATATAATCGCAACTAAATGAACTGAAAATGCAAAGATGTGTGGTCCCTTAAAAGCTCAAGCATTCTGCAGATAGTGATGTCATGGATGCACATAGAAGCCAGAGATGGTGCCCTTGATTCAACTCTTTATTTAACTTTGTTTGACAGAGGTGGAAAGACACAAAGAAAGAGAGAGAGAGAGAGAGAGAGAGAGAGAGAGAGAGAGAGAGAGAGAGAGAGAGAGAGAGAGAGAGAGAGAGAGAGAGAGAGAGAGAGAATACAGGTGATCTGCTTCTCCACAACACACTGCTGACCAGACAAGGGTTGAATGAACTGATAGGTGAAGGAGGTGTATGGATGAACAGATGGATGCATGGATAAATACATAGCGGTGAGGGTAAAGGAAAAAAATATACAGGCATTTGAGGGATGACGGAGGCCAACGAATGACACACTGTTAGTGCATGCAGGTCGGGTTCGACAGGGACATGCGGGTGCAGTCATGTGATGGGAGAATAAACACCGTCTCTTAATAGTCGTCATCCATCCCAAATTCCCTGCGAGACTACATTTCTATGCAGTTTCATGAAAGGAAGAGTTGAAAGGATTTTAATACTGCAACCAATTTATTCATAATATATTATCAAGGTTTCACCCCATGGTTAGATCAATGTATATTGACTCTTTTTTAATATATATTTTTTGAATATTAGAGACATGACTACTTGCTCTTAATGAGGGAGTAGAAAAAAGACAGGGAACTATAATTCCCTTTTTCTTCTCGGTTAAAACAATATAATTATTACAACAACCTGGCTCTTGAGAAATAATATGAAACTGTTATTTCTCAAAAAAGGCATCTGTTATGCATTTTAGCTGCTACAAATTTGTCCTTGAGCAGATTTAATCTATGAGTTTGCAAAGCAAAGATAACGTCATGAAGCTTCAAGTTTCTAGGTTTAAACCACACACTGTATATAAAGATGGACAACATGACAGCGCCCTAAAATGAAGCCAAAAGATCTCGATCGCCCCCTGGTGGCTGGCTGCTGTATAGGCCATATATCTCACCCCCCTCTATGTTAGCGGGTGGAACATGTGTCAAACTAAAACGTCAAAGTAAATGTCAAACACATTTTTCCAAAAGATCGTTTTTGCCATTTTAGGTAGTTCTTATCTCGCTGTTTATGTTTCTACTAAGTTTGGTTTTAATTAGTTATTTGATGCTATAAAAAGGTAGTGATTGACAGCTGCTCTGAGTCAAACAGTCACGCAGCTGGAGGCTCGTGAACTGCACGAGAGAGGAGATTTAACTTTAACTTTCCATCACTGTCACGAGTATAGAACATGTCAATTCGATCATAAATGTAGTTATAGAGATATTACGGTTAGTTGTGTCTTTCTCGCCAAAGAGCTACCTCAGTACTAACGTAGCAGCTAGAGGTTTCCCGCTAGCAAGTTGCTGCAATGCTCGGCTTGTGATTGGATCAGGCGGGTGTGAGGGTGGGACCTAGATACCGCAGCTTCAGCCCTCCAATCACTACTGCACAGACACAGGCTCCAAGTGACGTCAAAATCTCAAGATGGCCGCTCCCGTATCGGTGATATTTTGGCTTCACTTTTGCACAGTGGGAGGAAGAGGAGACACTATCCATCTATATATACAGTCTATGGTTGAAACAGTCTGAAATGGGATCTCCCCCATGATGCAGCATGATGCACTGCTCTGCATCTCCTTAGTCAACTGATGTAATACCTTTATGCCACAGTTGTGCCAATATATTGACTCCGAGCCCAGGTCCTGGTTAGACCCAGAACAATCACTTTCAGTGTAAAAAGGTGCATAAAAAGAAAAGCTTCTCCATAAAATATCTCATTTCAGAGTGAAATATGAACATGCACAGCCTGCAATATCAGTGTGCTGAGTTGGGATGGCAACAAAAGCAAAACACAAGCAGCCTCTCATCTCTCCATTCACTGCCAACCATTAGGAGGGTCTTTCTATCATAACAATGCTATAGATGTGTCTAATCAATTAATATGTAACAGAACTTGTGTCCGTTACAACAAATATGCTGCAGAGCTCAAAACATCAGTGTCTATCTATAATTGCTATGACATTTCTGTAGATATCCTCTTAAGGTAAGACAGTGCAACTTCAATCATGGGGCTTAAATTAAGAGCAATCCCAATATAAATCAGTAACAAAAATAAATTACAAGTATAAAGAATCTTTACATGGCAAAAAAAAATTGCACTCCTGATAAAGACCTAAAATATACACCAGTGGCACACAGGATGCAAGAAAAATAAACTCAACTATAGAAGATTTAATAGCTCATGTTAGCTTAGTTCAAGAAAAGGAGGTTATCAAATAAACAAATGCAGCATCAGGAACCTGTGCCATGTGAGATTTTAAATGAGCTTCTTTGGGACTTTTTAAAGGCAGTGGATGGAGTGATTTATAAAGCTGGCCTGATTTGCTGGGTGGTTGTGAGTTTGTTAATTATCAGCAGGGAAAAAAAAAAGAGAACAGGGCAGTGACTACTGAGAGTCAGGTGAAGGTGAGGGAGAGGGCGAAGTGCTCACTTTGTCAAAGCTGGCAAATCGGTCAGCTTCCCGTACGTGGTGGCGAGGAGGGGAGGAGGGGGCGAAAGGGTCGGCTGAAGGATCCTTGGCAGGCAGGGAAGAGGAGGAGGAGAAGTCGCCTGAGGTCTGCTGGAGGAAGGGCCCTCGTCGCTGGAAGGAGTCAGACGACTCTGTCCTTGAGATGGACGATCTCTTACCTGAAAAGACAGGCCAAGTATATTTTAACATGAACATGAACATAACATGAATATAATACTACGGGGGTGTTTTATTTAAAATGACTAACACATCCTGTTAAAAGGGTAACTTCAGTATTTTTCAACCTGGACCGTATTTTCTCATGTATTTGTGTTTAGGTGACTAACAGGGACAACAATTTCTGAAACCGGTCCAGTATTGAGGGAGAATGCTGGAACTGGCAGCCACGAAAAGAGTGGTGAGGGCAAGTGAGCAGCGCCAATGTAACATTATGTTCACTAAAAGTGTTTGTTTTTGCCACTGGCAGGTTCAGACTGTTCCTATAAATGTCTGGCAACATTATGGAAAGGACCATACAGAGAAATAAAATCTTTTTCTTACCTTTCACTTGATGTGGTCTGTTTGTCTCGGTCTAGGAGAAGTCTCGTTGAGAAATCTGAATAGCCGTATACTCAAAAAAATACAAATGGACATTGAATCCCAAGATGTCCTCCACATTGTGGAAATCATCTAAACATTCAGCTATGACACTGGAAATCTTTAAGATAACACTAAGCTATGCTTTTGGTACTCCAACACAACAAAATGCCCAGCTGGCACTCACGTTTCCACCATGGATGTATTCCACTATTCCACCATCGTCTTCACGTCACCTCGCCAGATTTCAAACAAGACTTTGCCTTGAGAGACACTCTTTTCATAACGTCAGACACTTACAATAACAATCAGAAATGATGGCAAAAACAAGCACTTTTAGTGGACGTGAATGACGGTGCCAGCTTGCCCCATTAGCACCACATTGCAGCCTGTGATCAGCTGCACGCTTGAATGCTCTCCCTCAATACCTGACCAGTTTCAGAAATTGTTGTCCCTATTGGTCAGTTAGACACAAAAACATGGGAAAATAGGGTCTGGGTTGAAAAATGAGTTACCCTTTAATACATCCTGAGCACTACAACTTTTCATGGTAAGTACTGACCTGGAGGTGGCGGAGGTGGTCTAGTTGGCGTACCCGTTTTTGGGGGCAGGGCAGGAGGCACATCAGGGCCAGCAGACTGGCTCTCTTCCTGAAACAGGTTCTTATTGTTGATGCCAAACTGGTCAGCACCGTTTGACTGCAACAGAAGGTTCAAATCAAATATATAAAAAAATGATACAGGGAGAAGTTGCTGTGAATGCACCTCTGATAGGCAATTTTGTGATTTGTTGACTTTATTCAGGATGCTGTACAGTACTTTAAGTGCATATTTGCTATTCAAGTTCACTTGAAGAAGTTCACTGTGCCACAAGAATTTCTGTTTCATTACTCTATTTTACCACTGACTTAACTGACTAATATTCAGCATGTTTTACTCCACACTGACCGCTATTTCAGCAAGCGCAGGGCTTGAACAACACCTCTTGATTACCTTTGTCAAAGCACTGAAATCTGCAAAGCCGCCTCCAAATGACTCACTGCCAAACACAGCAGCAAACGGATCTGAAACACATGAGCATATAAAAGTCACTGAGCGTATAACCTTGCTAACACTCATACAGACACTATAAATTTTATAATTTCAATAGCTGCAATGGCCTCTGTCCCCAGAGGGTGGCGCTACACCACAAGTCCTACCTGGATCAGAGCTGGCATTTACGGTCGTACCACCTGGAGCGAACGGGTCATTGGATGCTGCAGTGTCCTTCTAAAAGCAGAACATACACACATGCAGCATTTAGCATATTGTACAATTATCTCTGCTGTGGATGTGAATATCCTCAAACTTATTGGAATTAACAGGAAATATTAGTCATGTACATCATACAAATATACATACAAATTAATTTTTTTTTATTTTATTCTCACTAAATTCAGATTTAGCAGAAACTGCAGCAATCACAGTGTTTGCCTTACTTTATTTGACTTAATTTCCAGGTCTATACTGACTTGATAACACTAAATGTTTGTTTCAAATTCTCACTGTTCCATATGATTATTATTAAGGAAGGGAGACCGGACCAAGAACTCAGATATACAGATAAATCAGTACTCTAATGCACTACAAATATTAGTAATGCCTTATATTACAAACAAGGTTTCTGTTATTACTTTGTCATTTTTTTTAAACAAAATTTGTTTTTTGGAAACTACATGTGTATTTGCATAAAATAAAAAGCCTGTTCAACTGGTTAAAATTAAAATATAGGCAGATTAACTCACTAACTTAACAGAAATGACTGATTTTTCAAACCTTTAACGGCATTTGAGCTGCAAAGATTAGCTGACTAATCGATAAGTCGATCAACAGGAAAATAATCTCTAGCTATTTTGAAAATTGATAAATCATTTATGCAAAAATGTAAAAAAAATGTCCTGCTATGTGAATATCTTTGGGGTTTGGACTGACAAAACAAGACATTAAACATCACCTTGTACTTTTTCACTATCTTCTGACATTTAACAGATAAAACGGTTTATTGAGAAAATAATTGGCAGATTAATAGATGATAAAAATAATAGTTATTTTCAGCCCTAAACAGCATGATAAAATATTCATGACTGTAATTTGTAATTGTTGTTTTTTTTACAGTATATTAAGAATTCCCATTAAATTTGGCGGTGCATTGTGACCAGGTCGTACAGCAGGCCTACTCACCATGACCAGATCATAGGAGGGTGGAGAGCAGCTGAATGGATCTGTCCCTCCATCCTGAGAACCAAATGGATCCGCTTCCCCGATGGCGTTCATTTTGCCTCCAAACGGGTCCGAATCTGCCATATTGTTCTCTGTGGAGCTGAATGGATCCTTCGTTGCTGAAGCTGGATTAGTAGGTTTGGAGCTGAAGGGATCCTTCGGTGCTGAAGCTGGATTAGTAGGTTTGGAGCTGAAGGGATCCTTCGGTGCTGAAGCTGGATTAGTAGGTTTGGAGGTGAAGGGATCCTTCGGTGCTGAAGCTGGATTAGTAGGTTTGGAGGTGAAGGGATCCGGACCTGCTGCTGGTGCAGCCACTGCGTCATTCGGCTTGGCTGCAAACAGGTCTGGTTCTGGCGCGCCAGTAGTGGTACCAAACGGGTCAGCTGAGGCTGAGAAAGGGTCGTCGCAGGAAAAGGGGGCGCTGGAGGCCTGAAAGAAGGAGTCTGCGGCAAAGGGGTCCGACCCTTTGAACGGATCTCCTCCGAAAGGATCTGATTTAACAGAAAGAAATGCAGTGTGAACATTTGATATTGTAGACTTGCTTTCAGATAACACATCAAATACACATTGATGCATTTTTTAGGATTCATTAGTTTGTTCACTTCAAATATAAGTTTAATTTGGAGAACTTACCTGCAACATCTGCTTTTCCAAATGGATCATCTTTGAATGGATCATCTATAAAGTACAAAAACATCATGAATCGGACTACAGTGAGGCTTTAATATGAAATATATATAGATAATATTGTTAGCTACATCATTCTGACAGTACCTAAACACTTAAAATATATAATAAATACAATTAAATCCGTAAAAAAAAAAACATACAAACAAACATGGGGAACCTCAATATGAAGCCATTTTATTTGTAAGCTCTTAGCTACACTTTAGATGTTTGTGGGGACTCACGGTCAGTAAAAGGGTCTGAATGGAAGAAGTCCATCTCAGGCAGGGAGGGAGGGCTGGTCTGAGGCGGCATAGAGCGAGGGCCAACTTGAGGTGGTAACGAGGTGGTTGCGGTGGTTTCTGGGGACTCTGCCGGCTCCTGTTTGCTTTCTGGCTCTGGTGACGCAACCTGTTGAACAGCGACAGGGTTCTGCTGACAAGCTTGAACGTTACAGTAAATGACGTGAATGTTCTGTTTGCACTACACTATTAATTAATTCATGAAAACCTCAGAGAAACATGAGCTGAACAAAGCTCTACTCAGTAAGTCAGGGTCTTTACGTTTGGAGGGCTGTTTTTGGGGGATTCCTCTGCATCATCTGTGACCTCCGAGGAGACGTCGGGTGTAGGGCTACCGTGTTCCTGGAAACATGGGAGGACAACACAGCATTAACTAGGGGTGTGCATTCCAAGCAAAAATACTATTCAAAAACTACTGGGAATTATTCAATTGTTATTCAAAAATTGCCCCACATGACACATGTTTCTGTTGGGTTTGAATTACATGTTCCACTGTTCGAACAGCTGATTTACCTGCTGAAACTCATGGCGCTGCTCGGCGCAGTGAATAATTGAAAATCGTGACCTATCCCGAGCATTAACTAGTATTGCTTCCTTTTTCTGTCATTCTCCTTCAGAGGAACGACAGACTTCTACTGAAGGTTTATCAAACCACTTGTTTTACCGACATAACTGGGATGTAATGTTTCTCAATGTCTTAATTGGTTGGGTCTCATACTGTGAGCTGTATAAAATACTTGCTTGTCTCTCCTCATCTCCCACCGCATTCATAATTAGCTTGTATACGTATATTTATATAAATTAAATTTATGGTGCTGTTGGATTGCTGCAGACCACCCTGTTGTAATCCAGGTGCCTGTTGTAGAGTAAACAGCTTATGGCCGCAGTGAAAATGCTGTTTTTGAGAGGCTAAATGCCAACAAATATGAACTAAAGCAGAATACTTTGTAAGATAAAATAAGGCATGAATTTTGGAAATTATTATATCTAACTTTTATCAATAAATTTTGACTTTTAGACTGAGGACTGAGACAGTTACTGAGACAGATGGAGTGCTGCGTTGCTCACTGTGTGTGTTTGAGAGGGAGGAAGGGAAGGTGGACGGTAATATTTCTGTAAGTTATTATTATTATTATATTTTTTTCTTTTAATTACCACCAGTTGAGCAGGTTTTCTTTGTCTATGAAGCATCATTTGGCTTTCTTTTTGTCAGTTTTTGTCAAATATCCCTCCGATATCTGTCTGAATGAACACCACCGCTACCATGGGTGTGTAAAGACCTGATTTGAGTAATGTTTCACTGTGAAAAACTTTCTGACATGAAAACATTAATTCCACATCACAAGTCTGCTGGTCTTGCATTCTTTGTGGTTGCTAAAAACAAGAGAAGATCCTATTTTTCACAATAAAAACAGTTGGACTTTATATTATAATTCATATGATCTTATTTCCATCTGTAAAAGGATTATAACTAAGGTGAGTGAATTCATTACCCTCACTGTGTTCTCCTGTGGCTTGGCGAGGGTCGACCGATTATTGTACATCTCAGAGGAGGCTAGACTTGTATAAAGATCATCCAATGCATCATGTTTCAACTTTTCTTCTTCTGGAGCCTTTGGACTCTCTTCCTCCTTCTCTTCTTCCTCTCTCTCATTCACCACTTCCTTTTCTTTTTGATCTAAATGTTCTTTTTGCTGATTGCAAACAGCAGCTGGTTCTTCTTCTTTCAGCTCTTTAGGCTGGTCCTCCTGGAAGAGGTCCTGCTGAAAGGGGTCCCCCTGGTGCAGCTCTGCGGTGGGGCCTGCTGATCCGTTGACCATGACAGGTGAGCTGTCTTCCAGGGCTCTCTTCCAGCTGAGCTGGGCAGTCACTGACCTCTCCTCCACCTGAAGGTCGTTGACTTTCTGCTGAACCTGAAGAGAGCAGACAGATGGAGAGGTTCAAAGAGAGAAATAAAACATGGGTCCTATTTTTTGCCGAGAATCACACAAACCAACCTGTGCAACTTGTGTAAAGGAGTCGCGGACAGACTCTTGCAGAGGTGTGAGCTGCTCCTGAGCAGCCTGGACCTTCTCCTGCAGCCTCCTGCTCTCCTCCTGCAGAGCAAGGAGCTCCTCTCTGGCCTGCACAAGCTCCTCCTCAAACTGACAAATCTTCTGTTCCTGCTCCTCATGCTCCAACTGCAGCGATGAAATCTGTGTCAGATGTAACCATTATAGATAAGCTAAGAGAATGGACTGGAATGGGTTATCACGTTATACAACGGATGTGCTGTGCTAGTGGTCAGTCACTTCAGTAGTTACACAGCTTTCCAGTACTGAAATAGATTAATCTGTCGTGAAAGGAAAAATCTACCAGACTGACCAGATGGGTCTCTTGGTTGGTCTGCTGGCGAATATGAGTCAGCTGCTCCTCCAGGGAGCCTTTCTGTTGGTCCAGCTCCTCCAAGGCATCCTGGACCTTCTGACGCTGAGCCTGGAGCCGCTGCAGCTCTCCGCTCTCCCTCGCCACCTCATCCTGTAAGTCCTGCACACATCAAACCAAAGAGGAGACAGAAGGAAATAAGTGTGTGCTTGTCTATTTTAGGGCTGACCCGAATGCGTCGCAACTTCGACCACTGCTTATTTGCCCTTCAAATCACTTTTCAAATGCTTCATTTTTAAAAAGATTTTTTTTACATTTTTTTTACATAAGTATGTAGTAATAATAATGTATAAATCCCAAAAAATGACCCATGAAATCAGGAATAATCCCACAACATTATTCATTACTCATATTAAACATTAATTATTATTAGTTATTCTCAGACTCATATCGCTGTTTGTTGTGTGTAGAGGTGTGTGTACAGTAGTGTGGCAGCTGAAATGGGGGAGATGGAAACAGGCAGACAGACAGAAGAACATGTCAGCCGACGTGCTGCGCTGCTCAGTGCTGAGCCACGAAGCTTTGAATACCTTTGAATATTTCTCACTGAAGCTTCAAAGTCTAAAAAATGACATTTGGGACAGCGCTAATGCTTTCACAGACAAACCTTGGTAAAAAGAAACAGGAGAGAGATGAAGGGGGAGCTCAAATAGAAGACTTTAATTGCAGAGATTATTTAATATATGGATAACTAAAGAAAGGAAAACAAGGGACTCTTTAATCTCCAGGTCCCGGATTGCAGAAGGATAAAAAAACATTCAAAATGTTGATGATTTTCAAAATCTTAGAAAACTCATTCTGAGCCTTCTCCTCCTAGTGGTTTCAAACAAATACCGAATAATCACTGGCTTGATTCTGGTTGACCACTTCTGTTTCATGTCATTCCCTCTATCTCCCTTTGTTTCCCTGTCTCTTTCTACTATCTAATAAAGGCAAAAACATCCATCCATCCATCTGCAACTGCTTATCCCATTCGGGGGCACGGGGGGCTGGAGCCAATCCCAGTTGACATTGGGCAAAGGCAGGGTACATCCTGGACGAGTCTCCAGTCCATCACAGAGCACATAGAGACAACCATTCACACTCACATTCACACCTACGGGCAATTTAGGGTCATCAATTAACCTGCATGTCTTTGGACTGTGGAAGCTGGAGAACCCGGAGAAAACCCACGCTAACACGTGGGGAACATGCAAACGCCACACAGAAGTGCCCTCATTATGTGAGGCGACAATGCTAACCACTGCACGGTGCAGCAAAACAAGTGGAAATCAGCAGAGCTTCCATTCAAGAGACACCACCGTCTTACAAATTCAAATTGTTGCAGCAGTCCTTACAAGGCAGGCTAATAATCAGAAATATCGCCACCAGTCTGATATGTGAAGAAAAAACAGTTTGACTGGTTATACCATCGCTACCTGTGTTCAGGATGAAAACAAGGGTTTAACATCCTCCTGTCCTTCTTTTGGTTATTTTCTGATTTTAGGGGTTTTTTGCCAGTATGACAGTCCAGAACAATTGTTGTCACGTTAACAATGAATACTACTGCTCAAGACAGTACACAAGAAAAAAAATACTGCAGGTAAAATAGAGGAAGGTTGCATAATGAGCTGCAACAATTAATTGATAAATTGTTCTCCTTTATGACAGTAAACTAAATATCTTTGAGTTGTGCAAAAAAAAAAATTGAGGATGTAATCTTGGGCTTTGAGAAAAACTGATCAACATTTTTCAATACTTTCTGATATTTTATAGACCAAAAAAACTAAACTAATGATCAATCAAAAAATAACTGACAGATAATCAGCAATGAAAATAATCATTAGAATCAGATGCAATGCAGAGGAGATGCAACAAAGGTCTCTGGCTGCTGGACTCAAATCAAGGATTTATCACGATTTTAGAAAAACCGTTTTCATTTGTCTCGAGTCACGACACCACCCGTACTTTCAGCTTATAGGGGCCACATAACCAACTAGATTTGCTTCCATACCCACCAAAAGTATTGTTCTCCTTTTTTGTACATTTGTGGAAATGAACCTGAGAAGTCATATTGTTGGAGCAGTCCTCCAAAACAGTGCTTTCAAGTGCAAGTTTATATACACAAGAAAATTGCTGTTTTGCTGCCAACTTTGAAGTGACGGATGTCAGAGCTCCTCGCCATCGTGTGAGGCCACCACAAATAAATTCTCGACCTCTGAGACACATTGCAGCGGAAGTCTCTGCCGCTACACGACAACCAAAAGTACACAATATGTGATCTCTAGGATATATTTAGAAAACACAGTATGGTGTAAATAGCAAAAGCCCCTGAGGGCAATCATGCAGTGCAGCTAAGAAGTTCAGCATCACCGTGAGACTCCACTGAGTCACACTCACACTCCGATGTCAGACTGAATCCCAAAAAGCGGAGCAGACTAGCCCTTTAAGCAACCATCAGCTCCTAAAATAGAGCCCATCTCTCAGGCTCAGAGCAGGCAGCGGAGCAGACACGCCTACACAAGGACACCAGCCTCTCTCTCTCTCTCTCTGAGAAACATTTACTGTGTTTCTGAACAAGCGTCTGGGACTGCCGGACAAATGTATTATTGATCTACTCCTCCGGTACATACATCACAACAAAACTGAAAAAACTGCTTTAGCACCTTAATGTCTGCTCTGTCTGAGCAGAAATCCCTACATGCTCATACACCGGCTACGCTCCAACACGAGTCCTTTGAGAGGCACTGATTACAAAAACAAGAGAGCCGAAAAGATGTCAATCTCCTAAATATCTACACGGCCATGCCATTGATTCAGTCTGGCCATAAATCCCTCTTTCTTTCTGTGTCCACTGTACTGGGAACAAAGACAAACTCTCAGACAAACAGCGGCGGTGAGACCTTACCTGCACTTCGCTGCTGCGCTGTCTGATGGCCTCCTCCTTCTCCTTGATCTCCTCTTCCACAGTGCTCTTCTCCCTGGGGGTCCAGCACAACAGACAAGAGTATTTAGCCACCAAGGACAGAGAGGGGAGACCCGGTACTCCGAGCCAGTTCTCCACTGATCCTTCTTTACCCTGCCCCTGAACCGCCACCACCTCCTCTCCCTGAGCCACCATGGTATTCTGAAATCACAACTCCACAGTACAGGAGAGAGACGCCAGAATGTCTGCAGCTACAGTAGGTGTGTGTGTGTGTCGTGATATGAAGAAAGGTGGTGTGTGTGTGTGTGTGTGTGTGTGTGTGTGTGTGTGTGTGTGTGGGTGTTGTATACGTGATGGTAGAAAGTGAGAAATGTGCTTGCTCAGTCAAATGTGTGGGAGATGAGGAGTGAGAGGCAGATGGCTGCCTTGAGGAAGGAGGGAGGAAGAAGAAAGGGAGGAGGGACGAGTGATGATGAGCCAACCTACAACACATCTATATCTATCATTTGTGCTGCCCGTATGTTCATCCTGTCTACTTCACCCTTCATCCACCCAGCCAGAGAGGAAATGGAACAGGGTGGGGCGAGGAGGCATATTGACTTGTGCACAACAGACAATTAATAAATATGCATTTTATTTTCCTACTACCAGAAACACTGTACTTGCCTATATAGCGTTTTATTTCTGAGTGCCTGCATCTTTTTTTCAATTGTTCCCAATGACTAGAGGGCGTATGCAGCTTTTATTGTGTGGCTGCTCCCAACACTTCTAGTCAAAAATCTCTGAACTTTTCAGAATAGCGTTTGGTGACGTCACTGTAGAAAATTGAGGAGAAGCTTGTTTTGGCCATGTCTGCCTATCCTGAGCTTTATATGTCAGACACTGTCATAAAGACTGTAGAGCCCATTTGTGGGAGCAGATCGGCCGAGCGGACGATAAATGTTGCTGGTTAGCGTTGTGCTTTCTCACTGTACATTTTTGTCTCCGACGGATCGTCCTCCTCGCACTTAAGCTGTCAGACTGAGCTCATTCATATAAAGTATGAGGGCACACATCCTCCGGTTGGTGCTCATGGAAAAAAAAACATTGTCAAACAAATAGATAGTAGCCCAAATAGATCGTTATTTGATAGAGGCAATGCTCATCTATCATACAACAATGGGGATATGTTGATGGTATTGTTGTTATAGAAACATTAAAATTGTTTCTGAATGCTTCAAAATCAGCCACAATTTTATTTTCTGCCACTACACTATAAATCTCAATAGGCCCTAAAATTTCAGCCTATTTTTGTCTCAAGTCATTAAACCTCATCATTAATCATGACTGATATAAATCATTATAACACACAGGAAGAAACTGCCATTTCTGCTATGAATGAAACCTTTGTATGGTGATGGGGGTATTTTTGCACCAGATTCCGATTTTATTCACATTCTTTTCTTCTATTTACAACTTCTTGAACATTATTAAAACTACTATACTAAAAGTGTGTTATGTTATGTATAAAAAATATATAAACAACCACAGACGTCACCCATTGGTTTGTGGAGCCTTAATTATCATTTTGTCTGTCGCCATCTTGGTGTTTAGTCATCGCCATCTTGTCTTTTTGCAACCAAATGTGACACAAGAGGGTGGAGCTACAACCAAACGCTGAATAAGACATTTTTAGGCGACCAAAAATTGCAATTAACTTTCATCTACTAAAATCATACTGTGAAAGGACTAAAGTTCTAAGATGAAAACATGGGCGACACCCAGACCAGACAACGTTGTGGTAGTGACCTGTTAATCACAAGGTAGCCACGCTCTAAAGCATCCCCTGCTTTATGGTCTATTTGACTCTACATGGGACCATTATTAACTAAAAGAACATCATGCTGTATTGAAGACAACTTGAAACTAGCAACTGAGACCATAAACTCATGTTTACAATATTTACTGAGGTAATAAATCAATATATATAAGAAAGAATGCAAGTTTAAGGCACCGCTTCATTTTACAGACCTGGAGGTGGCCCACTGTAAACCAAATAAAAAAGAAGCAAAGCACCGACCACGTGGAGGAAGCTCCTGACAAATATACATCCTGACCGAAACATTTTGATGTGCTAATTGGTCAACCCCCTGTATAAATGTTTAGTATCAATACATCTGAAACAAGAGGTCATATTTAAGATGCATTATGGGCATTTGTTGTGTAACAGCAAAGCAAAACACAACACATTACTTCTGTTCAGTTTCACATTTAGATGACTGAACTAAAAAAAAAAAAAAAAAAAAAAAAAAAAACAGGCATCAATTTCTTATCTTTTGCCATTTTTTCATTTCAACACCAACTAAAAATAACAGCAGCTATTTTTATATACTCTCTCCTCACATCAAAATGCACAATTCCCTTGATAACAGTACAACCATTCCCAGCAAACGCACAGTCAACTCAGTCCCATTCTTCTCTTACCCATCATCATCATCCTCATCATCATCTTGAGCCGAAGGCTGCTGCCATATTTTGAAGCAATTACAAACATGAATCATCGTTTCGAGCTCCACTCGATCTACTGCCTGTCTGATGCTCTGATCTTAGTTTCACTTCTAATATCTTTCTTACCTAACCTCTCCGACCTGAACAGCTGTCATCTAGCATGCATGCATGTGTGTGTGTGTGTGTGTGTGTGTGTCTACTGAAAGGTGGGGGGTGGGGTAGACGACTAACTTTCTCACTTCTCACTCTCAGCTTTCATAAATAGGGAAACTGAGTTCTGTTCGTTAGGGAAATTTAATCCAAAACAACCGATACTGATGAGCAACCATCAGTAAAACCAAGATTACGTGAACAGTTTTTACATCTACCTATAAGGTGAGGAAGAAAATGAAAGATAAGGAACTGTCATAAAGAAAAATGCTGCATCTGTTATCCAAAAGTATTTTGGTATTAAAGATGATGTGGAGCGAAAACATTAAACACATAAGGTGAATTTATTCGACTTTTGTTTAATGTTTAACTTATTTTTTGGGTTACATGTTTTAGACCTAGAAATATAACAGCGACGAAACTAAATAAATGGAGTCTGGTGTATATTGAATATTCTGTCTGTCACTCTCCTTCTTCCACCTCACTGTCGTAGCTCTGCTTTACAGCCATCTGCTGTTTGACAGCCTGCAGCAAAAACACAAATTATCTATTTTATCTCAGAGAATGTGCGTGATATAATCTTATATACTTGAACCAGTGTGAAACTCTTTCGCCTAGTGTGGTTCACAAATAATAACTAACTGAGACCAACACAGCAGTTGGTATAAATTTCCAGATATATAGAATTTATTTTGGCAGCACCTCAGTTTGTGGGAAATACTGCGTCCTGCTGGTCATAAGATAATACAGGCAGTCCTGCGTTTTTACCCCCGTCGGATGTGTTTGCACTGAATGATTTTTCCAAAACCCTTTTCCTAGAAAACATAAAAGTTAAAGCTCACACTAAAATGTATATTTATGTTTGGTATCATTTTATGCACACTGCAGTCAGAAACTGGCTTAAATAGCCTATAATCTATTTCAATTAATCCAAATATATTGTACATATTTGATTGTATTTTTTCCACATTTTTATTGAGATTTTTCTCCTTTTTATACTAGTTTCTTTTACATCATTTTATTATGATATTTTTCATCCATTCTATATTCTATGTATATTTTATTTAATATTTATGTTTGTTGTATATAATGTTGTAGTATTTTTCTTTTTTTTGTATTTTTCTTCTACTCTATATTAATTTTTCTTGTACTTTTGAGTATTTTTTCACATTGGTATTGTAGTTTTCTTCTTTTTATAGTTGTGTTTCTTGTACATCATTTTATAGTATTTTTTTCCACATTTTCTGTTGTTTATGTTTTTGTTTGTTTTACACCATTTCAAAATATTATTACTGGCTCTCTTTTCTATGCCGTATTAGTGTTTCTTGTACATACTTTCACATTGTTATTATATTTTTCTTCTTTTTATAGTTTTGTTTATTACACATAATTTATTAATTTTTCACAGTTTTTATTATATTTTTATTGTATATTTAGGTTTCTCATACATATATTCAGCATACACTGTGTGCAGTAGAGGTCAACCGATTTTGGTAAATTCAGAGTGACAAAAACTGGTTTATTAAAAAGGCGTATGCAAACGTAGCCAGCAGAAGAAAAGCATTTCATAAACTTAATTGTATTTTTCTTCTATTGTATGTTCATGATTCTTTTACTTTTTTGTATTTTTTCACATTGGTATTGTATTTTTCTTCTTCTTATATTTTTGTTTATTGTACATAATTTTATAGTATTTTTAAAATGTTTTGGATTTTTCTTCTAATATATATCAGTGTTTATTGTACATAATTTTATTTTTTTCACATTTTTTATTATATATTTAGGTTTCTTGTACATATTTTTAATAGTATTTTCTTTGTTACTTGTACTTTATATATTCCTTGTGTTATGTGAAAACCTCGCTGTCAATAAATCTGATTCTTAGCATCCTAATTAATTTGTCTACATAAGTACAGGCCATCTTTAGGCTACATCTTGTCACCACCAGTAACTTAACCTGAACCAATATGGCTCCAGTAAGAATATGCATGGCTTTTACCACTTTTTAAAAGATGAATACAACAACAACAAAAGCTTACTTTTGTAGTTCGACAATCTCATTACTGAGAGAGTCCAGCTCCTTGATGGCAGAGAAGTCGGCTGCCAGGTTTGCCACGTTGTTCTGAAGAGGAAGCGAGGAAGAGGACATAAGAAGATTAAACTCACGACTGAAAGTAAAACATGAATTACATAAATTCACAAGAATTACCTCTCATCACATATGGAAGGTATAGACTGAGTTTGTCTAACACTAGAGAGGACTATGTTGATGAAAACTCCTGGATACTTAGGACATGTTACAGCACAAACAAACGAACAAAAGAGTTACACTCATGGCTTTACAAAAACCACATATAAAGCCACTGATGGAGACACATAACAGCAGGGATGGGAGGGTGACTGACTCAGGGGCAGTGATACTGGGAGGATACTACATTACATACATTTAGCTAAGTGATTTGCATCTACACACCAGATGTGTTGCCGTGGTGCATGCCAAAATATCTAAAACAGCAGCCTCTGTCAGCTCACCTCCAAGGCATATGATCATGAATTCAGAGAAAAATACAGACGCAAAATATAATTTAGTTTTAGTTAAAGAAACAAATGAGTGAGACAAGGTGGTAAGATGACAAAGAGAGGAAGTCTGCTAAAAGTAATGAGATGCCCCTGAGTCAGTAAACTACCACGCACACACTCACTCAGGATCATCCCACCGCACGTGTGAAGTGGATGCAATGTAAAAAATATAAAAGAGAAAGCATAAAAGTGTTGCATAAGTTGGAAAAGAAAGGCACGGCTGCACGCTTAGAAAAAAATCCCAAACACACACAAACAGGAGAAAGAGGAATAAAACATGATCAGAAACTTCATTTTTATCAAAATATACAAATAATATCAGTCAGTTGTGATGGCATACAAAGCCAGCAGATCTCTGCCAGGTGTGTCTGCAACGACCACTACTGTAATGTTTGATTGAATGAATACAACTCACAACTGGCTAACCCCTGTCTAGAGTGCATGTGTGTATGTCTGAACCGGCTCTGTACAGGCGCAAGTCTCAGCTTCATCTCACAGGCATAACCGCAAAAGGTTTATTTAGGCTTCAAGTCTTCTCATTATGACAATACCCTTGTTAACGTGACGTTGATGCCCAATAAAAAGGCAAGGAACAACGGTGTGTCTGGCCGCAGAGATAAAAACTGGTAGTAGTAGCTGGCAGAGGAAAAGCATGTCATAAACTTCGCCTGACGGTGAGAAACCTTTTACGTTTCTCTTTCAAAAAATAAATTATGGTTAGATTGATTTTTAGTTCTTCCTGATTTATGCATTAATTAGCTCTACTTTGGTTTGATGTTCAGTTCCAGATTTATTTATTTAGCTAGTTATTACTTTGACTAAGACGTCAGCTAGTAATATAATTTGTAATAAATTCAAAAATTGTTCATTTCCATCAGTGTCAAATTTTTCATGGGGGTTGGGGAAAATTGACTGATTAATAATCTGCTGTAATATCTATAATAACTATTGTCATTATATGAGTCTACATCTAGTGTGTAGTTCCATTAGCGGTTACCTGATACCCAAACATACTGAACGGCAGCGATGCATTCAACTGTGTGATCACCAAGTTAAGAGTAGTGAGTGAGGAGTAAATGAGTACCCAAAATGTTATGCAGTTTGGTGCCGCAGTATATGAGATTAGCCGTGGACAGACACTGATATGCACACACATGACAAATCTCACGATCTCCTGGCAGAGATAATACTAATATACAAAACATAAACCTAGTAGTCATAGAAGTGTATAACAGATTGTTTTATGCTCATCTTCTGTATCGTCAGGTACAGCTTACTAAATATTGACAATAAAAGGATCCAGACAAACTTAATTATTATTATTCATATACTTGAGTGCTCCGAGCGACTCACCTGTTTGATGTTTTGTCTGTCGGATGGAGGGATCATCTCTGGAGAGAGACTCTGCGGCGGCTCCAGGCCTTTAGTCAACCTCTGATTGATTAGATGAAGCGCCAGGGCAAACTGCTCTCGGGTCAGTTTCCCGATGTCTCCAATGTCACAAAGCTCCCTGAGAACACAAACAGACACAGGTTACATAAGAGATTAACGATCTAAACCTCAGGCAACGACTGTTTGTGATAGACTGACTGATCACCATGTTCAGTGGTAATGGAGGCCGACACACAGGACAGTCTCAACAGGACAGAAGCTAATCAGCCGTACAAAGATAGAAATCCATATAATGCGACATGTCAACATGTACTGCAGTGCCGTGGAAACTGCTGCTATCATTCTGCACCAGTATCACCTAAGACATCATTATTTGTTCACTAATCATTCAGTAATAACCACAAGCAATATGTTTTTTTTGTTATGATTTTTGACTCCAGTCCTACATGAAATTTAATTTTCTATTCTGTTTATTATCTGTAGAAATTTAGAGCACAGCAATCGAGTTTACACAATCTGTCTACCCTTATGCCGACAAAATGCACAACTATTCTTCAAATATGTTTGCACTCTATTTACCTAGCATTGCATTCTGTTCCTCTGTAGTCTAACATTAATGTTATTTCCATTTACTCGGTATGTTTGACGTTGATCTTTGTTGCTTGAGGTTTCCTCCTCTTTTACTCTCATTAAAGGCTTATTCCTTATCCAACTCTTGGATCTAAGGATAGAGGATGTCACATATGGAGGACAGAACCTGCCAAAATCAAAAATTAATTGATAAATAACTCAATAAATACATAAATATGCCATTAAATAAATCAAAAATATAAAAAAATTAAAAAATAAATTTATTCATTTACTTTTGCATTTATTTTATATTAATTTCAAATGTATCTTTAAATTTATTTTATTATTTATTAATTTTATCGATTGTCGTTTATTTATTTATTTTGGCACATTACTCGTATGCTGAACAGATTACGAAGCTCTTTGAGTCAAAATTTGTGATTTGTGAATTTTGGCAAATATAAACTGACTTGACTACAAAATAAAAATAATGTAATAAAGACCAATTTCATAAAGACCAAGCACACTGGCTTTAAATCAATGAACAAGCTACAAAGTGTGTGTGCGTGTGTGTGTGTTTAACAGAACCAGCCTAATATGCTGCCAGAGGAGCTGAGCGGGAGTTTTGCCGTCCTACCTACCAGATACGTGCGAGTGTGGCTGAGGGCAGACCGGTCTTCAGGAAGATATCTCTGACTTCAGGACCGGACACGAGGCCATCCATGTCACCATCTGTCTTGCTGAATAGCTCATCATACTTTGCTTTGTCTGCTGGAGACACCACCCACTGCACAGACAATAAAACAGACTATAAACCACTATCATATTTGCTTCATAATAGAATTTAATACAACCTATATATACGTGACACATCACTAACTCAAAACTTACCTTCACACACCTGCTCGTCTTGTTTTTTTGAAACACACACTGACCTAGCCAGTTTGAAATCATTTTAAATGTTTGTTGTTGCAGCTAATAAAATAAAGCAAAAGCTTTTCAGGCACTACATGCACAGGGGAGGCGGGTCCCGTACTCACAGGGGCGGCTGCTGGTGTTGGGGCAGGAGCTGGGGCGGGTTTAGGGGGGTGGGGCATGGTCTTAGAGCCAGCGTGGGAGGAGCGACTATCTTTGACTGAGGGGGGTGAGGGTAACAGGGGCATCACGGGAGGCACCGAGGGTTTTTTCCTCTTGGAGGGTGGAACCAGGGGAGGTGGTAGGGACATGGGAACAGGCTCGCCCTCCAGGGCTCTGTACACCAGATACATGGCCTGGGAAAGAGCAACAACAATCAATGATAAAAGATAATTACCAATAAACATCCTGTAGTTATTCCGTCCTCGTACTTCGTCCACATGTCTTATTTGTTCCATTCAGGGCTACAGAAATTATTTTTCCAGCCTGTAATAACTTGCAAGATTGTAATATAAGCACACACAAATCTATCCCTGGAGCTAAAATATTCAGATAGTGAAAACAAGAGCTAGAAAACATTGATATGATTTAGATGCCTGGAGGATTAATGGTGCAATATACAGAGAAACAATATGGGGGGCGATATGACAGTATAAATACATACTGTAGAATTATGTCCACCAGTACAGATTTGGCAATACCATTTCCACCGTGTTCACAATTCTCATGTGAATCGCATTATCTTGCAGTGTTGCAATCTCACAAATTCAGCTGCTTTGCGAAGTAATGCGATTTGGGAAGACATGGAGCCGGAGAGTGAAGTTGTAAATACAGAGCAGGAGGCGGCATCCAACAAACCCAAGATGAGGAAGGACTCTGGTTAAATGAGCACCAGATATTCACTCATTGTAGTTTATTTTGTTTTGTCAGCTTTTGAAATGAAAGATGAGCATTTCTTTTGGCATACTCTTAAATAAAAATGTGTGTGAATTTTTTTTTTTTTATATTACATGGACTGATGTCAGCCTTAGAACCTGTAACATTCAAATTACTGGTCTCTTCATTCTGAAAGTCAGAGTCTTATGGGTATTTTTGTTTTTGTTTTGCTGTTTCGTGAGAGGCAATTTCTGTTTGTATGGAAGTTCCAAATAAAAAGAAAATAATCAAACGTGATGAAGTGTGATATGTTATTTTAAAGCAGTTCTTAATTGAATTTACAGAACAATTTGTATTGTGATATATATACTGTTACTGTGATAAAAACTTACATATAGAGTGATAAAAAGATTTTGGTCATATCGCCCACCAGTTGAAAATATCAGTTTAAAAACAGTCTAAATAGAAACTGACTGACTGTAACAGTAACTGGAATATGTGGTTTCTCTCTATATTTGCTCATTTCTTACCACAGAAAACTCATCTCTGTCCAACATGCCGTCTCTGTCGATATCACTGAGCTCCCACACCTTCAATACACACACACACACATACAGACATTATTGTTCAGTATGCATCAGCCCAAAACTGTATGATACACAAAAACAGCCCTGACTCACTACTGATGCTCACTTCCTCTCCCTATTCTTTTTCTACCCAATTTTCGATTTCACACACTTTTTTTTTTACTTAGTCGTAGTGAAACTGAGATACTGTTAATAAACTTACATAAAGAGAGTCAGTAGAAAATCAAAAAGCAGCAGTATGTAAGCCATTCAGAAGCTGGGACCCAAGAGTTTCTATAGTCTTAACTGGGGTCAGTGGATCAATAATGTATCTTTAAAAATACAATCATAACAATTACTCTAAATTTTATAATATGATATTCATGCATTTGTTTAGGATTTCTACGTTCCTCAAATTTAAAACTTGTTTCCCCTGTGGACTGTGAAAAAAGATGTTTATTTCTTATCTTGGACAGAGTGCTCTCGACTCTGCTCTCAAGTGAATCCCACAAATCAATGGGTACTGACAGAATAACAACAAATTGTGGGTACAAGCAAAAATAAGAGAAAATTTGTTCTTACAGCGCTTCCTGCATGAGGCCCAATGTGTCATATCCACTCTCATGGACCACTCTGTCATTTGTAACTTGTTGTTTTGATAATAGATGTTTTAATTAGCAGCACAAACTGTTAACAATTCACTTCTTCAGTAATTTTTAAAAACGTGTGATTTCTCTCTTTGGTTTTGTCACTTTGCATGCATGATTATTTCTATTCTATATCACTCTGTCAACAGATTAAACTATTGACCATACCCTGCCAAGGATGTCCACCGGCAGTTTGGAGTTGAGCAGGACAGGCTTGACCTTGTCTCCGGTTAGAATCCCTCCTACTGGACCCAGACTGTCAAAGATGGAGTCAAACTTCATCTTCTCCTCAGGCTGGGAAAAAAAAATAAACAGATATAAAATGATGACGTGTCTCAGTGTGATCGGAGACTTAAGCTATTCCACATATTTGTCATTTGTGTCTAAACAGAGAGCGAGATTCATTATAAGTTAACCAGTTCCTTATTAATAAGTTATTTTAATTAAATCACTTTAATAAGTTGATTTAATTAAAATCACATGCACTAATTTAACTTTTATTAAAATGACTAATAAAAGATAAAAAGGCTGTTTGTACATGAACACAACATAAAAGACCAGACTGTGATGCACATGTGGTTCTTGTATGAGGAAGACAAAGATATCAAAGCACATTATACCGCTAAATAAATATGATCACTAACTTACATTAAGACAAAAGAGTGCCTCACCTTGACGACCCAGGGAATGTCACCAGACCCTCCTGCTAACAACGGGCTGCTTGTGTCATGCTGGAAATAAATAAAACTCAGTTATTCTAGTCTCTGTTATTTCAATGTCTGAATCAAAAATATATATAAAAAAAATATTTGTTTTGCACAGCAGCAGACTTACAAATTTGGGTGGAGGAACAGCCACATTAAGGCTCTTGAGTGCCACCTCCAGGCCATTTTGAGCACAGGCCACCAACCGCAAAGCTATGAAGAATTGCTGATGGGAACAGAGGGACTACATGTGATTTAAATCTAGCGATTAAATGCACGTGATGCACATAAAAGAAACAAATACATTATATGTATATACGTATAACGTGACTCCGCAGTACATGTATACCTGCTTGTTAAGAGCACCTTTACGTTCAGAGTCTGCCAAATCCCAGATCTGTGGAGATGCACACACAGTTTATATATTTATTACCAGCAACATAAACAGTAAAGACAAACAGAGAAGGATATGATGCTGCACTGATCCAAGATTTTGCTCACCTTCCCCAAGACCAAGTCAGCCAAGCCTGACCGCTTCAGGAACAGAGCTGCATCAGCTGCTGCCACCCGCCCACTGCCAGTCGGATCAACCTGCACAGATACAGCAGGATGTCATTATAGCTTATACCATCTCAGAAACACCAGAAATACATCTGTACTGCTGAGAAAGATGTGTCTTATTAGCTGATAGCTTTAGACCACAATTATGTTTGAACTGGAGAAAGAGAGAGACAAATAAAGAACAAATGAAAACCGTGAGGATTGCCCTGTGTGATAGAGGAGTCTCTGAATCGCTTAAATCAATACTGCCAATAAATCAAAGCTTTTTTTCTCAGCAGTCTAAAAGGTCCTTGGTATTGGACCTGTTAGTAGTCTTTCATGAGGCTCACGGCGAGCTCCCCTGACATGTCAGGCAAAGGGAAACATTATTAATTCATAGAGATATTTCCTTTACTGGACACCGAAACCAGAACTGATAGGAGAGAAGAGAGATCACTGTTCACTGCAACACTATAGTTAATGAAAGCAGCTGAAGGTAGTTTATAGTTTACAGCAGGGGTGGGCAATTATTTTTCCTGGGGAGCCACGTGAGAAACCCAGATTGTTTATGGGGGCCAGACAAATACTGTCTGAAGTAACCTTTATTTTATCACCATAGAAAACATACTGGGCACTTACTTTTTAGCATTTACTATAATGAAAATCTTAAAACTTAGCAGTCCACGACTTATTATAAACGTGCCGCCTCAGCAGGTGATGCTACTTCAGATATCAGTCAGTTTACATCAATGTCAGTTGTGACAGGAAGAAGCACACTAACAATATATCAGCATGTCAAAACAAAAACTTTTTTCTTTACTTTTTTTTGTTTTTTTTTAGCTTTGTAAGTAAAATGATGTGGTTTGTCGGAGACCTCCCAGGCCGGGCAGAACCATCACGAGGGCCGGCAGGCTATAACGCCCAGGTCTGGTTCATTATATATGAACCAGACCTGGGCATATATCCATCTGACAATTACTGATGATAATTAATGTTGAATATGAATAATGAATAGTGTAGGATTATTCCTTATTTCGTGAGCTATTTTGGGATTTATGTTATTATTATAAAAAAAAAAAAAAAAAAAAAACAGCATTTGAATACTGATTTGGAGGTTGAATGCCAGGTCAACGGTCAAAGTTTCAAAGCATTCGGGTCATCACTATGCAAAAACACCACATCCCATGAGTGGCTGCCATCTACCGCTCTCAATATCAATATCAGAAATTGTTCCCATTAGTCAGTTAGAGACAAAAACATATGTAAATAGGGTCCAGATTGAAAAATACAAAGGTTACCCTTTAAGATAAGATAAGATAAAATAAGATGAACCTTTATTAATCCCCGGAGGGAAATTAACACTGGTATATCAAATAACAGTCATGGGCTCACTACTTAATGATATACTGTACACACATTGCGAAAATGCGAAAGACCCCAATAAACTCTCAATAAACCATATTAGGTTTTATCATTTTAAAACAAACAAAACAATAAAGTCACAATAAATCAAACCAAATTGTTTAGTTTTTGGGAAAGACATATTTGCATACCTGTCGATAGTATTTGTCATAGATGGGATTTCCACTGGAGAGCTGTAAAGAAAGAAAAACATTTACAATACAAAAATTTAAGTTTACAGACTGAATCATCCAGCCGGCACTAACTTTTACCACATCTATAAGCACTTTTTAAAACTATAATAGCCCCACCTGTGTCTGCTCATGTGGTCTCTTTTAAATTTATGCATAACACTTATCAAATCCCTAAAATGACCTTTAAAATAATCTGGCAGATAATTCACTTTAAAAATGATTTCTCAGTTCTGTAGTTTACAAGCTCAAATCAATCAATCAACAAGTGTTTGCTGGCTATAGTAAATGTGTTAGTCACTGAGCCAAGGCAGCTGTCAACAAGACAAAAAAGACCATCACAGATGGCGGGTGAAGACACAGACTATAACCAATATGTTTTAATTCAGCTCTATTTTTCATCATCAGTGAAACAGCTGAAATATTTGTCAACGGCCCAAAACATCTGCTGTGGAGAAATGAACACAGTGACTTTGATCACTGCTAAGACAAAAGGAACAGATGCAGCATTTCATTTAAGTTCACTGTGCCAAAGAATAGCTTTCATTCAAGACCGGTTTTACCATGGGACCAAGTACGAGGCAACATGACGACTGCCTACATGACAGTATGCTAAACATGTGGGATTAGGGCTGCAATTAATAATTATTTTCCTTTTTGATTAACCTGTCTATTTTTATTTATTTATTTATTTTTATTAAAGATGCAGTGTGTTGGATCTGGCAGCATCTAGCAGTGAGGTTGCACATTGCAGCCAACTTAAACTTCTCCCGTGCCAAGCGAAGAGGAGAACTACGGTAGCACAAAAAACGCAGAAAGGTGAATGGGCCCATCTACAGTAAAGCCAGTGTTGGTTTGTCCATTCTGGGCTACTGTAAAAACATGGCGGCCGGCTCCGTGAGGAGGACTTGCTCCAAGCCCCCAGGAAGTGCACCAGGCTGTGAGGCAAATTTTCATAGTGGCCACACAGTGGTACTAAAACCTGCATGTCCATCACGTGATGGCATTGGTCCCAAAAAGACTTTTTCCCCAATAGACTTACATTGGGAAAGAGATGTCTGTAATTTAGCAGATATTTTTTTTTTTTGAGGTAAATCAACTTCCCAGTATGAACACTGTAATAGCCCATATTTAAATCACTAGGTCCTAAAAGTTGTAAAATGCACTAATTGATGGCCCAAAATTACTTTTTCCTATAGAAAAACTGAACTCTGGCTCCCAGCTCTCGCTCCAGACGTTATCTGGGGCTCATTCACATGAACAGAGGAAGGAAAATAACTCTGGATTCTTCTACATACATTTCTTTCCCAATGCAAGTCTATGGGATAAAAGTCTTTTTGGGCACAATGGCATCGTGTGAGGGACATGGAAGTTGTAGTGCCATGCTTTGACCACTACAAACCTCACACTTCCTGGTAACTTGTCCATGATCCGTATGTAGATATAAACAGTTCATTCTAAGAAAACACTGCACTACAGAAAATCACATTTCATTTCTGCCAATAGATCCCACTAAATGTGACACACTGTTCCTTTAATTGACAAATATTTATTATATAAAACACCAGAAAGTTGAGAAAAGGTTCCATCACAAGTTTTCAGAGCTGTCGGTGATCAATGCTGTAAAACACTGGACACAATACCATAAATTCAACCAGGAAATGTTTGGCATGTTTGCTTGATAAATGTCATTAACAATTAATCAATTATCAAAGCTGTCTGCAATTAATCTTCTCGATCACCTAACTGTCTCAGCATCAGGGTTGGAAATTAGCACCAACCACTAGCCAAATGCTAGTAAAATATGGAAGTGGCTGCTGGATTTACTTCACTCACCAGCAAAACAAACAATAGTAATCTACTGAATGGCCAACACTGCTCAGCACTAGCTAGAGCCACTAAATGATTATTTGACAGGCTTCCTGGCAAAAATGAGCACATTTTCTGGACAAATACAGTATGTGTCACAGACAATACAGTGAACATCTATGAGTCACAATGAGAGGGAGGGTTTATGGTGAATTATAAGTAGAGAGAATAATGACATCAGGATATAAGCTACACTTTCCAAGGCTGCGGACTACTGATGGTCAGCTTTAGACAGTTTGAACAGTGTCACTCCATAGATAACAGCTAGTTTTGCCTTCTGTCATATCTTCTGCAGGCATCCCCCCTTTCCTGTGTTAACACAATTGTCCACTGCAGGGCTGAACAGGAAGAGAATCAGCATTTCCTTCTTCATATAGCTGAAACTGACACGTGGTTGTTATGCTTTTAAATCGACAGGTGCAGCAAAGGAGGCCTGAACAGCAATTGCCTGAAATGTGAATCAACTGGGGAGTGGCACTTCAACCGGTGGTTAAAGCTGTCATAATGTTAACAACAACATAATGAAACAAACTGGCATGCAAAATCCTTCCATAATGTAAAACAAGAGCATAGCAGAGATCAGTCGGTCTTGCATACACAGAAGGAGACTCACAAGAAAAACACAACCTGCGACCAGCATCGCTTTGTCAGCTGCCAATTTACAGCGACATAACTGTGCTCACACACACTTATCTTTCTGTGGCCAATGCAACTTATTTTCTGTGACACACAATAGTGTGCCTGGAACTGTTGGCGGCTGTAACACTGTGGTCATTGTACTGGTGACTCTTTAATTGAGCGTTGAAAAAACATCCCTCAATCATCCCCCAGCTAGCCCATACAAAACTGCAGCAGATACATTACAGTGCAGTGCAGTTGAGCTTGTTCTAGAAATGTCAGTTCACCCATAGCACTAAATACATTAATGTCACTGGTAACGCCAAACCAGTCAGTGTGGGGAATTGTGAGACGGTAAATGCTGACAGCACACTTAAAACAAGCATTACTGCCTGACGGACCAATGGAGTTTCACAACACACAGATATGAGCAGGTTTTTGAACTCATCTGAGAGAGATAATAATGTCAAAGCTGCTGGTGGCAGACAGCTCCTGTCTGTTGTTACAGGCAACAGTGGCTCAGGTAACAAGTCTGGGAGTGTAACCTACTTATTACACCTGCTAAATAACATATTTAATGTGCATACAAACACATTTCCACTCAAATTGCAGTGTTTCAGTTAGCTAGCAACAGTCTGACATTTTGTGCTGACTGGTGGCCATTGAAGTTGACTTCCTCTTACTGGGTGCAAAACAAATGCTAACAATATTTGAAGTTTTTGTTTCTGTTGTGGACACAAAAACAACCGCAGCAGCTAACCGGCTAACAGTTGTCCACTTCAGAAAGGTCATAGGGAAAACACTAACCCGGTCAGTGAAGCATGTTTACTTCTAATAATAGCAATAAACAGGTTTCAGTCTAATCATATAGCAAGCTACATAAGCAGCAAGGCTATCCTCAGCGTAGGCTACTACGTATAACGTGTGTAACTTGCTTATTTTTTAGCTGAAAACTGTTAGCAGAGGCTCTACTAGCAAAGATATGACAGTAAAGCCACAACAGAGCCACACATGACTATCTCGTATTAACATCTCTTTGGCCAGGACCAACTAGCCTGCACCAAAACGAGGCAGCACAAAACGTGATAATATACACTCCCAACCGAAACGAAGCCAAGCAACGTTACTGGGTTTATCTCAAGTTTGGTAAAGCGGCTCCAAAACAGCCCAACACTGCACACTAACTAGCTGTTAGCTAGCAGGCTAGCTAGCTAGCTACGCCCTTACGCAGTCCCCAAAGAGATTAGGCAGAAACTTTTCCCAGTCACAGCAGCACTAAACTTCCAAAAAGAGGGACGAGGGTCGAGGTAAGCTCGCCTTTCTGCCCACCCAGCTTCGCTAACACTGTTGAAATGCCCCCGAGCAGAACAGACAGGGGACACGAGACGTTTGCTGTCGTTAGATTTGAGTTGTAAGACAGTGTTACCTGAGTAAGAGACAGAGTGGCAGCCATAGTGTTTCTGTTTCCCACTGCTTTCATGCTGCGCTGCTGCCAGACACAGACAGAGGCCGCTGAAAAACCTGGCACTGGACCCCAACGGCAGGAATCAGCTCAAACAAAACTATGACTGGATTGTAGACTTTACTCACACAAACTATAATCTGTCATCCCTCCGGCCAAAACAAGCCATAAGCCTGAATAAAATAATATAACTATTCTAAAGAAGAGATGGAAGTACTTCAGTACAGAAAAATACAACAGTCAGGGCCTGAGCAAGGATTTACAGATACTGAGGTCATGAGTGAAAATGCCCCCCCCCCCCCCCCCCCCGCATTAATAGTAATGGTAATATTAGAGAGCCTAATGGTGCCTTCAAATGCTGTCGTCTTTACCGCTCCCCTCATGTCGTATTCATGACCTCTGAAGTGGAAAGTTTCTGAAAGCTCAGAGTTCACGACTTGTGATGCGTCATGAGAAATGGTGGAGCCCATGGAGGTTCATTTATCGGTGCATAATAAGTTAAAATTGCACAATATAGTGTAATTTCAGTCATATATTGTTTTTCTTGGTAATTTTATAATATGTTTGAGGAAAAGGTTGTTATACTCAACAACCTCATCTTTCTCTGTCATTATTCCTTCACATTTCCTTCATTATGTTACCCACATGCTAGCTTGCTAATTTGGTAACCTCTGTGGCTTCTAGACTCTGACAGTCACGTTAATATTGCCGTTGCCTTGCAGCGGTGTTCTTCCTGACTTAACCACTTGAACACAGCGCATGTCGTCTTCACAACTTCCCATGTTGTGAACACCAGTTCACGAGTTCCATTTGAAGGCACAATAAGAGATGGGAAGTCGTGTAAGATATGTGTGGCGTTCACGTGGTTGTGAAGTTGTGAAGCAGCTAAGCAACGGCAGTATTAATGGTGCCTTCAAGTAGGTGACATAATGCCGGAAATGCAAAGGCATAATGACAGAGAGAAGATGACGTCATTGAGAATATCAGCATTTTCCTCAGACATTTTATAAAATTATCAAGAAAAATATCTTGTATGACTAAAATTACAATATACTGTACAATATTAACTTATTATGCACAGATAAATGAAGCATGTCACAAGTCGTGAACTTTGAGCTTTCAGAAACTTTACACTTTTGAGGTCGTGAATATGACATGAGGGGGCATCCATATGGGCCCAACTCATAAACACTACCTCATATGAAGGCAGCATAACTCCTTATTTTGGAAAAAAAATATGAACGTTAGTTAACTGAGAGAGAAAAATATTTTTTTTGTTCCCGTTTGAATTGTGCCATGAATCACACATGTGATGTTTGTCAATTTAAAAGATCATTTTGCAAGTCAAGAAACAGCTGAGGTAATACCATGCACCGCCCACCAGCAGGAGCACGGCCAATAGGAACGCTCTCTGAAATGACATGTGATTGGCCAAATTTTTAAAAGCCCAAAGGTGCCAAAAACTTTCTTCCTACTGAAGTGATAAAAATCTCTCCCTTAAACTACTGCATATACTGTTGGGTTGTTTAAACTATACATAATGTCACATCACAGATTTTGTATGTGAACTCTGATTTTGCAAAGTATAGCCGTTAGATAAATGTAAAAAGTACATTTCTCCCTCAAATGTTGTGGATTAGAGGTATAAAGTAGCATAAAATGAAAATACATGAGTACAAGTACCTGTCAATGGTTATAACTAAACTTGGTTACTTTACGTCAGAGCTCTAAAATAACAATCTGTCGAATGAACAAGAAAACAAATACAAATGCTGTGCAGACCTGTGCTGTCCATGTAAAGCCACTTATAATTATGATAATATAACTTTCAAATATAACAAAACAAAACTGAGGAAGCCGTCTGTTCATTTTCCACTAGTTGAGTTTATTGGACAGAACACCTGTCTTTTGTTTTTTACACAGCAACATGAAAATCTTCTCACTTCAATTACTACCATTAGTACAAAATGTGTCTTTTACAAAAGGATCATCTCTCAGACTGTTTGGGACAGTGTGTTGGGGGTACAGCAGTGCAGAGATATTAGCATCAGAAATGAGGAAAACTGGTTGTTTAAACCACTATGAGTAAACCGTGAACACGCACCAAATGAATGTAAGCTTACCTGCTACTGGAGTGCTCTCAATGTACATCTGAGTTTGAGCACAGTTTATTTAGACACACAAGACTACAGTATATGCATTGAGGTGAAAAAAGTGTTAACTATACAGTAAAAAACTATGCAAGGGCTTTCATCTTAAAGCACCCTGTATCATCATCCTATCGACGACAACTTTTTTCAACAGGTTGTCAGATTCAGTCCTATATTCAGTATTGTCAGTCCCGATGCAGTCTTTTCCATATGTCATTAACCCTTGATCAAATCAAGAAGTTTAAATAAAAGCAGGTAAGGTAACCTGTGTAATAATGATGTCTAACCCTGTCGAATCCTTTGAGAATGACAAAGCCTTTAAAGAAAGGGTGATATGCCTGACCACAAAAGATTAACAAATAAAAACATGTGACATTAGTAAGACAAACAAAACATGAGGTAAATAAAAACTTTCATGGTATCATCGTGTAGACTGTATATAAAGATGGACGACATGACAGCACCCAGAAGTGAAGCCAAAACATCTTCATTGCCCCCTGGTGGCTGGCTGCAGTATAGGTCATAAATCCTGCCCCCTTCATGTTAGTGAATGGGATATGGGAGAAACTAAAAAGCCAAAGTACACATCATATCTGTCATTTTAGGTGGTTCTTATCAAGCTGATGTTTTCAGTCATTTAGTTTTCTGACAAGTTTGATTTTAATTAGTTATTTGATGCTATAAAAAGACGTCATGATTGACAGCTGTTCTGAGTAAAGTAGCTGCACAGCTCAGGACTTTCAATATAGAGTTATTATGGTTAGCTGATGTGTTTTTCTAGCCAAACAACTAGCGTGATGCTAACTCGCTGCGCTTGGCTTCACTTTTATTCAGTCAGAGAAAGTGGAGACAGGTTGTCCATCTATATATACAGTCTGTGTATCATCCACATACCAAACATAGCTTTTCATGTCACAACATTATCCTTCATTAAAAACCCAGAGTTTCAAAAAACACAAATGAGAATTTATGTATTTCTGCTGGGTATAAACTGCCAAACAATTTGATTTGATTTCCTGTCTTGACATTCGTTATGACATCTTCAGTCTTTCTATTACTAGTCCTCATTTCATAATAATAATAATAATAATAGCAGTAGTAGTAGTAGTAGCACATGGAAACAGAAAAAAGAACAATAATTGCCCTTTTTCACCTACTCTGTTGCTTTGTAAACAAACACATGGAAAACCCCATCCCACCCAACCCCCCCAGGGTGTCAGTCATAAGGGTCTCATCAGTCTCCAGCCTCGTTCCAATGGCTCATCGACACAGACAGTCACTTCCTGCATGGAGTTTATAACTCATCCTTGAGTTTAGAGTCTGTGCCTTCATCCTCCTCTTCTTCCTCTTCCTGCTCTTCCCCTTCCTCCTCCTCTTCTTCATCTCCCTCGTCCTCCTCATCTTTCTCCTCTTCCTCTTCATCTTCATCCTTTGCCTCCTCTCTCCTCTGGTTGTCATCCTCCTCGCGTTTCTTTCTCTCTTCCTCTTCTTGGCTTTCCTTCATCTTCTTCTCTGCATCCTTTAGATGATGCACATGAAGATAAGTATATAAAGTATATAAATAGATCATTCCTTTGCAACAGTGGTTGTGTACAGACAACCTTGCTTAAAAAGGTACAGTGTGTAGGATTTGGTGGCATCTGGTGGTGCGGTTGCAGATTGCAACTAACTGACTACCCCTCCGCTGAGCTGCCAAGTGCAAAACTGTTTTAACACTGTTTGCCTCACTCAGAGTTCATCCTTACCATAATAACACTACTTTAGGAGCAACAGAAGTCAGACAGCGGCTGGCGGTACCACAGCTTTGCAGTCTGCAGCTCATGTTACTGCAGGTTCATATCATGTTGGACAATTATGGTGGCCTTCAGGTAATGTAAAAAACATGCAAGACTCTCAGGTGACTCTCATATCTCCCTATGTAGATATGAAGGACTCATTCGAATCTAACAAAAACACAACGATTCTTAGTTTCATGTGAACATACACTAATGAAAACAAATATTATATTCCATTTCTGCTAATAGATCCCCCAAAATGTTACACACTGCACCTTTATTGCTACACTAACTGAGCAATTAAATTAGGGTATACTGTATATACACATATAAAACAAAATACTCGCAAAATGCATGAGGGATACATTCCTAAAGATAAAAGTTTTGTGCTGACCTTAGTTTTACCCCATGTGTCGTTGCCTACTTCCTCTGCCAGGTTTGGGTCGTTAGTGATCAGGAAGTTATCAAAGATGGTACCAGACTTGACCTATAACAAAAAGAAGAAGTCAATATTTCACTGTCAGGTACTTCATGCAGCCAATTTTTCAAATACGTTTCCTACATTTCCTCAGCATCTCAATTCCTAAGATAGCATCTCACATTTGAAATTGAAAGGAAACAATCTTCTGTACAAACCAGACACACTCAAACTGAAAATAGGGCAGAATACGCTGTGCATTTAAAATGTTCCTTCTTCTTACAATAACCTTACCTGCCACAAGTCCAGCCCAATCACACCAATGCTGTCATATTTATAAATCTCAGAATCGGCCGTATACTCCGGGTTGTCGATCTCAGGGTGGACCCATTTGCCCTTGTAGGCAGGATTGTTGATCTCTCTCGGCTTCCACTCACCCTATCAACACCCAGACGGTGTGGTTAATGTCAGAGAAATCATAAAAGCAAAAAACAGCTGCTGATTAAGGAGTTTATTTGGAATATGGAATAAATAGCACATGCTAATTGCTGGACATGTTGCATGTTAAAAAGTTAATGAGATAAATAACGCAACAAGGCAGAAGTGAGCATGGCTCACATACCCCCGCTTAATCCGCTCCGCAACACTGTCAACCATCATACCAACTTTGTAGTTCCTGAGTTAAATAATTTTCAAGTTCTGCTCCGGATATGAAATAGAGGTTCAAAATTAAAGCTGCAAGCAGCGCTGAACGGGCCCGATCCTGCGCGTCGGGGGTACTGGCGGGTCACCGATTAACGCAGCCAGGCAAAATGAAACCGGAACTCTGATGAGTGAAATGACTCCTACCACAAGAGTCTACAACAAATCATTCATGCATTATGAAAGGGGGCATGACTAAATGTTAGGGGAGTGGAAAACCTTAACCAATGAAACAGACACTCTATGTTGAGTGATATGACACTTCCCACAACAGTTAATGAGCTATGAAAGGGGGCATGGCTAATGTGTCGGGGGAGTGGTTAACAATACTGTTGAAACAGGAACTCTCTGTTGAGTGCAATGACACCTCCCACACGAGTCTATGACAAACACATCATGAGTAATAAAAGGGGTGTGGCTGTAAGTCTATATTGGCATGTAAATGACCTCAGTCCTGCACCGCCATCACGGCTGAGAAATTTGGAGCAGATTTGACAAAGTATGCAGAATTTACAACAACTTCCTGCTTGATGGTGAATCAGGCCAAATGGCCGCCATGCTACAGCAACGCCGTTCAACGAAAACTCACAATCTTCACAATCATGCATCATCAAGCTCTTAAGGCTTTTCTGACCATATTTAAGGAGGATCTGGCCAACCTGCTGGAAGGAGTACATAAAAATAGAAAACATTGTTGAGTTCTGCTCCAGAAAAGAAATTGAAAAAATTCACAGTTTGTGGCCAAAATTTAAAAAAAAGGTACAGTGTGTAGGAATTAGTGGCATCTAGTGGTGTGGTTGCAGACTGCAACCCACTGAGTACACCTCCATTCACTCCTCCCTTTCCAAGACTACGGTAACATGAGCTGCTTTACTCCTATTCAAACAGGCTGTGTCCACAATCACTCCAATATTTACTCATTCTTCACTGACAGATTGCATAACTGTAAATTTCATATCTGTCAAATGGTGACAAATTGTGCTGTGGGATTTTTAGCTACAAGTGGTGAAATTGTTCTGGAAACTACATTTTCACTACACTGTGGGAATCTTTAAGGACACTACATGGGACATACTGTACATTTTATAGAGATATTGGACACTCAAAAATAGCATTAAGATAGAGTACTAGATGGCATGATATAATTAATTGCTATTACCTTGTACTCAGGGTTAGCAACCATAGGTGGCTCCCACTCTCCGTCCATCTCTTCATCCCAGTCATCAGGCTTCTTAGCATCAGGATCTGGGATGTTCTCGGGCTTGTCCCAGTCCTACCAAAGAGACACAGGGGAGGACATTACTTCACAAAGGCATTTAAAAAAACATTTAAAAAGTACATATAGGTATATAGACTTCATACAAATAAAGTGAATAAAGTCTGTATAGTAAAAGATAAAAGGATTATCAAAAATATGGACAAACATTTCTGGCTCAAGCAGACTGACCTCTGGTTTCTTATCTTCAGGGTCGGGAATCTTCTCCCTGTCATCCCAGTCCTCTGGTTTTTTGGCTTCGGGGTCCTTAATCTTTTTGGGAGGCAGGAAGTCCCAGTCATCCTCCAGATTGCCGGACTCAACCTTCTTATTGTCGATCTTGACCTCGTAAGTGTTGTCAGGGTTGACAATCAGTGTGTACAAGTGGGAGTACTCGTCATCCTGCAAGTAATAAAAGAAACGTTAGCAGCTATTCTCGTTGTATTTCATTCACAAGTGATTTACAGGTAGGAGGGTAAGTAGTTCGCTCCCTAGCTGCTCTGGTCACGTGTCGATGTGTCCTTGAGCAAGACACTTAACCCCAAATTGCTCCCGAAGGCTTAGCGATCAGTTTTTAATGTCTCACCTTGCATCTGATATCCTTGTTAATCAGATGGTTCTTGCCTTTGTAGTTGAAGATGACATGAACCTTTTTTGTGCCGGGGCCACAAATATCAGGACCTGAACAGGCAAACAAATAAGTAAAAATATGGAATCCAATTCTTACAAAGGTACAGCATGTAGGATTTGGTAGCAACTAGTGCTGTGGTTGCAGATTGCAACCATCTGAATACCCCTCTGCTCACAGCACTGACGTGAGCCACTGAGTGCAAAATTGTTCTAACATTGTTTGATGACAATTCTTGCCATAATTACACTACCATCCATCTTAGATGTTAAATGAACATTCAATACACTTTGTTAGACAAATGCTGTATAGTTCATAGGAAGACAGTGAATAAGGAGTGTTTAATTTATGCTTATTTGGCTACTAAACTAGGAGCTGTCGTGAAAAAAGATGCCAACACAGATCTTCGAAGGTGACTTACAGATGACTTGTACTGTTATCACTGTAAGAATACACATAAGAGACAGTCATTTGGTCCACAGTTGAAACTATCCACACTCACCGAACATGATGTTGTAGACGGAGTCTCCGTGCATGTCCTCCTGGTTGAGGCTTGAGGGAAACAGTTTAATGTAGCCTCCACCACAGTCGATGCTCTGCTCATGTTTCACAGTGAACTGGATGACTAGAGGCTCGTCCTGGTTGCTGAAGTCATCGAAACGGTACGATGAAGCGTAGAAGCGGGCATCCTGACTCGTCTGCAGACCTGTGGCGAAATTTCCAGCATTAAATATAATTCACACGTTTCTATTAAATTGTTCCAATTATTTTAAATGTGTGAATTTGAACAAGTCTCTTCTCAAGCTGTGCAGCAGAGAGACAGCCTGTTGTGATGATGTCATGTAGAGACAAATATTGGAGCTGCTCCACAGAGAGTGAATAATGGAACAACTCTGACAGCACCCTGGGTGATTTCACTGGCATATGGGCCCAGTTTCAGATCCATCCTCCATTCAGACAAATCTCATTTGGGAGGAATATCTCAAACGATAATGACATACAGTATGAGCCCACAGACCCAATCTCTAGTTTAGTTTCATCTGAACTCCAGTGCAACTTTCAAAAATGTCACAGATTTCCAGCTCTAATCTCCAGCAGGGCTGCAGCTAATGATAATTTTCATTGTCGATTAATCTGTTGATTATTTTCTTATTAATTGATTAGATGTTTGGCCTATAAAATGTCAGATAATGTTAAAAAGTGTTTCTCAAAGCCCAAGATGATGGCCTCAAATGTCTTGTTTTGTCCAAAACTCAAAGATATTCAGTTTACAGACACAGAGGAGTAAAGAAACCAGAAATAAATCAAATTTAAGATGCTTTTTTTCTTAAGAAATTAGTCAAACCAATCATCATACTAGATCGTGATTAATAGTTGACAAATAATCAATGCAGCTCTAGTCTCCAGGTCGGGGAGACAGAGTTGCATGTGTAGGTTTTACTACTACAACGTCAATAAAAACATGTAACTTCTGTTAAAGGACATACAGTATATTGTCCCTGCATTATGTCACCACTAGCAAATGTCACACGAACAACTAAACATTTAAGAGAAATAATTATTTAATGTCTCAGTCAAATCTCCCACTAAACCTCCTCACCACAGACCGCAGACAAACAGAGGATACACACCCTTATTCTATAAAACACACCCACAACAGTGTGGGAGTTAACCATCTGGCACAAATCCACATTGGGCGGATGCAATTCAACCTTTCCACTCACCTTTATCTTTCTCTGCATCTCCGTAGAACTTCCCAGCAGTCAGGACCAACTTGCCGTAGTCTGACTTGTGCTTGGATTCCACCCAGCGACTCTTCCAGGCATCTGCACAAACAAGTGGAGGTTCAGCTGCACGGCAGTCACTGTGAACCAACTCACAGGCCGCTAATCCACCACTGGTGATGCATCAGTGCAGGTGCATTGGGTGGGAATGTGTAACACTGCAGGGGGCATGCTTTGGGTGACTGCCTTCTCTGTCTACATAGTGGTTTGTTATGAGGCTGGTGATGAGACAACAAGACAGATGTAAAGAAGGGCAGGGGAGTGAGGTGCGTGAGGGGGATGGGGAGACAGACAGGGTTTGATGATAACTGGGGGGTAAAATGGAGGGGGGGGTCAAATATAGGTGTCCATGTACACTAAACACATCTCAAATTGAGCAGTAAACAGAAAATGCACCACAGATATCGTAAAATTATGAGCTGTCATGTAAAAAAAAAATCATCCCACCACCCAAAATGAAGAACAGCATTGTGCACTGATTCAATACTCTAATATCTTATATATTTACAGTTTCGCCAATCACAACAAAGCAAATAATGTAGGCTTAAATGAATAAATAAAAGGACCTCACCCCCATCTTCAAATTGTTCTCGCAAATACACCGTGGACTCGGCCAGGACAGATGCGGCCGACACGGCCATCAACAGCAGCGACAGGGCTGTCATTGTGACGAGCTGAAGCACCCCGCCAAATAAAAAAAAACAAACGATTATAATTACAAATAAGTCTATATACTGTGTCTACACCGTAGAAACAGGCGTTGCTCGTCGGTCCAGTCTGTCATACAGTGATGTTACAGTGAAAACCGCTGAGACGCCGCCGCTCCTCTCCTCTTGGCTCGGAACAGATGTCTGAATCTGATTGGACGTCGGCAATAAGGAAGCGTTGGTTCTCTCGGCCAATGCCATTGCAGAAAACCTAGACGGACAACTGTTGTGGCCAATGAGAGAAGACCACGCGTTCGCTTGATACACGCCCAAGGAGGAGTGATGCGCCGTGGGTGAATGAGGTGAATCATATACTGTATATGGAGGAAAATGTCAATAAACAAGCTTAAATCTATGTAAAATCCGTAATACACGATATTTAAAATGTATCTTAAGTCAGATTTAATGTAATAATACGACATACGTTCGCTTGAAAAACAAATGTGCATATATATATTTTTAAGATTATGTCCAGACATATTTTCACATATAAAAACACCCTATTGACTAACACTTATTTTTTTTTTTACGCAAAAACAGTTGAACGAACTTTGTTTCAGGCTAGTAGTGATGTCTATGGTGAGCACAGATAAACGTTCACCCTTCAACAGATGGATGTGAAAACAACCATATAGTGTTAAACTCTGCACATATATTATTCTGAATAGTGAAGATCATCATCTAAGTCAAGTGACGATAAGCAAAACACATTTCTGAGTAGAGGGGAACTTTAAGACTTCTTTATTTTCGTGAACACCTACTGTTGCAGATTATTTTCTTGATTGTCAAAAATAGTCTTGTTTTGTCCAACCAACACTTTGAAATCTAAAGGTAATAATAAACCCCCAAATTGCAGGCAATTATTTTTTTGTGGATGGATGAATCAAATAATCCTTTCAACTCTTGATTTGAGTAGGATAATCTGTACAACCCCTGGCATGATGTGCTTCCACAATTTAAAGAAACAGAAGGAAAGTTGGTGCCATGCAAAACAATTAATATATCACTGAAATAGCTTATAGGTGCCATATTGTGCTCATGTTTAGGTTCATACTTATATTTTGTGTTTCTACTAGAACACTTACATGCTGTAACTTTATTTTCCTTATACACTGTCTGCCTGAATATCTATTGACTGTCTGAAATGCTCCATTTTAACACATTTCAATGGAATTGCATTGCTAGGCAACATCTTGGGTCCATGTTTACTTCCTATCAGCTGATGTCATTCAGATACACTGCAACTGGAAATATTACATTCACATCCCATTTTGAATATTTATGTTTAAAACGATGTAATGGTCAAAATATTGTAGATCTGTGACATCACAAGTGGACAGAAATCCTGATGGCTCGTTTAACGCCACAGTTTCTGAACATGGGCTGTGAGTATTTCTCCATGGACTGAGCATTTTAATACTTTCAAGTTCGCAATTAATCATGCTTTATAATATAATAGACATGAATCTCACTTTTTACAATATGGGACCTTTAAGATTATTTGACAAATGAATGCCCTCAAATTATTGTATTAAATAAAAGCAACATTTTGTTGGTTTACTGTGGATGTTTATTTCCATTTCTGACATTTCTTTCCACATTCTTCTTGTGATGTGATCCAGAGCTTCGGCACTGAAAACAGACCAACTCAGATCTGTGTGAGAGTATGTGAAAGTGATTGCATGAGTAATATAATAAAGCAAGTCAGTGAATAAAAAGAATTAACTATGCCTAAAATTAAGAGCAGTATATTATGTAATGATGACAACAAGACGTTTGAGCCATTGAAATTACTGTCAATAAAAAATAAATTATTAAAAGCACTGTTATTAAACAGATTATTCACACAAAAAAGTTCAAATATTCATTGTTTTGACACATGTATTCTCACACATTTTCCAGTAACAATTTCAAGTAACACTTGCACCACAGTATCACGTATGTGAGCTGTTACACATACTTCCATACTGTTCACACTACACTGCCATCTAATATTTACTAATACCTTACAGTACCACCAAATATAAATTGAAACAACTCCACAAAACATAATCTGGTACAGTAAGATGCTCAAATATGGCACAAATGATGTCAATAAATAATCAGTACAACATGCAAGTGCTAACACATGAAATATGAACTTACCTAAATTTTAAACACAGTGTAACTAAGACTTTGGCCACATTGAACAGACATAAATAGAGACAAAAATATGTATCATGGAGTGTTCCTCCTAGTCCCACCCTACTGTGCTGTGATTGGCTTGGACTCGTGCTTCAACTGTTGGTCTCATTTTGCACAGGGGAAAAGTATGTAAATAAAAGAACACAAATCCTTTCTGCCAGAAAGGATCTCTCAGTGTAAAAGCCTCGGTTAACCCGCTACACAACAGCTTTTCATTATTTTTTTTCTGTGACAGGAAAGCACATTGCTATCCAGGTAATCCTCCAATCACAGCACAGTAGTACTAGCCAGTACTAGCCAATCACAGCATGGTAGGGGCCGGGACTAGGTTGATCACTCTTGGGGGGAAAAAAATAATGTGCATCTCTATGACATACACTGCACAACCATTAATACTTTCTGACTCTCCGTCTTGATTCTGTGAGGATTCAAACCGTGCAGGTGCTGCACATGATGACCGTCTGGCACTGCTCATGTCTGCAGGGTGGGTCGCGCTGCTTTCCCCTCTAATACTGGATCAGCCCTGCTGTCTGGCCTTCTCTGAGGGACCTGGACAGACACGTGTTGTATCTGTGGGGGGAGATTACGTAGAGCAGAGCAGAGCAGAGCAGACACATCTCCTCTATGGCTCTGTATGCAGATGGGCTGGTAAAGCAATCTCACATCTCCTCCAGGTCTCTCTTGTTTGTCCGTCTCTCCTTCTAGGGGAGAAAGAAGTTGATCCGCTGGGGAATGGACTTGCATCCCTGGGCTGAGAACAGTCTCTCCTCTTTGGGAACATACAGCATCGCCTTGGCCACCTCATCCAGCGTAGCCTCATCTGTCTCCAGACCTCGTGCTGCGTAGGCGTCGCGTGCACAGAGCTTCACGTGGCGGTACTCCAGAGGCAGGAATGGCACAAAGAAGTCAATCAAGTGGCCGGACATCAACTCACTCTGAGCAAAGCCGCCTGGGACAGAGAGACATGCCGAAAAAATACTTAGGAATCCCCAAACACAGTTAAAGCTCCACCTATCAGTGTCTTATGTTAAAGGGATTGTTTGGGGGTTTTGAAGTGGGGTTGTATGAACTACTTTCATACATAATCAGTGTATTATCGACAATAGATGACGGTTGGCACGCCCCCAGTTTGGAGAAGCAAACAGGAGTTAATGCACAGAGGCAAAGCAATGTACTGCTGTGGATGGGGATGGCAGCAAAGCATATTTTAGCCACCTAATGGCTTACCTAAAAAAAAAATCAGTATCAGTTTAAGTGTACGCTGTATTTAGAATATTTTCACTGCTTTACCTTTCTGTAAGTCAGTTATACAATCTGTTTCCGATGGAGAACTGTAGCCTTCATCTATGCTCTTGCCAAAGCCACCAGACTCCATTGAAAAAAACATTACAGACCATGGGAGTTGCTGGTCTACCACTGCCTCGATCGGTTAGTTTGTTCATCTTATTGTGTGACTTTGATTAGTTCGGATTCACCAAAGTCCCACAGCAACCCATGTGTTCTGTGAGGTAAAATTACAGGTTTTGTTCAATAGAATCTAGTGGCTTCAACGAGAGCATAGATGGATACAACAGCTTCAGTTCCCTGTTGGAAAAAGGCAAGGTAAAGCGGAGAAAATACTCTAAATATAGCGTACACAAACTGATATTGATGCTTTTACGTGAGCCTTTCTTTTAGGTGGCTAAAGTAGGTTTTGCTGATGGCCACGTCCACAGCAGTACATTGCTTTGCTTCCATACAGTGACTCCTGTCTGTTTCTCCTAACTGGGGACACGCAGACCGTCATCTACTGTAGGTAAAACACTGACTGCGGAGAAGTATATCATACAACCACACTTCAAAACACCCAAACTATCCCTTTAACCTAGAAAAGACATTAATGTGAGAGGGCTGCTTATAACACTGATCCTGCCAACAATCAGTGCTCTAGTCTCTATGCTTTTAGCTAATTATCTTCAATTAGAACAGTTGAGTAACTCTAGCTCTCACCCACCCCCACCACACATGTTAAAAAAAAAAGGTTGGCAGCTCTCTCAGTAACACAAGAATTGTTCACTTCCTGCTCAGGGTGAAATGGCAGAGAGCCGGATTAAACAATTAAACCACTACTGAAGAGAGTTTAACATCTGGCAACCGGCTGAGACACATAAAGCCAGCACATACCATGAGACTCCATAGTTTCAGCTCGTAGCCGATGCTCCAGGTCTTCCATACCGATGTCCTCTCGATTCTGACCAGAGTGCCAGAAGTCCAGCGCTACATCGTTGATTGTTGCTCCACCGATATTACTGTATAGACAACCGACATGTCAAAGGCATGATATAAAATCAGTGCAGTGATCACAGTATCACAGATTAGGGTTGGCAAATAATGAAACTTTTTGTTTGCTTATTATCTTTCAATACCTCAACTTCTTTAGTGATTCCAGGTCTTTCCTACATCATGTCATGACACCATAACGGTGTAGTGAAAAATGTGTTTCTATATTTGACTGGAGAGATTATACGTCAGCGGAAATCGGACATGAGTAATTGAAAACATGAAAAATCCATAAAGACGACTAATGGAGACACGGGGAGAAACATCCTTCATCACAGATGAGCTGCCAGGATACCTGGGACAGTTTGACCCTGCTTCAACAGACAGGATGTGCCTGATATATAAACCAACCTGAGGAAGACGAAGGTGGCTCTACGGTAGCTGACACCATCTACGTTGTCATAGTGATCCATGTAAGGTTTGATGGCATCGATGAGGCCCGGATGAAGCTTCTCAGCCTCGTCGAAGATGAACAGAGTCTGAGGGCAGCGCAACACCATGTCCCGGATCGCCTCTCTCAGCTGGCCCTGGATACATAGAGGAAGACCAAATACAGTGTCAAAAATGACTAAAATCTCTCGATGTCTCTCAAACTCTTTGATTCTGTTAAAGCTTTGAGTCTGACAAAAATTCAAGTAAAAAGAGACATGCCAGGCAAAAACATTGATGAGATTTTTGGCTATTCTGCTTCCATAATATGTCTTCTTTCAGACTTGACTAAAACATCCAAAACAGACATTTTATTTTATTACACTTTGTCTATTTGCATATCTAGATTTCCCCTAAATTCACCCCATCAGCACATTAGCATTAGATAATGCCTCATTTGCATATTTAAGCATTTATATTTATTTATGTAAGTAATCAACTGGGGAAGTTTCATGGTGATATCTATTAAACATGTACCCTATTTACCTGTAGTGCTTTGCAGAATGTAGTGAATTTTACAACACATATCTTTAAAGGCCGTTTTATCAAAATGTGTTTTTTCTTAGACTCCTAGTCAGAAATCTCCACTTCAGTTGCACTCTCATTCACCAAACTCTCCATTAATTTTTAATTCCTATCTATATCTTAAAAGGTTTTTTACAGTGGGGTTCCTAAAAACATGGATTTCTTTTTTTATGGCCGTTGAATGTACTTTCTGATTTATCTGAGTGATAAAAAGAGATATCCAAATTCCCCTCTGTAAAAACCTTCGACTCTGACAAGTCCACAAAATGTTGTGTCCCTAATTTTGAACCGGATTTTATCGAACATTCATATTTATGTTCTGGAAATTAGCACATATTTGATAAGATAATAATAATAGGTGCTACAGTAACCAAAACACCTTACATTAACATTAAAAAGATGAAAAGGATTTGTAGCCTAAAAACAGCCACAATGACCATATCTGTGTTTTTATTTAACACCTTTTTGCACTTAAGTCATAAGGGACAAAAATGTAATTTAAAAGTTTTATAATCTATTTTTATCATTAACCATCTAAATATTATTTATCATTAACCATCTAAATAAGATTTATTAGGGAGACCTTGCTGAAATGTGTACATATGCAGATTCAGCAGATTTTGAGTATCAGGGTTTAAAGGTCATCCTGCGTACTATATCCTGTTAAATCTGGATTATTTTTGTGTAATAACACTGTGTCAACAATATTTTGAAATCTAAAGTTTGTATAAACATGGTGTATATTGGGCCACATTGGCACCCGTGGCCAGCCTGTGACCTGATTGGATAAACGCCAGATTCCAAAATAACAAGCATGGCCGTACTTGTAGGACCACTGTTTGATCTGAAACATCTGTCCAGGGTATCCTTGATAAGGTGAATTACAACACCCAGAATAAACATCATGAACTAGCAGGGGTCTCTGAGACAGGATCTCCAACTCTTTGCCAAGTAGGCTCTGGATGTCTAACCTTGTACGTGTCCACCATCCTGGCGTGTGGGAAGTGGAACGGGGCGATGAACAGTCGGACACACTCGCTCTTCACCCCGTCACGATACAGGTTATCGGCAATGATCCGGGCCACAAAGTTCTTGCCGGTGCCAGACCAGCCGTGGAAAGAGAGCGTGAGCGGCTTGTTGGACTCTGGGTTGTTGATAAAACCCTGGATGGCTTTCAGAACCACAGACTGAGCCAGGTGCTGCCCGTGGAGCTTTGTTTGAAGGTCCCTCGCCAGACCTGCATATGTGCACAGAAGACAGTACATGCTTAAAAATGTCTGAACAGATAGAAAATAATCTCAGCAATGAATTCAGTGTTATCATATTTAAGTTGGGAAGCTCTTCAAGATTCAGGAGTGTTTCTATGTATCTCAGTCTTGCTCTGTATAAACATCTCCTCACACGGTACTAGAGACAAGCAGACATGGTCAAACACTAAGTGAAGTCTTTGTCAGAAAACAGCTTGTGACAATATTCAGTGCATTATATAGGCTGCATTAATCAATTAATTAATTAATTGTTTGGTTAAAAATGTTATTAGTGTTTCCTAAATCTCAACATGACATCCTCAAATGTCTTGTTTTGTCCACAACTCAAAGATATTCAGTTTACTGTCATAGAGGAGCAAAGAAACCAGAAAATATTCACATTTAAGAAGCTGGAATAAGACATTTAAAAAAAATAAATCAAACGGATTAATCAATTATCAAAATGGTTAAGATTAATTAAAAAGTTAACATCTAATCAATTAATCAATAATTTGGTGCAGCTCAGGACAATCAGGGTGAGCAACTCAAGCATTGAACTATGCAGCTGATGAACTAATGAGCTAATAAACAGAAGTAAACTTGCTGACCTTTTATAGGAGCAACAACAACTGAACCTCGAAGAGCGAAGCACTCTGAACCCCTTCTCTAACAGTACCTTATATAATTGGCTTTTACTCACTTACCTTAAAGACTGAAAGAAAAAAACCTTTTAATGCTGTGACAACAAAACAATAAAGTATTCCTCCCCTATCCATTGTTCATCTCAGGATGGAAAAGACTCCTCAAACAAAATTAGACTATAACCGATCAGCCACAACATTATGACCACTGACAGATCAATAACATTGATTATCTCATTACAATGGCACCTGGCAGTAGGTGGGATATATTAGGAATTTTGACTTTGAAGTTGATGTGTTGGAAGCGGAAAAAATGGGCAAGCGTAATGATATGAGCGACTTTGACAAGGGCCAAACTGTGATGGCTAGATGACTGGGTTAGAGCATCTCCAAAACTGCAGCTCTTGTGGGATGTTCCCGGTCTGCAGTGGTCAGGACCTACCAAAAGTGGTCCAAGGAAGGAAAACCAGTGAACCGGTGACAGAGTCATGGGTGGCGAAGGCTCATTGATACATGTGGGGAGCGAAGGCTGGCCTGTGTTGTCCGAAAAAACAGAAGAGCTGGTTCTGATAGGAAGGTGTCAGAGCACACAGTGCATTAGTTTGTTGCATATGAGGCTGCATAGCTGCAAACCGGTCAGGGTGCCCATGCTGACCAGTGTCCATCAACAAAAGTGCCTATAATGGGCACGTGAGAATCAGAACTGGACCACAGAGCAATGGAAGAAGGGGGCCTGGGAAGACAAGGCACCAGGACGCATTATGGGAAGAAGGCAAGCCGACGGAGGCAGTGTGATGCTTAGGGCAATGTTCTGCTGGGAAACCCTGGGTCCTGCCATTCATGTGGATGTTACTTTGACACATACCACCTACATAAACACTGTTACTGACCAAGTACACCCCTTCATGGAGATGGTACTCCCTAATGGCAGTGGCCTCTTTCAGCAGGATAATGCGTCCTGCCACACAGCAACAACGGTTCAAGAATGGTTTGAGGAACCACAGCAATGAATCAAGTATCTGTGGGATGTGCTGGACAAACAAGTCTGATCCATGGAGGCCCTAGCTCCCAACTTACAGGACTCAAAGGACCTGCTACTGACGGCTTTGTGTCAGATACCACAGAACACCTTCAGAGGTCTAGTGGAGTCCAGGGCTTGACGGGTCAGGGCTGTTTTGGTGGCAAAACGGGGATCTACTCAATATTAGGCAGGTAGTAATAATAGTATTATGGCTGATTGGTGTGCATATAGTACATATATACTTTACTGGGGGAGATGGAGACTGAGAGAACATGTACATACATGTACATCCTTTATTTGTGTTTTCTTACATTTCTTTATGCTTTTATGTGAGAGCAACTGTAATGTGCCAGTTTCCCCCAATTTATTAAAGTAGTATTTCTAACTCTGATGGAAAGTGGCACATCTGCTGCCCTGTCTAGTGTAAGCAGTCCATGTGATGTTTCAGACACAAAGTAAGACTTCATTGCCATAATCCACTTATGTTAGGTTGAACAGAAGTGAGCTGTAAATCTGTAACTAGAATAAAAAGCAGGGAATAGTTACAAAGTCTACTAGTGTAGTCTACTAACCCTGTTCTGTGTTCACACGGCACAGAAATAAAAAAATTAAAAAAATCACATTAAAAATGTGATTTACACAAAAAGTACACACATGCACTGAGCCATAACATAAGCAAGCAGCCAGCTGGAGGAGTGTGCTACCTGTGATGTTGTTGGTGATCCTGCAGTCTCCAGATTCACAGCACTGGCCCAGGCTACAGTACCACTGATGCAGCAGGCTGATGTAGTCCTGAGGAAAACCTGCCCAGAGGTCCCTGGTAGGAACTGCTCACATCAACAGCAACACAACCACTCAGTCATATATCAGTACTGTGACTCAGGCTCATTAATAACACTAACTGTAATGTAACGTGTACATCGGTTTGTGGTAAATTTGACAGGCATTGCATGATGACACCATGTCTCTTACCTTGCTGTGTAGCATCGTCTTGGTTGGGCTGACAGTCCCCCTCCCAAATGTTACAATAAATGTAATTAAAGTAGTAAGTGGAGACATTGGAGATGCTGTCGAAGTGGAAGAAGTCGGCCTCTGCGGACAGAGCCCAGAAAACAGGCAGCAACCACCGCACAAACATCAGTGAAGAGGCGGGTCCGAGGCGGCCGAGACAACACTGACTGAACACCGCGTCCCGGTTCCTCTCTCCGCTTTATTTAACCCGAGCTGTTAGCTGTCGGCCTGCACAGTGAGGCATTTCTAACGTTACCCCTCTCCCCCATGGTAGCGTAGGATGGGCGCTTCTTTACATTTTGTTTACTGCGCATGCGTCCACGTAGCACCGCCCATCGTTAAAGAGACCGGAAGAGACCACTTTCTGCCTTTAGGGGTTAATTAAACTCAAGACACTGGTTCATTATTTTATAACATGGGTGTCAAACTCTGGCCTCAGTGTAATTATATTTGGCCCACGAGGCAATATAAAATTACTATTAGAGCTGGCCCGCCTGTACGGAACAGCGCATTCACCGCTAATACTACAAATCCCATAATGCTCTGCTGTTGTTTTGGCATGTCAATCAGGACAAGACCCAGACATGCATGCATATGTATCTGACGGGAACGACCTGAATTGCAGGGAGGTCATAAACGACTTTGTCACCTGGTGTGAAACGAACAAGCTTCACATCAACATCACCAAGACAAAAGAGATGGTGATCGACTTCCGCAGGAAGCCCACACTGACATCACCAGTGAACATCCAGGGCTTGGACATTGAAATTGTTGAGGAGTATAAGTACCTGGGTGTTCACCTCAGTAATAAACTTGACTGGTCCACAAACACAAACGCCCTGTATAAGAAGGGCCAAAGTCGCCTCAATCTTTTGAGGAGACTGAGGTCTTTCGGAACGTGCAGGACACTGTTAAAAACCTTTTATGACACTGTGGTGGCATCTGCAGTGTTTTATGTGGTGGTCTGCTGGGGGTGTAGTAACACCGAGCGGGACAGGAAGAGACTGAAGAAGCTGGTTAGGAGAGCCGGCTCTGTCCTGGACCAGCCTCTGGACCTCACTGAGGATGTTGGTGAAACTGACATCCATCATGGACAACATCTCTCACCCCCTCCATGACACTGTGGGAGATCTGAGCAGCTCTTTTAGTAGCAGGCTGCGGCTCCCACAGTGGAAGACTGAGCGCTTCCCGGAGGACTCCCTCCCCTCAGCCATCAAACTCTCCAATACCCATGTGCAATAAACTAAATATGCCCCTCAGTTACCACATGTGAGGGTGTAAAAAAAAACTTCCAAAGATGCAATAGGGGATGTGCAACACCGTTAACTCTTCACACCACTGTGAAATACCTGTACAATAGCTATATCTATACTTTATATGCAATATATACACATGAAAGAATATACCCCATCTGGTGAATTTACAGATGATTTTTTTTTTTTTTTTTTTTTTTACTTTTAATAGGTAATCTCCCTGTATATTTGTCTATATTCCTGTTTATTTGCAAATACTCCTGTATATCCATTTATATTTGTCTGTATTTTTATGTACACTTGGGTGTTTTTAAAAGTGCTACTGTAACAACCAAATTTCCCCACTGTGGGATTAATAAAGGTCTATTCTGTCACTTCCGATATTTTATTGGGACTTTCACTTCCGTTAAAATGTGCTGGTCAAACCAGGTTATTCACCACTTACAGATCTGCGGGTTTCTAGAACAAATGTGAACTCTCTAAAACACATTTTTAGTCTATTTTTGTGCATCAGTACTCATCTGGATTCTGGAGGAAAACTGATAGTTCAGGCAAATTATTCAATTAAGTTGGAAGCCAAGGAGGTAACATTATGACAACACTCAGGAAATTCAGCAGACTGTCATCTTTATTGGGAAAATTTCACATCCACAAAGCCAAGTTCTCATCCATACTTGGAACCCTTATTAAATTTCAAAAGTACCATAAGCCTAACCAAATTATAGTATGGCATGAAAGTGGTACTTTTATTAGGTACAGATTTATTTTTTAAAAGTTTTTAGCATTAATTACCACAATTTTACAAAAAGCGAGCAAGGCACCAAACACCCAACTGCTCGGGGCGCTTGTCAGGAGCAGCCCCCTCACTCTGACATCTCTCCATTAATGCATGTATGTGTACTGTGTGAAATTAACAACGGAGTGTAAAAACTGAATTTCCCTACAGGGATTAATAAAGCTTCATCTCTCTTATCCCTGCAAACCAGCAGGCTCATACTTGAGGAAAGTCGTGTTCAGCACCAGGTTTGCTCCACAGGGCCAAAGAGCTTCACAGCTGCATTCTGGAGGGCACAAACAAATTGCCATTAAAATAAAGCCAGAGAAAACAGTAACACAAACCAATGTCTACCGACCACACAGCCTCAGAAAGAAATGGAACGGTAAGGAGTATAATCAGAGGAAATTCATTTGGCAGAATCTTTTCATCACAGGTAGAGTGGTCAATTTAATTCTGGGTTTCAGGCATCCAGGACAACTTGTGCTGACCATAAAAAAAGGTCTGGTTTAAAAGACTTGAAATGCTTACCATGGTCAGAAAGATCCAGCTCTTTCCTGGAGAATGGGCAAGGAAAAAGAACCTTATTACAAGTCAGTGACTGGTTGATTGTGATTTCATTTACCGGGTTACTCAGTAACAGATATGGTCCACATTAAAGTTCAGGTCAGACATTTGTTAAGACATCACCGAACCCATCTCGGTCATTTTGCATCTTGAGGGAGGTTTTGATTTCTCACCTCAGTCAAGCACATCCTCGTTCTAACCGGACTCCAAAGTCAGCCGTCACAACCTGGAGAGACAGAACAGCATGAGTCAAATATGCACACCAAACATAAGGATGAATACTCTTATAAACCGACCATGTCAGCTAGAGCTAATTTAACAGACTCCATGGTTCATGGTCAGTCTTCACTTTGTCATCACAGGTCAGTCTACAGAATTAAACAAGGGTTGACTGTAACAGCAACCATGATGCAACTTAAGTACACATGTAGCACTTTCAGACCCAGATGAGGCAGAGTTCACAGGACAACTGGCATAAATCAAGCGATTTCTCAATTTTGGTAAGAAACCGCTTTGCCAATTTAACAGGAACAAAAAAAAAAAAAAAAGTAAATTTAAGTAGATAACAGGTCATCTGGGTTTGAGGTGCTTCAAACCTTTTTCATACGCACCATGCTTGTTTGACATCTTGCCCTCACGACCATCACAATGCCACTTAGATCTGCAAGGAGATAATAGTTTCATGTGAATTAATGTAAATAAATATTAGTCATTTTACTACAAACTATTCAGATCAGATTAATTGACTGAATGTCCTCAACTGGATCAGAGACCTGATTCAAATTCATCACATCTGAATAATAGCTGCACAATGACTGCACTGTGATTTGATACTTACCGATAAGAGGCTGTGAAGATTCTCTGACGGCAAGGTTTTACATTTCTGAATGGGACGACAAGAGATTGGTCATCATCATTTGTATACAACACCTAAGAGCTAAATTACAAGTGCAGTTGATACATCAGCTAGGAGCGAAAGACAATAGATAATCGTCATGGTAAATCTGCTGAACTATGCACTCATCATTGCATCAAGCATCACAGGCCCTTTCGCAGCAGCCATTTTATCACTGTCAACGTATGATAGTCAGTCCTGTCCTATTCCATGTCAAACGTGCAATTTAGTACACAAACAGTATGCAAGTATGACACTAATCATAAGCAAACTGCATACCACTTCAGGTAAAATATTCCAGTATGCATCTCCACACACACTCCCAGAATGCAATGGTGGCAACATTTGTAACAGATTTTGACTGACAGCTCTGCAACATCAATAACGCACAAGATTTCATTTTGCTAGGTGCAATACACATTAAGTTAATTTGCAAGTCCAATTTTGAGTCATATTGTTTACATGACATTGGCATGAGTTATGGTTACAAGCCTCTAATCAGGCAGTCACGAAGTGATGATGTAAATTACTGCTAAACACATACAAAAAGATACTATCGCTTATTCACAGAATTATGTTGACTCATTTGGTGCTCAGTGTGAGATTTCTGATGCAGGTCTGGTACCGCCTAAAAGGGAACAAGGCAAGAATCCCACCTATATTCCCCTACTGTAACATGTCAAAATGGCTGCTGTGAAATGGGCAAATAAGGATCCTTATACTTCAGCCTGTCAACTCACCTTCATGTGGCCTTCTGTACTGCCAGCCATTGTTCCTGAAAATGGAGAATACACTTCAAAAATCCATTTAGAAATCAAGTGGCCTCACTGGTCATGGAGGCTGAAACATCAGCTAGGAGCGAAAGACAACAGCTAATCATCACAGTCAATCAGCTGAACTATGCACTCATCATTGTATCAGACCAGTCGAGTAAGAAAAGGTTTCTGAAGCACAATTCACTCACTTGTAACAGATCCAAGAACATTTAAACTAGATCCAAGAATACGAGACCACCTGCAAATCAAACACCAGATATTAGTAAAAGCCCACATTATAAAAATATGCAGGCATTTCTTAATCTGCACTGCTTCAGTAAAAAGTCCTCTTTCACTCTTATTCAGAGAGATTCCCATTGTTTTGTAAACAAGATCATCATTGACAGTTTTAGGAGAATGTCAATTATAAATTAAATCTGGAGCATTACCTGCTCTAGATGTCATTGAAGGTCAGTTCAACCAATGTACACACACCTGCAGGAACACGATATAAAATGATCAGTCAAAATAAGAAAATTAAAACTTGTAAGCATTAAGTTGTCTGTGCCTCAGATAATTCAACTGGTGGGTTGGAAGTATCGTCATCCATCTTGTCGAGAGTAGCAAATAAATGTCATCACAGCAGCACAGGAAGAATAAGCAAGATAAGACTGATGCTTCTCTGAGTGTGCCCATTTGAACAGCTTGTGCATCTCAAATGTGAGGAGTCTGCATAGAGTTGTCTGCATTGCTAAATGCTTCAAGGGCCAAAATCCAAAGTGCGGCTGGTTGAAAAAGACCAGTTTTGTCTAGTACGGCCATTTCATGGACACTTTTTGCTCTGTCCATTAGAAAGTCAAAGCTTTTACGAAGAAAATTAATTTGATGAACAGATGATGCAAATCCATTTATATCAGGAGAAACACCAATCCATCTCAACTGCCATTAAATAAAACTGACCCTCACCTCCTCTTGCGCAATCAGCTGCTTCATGTCTCTTGACTGTCTCTGGACCTGTGGATACAGTACACCTTTAGTACCATACTGGTCAAGATAAGCAAATGTTGAGCTTAACTAAAAGTCTCAGTGTAAAATTTCTCAGAAATCACATCTGTCCACTACTCTTAAAAGCATCACAGACTTCCAGTTAGGATAGACATAATAAATATGCCGAAAAGCAGCTTACCAGCATAGTATTTTTTGTTGTCCAAAGCTTTGAAGAATCATTTTCAACCTGGAGAAAATATATTTTAGTTACACAGCTCTTGTAGCTCTTAGTCTCTATTACTGAAAAGGCACATAACTAAAATAATAAGCCATTTCTGCTTCCTTACCATCTATAGCTGATGTCCGCCTTCATTTTACAGCGATCCTGGTGAAAAACCTGCAACCAAATAAGGGGAAAATACACTAAAAACACCAATAATAATGCAATGCAACTTCTCTGCAGCATAATTATATTTGAAAGGCATTAAAGCCTGTCCAACAGCGTGTACACGTAGCACAGGAGCTGCACAGCTAGCTTAAACCCAGCCTTTAAACTCTTGTCCCATGCGGTCAGAAATGTTGGCATTCCTCACATTTACTCAGATGTCCCTACCAACATATATTTCATCATATAGCCATGGGACTGATGCAGCGAGGAGGCTCTTATTCAGTAAACGTGGAAGATTAGCTCGTTTGCCAATTAGCATTTCAACACGCGCAATGGAGCACGTGGTAAAGGCCTGCTGCTACTGCTAGCGCCAGTTCACATCATTTCCATAACGGAAACATTTAACTGAGAATAAACAGCACAGGTTCAGCAGACTCAACACAGAAAGTGTACATCACCTACTATCACAGCTAAACGTCCGTAATTTGACTAAATAAATGTAAAACAAATATGTAAGTATGAACGCCATATTTACCCGGTGTGCAGCGCAAGAGTGAGGACGGACAGTGGGTGCGGACCGCTTTTATATCGAATGTCGCACTGGCTGATGGGAAAAATAGCTCAACGGCTAGCGCGGGAGTGTCTTGAAGGGAACCAGGAAACATGGGAAACTATCGCGAGATTATTAAGGTTAGGCATGGATCTGGAATAGTTGAGGTGAGGAATTGATTTCCAATAGTTAAAGTTGGGCATTGACCTCGAATAGTTAAAGTTAGGCATTAACCTTGAATAGCTAACGTTAGGATCGGTCGTCGGGCAGCAAGTCTCGCGAGACCGTCTGCAGCGCTTCAGTAGGATTTCGCAGTTTGCAGGTTACCTTTATGACACGATCGGCTAGCGCCCCGCTGGCCATTCGTATCATAAAAAAAACAAACTTTCTGCAATAAAACCTGGATGAAATCTTGTCAGATGGGGGTCTGTTGTCAAATTCATGTCAGTCTAGGTAGGAACCACTGTTAATGAAGACTGTGTGGTTGAAATCTCTAAATTCTGGGTCAATCTCAGTGGTTGACCTAGAATTTAGCCTTTTATTTTTATTTTCAGCATAAATTAAATAACCTGAAACTAAACTTTAATTACATGATGCATTGTGAAATTATACAAAATGTAGTAAGCAACAACATTAAAAATGTTTTATTAAAAATGTAATCCCTATTTGTTTACTCAACATTATGCTGAATCTAATGTGACACATCAGATTGCCATCCAGATGTTTGTATATGCTGTTTCTGAGCTGACTCACAGAGGCTGGATCTCCAAACGGGTAAAGTTAATGAGGCTCTCATGGGCCCCCAAAGCCCCAGGTTCACTGTGTGTCACTTCTTTCTTAATTTTGTTTGGTAATTTAATTAACTATACATTTTTTTAGGGGATTAATGCACAATATCAAGTCAGACTGGTCCTTTAATCTTTTGGCTAGTGTCAAAATCTAGTTTGAGGAAGACTACTTGCATTTTTATTGTGCTTACATGGTGCATGTCCACAAATGCTCTATTTGCACCAGTAATTATGTTTTTCCAGCATATAGTGGATCCAGGATATATAGTAAAGCTGTCATCTTTCCTCTCTGAACCTGGCAGTGTTTTGAGATTTGATGCTCATCTGAAATAACCATGACAAAATCTCGCAGGAATAAACTCATGGAGATTTAATATTATGCATCAATAAACAGGAAAAATCTGATACAATCAATGGTTATGATCAAAATGAAATAAAAATACATTTTGATTGCTCTCTATCAGGCGATACTGAGTGATACTGAAATGTATGGCAAGGCCTCGATTCAATATAATTTACAGACATAACATGTAGGGGAAAAAAAACCAAAGTAAAAACTAACAAATTTAGCTTGTACACTGAATTTCATTTGGCTTGTATGCTTTAGAGGATTAAATTCAACAGCTGCAACTACAGGCATCAAGATTTTTACCAAGTTGTTCACTTGATCTGCATACAGCACCAGGAGTATTTGTCTTTATAGATCCCTTCACCTCAGAAGGTCTTTTAATGTTCATTTAAATCAACCAGATTCATACAGGACAAATATCTACAACAGACGATAATCAAATCTTGAATAGGACTCTGTTGTGAGCTCGCTACAGCAAAGAGAGATATTCTTGTGCATTTTCAGGTGAAAATTGTTCTTTTATTTCATCCAAATATTGCATTTAGATCCAACCTATGTAGCTGTAAATAAGAAGATGAATGATGGTTTTAAGAAAGCAGAGGTGTACAGTAGGATAAATATTGCCCTCTGTGTGGTTCACTTGAAAAACATTAGACAAAAAGAAAAATGATTTTACAAGAAAACTGCACCGGTTGAACAGTCTGGAAACTATGAAACAGCAGCAGTGTTTCAAAAGTCTACTCTGATTCCTTGTTTTCACTCTCCTCGCCCTCTGACAACACGTGAACCATCGAGGTGATCCACTCTGACATCTGTGGGTTTGGAGAAGAAACAGGGACAAAAAAGGGAGGCTTTACAGACTCAGTCCTTGCCTCCTCGCCATGAACCAGCGATCCAGAAAGACAAAAATATGTAAACAATCATTTGTTCATAAATGCCTTCAGGTAAAATGGACTTTTAGAGGATTGTTTGTTCTCTGTCCAGATGAAAGTCCCTTTAGCCTTTTATCTAAACCTCTTTTTTTGGCATAACGGACACCCAAATTTGTCCTTTGACAGTTGATGATTTCTCTGTATTGCATATATTCCACAAATCTATCACAACTTCTCCAATCAGTGAGTTCAGATGCTATGGCTTATGTAGGGCTTCGCTTCTGGTTAACACTTGAGACATGGGACAGTGTGAAAGAGGTGGCGAAGTCAACTTGAAATGGGAACGCCAAAAAGGTAAATGGAATGATCCCTAAAGCCATCAAGTTCATATCCTCAAATATTTTACACTATTGCCAGAAAGAAAAAATAAACAAAAAAAAGCATTGAAAATAAAAAAGAATATATATTTATATATCCATCGTATGTATATCTATATATAAACAACAGGTACAACTAGTTGCAGGCAAGTGGAGAATCTCTTCTCCTCCCGCCCCTTTAAGATTCATCCCGTCCACCGTTATAAGGCTGTCAGACTCTCAGAGGGGGCAGCAGCTTTCTTTCCTCAGTCACCAGATTCCCTGAGATGTAGAGCGCCTTTTTGTTTGTCAAGATTTGAACACCATCTACCACACACCCTTTGCCCCCTCCCCTAAAATAAACATGTTTGTGTCGGGTTCTGGCTCGTCCGCCCCGTGGAGCTGATGAAGAGCGTGGTCGTGAAGCTGACGGGACAGAGCTGAGAGACGCGTCGACCCTCCCGTCTCCGCTGCCGAGTCTCGTGTTGGCGGGTGGTGGGTTATTGGTGGCGGTGGAAGTGACATTTCCCAAATAAGGAGAGGAGCTTTACTAGTCCTCATGTTACATCTTAGATGCTTTTCCATTTCATTTCATTCATTTTCCATATTGTTGTTTTACAGTCAAATGCGAAGCTGTGTACATATTCGATCATCAGTCATTCCAAGGCTTGGAAAAGAAGTGGTTTCTGCAAAAGAGTTCTTATGAAGACTCTGTTGTGTGTGCATTTCATTATGCATATTATGTATGGTGTGTGTAGTTTCCTCACTGCCTCTGAGAGGCTAATCTCTTTAATAGAGGCTCGTCGTAGACCCAGCACTCCCCGTCCTCGTGGAATAGCTGCAGAGACACAGAAGAAATTGTAACAATTTAAACTCAAATATTTGAATTGATCCTAAAGTAAAAATGCAAAATGATTTGACATTTTCCATTTTGTCGGCTAATCAATTAGTTGATTTAATCGCCAGATCTGTCAAACTGAGTTTCTCCACACAAAAGCTCCACTTTTAATCTTGTGTTTATCGGAGATGTGTTTATTAGTCTCTTGGAAATAAATCATTCAACATGAAAAAGGCATAAAAAGACTAATCGATTAAAGAAATCTTAGTCAACTGAGGCTAAAAGGACAAATTAGTTGGCTAATCGATTGAGACGGGGCAGCTCTACTGTCTACCAGTGAAACAGACGTGTTGGATCGGTCATTTTACAGTGTTGCTTTCAGTTTCCTGTTATTATTTCAGAAGCCATAGCCTGTAGGGTTTGTCCGAATCAGAGAGAAATTGATAATTCTGGTTTGTGGTTCACTGTCACAGTGGACAAGCTAAAGCAGACCAAATGGAAAAAAAAATGATAATTTACCATGTATGAAGAAGCAGGGCAGAAGTTTTTCAATTTAACTCAACACTAATCTACTGTGTACACAAATCCCTTCTCCGCCAGTTTATCTCGAATGATTTTATAAACCATATTTTTGGACGTTTCATTTTCTGTATGTTCTCTTCTGCCCAGATGTCAAGCAAAAAGTCCACGTCAGCCTTCTCCCACTCATGTTAACTGGTCATTTACCTGGGTCCATCTCAGCAACTGCCCACGGTGGCAGCCTGCGTTGTGTTTCACTCCCTGCAACAGGAGTTGAGCCAAGCGGTCTCGGACCGATTGTTTTGATCCATGCAAGAGTATGATTACTATATTCACAACTGCCCACATGAACCGTACCAGAGTTTGGTTAAATCAGACTAAATGTTGGCTTGTGAAAGCGCCTTAAATGACAATGAGAACTGTGTACAATCTGAAAATTAGGGCTGTTCTGAATACCCTTTCTTGAGCTTCAAAGCTTAAATGAGAAATGTTCAAAGGTATTCAAAGCTTTGCGGCGAAGTGCAGCAGGCTGACATGTTCTTCTGTCTGTCCGTCTACATCTCCCCAGTTTCGGTGTCCGGGACAGCACGCTGCTGACGCACTACTGCGATATCCGATAACCATCTGAGAATAACTAATAATACTTAATGTTGAATATGAATAATGTTGTTGCATTATTCCTTATTCATGGGCTATTTTGATATATATATATATATATATATATACACACACACACACACACACACACACACACACACACACACACACAATATATATATATATATATATACACTTTATCATTACATACTTCTATATACTAGCATTCCAATACTGATCTAGAGGCTGATTATCACGGTCCAAGCTTTGACGCATTTGGGTTTACTTTTGCTCATGTTGCCCCATTCTGTTATATTCACATTCAGTAATTTTACATAAAAAAACAAGAATACACAGTGCTTTATAGGTGAAAAGATGCATGTTAATGTCTCATTTTGCAACCGTGTAGTCTATTATTATCACACAGTGTTCATGTTCTACTATAGCACAGTGTTCATGTTCTCTCTGGCAGATGAAGAGCAGATAGTCTCACCCTGGTCTCCCACTGCTGCTCGTTCTCCTTCCTCTCTCTGGCTTCGGCTCTCTGTTTCTCCTCCAGCCGGTGTTTGGCTTCTGTTGCTGCATCGATGTCTTTCAGCTTCAGGTTCAACGTCACATCTCTCCACAATCTGGTCAGTTGAAGAGGGGTGAAAAAACAGTTTGTTTCTGGATCCTTGGTGAGTTCGTTCCCTGACATGCAAGACTGCTGAAAAAACAGTTTAATCTCTCACCTTCGGGACTCGTAGTCGAGCTGGTCTTCCAGCTTTCTCACTTTCTTCTTAATGATGCCTATTCTCTTAGTGTCTATGAACGCTGTGTTCTCCTACAAACAAACACAAAACACATTCATTCATGTATTGAATTATGGTTAAACTCTTTCCTTTCGTAGATGATCCCCAGTGTAATGAATAGACTTGTTCGAGATGAACTGTGGCACGCCTGGAAAGTAGACGAGATCAGGCGGCAGCAGCAGAGGGCGAAGACAAAAAGCTGCAGTCAAGTCGGACAGTTTCCAGCTGATTCCAGAAGCATTCATAGAATTTACAGGAAGTCACAGGAAAAATTACATCCTGTTAGATCTGATATGTAGGCTACTTGTAGTTTGCAGAGAAATGGGGGAAAAAAAAAAAGATGAGAAAAGACTCACTCCAGTTGCCCACTTGGCATACATCACTCCGTTCCATTCTCCCTCAATGGAGCAGAAAGACTTCTTATCATTCGGTGCACTGAAAGAGAAAAAGAAATGAATTGTGGGTATATGTGGTTAAAGAGGTCAAGCTCTTTGAACTGTATGAAACTGAGTAAAATGCAACTGTTTTCCTCTTACAAAATCTCAGCGGTGATCCTGTGCTTCTTCCCTCCGTAGAAGGGTTTGGTGTGGAACACGATGTTGGCGCTGTAGCCCGACTTGGAGCAGGAGATGTTGCACTCGCCACCCAGCTCCACCCACGGCACGGTCAGAATTGACCTGGACACAGGATCGGGTCAACGAAGCACATGTTAATGATCAGGGAGATGTAATTATGTGATAACACGGACAGACGCAGGAATACAGTAACACGCACCTCCCGTATCCGTTAGGGAAGGTGAGGATGTAATGTTCATCGTGCTCCAAACAGGAAACACAACCTGAAACAAAATCAGCAAATAATTATTACAACTACATGAAATTGTGAGGGTAAAATGTGTAAAAAGTGTATGAAGCTCTTAAGTACCTTGGCCAATATTGTGGACACCTATGGACATGCCTAAGAACTTAGACTTAGTCCAGATGTGAGCGTTGAACTGGATCTTCTTATTTAAACATTCTGCGTAGAATGCAGAAACTACAGAGAGAAGAGAGGAAACACTCAAGACGTTGTAGAAAAGTGGCAACGTCTCAGTGATAACTGATTATGAAGCAAAAAAGCAATAATCATCATCATCTTCATCTTCAACCGCTTATCCGGGGTCGGGTCGCGGGGGCAACAGCTCCAGCAGGGGACCCCAAACTTCCCTTTCCCGGGCCACATTAACCAGCTCTGACTGGGGGATCCCGAGGCGTTCCCAGGCCAGTGTGGAGATATAATCTCTCCATCTAGTCCTGGGTCGTCCCCAAACCACCTCAACTGGCTCCAAGCAATAATGTCTTTAAAAATCCAATTCAACATGTGATCAACAGCGTTTATATTTTGCTTTGGATGTCGACCGAGTAATTGGCACTAATAGGACGTTCTACAAAATATTGTGATCTGCAGAACTGGGCTCCTATAGTGGGCGATGGCTGCAGAGATGTTCATCACTGTTTTACACAGAGGCTACATAGACATAATGAGGGACACTTTTGCTGAAAATGTGTGCGTGCATGTGATGAAGTGCCGATAATAATCTAAACAACCGTTAAAGACCCTATGAAATGGCACTAAAGTTACTTTGAGATTGTGCATAAATGCACAACAGTACATAAATAAATAATACAAATAATAGTACATAAATGCACAAATAGTTTTAGATATTCATTATCTAGATTGTCTAAGATATTATTTTCAGAAAGCAAATCATAGGGTTTGCAGGCCCAGTAACAGCTGACAAGTGGTATTTGTGTCATATCTGACCTGGCTGCACTTTATGTGAATGTAAAAATGCATACATGTATTGTCCCTGTCACATAAATTAATAAAATAAAAATAAAGAAAGTTCTCACTCACTGGGTGGGTGGTGAGAGACCTGCTCTGCCACAAAAGACACACTGTTGGATGAAGACCATGGTACCGGACCTTCTGATACCGTTTCCTGGCGGGTGGAGGAGAGGAGCGTCAGAACAGACAAGTTCTTCCAGGGTACAAAAAAAAAGTTTGGAAATTTTTGTTTGTTTGCTGTTACAAGCTAAAACTAGAGTCAATACCAACCAGAGAATACACTGTTTAGCTTTGGCAGAGAATTTCTGCAAATTTGGGTGCGACCCACATAATCAGCTGGGCTCATCCAATAAATGTATGATCCTTACAAGTTGGACATCATTGTGAAGGTAAACAAACAAGCTTTCCAATGATGTAAAATACAATGACAAATAGCACTGATCCATGAAAAACTCATCATTGCATTAAGTAAACACTATTAAAATCAAATATGTGATTTGTGTAGAAATGTTCAAAAAAGGAAAACAGTTCTGACGCAAAAAGAACAAAGTTTGTTCAGTTTAGTTTTTGCCAAGCTGACTATACTCACAGCAAAGTCAGTGTGGCTTGCCACAATCATTACATTTTTCTGTGGCCGGGAAGCATATTTATGTGTTTCAGGCGGGAAAAATTCTTTGAAACATAGGTCAACATGTAACAGGATCTGCTTACTGATTGGCTGCGAGTCCTATCTGGCCGTACTCTGCTGCTAAAAGTCAAGCTTTTCCTATCTTTTGTTTGTCTGAAATTTGCAGCAGAATCAAACCGCCGCAGCTTTTCATTGATACGGCAGCTCGTCGCAGGCTGCACTTCACCACTGCTCCAGTGTGAATTCAGCATTACAATTGCAGTCAGCTTTATTTGAATAACTAAATACAGAGTCTCAATGAGCTGAACAGGCCCACAGCAGCATTTTCGCCAAAGTGACAGCTTTGTCTTTTTTTTTTTTTTTTTTTTTTTGCATATGAAGTGGAACCTTTTTCCCTTTTTGCAGAATGATAAACAATAAATCCAGCATGAACTAAATATGAACTTTTGTAAGGATGTGTTAAAGTTGTTACTTGTAAAACATAAAATGCAATACTATAGATGAATTTATTCACATAGTCCTGAGTAGTTAAGAACCAATGTGGGCTGCAGAGGTCCAGTATGTGGTCTCACCATGTGTGGGGAAGGCTCCTCTGTTTCGCTGGGCAGATCCCAGTGGCAGTAGAAGACTTCTCCCAGGATCGGGTTGTAAGGTTTCTTGGCCACTGAACCTTTCCTCCCCGCATGGAAAGCTGACAGGTACCACTTCACCACGTGAACCATGCGGTCCCGGGCCTCCTGCTGCTCAGCGATACTAGTGGAAATCACACAAATTAGAGTTAAACTACTTCATATTTGACCATTTCTGAATTTATTCTGTGTGATACAATAGCTTGCACCACTGAGAGAGAGGACCGTTACCTTACAAATAAGTCGGGATGTGCAAAGAAGTCTGCATACATTTCTAATAAAGATCTCCTCTCTAAGATGAAGGTAGGCAGGACCACCTGTGAAATATAAGCAAGGAGAAAACTGTTGCTGCGTGGGTTGTTGAAAAGAAAACAGGCTTCACAGGTGAGTAAAAAATATAAAGGAGCACTGTAGTGAGAGGAATGCAGAGTGAACAAATACAGCATGGAGGGAGCCAGGATAATAACTGGACGGGGGTCTTTACCTTCGTGAGGTCCATGCCCAGACGAACTTGAGAGAGAAGGTGCATGATGACGCTCTTGTGCTCCTCCACGGACTCGCCCTCGCCTTCGTCATCGCGGTCATCGTGGCTGTCAAATGGGTCTGAAGACAGCAGCACAAGGACAAGTTTCACATGACTGTAATAACATAACGTTCCCTGTCTTTTCATGTGTAAAACATCACTTATCTTTTTACATAGGTACTTTTTTTAATCAGCTTTTTAGGTTATACAAAATACAATTTCAAAAACAGCTTGATATCTTTTAACAAAACCCTATCCCATAATTAAAGTCCTTTACACACCGGGGGAATGGCGAATAAACAACACAAAAATGCAAAATAATCACCTGTGAATATTATACTGTATGTCTAGGTCTTTTATTGTGAAAGGTAAGAAGGGAAGGAATGGATCTAGCCTGCGCTGCCTTTGTCAAAGTTGAATGGGGTAATGAAGTTTGCTGTCCTGGTTGAGACTATGGAGCCTCTGTGTTGTTGTTTCATAAATATAGGCGCAACTCAGCCGCTTCTGCACAACGTGACTGGTTAAGGCTTTTATTCGCAGCGCGAAAGCTCAGAAAATCAGCGTTGCTTCTCCACTGTGTATTATTTGTGTTCCATGTGAAAGTACTCGACAATTTCTCAAAAAACTTGAAATGATTAATCACGCGATAAAAATACCCCTGGCGTGTAAAGGCCTTAACCCTAACCTTCTGCATGGTTACAAAATTATATTGTGACATATCAAAAATTCAATGTTAAGTATGATCAACAATTCATAAACACACAGAGAACACAAATGAGTTAAGGAAAGGGCAAAGCCTGGTGAAGCATAATGATTTTTTCCTAGGGTCAGCTGATGGATAAGACCTCTAATCTAGAAATTGAAAGTTGAAGGAAATTAGCAAAGGCTATCACATTTTTACCAAATTTGTTGAGACAGTGATCCTGCAGTGCCACACCAAATATTGCTATTATTCTAAGAGGTTCTATGAGTATTGTTAGCATGTCAAATGTTAATTTTGGGCAGAGCCAAAACTTGCAGTGTATGACACAGTGACTAGTGTTCGTCTACAGCAATCACAGTTAGGACGGTATGTGGTGTAAGTTTGGCCAATTTGACCAATGCAGTCTATCTTAAATTGCATTACTTGTATACTTTAAACAAACTGTGGATTATCCAATGTAACATCACTTATATTTTAGGCAGACGCTATTAGCACCCAGTGTCAGCAGCCAACAATACTATTTGCACCCGACCTGGGCACACATTAGATACTGTAGATGTACATGTACTGTACGTGCATTTTTCCTAAACCTAACCATAACAAAAAACAGAGGAGTAAAAACTGTAAAACCATCTCCTACTTCAGCAGAGGAGAGCTCCAGTTTAGTGTTTAAAGCATAAAACAGTTTGTTGTACTACATGTAAGCATTTTGTGTGCTTTTCTCTTTTACCTGCATCTGTGGTGCCGTTGGACATGGACGAGTTGAGGGACTCGGTGGTGTCTGGTCGTTTCAACGCTGCTACTTCGTTAGTGAGAGGCGAGGCAGCCTGAGGCCCTGAGGGACTGAGGAGGAGATAACGGAGCGGAAAGGAGACAGGAAGCAGGAGAGATAAAGAGTCAGTAGGATTTCACAGGCAAAGTTCTCTGACTTTTTACTTGCAGCGTTTTCCCACCTGAGCAACTAAATGCTGGAAACACAGTGTTGCTTACAAGCTATGAAACAATAGATTGGCTGTATGCAGTGTTGGCTGCAGGGAGCCGAGGTGGTAATATACTCACTCTATGCAGTGTTTGGGGGAAGTGCTGCTCTGGTAGAACTCGTCAGCGTCGTAGAACTCATCCTCGCTGGAAGAATAGGAGAAGTCTGGCACCGAGTGCGAGGGGAGGGGGATGTGAGCCGGGGAGGCGACGCCGCTGCTGGGGCCTGAAGGGCCACTCCCTGATAGAGGGTAGGAAATATATCAAACACTATGTCATGTCGGCACTCTCCTTTTCATTTCATGATCTAATTAATAAGGCTTCTTTATTCATACAGTATACACGTCAGATCAACATTATGTTGTTAAGCTAAAGCACTTATTTCTGAGTGCGGTCCAGCTGGCTGTGTACAGGAACATCAAGCTGTCTTTAACATAGTGATGGCTTCCTCTGCAGAGCATATTGACTGTACGGTCAAGCATGCAGCCTCCTTACTGCACAGCACAGCATTTAATACTGCTGCCTCAGCGCAGAAGACATGATCCTCTGCTTTCCTGAGCTTTTCTACTTGGCTTTTTAATTTACTATGTCTGTTGACAAAGCACTCCGGGTTGGAGACAGCACAGTAATAATTCATGGTATCATTGCTCTTGCGGTTCTTATTACATTAGCTTCATGTTGCTTAAATTGAAAATTAAAGGATCTAACAATAAATAATATTCTGATAAGGAGCCACACTGTACTTTCTCCAAGTTGTGTTATAATCAAACTGTTGAAGCTGCTGATGTTTCCCAGGCTATGACCAATACAAAACATTTCTACCACAACTTTTAGTACGAGTAGGAAGATTTTCAAAAACCAACAAAATGTCGAGACAAAGTAAAATGATTGAATTGTTGAATGTGGAAACAGCAGTTGACAACACAATATCACCTCCACCTGCTGATAAAGATCATGTGATATAATCGAAGCTCGGCTCCAGAACAGCCACTTAATGGACCTTCAAGCTTTTTTTTTGTTTTTTTGTAATGTACAGCGAGTGGGTCATTGTGAAATAAACCCCTTCAGGGTGATGCAAGACCAGTCACCTCACCCTCTCGCAGTGACTGGCTCGCTGACATTATCCTGCTTATTACACAGCTAATTACTTAAGAAAGCAATTATTTTATACAGAAATGCTCCTCCAGAGTCCAAACCACAACTGCATCCACACCAACGGTCTGTGATACACAGCAGCAGTCTAATATAAAAAAATAACAGACTGGAGAGTGCCGTGATTGACCAGAGTCAAGTACTCAACAAAGCCATGTAATAATGGCTGATAATGAGAAATTTATATTATTATGTATTATTCCGCTGATTACATTCTAGCTGATAATTATCAGCTGATAACACAAAGCCAAATGTTTTTATTTGACTGAACAAGCACAGCATCTACACAAGTTGGTTTGTGATCTGCCAATAAACATAGAGGAAGAAGAACAACAGCCGCATGCTCAAGTAGGGTACAAAGAGGAGATGTCACAGTTCATCAACGTGTCATATGTTAAGGGTGCAACACATGCACAGTAAAATCTGGTCTGCACTCGCTGAAATCGAGCCACCTGCAACGCACGACTGCAGCTTCAGTTACATTACATGTGTCATGACCGCAAAACCCAAGACCTGTGTCCCAGCCTCTCTACGGGTCTTGAGCATGCTGAGTAGAGAGCCAACCATGACGTCGCTGGTGTGGATGTTTTACACAGTTTCAGAAGACGTTTTTTGATGTATTTTAATAGAAAAATATTAATGAACATTTTAAGAGTGAGAGCTGATCTTTGTTGTTGTTGTTGTGTTAACAATAGTGATGTCAGTTAGATGTGGATAGGTCAGAGCTATGGAATATTAAATCATTAATATTTGCTCACTACATCTTAGCCTTTCTTACCTGCAGGCGTGCATTAACTACAGGTTATGAACTTCTTTTTAAAATACAAAAATGTGAAATTATCGGTTATTAGCATCGTCTGAACAAAAATCCATATCTTGCATCCCTGCTTTGAACCTTATCTTTTAAGCCAACATGGATGAGAAGTCCTTGAAGTGTTGAGAAAAAAAAATGTGAATCTGAACATTTTCTATGAAATGACTTTGCTACTGAAGATCAAGTGACGTGAGTGAAAGCACCAGAACAGTTAAGAAATTAACTCTGAGTTGGGATTGTTTTGTTTTAGACAAAATATGTTGTAACTATATTAAATATGCCATGGGGACTGTACCAAAGCACCAAGCCAGGAAAATAACTGTAGTTCCTCTTACTTACTTGGTCTTGTAATCATTAGAGGAATATGTGATTCACATTAATTACTACAACAGATGATCTTTCCTAGTGCTGGCATAGTGCCTAATGCTGCGATATGAGTGAAGTGAACTTTCACCTGTGCTGTTGGGAGTTGGGGTCTGCAGACTGCCCATCACCGTGACAACGGGACCAACGGGTAACGTGGAGGGCCGTTGGTCTGATTTACACACCTGAGAAGCGTCTTTAGCAGAAAGAGAAAGTAGATGATTTAGCACTGAAGCCTCAAAATGAAGTCACATCACATTAAAAACAGCAGCCTGAAATCAGCGAGGAGGCTGAGAAAATGATCTGAGGTGCTGCACACAGAAGCTTCAGCTGTGAGGGGGATTACACAGTCTATTAAGAGACGCAAATTAGAACGGCCTACTTTGCATGGTTCATTTTCACAGCAGTCTTAGTCAGTCTTCTGACCAAAATACCCCAAAACTAAAGTCGGATCTTAGTCATGCCATGTTATTAAATCTAGTAAATTATTTACTGACTAAATGACTTAAAACTACACTGAAGGAGAGGACTCCGCATCAAAACAGAACATTAATAAATTAATTTTCAGATCACAATTAATCACATTAACACATGTGAAAACCATGGACCGACAGTTAGCAAAACCCTGAATGATTTTGTCTTCTCCCTGCAATAAAAACCCAGTGTTTCCCCCGTCATTGACTGATACTGTCTTTAAAGGCTCTGGTTTAAAAGGGAATCACAACATTTAAAGATCGGTACATAGATTGACGCTTGGCTTCCTTCTCCCAGCTATAAAGTTTTGGTTTATTGTCCACATTATTGCGAGGGATCACTGCGCTTCCCAGCATTGAATGCTTGAGGGGCTGCCACTAGACACGAGACGACAAACGTGGTGGCTCGATTTGAAACTTTCTTCTCATATATTATGAAAATAGTTCACCGAAATGTGTTTCTGAACACATTTCACGTGAGAAATAAGCCACGTAGCTGCTGAATCTTTCTTCATTTGGACCAACAAGGCTTAGTTTAAAAGTTTCCAGAGGCCCCTGACTTGCATAAAGTGGCCTAGACCTCAACGTTATGCAAATGAGGAGCGGATGACATGACGGTCCATCTCTTGAATTGCACGGTCACGTGACCAGAATGCGCTGGACGGCTGCTTCCGGAAACAATGAATGGGAAGTGTGTGAAGGACGGAGCCTGTGGACATGTACCATAAGACCCATATTTTTTAATATTTTCAGATTCGAGATTTTGTCAGGAAAATTTCCTCACAGTTTCCAAGACCTCCTCCTCAAACACACCTCAACACCATTCTGGAAATGAATGTGGACAACAAAAGAGCTGTGTCTGCACTTCATGACTGTGTTACAGGACTCTTTCCCTCCTCACTATTACTACTACATGAGACTGGGAGGTTAACTTCGACCACAGCTTTACGGATGAGGAGTGGGAAGATGTTTAAAGCAGAATTCATTCATTTTCCGTATACACTGCCACAGTCTCATTCAAATTTCTGTATTACATATAGTGGACAAAAGTCAGACAAGCAGATTAAACCAGATATGGACCCTGCATGTGATAGATGTAGGCAGGGAGAAGCCTCACTACTACACATGTTCTAGCTTTGTCCGAGACTGCTTGATTTCTGGACATCTATCTTTAACTCTGTCAATAGTGTTGGGCTCAGTAATCAACCCGTGCCCACTCGTTACAGTTTTTAGCCTTTCCCCACAGAACACAAAGCTCTCCAGTCTTGATAAGGCTGCCCCTGCCTTTTTTACTTTAATAACCAGATGGCCGTTTCTCTTAAATTGGAAATCCTCATATTAACTGGGTACGTGACTTAATGAGCTGCATGCATCTTGAAAAGATAGGGTATTTGAGGGATGGCAGGCAAGAGACAGTTTTACTGGTCTGGAAATCATATATTTCCCATTGCTCCACTCTTACTGCTGATGGGATCACTCCCATTTTGCCACTGGCCTCTTAAACCCACAGTAGGCGGAATGTTTTTGGCATCACTGGGCAAAAATCCCATAGTAACCTTTCAGCATGTTGTAATTGAAGTGTTCTGAGAGAAAACGAGACTTCTGCACTCATGGGTCTGTCTTCAGGCTTTAAATAATCTAGCCTCTGTCGGAAGACTCTGGCCAATCACAGGTCATTTCAGAGAGGGAGTGTTCCTATTGGCTGTTCATTCAACGTAGGCAGCTGTCAATAACTCGCAAACTCCAATCAAATGGTCAAACTATGCAGTGCTGATAAAATATGAATCAATATTCTGTTACTGTAATACTTATTTCTCACCTCAAATGTTTTCAGAAACATCTTGTAGTTACTGTTGTTGTAGCTGTAAAATGAGGAAGTTTGCTCCTGCTGGTGGGCGGTGCTTGGTATTTCCTCAACTGATCTCAACATGGCTGCCAGGTCACAAACTTTCTCATTTCACAGCTTAACTGTAACTACAAGATGTTTCTGACAAAATTTGAGGTGAAAAATAGGCATTAAAATAACAGAATATTGATTCATATTTAATCAACGCTACCTAGTTTGACCATTTGATTGGAGTTTGTGAGTGATTGACAGCTGCTCAGAGACAACAAGCTCCAGCTCGGCTCTGTGTGTTTTCCTCTGGTCTGTGATATCTTGCAGATGTCATCAGGAGCGCCAGAGGACACAGATTCAGATTACCTGTCTCATGCACTACTGTCAGGATATAGTGACCATTTTCTTGCTCCACTTCTACCCACTTTAACCTTTAAACTGACATTTTAGAGACCCCCTCTATAATATTGCTTTTCCCTTCTACACTATCACCTTATCGGTATTATTATTATAATTAATTACTCCATCTAACAATTACTATAACTGCCAGAGATGATACTATTGTTTGTTTTACTATATTTGTGTCATAACCGTGATTGTCATGTCTACACATTGTTAAACTAAAAAGTTTAGTTTAAACTGTCTTCAATACCACAGTGAAACATTAGAATTTAAAATGTGACCGAATACTGACTCATTATGCTCTTTGAAAAAATTGCCAAAAAAAAAAAAAAAAAAAAAAAAAAGCATTTGTCAGCATGCAGTTCAGACAGCTCTACGACAACCGAGTACATGACCATCCGCTGAAGGAGATCAAGATGTGGGGGAGCAGCAATTGTTGTCAACCTCTCTGGACTTAGTTAGTACTCTATAAGTCTTTGTTGACACACCACGCACATGACCACGCACATGTCTAAATGTCTACAAGAAATGGTGAGCATGCAGGTGTCTGGTACCTGTGGGTAGTGTGGTCTGTGTTGGCATCGTGGTGTTGACTACAGGAGTGTCCAGAGGGGGTTGGTAGATCCCATCGACTGGGTTTATGGTGCTCTGAGGATACAAAGATAAAAACAACATTGCCATCAACAACAAAAACAACACCGCATCGCACACTTGCAGCAACAATAGCACACCCACGTCACTGCCTGCTTAATAATATAAAATATCGAACAATAAACATAGAGATTAAAATTTTGTCAACTAATATATTAGTTGATTTAATTGACAGATCTGTAAAACTGAGTTTCTCCACAAAGAATCACACAAAAGCACCTTTAAATCTTTATCAGGGATGTGCTCATAAGTTTCTTAGAAATAAGTCATACGGCACAAAAAAAGCATAAAAAAATGACTTGTCGACTAAAGAAATCTTTAACTAAACCATAACGACTACGTGACTAAGAGGGCGCAGCCCTGCAGGAAAACATTAATTTCCGTTTTAATATCCAGGCACAATAAGACCAGCCTGTTTGAACAACATCTATAACCAAATGTACCCGCATGCTAACCACAATGAAACACCATTTCCTGTAACATCCAAGCCATATGTCAATGTAAGCTCTCACCCACACCTTCACAGCTTGTGTATTGGTTATGTATCAGCTTAATGCTATATTGTAACTATGCGACAACAAGAACAGTGAAATAAAATACACACCACCCAGCCTGGGCAGATCAATTTCCTTTCACTTCATTTACTGGAAAGAGTGTTTCCAGGTTTCATTATCTAAATCAATATGAAACCAGCGACACTGCTTGAAATCCAAACACCTGCAGTAGCTTTGGACAACAATAACCAGCAGCACCACTGGACCTGTGAGCAACCTTCCCGTCTAAAAAAGGAGTTAATTAACTCCACTGGGCTGCAGGCTAAATCTGCAACATGTTTTAACTCTCTAGCTTTTGATTTCCCTGTGGTCAAAACCAGCAGGGATGTTCTTATCTGCAGCAGCCTGCCCTCATCGGTGCCACCGCTAACAGCCATGCATTTGAACAGAGACATAAACACGCAGATAAAAAGCAGCCTGTTGGTTCGGTGTAATGGGGTCACTGGCACCGATGACCCGACTGACATGAACACAGATGACAATATGAGCTAAAGCAAAACATTATCGACCCTTATTCCCCAACAAACTTACCCTCAGGGCTGTTGGTGGCATTGAAATTAGATCTAGTCGATGTGATGTGTCATCCTATTACTCAAACCTGACCTGTAATCTGTGAAGTCATTTGAGATCAACAGGAAGAGGCGCTGTGAGTCAGGACATGACCTGACAAGGCTGCGAGGGTGGAAATACAAAGTTCGACAAGAATACCGCGAAGTGGACAACAAGCCTCCACAATCCCATGATGCAATGCTGAGCATGTTACATAGGTGTTTCTCAAAGTCAAGGAAGGATCCCTCAAAGGCTGAATTTCAAGGATGCTATGTCATTGAATCCCACCAAAACGACTGTTCTAATAGAGGATTCTTCCAAGACAGTCCTTCATTCAGAGGATTTCGAAGGATGCATGTGTGCATCCACCGTACTCCTAAAACACAATCCTGTGCGAATGATGGATTTCCTGTCCACCGAGTGAAAATACACTAACTTTCAGTTTCAGCTGTTTCACCTCAGCAGTCCCCCAAAATCTGTTTCTAAACAAATTTGAGCCGACAAATTGGCAATGAAGTTGCTTTACTCATATTAGATCTACAAGGCCTAATTTAAAAGTTTACTACGACTTTCAGCGTTCAGCAAGCTATCGCAATAACGTTAACACAAGCACAAAGAGGCCACATTATGTTCATCTGGCATATTTTCACATTGAAAACGGTGAATTAACTAAGAGTTTATTTTGACCCAATCAGAGTTAAAGGTGATGGAAAAACTAACCAAGATGGGTCTGATAAGTTTTATTTTGTTTCTGTGGAGTCTGAAGTGTGTTTGTGTGTACAATCATGTAAATGTATGTATACTTTGCACTAGGACTGTCAATCGATTAATCACATTTTTTTATCTGTTCAAAATGTACTTTAAAGGGAGATTGGTTATTTTGTTTATTTTTAAACCTACATGTTTTGAATTTCTTTGCATTGTTTTGAGGAATGCAAAAAAATCAATATTCCTACTAGAAATTGTCACATACTGAATTATTTTAAATAAACTTAAATAAATACATGCATATAGCACGTCTTTTCCTCCCGCACTGCAGCACTCTCATGAGACTGCTCCGATATGTGCTCTCATAACGCTGGGAAGGAGTCTTGCCTTGTCTCTGTAGGACCAAACTCGTATGGACCCGTCCTACCAAGGAAGCATTCTTGACTCTGAGAAACACCCACTGACAACAAAGGAAGAAAACCTGTGGTGTGACATGTTTATCTAAAAGGAAAATTTTCCACTAAATACTAGTTTATGGACTCTCTGACTCTCCTTCTCTATGTCCCTGCATCTAAATATGCGTCATCAAAAGGCGAGTTATGATTAGAGGTACGAATTGCAGAGAAGCTTCTCACATCTCAGCTCCAGCTGCTCACACTTCTCTCTCTCTCTCATCTTCAAGCTTCTTGCCTCTATTCCCTCCTTTCTACCTCCTCTCCGTACTGCCCGATGCTCGCCTAGTCCACCTGCCTCAATGAAAGTAAGACGACGACGGCCACAAATTAAAGCCAATAACAGAAATACTGGTCGGCCATGGTGGGACCAAGCAAAAGCAGGCAGAGGTAAAGTATTCCAGCTAAACATTTTTTCCATTACATTTTTCAGTGAATGTAATATTAATGCAGTGGGTAGTTCAAGCAGCAGAGCAAACCTAAACCAATAACAGCTCATCCATTATTTTGACAGATAAATACTGAACAGGCTTCTGGCGTGCTTGGTTTAAACGATTCCCGCACTTTGCTACAATTCCCCTGGTGGTGCAGCGCTCGACAAGGTCAATCAAACAAGCTGCTGGTGTTTCAAGTATTATAAACAAAAAGGTCTACAGTGCATTTATTATTTGCTCCACATTAGAGGCATACAGGCAATGTGACAGACATTTAGATGTCCTGCAAAGATATCTTTAGCTCAAAGATTATGGCACATAACATGTGCAGCTGGATGCATAGACAGAGCTTATGCTGTGCTATTAATACTGCGCAATACTGTACTTAATGTCTGTGAGATTAAGTCAGCTATAAGAGCAATGCAGATCTGTGAGCTGTATGACCCCCAGAGGGCTTCTTGCTTTGATGTGGAATATTTCCTTGTGTTAGTCCATTACCAACAAACCGTTTACATTACATTACCAACCATTTTCCAAAGCATACTGAAAGTTTTTAGATAGATTTTTTACCCACTGGGTTTCCTTCACTGTAGGGTGGTCTAAGCTCTCAGAACACGTTTCATTTTGCCCTTAGGTCCACACTTTTTTCCCATTTTAAAAACCACCTCCCTCCTTCTTTCCTTTCTATCCGACCACATCCCCAACCTTTGTATTGGTATAAAGATCAACTTGTACATTACCTTCATATAGATATGTAATCCATCACAGTTCAGTGAATATACTGTATAGTTCACTTTCATTGCATTAGACTGCATTGCAATGCAGCTGTGAGCCAGGACTCTTTGGAAAAATTTCCTTTTATTCACAAGCTGTGCAGTCTGGAAATCAAACCCACAAGTCAATAGGATAATGTATGTCTGGTGGGTGTTTGTTCCACTTAGGGCTGCACAATTAATCAAAAATTCTGCAAATTTAATATCGCAGGATATCAGAAATCACAATATTAGGTAAAGGTGAAATGTGAGTCAAAATACCATTTTAAATCAAATATTGTGCAGGTCCTGGCCTACACATCATATTCTACAGACTTAAAAAAACATCTTTGTTTGGTACACATCCCTTTAAAAATCACACCACACTTATTTTAAGATGTCAGACAATGAAAATGAGAATAATTATGTAACAATGATCAATCCCTCTAATCTCGCAAATCATATCACAAGTGCAATATCAGTCAAACTAATCGCAATTAGATATTTTTCTAAAATTTTTTCTCAAATCAGGTCAGAGGTCAGAGTGTTATTTAAAATAAAGAAGACTACATCTTAACTGTGCTGGATAATCAGTCAAATGTATGCTTTAATTCTTTATGTCGATATTGACAACACACTACAATTAATTAATGGGAATGGAGACCCTGTGAGATCAGAAATCAATCTAAAAACTTATATTAAATGCTTTGGAAAATAATTATAAGTAATTTAATGTACATGTGATTTGTAGTAAAATCATGCAAAACTCCCAGTGTGGCTCCTGGCGTGAAGACAGGACACCTGCAGAGCTAGTAAACTACTCGCTGGATGGCTTTCCAGCTATTAGTGCTCGACAGTTCAATAAGCAGGCAGCATGTACATGATGAATCAATGGTGATTAGTTGACTAATTAGTGGGTGAAGTGAAGTGCACTATTCTGCATGCAAACACACATGTATAGTCGATATACACATACATATTCGGCAACAGCGTGCATTTTCTGGATTAAAAATTTGCGCACACACACACAAATTTTGAGTGAAGAAAAGAATAGTTCCCAACCATTGTTGAAAGAATTTATATCCAAGATGAAATTAGGAAATTATTAACCCAAATCAACAAGAGGATAGTGGTGGAAGACATGAGGGAAAGAGCTTATCTCCAAATTAGATGGCATGCACTACAGAGATCTGATTTATGTGACTTTCTACAGTGGAGAGTAAATTAAGCCAGAAAAGAAAAGTTAGCAGTTTGTTTGATTTAAATTTTCTGTCGTGGACGGAGAATGTCAAACTTACTATAAGTCCGTTTGCGTGTTGCTGTTCGTTACTTTGGTCCTTAAAATTTTGAGAAGACAATGTTAGACTACTTGGAGAGTCATTTCACAAAGCATCTGAGGTGTACAGAGCGGTGAGATCCATCCCTCTCCTCACATGGAGCTTAATAATATTCACTAACTTGCCACATGCAGTAATCCTTTCATCACATGGTCAAATCCTCCACAGTTTCTGTCAGTATCAATAACAGGATTGCTCTACCATGCCAATCTGTAATATATATGTTTCCTAGGTTTTTATACATGAATAAATGTGTTCTGAGTTTTAAAAAAAAAAGTCAAAAGTATCACCTAACAACCACATAAAGCAGAGACGACAGCTCCACTTCCTTCTCAAAGTGCTGAATGGAACATGTGATGAAACGAGTACTAGGCTACACCCTCATCAACCACCGACCCAGATAGCAACTGTAAGCAGGGAACTACCCCAGAGACACGTAAAGGTAACACACAGTGCACACCGGCATGGTCTCACAAGAACAAACGATTATGGTGAAGTAGCAAACCAAACTACAAAAAGATGAATAATGCCCATATTGTGTTTACCTTGGCAATTTGCAGCAGTACAATACAGTGCTTGATGGACTCTACCATGCTCTGAAAGAAAAAGACAGAAAAGGAAATTCAGTAACTAGGAAGTGACCTGTAAACTCAAAGAGAGGAAGGAAAATGTTCGGACTTACACAAGTAGTCTCCTTCAAAATTTCAATTTTCTGCAAAAAGAAAAGAAAACAAGTTGTAAAATCCAACAGTAATTCAAAAAGCAAATACAAAGTTCAACAGCAGTCATGCTGATTCAACCAGTCTGACAGCAAATAAACTGGAAGATGACACTGAAATAATGACATCTTACTTAACGCACTGATGCAACTGTTTTGTTCTTTGGAAATCTACAAGATAATTTCCCATACTGAGGAAACTGGAGCAGTCACCATGAAAAACAAGTTTAAGTGACCAAAAACCAGCATTAATCTCAGGGAGGAAGTGAATCACACAACTGCTGGTACAAAAAACAAGACATAGTGAAACTAAACTGCTTCCTCCAACTACAGTAAACACCTCTAACTTCTTACTCAAGACTAAAAATAATCTGCTTTTGTGGACCAAGTGGCCTTAAAAAGCCAGAAAAAAGAAATGCAATTGTAATGTTAACTCTAATCCAGTTATGATCTGCAATGAGGCTGCAACTAATGATCATTTTCATTGTTGATTAACCTCTCGATCTTCTTCTCGATTAATCAATTATTTGGTCAATTAAATGTCAGAAAATGGTGAAAAATGCTGATCAATGTTTCCCAAAGCCCAAGATGACGTCCTCAAATGTCTTGTTTTGTCCACAACTCAAAGATATTCAGTTTACTGTCAGGGAGGAGTAAAAAAAACAGGAAATATTCACATATAAGAAGCTGAAATCAGAGATTTTTGACCGATTAGACTCTGAAACAGCCTACCTGAGAAAATAATAATAATAAAAAATAGTCGATACATTAATAATTTAGAGATGCAATGATAGAATCACCAACTATTTTGACAATCGATTTCAGTAATTAAAAAAGTAAAAAAATCTCAAAACAAGACATTTGAGGACGTCATCTTAGGACAAAACAACTAATTGAGAAAATAATCATCAATGAAAATAACCGTGAGTTGCAGTTGTTTTGAACCATTTTGTAAGCTTTTAAAATAAAAAATCTTAAATTCTGTTATGAATAAAAATGTTGAGAAAAAGATCATAATGGACAGTAACTTTTTAACCAATGCAATAACCTTAAAAACATTCTGACAAGCGACCCTTATCAAATATCTGCATCACAAAGACTACAGCCATCAGCGCTGTGTCAGCCTGCTTCCCCTGCTGTTAGCTTCGGCTTTAATAACGGCGAGAACAGCGGACTGGAGAGCAGAGACACGAGGACGGAGCAGCGCTGCCGGTACTCACTCTGCGCGATTCATCCTCTTTGCAGTCCTTGATCTTCTCATCAAACAGCTGTGTGAGAGTGACAGAGAACAAGACATAAAAAGGAGGGGAAAAAGGAGATGGAAAACGAGGTAAGATGGGTAAGAAGATGAAATGTGTGCAGATGATGGTGCTTAAGATAATGTAAGCTCTTCTCACCACGGAGGGACACTTGCAGTGGCTGTGATTAGTGGCTGTTTTATCACCATGCAACCACAAATTGTATTTTTAATAACTTCTGCTTTGTTAAAAGGGAGGTCATGACAGATTTACATGCAAGCATGCCATGTGTATGTTAAAATTATAGATATATAGGGTCGATTTTAAGTTGAAATTCTTTTTTTTCAACTGATATTTTATTGCTTTGCATTTAGTAAACACAGAACACACACTGCCAATGATATACATAACATACGGATACAACTCAAGATATCCCAGTTTTGTCTCTATTAAGGGTCTTATACAGTGAGCCGCCCATTTGTCTCATTTCTCAGTATATTCAGATTGTTGAATTCTCAGTTTGAATTATTCCATTTCAAATATCTCATCAGTGTCAAGCCACTGTTTCAAAGTAGGAGAGCGCTCTTTGTTCACACTGAACATTTGCCCTTGTCAGATTGCCTCGATTTAACACCACAAATATTTTTGGTAATTCATAACCCAATGTTGCTTTTAACTCGTCCCATACATCATCCTCCCAATATTTTCTCATTTTCATACATTCCCAGAAAACATGAGCGTGATCTGCATTTTTCTCCAGCCTGTCTGTTGTGTAGATGAAAATGAACTTTTAGTCATTTAAAGAATGAACAACTAAATAATAAGTACACTGCAACAACAACTTTATGTTAAATAGGCCTACTTTTAATTTTACTTTTAATTCTCAGGAAAGAAAACTGAACAATTCGTACCTCTGCCATGAATTTGTGTGAATCTCTGGCATGAACAAATATTCATCAGTTTTCATTTACTTTTTGCCCATGTACTAAGTAGAAATACTCAAGTATTTCTTTCTTTAAGTTCTCTCTGTTTCCCTCTCACTCACTGAAGGTCCTTTCAGACACAATGCGACAACGGTACCAGAGTGCTCTAAAAGCCATTATTTCCAGTGGCTTGTGCTGCACCAAGGTGGCTTTTTGATGCATGGAGCAAAGCACAACTTTGACCGCTGCCCGCTGTGATGTGCAGCGAGAGCAGCAACATTTGGTGTAGCTATACTGTCGTCCGCATAGGAACAGTAGAGCTTACTGTGCACACGCTGTATAGTGCCAGAAACACGTTGAGATAAGGAAAAGGAAACAAAGCTGTTAAATTGACCATAAATTGGGAAAAATACGGGAGAACTGTGACTCTAGGAGGAAACCAGGACAGGGCGTTGAAAAACAAGTCTTCCGGGAAAATCAGGAGGGTTGGCAAGTATGGTCTTCTTTGCATAATTGTATTTTGCTTTCTTTTACCCATTTATCTCTAATATAGTGTGGAGACTCCTCTGCTTACCACTAGCCCTCGATAGCACTTATTTTTGTATGCATTACACAGTGTCACAGTCACTTTGTTTGGTCCGTGAGGGAAATCTGGTTGAGGTTGCAATTTGGAATACATTATTTGATTGATTACCTTTGGATTCTATACACACATAATGCATCAAAGTGAGTGGATATCCAACATTTCTCAAATCTACAAGAAAGTGTAAAGATGAAATGATGACTCCACTGAGTCCTACCTTTAACTGGTCAATCAGAATCTGCAGGTAGGCGTCTGCTTCAGCTAGCTTCTTATCAAAGTCTTGAACACTCGGGACTAATCCTGTCTCGGCCTCCTGAGGATGGAGAAACAAACTGAGCATTAGTGCAGCCACAACCAAATGTCAAAACGCTGTGCTAGCATTTACATATTCAAAGTGAAACACACAGCCACTATCAATAATATAAACCACACTTATCCATTATTATATCCATTATTATCCACACTTATTATCCAAAAAAAATAAATAAAAAGAGCTCATCTGTGTCACCTCCTGGCCAGGTAGGCTTTGTGAACTGTCACACAAAATGGTGGACACAGAAACATCAACAGCACAGGAGAATCTTCCAGCAGCGTACTGTACCAGGGGGAGACATGAATACTATTGTTTAAAGGCTAGCCAGCATAAAAGGCCAGCAGGTCTGTCTGCCTGCCTGGCAGCCTGGAGGCCCGTGGATTTCAGGCTTTAACAAAACTGAATCAAGGAACTGGAAGCTGGAGAGAACTTAGTTACCGACATAGAAGCATGTGTCTAAATGGGTCGAGGAGGTGCACTCAAATTCATTGTTTTTTAATTAGCTTTCCCTTAATAGCTCCATCAGAATCAGAAACACAGACTTCACACACACATACAGGCACACAGAAACTCAGGCACAGACAATTTCATTACATAATATCCATTAAAAAGGTAATTACTGGACTACTGGCAGAACAGACGTGAGCGGGCATCTGTCTCTATCTGTTTGAGCTCACTCAACCAAAAAATAATCCAGCTGGCTGTCACACAAAACCAAAAACAGGAAAATGAGCAGATAAATGTACGCACAGACACAATGTCCTTCAAAAAAATATCTCATGCTGGAGCCTGTGTCTAGCGAGGACACTCAGCACCAGTGACAACACAATAACACCTCTAAGCCCAGCCAGGCAAATCAGTAAGATAACCAACACAGCGTGTGTCAGCATGGAAAAACACAGAACAACACCTCGCATGAAGAAGCAGAGAGCGATAGTAACGCTGATGACGACTGTTAGTCCTGTTAGTAAATCAAGCTCTTATCAAACCATGCTGGGTGCTCCCGCTTCTTTGGATTCGCTGCGTCGCACAGTCCTGTTTGTGGGGGCTTTTCTTCCTGCTGAAGACAACCTCAGAGGAAAGTGAAGGAAAGCCATTAGCAGCCTGAGGCCTGCACAAGTTTTAATTGTAAAATCATATTAGCTTTTTAGAGAACAAAGTCGACCCAGCAGTCGGGAAGCTTGCAGTTTAACTAGCCTAACTTCCTCAAAGGATCAAAGGTGCTTTCACTGTTAGTGTAACTGCAAAATATAGCTGTCCACATGAGGGCCTGAGCAAAAATCTAAACCACTTCTGATGCAGATGTGAACGTACATATACTGTATTAATGTGTGAGGATTGGCCCAGTCATTCCAGTGTGAGTAACATCTGTCTGCTAACTCACGCTACACTGGAGAATCCCTCCAGTTTATCAGGAACAAGAGCTGCCATCTTTCTGGTTAGGTATTATATCATTTATTTTACTTTTAAGGGTCAATGAGGTAATGGATATGTGAAACTTACCCAGTTGATTATTTATATTTAGACATTTTTTTTAATTACAAGATTTCTGAAAATGTATGTTTAAATATGCAAATCATCAGTCATTAGCTTATTAAATATGTGCTAATTTGCATTTATTTTCCAGAAATCTGAACATTGCATAAAACCAGGTTAAAAATGCTTGACTTATTAGAGTCAAAGGTTTTTACACAGGTAATTTTGGACATCTCTTTTAATCACTTAATAAAACAGAAAACACTCTCAACAGCCATTTAAAAAAAAAAAAACAATTTACACTACGTTTATAGTAATAAAATGTTATATAAATGAGGTGATTAATGATATATGAACAAAATCCTGTGTAAAAACTTTCAGGATATAGACAGGAATGAACGTGGAATGTCTGGTGTATGTAAGTGCTGCTGAAGAGATTTCTGGTTCAGAGTGAACGAAAACCTCATTTTGATAAAACAGCATTTAGAAATATTAACTAAAACAAATAAAAAAAACAGGTGATGGAGGGGAATGGGGTAAAGCAACATAACTAATATATATCACTGTAGAACTTCCCCAGTTGATTACTTACATTAAAACCAATATGTTTTGTGTTCCATTTTTTCTGAAATGTTATGTTTAAAGTAGGACTGGCAATCAATTAAAATAGTTACTCGTAAATCTATCTGTTCAAACTGTACCTTGATGTGATTATCATAAAGTGGGCATGTCTGTAAATGGGAGACTCGTGGGTACCCATAGAACCCATTTTCATTCACATATCTGGAGGTCAGAGGTAAAGGGACCCCTTTGAAAATATTTGGAGTGTTATTTAGCCTCCTTCGTGACAAGCTAGTATGACGTGGTTGGGGCGGCAGTAGCTCAGTCTGTAGGGAGTTGGCTTGGGAACCTGGAGGGTCACCGGTTCAAGTCCCGCCATGGACCAAGAACTGAGTGTGAACTGGTAGCTGGAGAGGTGCCAGTTTACCTCTTGGGCCCTGCTGAGGTGCCCCTGAGCAAGGCACCAAAGCCCCAACTGCTCGGGGCGCTTGTCAGGAGCAGCCCCCTCACTCTGACATCTCTCCATTGTTTCATGTTTGTGCATGTGTGTGTTCGGGTCTGCATGTACCGTATATAAGTTAACAACAGAGTGAAAAAATTGAATTTCCCCTCGTGGGACTAATAAAGGACTATCTTCTTCTTCTTAACAATTCAGTGGGTGTCAGTAACTTCACTCTAGCTTTAAAACTGAGCCTGCTACAACCTAAAGATAACAAGTTGTGTTAAAGAAGTCAGTCGCTTTAAAACAAATTTGCATTAACACCTTATTATCGTGCAAACTTTCACAGCCCTAGTTTAAATAGGCAAATGAGGCATTATCTACTGCCAAGTTGGCTTGGGAACCGGAGGGTCACCGGTTCAAGTCCCGACATGGATCAAGAACTGAGTGTGAACTGGTAGCTGGAGAGGTGCCAGTTTACCTCTTAGGCACTGCCGAGGTGCCCCTGAGCAAGGCACCAAACCCCCAACTGCTCGGGGCGCTTGTCAGGAGCAGCCCCATCACTCTGACATCTCTCCATTGTTGCATGTTTGTGCATGTGTGTGTTCGGGTCTGCATGTACTGTGTATAAGTTAACAACAGAGTGTAAAAATTTAATTTCCCCTTGTGGGACTAATAAAGGACTATCTTCTTCTTCTTTTGGTGAATTTATAAAAAAAATATCTACAGAAGCAAAGAGACAAAGTGCAATAAAATAAACACCTAAATGTGTATTATGGATGTTTTCTTTCCACTAGGCCAAATGAAGACATATTATGGATAGCCCAAAATATCAAAATTCTTCAGTGTATGAAAAACAATACTTTTACCTGTATTATCTCCACTTAAGCTGCCAACAAAACACCAAATTCAGAGTAATGCCACATGCTTGGACTATCTTTGTAAATTTTATAGTCTTGTAATCTTCAAATGTCACAATGACGTATTGTCATCCTCCTACATTTACAGTCGGGATTAACTCCAATACAATAGTTTTTACAAAATACCACAAAATCAAATGTAAATAGAGCTTAATCAAAACCTTTTAAGGGTAGCATTTATTTACTACAGGGCTTCTATATAAGACTACATCTACTTGATGTGTTATACCATAACATGTTATTCCAAGAATAAATTTGTATATACAATGACGGCCTGGCATGTGAAAAGAAACTAAGAGCAGGGAAATGAAGCTGACATGGTGAAAACATACAAATAATGAGACAGAGCCCCTATTATTACGCAGCGAACGGTATCTCATGTTTAGTCAACACACACAATGGAGGAGAAGTGTTTGCTTTTTAACAGACCGAGCAGATAAGTTTGGAAGCAGAAAGTCAGAAGCAGGTGGTTGTGTAGCACCACGTCATATTGCTCACTTCTTCGCTGCTCCTGAAATATTCCCAGACGTCTGCACCTCCACTCCCACTCATTCCTAACACACACAAACATATACACCAGTGGTGGGATAGTGGGAATATTTCAGAGCAGCCTGCTAAGCCTCACACATAAGCACCCACAAAGCCACCCTATCACCCTAGACTCAAACAACACCCTCCCCCTCCCTCCTGTTTCTGTTTGTCTTTCCACGGAGTGTGACCCACTTTAAAATGCTGCTGCCCCAGCAGCGCACTGCAGCCGTTAAAGTTCTCCTCGCTGTGGTGCAGTGGCGTTTGTGTGTGTGTGTGTGTGTGTGTGTGTGTGTGTGTGTGTGTGTGTGTGTGTGTGTGTGTGTTTTTACTTACTGGTTGCCTCGTTCCAATTGACATGCTGCGTTAAACCTTGTGCATCTCCCCTATCAGGCCATTTAGCCTGACACAAGACCTGTTTCTCTTTCTCTGTCTCCGTTATTTTGTTCTTCTCCCCCTACAGCAACACATTTCCAGCTCTGGTGAAGTTCTTTCTCCCTCCTCCCTCCACACAGAAACAGAAAACAACCTCCTCCTCTTGCTCCCCACTGCAGTATACCAGTATAAACCACAGCAGCAGTTAACTGTGCAGTCAGTCTGGCTTCAGTATATCCTCCGGCGGCAGTTATCAGCTGAGCATTTGGTATGAGAGCAGACAGAGCTGAGTTAATCCAGGACCCTCCCCTGGCAGGAACGGCACACTTCCTCTCACGCAGGCAGAAGAGAAAACACACAAAGCAGCAGCAAGTGCTGACAGGGACAAGCACTAACCGCCACTCTGATTGGCTGAGGCAGCAGAGGCAGATGTTTGGTTGATCAAGCAAGCAGGTCTCCGATTGGTTGCTGCTGGGGTCACATGGTGCTACGACAGCAGCGCGCTATCACTGCATGTATGTGTGTGTGTGTGTGTGTGTGTGTGTGTGCGCACGCACACCGAGCACAAGCAGGCACACGTAGCACATCAGAAGGATTTGCCTCAGAGGGAGGGAAGGCAGGGAAAAAAGGAAGGAAGGAGGGAGGGAGGGAAATGAAAAGGTTGGTCATGAGGGTGAAGAGATGGGTGGAAAGAGCTGCATGTAGATGATGATGATGTAGGAGGGGAGCAAGGAGGTTCAGGGATATAAGGTTGGCAACAACTGGAGGAAAAAGAAGCGGCTGAGACACACTCGGTCTCATAATAAACACAGAAAAAAATAAAACAAGCTGCCAGCAGGTCAGTGTTAAATTAAACAGTCTTAACATAAAACTAAACCTGTTCCCAATACCAGCCCAAAGCAGCCACATACTGTATTGCCAAATCATCCTTCATTTATGATGACATGAATTATTATTTGATGACCATTATTTCTCCTCATACTGACAAGACTTTCAACTGTTCTGTTGAGCAAAGAAATCAGGTATGAGCGAGAAAAAGTGCTGACAACAAAGCCTGAGATGCAAAGTCCCTTATGGGTGTTGCAGTGCGGCACAGTAAATGATGAGTATGTAAATGCATGCAATCCGAAGTTCAGTAAAAAAACAAAAAAAATCCCACAATGATATCTAGCTGTAACGTCTTTATCTTCTTTATGGTTTCAAAATTTGCTCACTAATTCTCTCTTATGACTATATCTATACCAGGATACTACAACTGTCAAAGTTCATTTTAACAAAGTCATTTTAACGCCACTAACCACAAACACACTTGATCTTTCGGAGGTTGTAGTAGGCTCAGTTTTAGTGTTTAGTGAGTGTAGACACACTACAAAACCTAAGGAATTAAATTGTGCCAAGCAGATCATAATGCTTGGAACTTGTGCAAAGGAAAGACTGGCCATTTTCAAAGGGGTCCCTTGACCTCTGACCTCAAGATATGTGAATATAAATGGGTTCTATGGGTACCCATGAGTCTCCCCGCATTTAAAGACATGCCCACTTTATGATAACCACATGCAGTTTGGGGCAAGTCATAGTGAAGTCAGCACACTGACACACTGACAGCTGTTGTTGCCTGTGATTTGCGCATATTATTTATGATACATGCAGTACCTGTGAGGGTTTCTGGACAATATGTGTCATTGCTGTAAATATACTGTGTGTGTGTGTGTGTGTGTGTGTGTGTGTGTGTGTGTGTGATTTTATATATACACATTTGCATAAAGCAAGTATATTAGCCCTTTAAGGTATATATTTGAACAGATGAAAAAATGTGTGATTAAATTGCGGTAAATCATGGACAATCATGCGATTTCCCTTCAGTATATCCTTCCAGCATTACAAAGAACAGCATGTTTTCTTAGGAAAATGGTGATGGTATATATGTAATGTTAAATACATGTAATGTAAATATAATTTGCATGCCAATAAAACAGGTATAGTCAGGCAAACAAACATCAAGGAGCCCAAAAGCAACAAAAAAATGATGGATGGATTAGATACACAGACAAACTGAAACTCAAATGTTCACACACGCGCACACACACACACACACACACACACACACACACACACACACACACACACACACACACACACACACACACGCACACACACACGCACACACACACGCACACACACACACACACACACACACGTGCAATGGTTACATACTCGGAGTTGGAGGGTGTGACGGAGGATAGTTCCCTCTAAGGCATGGATCCACTTCTCCCGCTCGTCTGCATCTCGGGCTGAGGGCAGAAGCACACAGACACACCCAGTGAGCCACGTTTTCCACACAGATACCATCAGTAGCCATTACACTCATGTTACACACTAATGAAACCAGGACATGACGCTGAAATGACTGAAATGACAACTGGTGACGCGGTGATGGCCGCTGTGTCTAGAAATGAAAGTTTGTTTTTTAATATATATACCTTTTATGTAATTCTGCTTAACCTCATAATCACGGCTTAGTCTCCAATCATGTACATGCAGTTTAACAAACAAGACAACAATCATACGCTTTATTTGTATAGCCCATTGTACATATTAGAGAGGCAAATATTGTGCTTTCTAGCTGACCTAAACAAGACAATAAAAAAATAAACAGATTTCAATGGTTACACAACCTCCTGGATGAAAATTGATATCTGGAGATTTTATGGCAGATACCAATAAATTGTTTGATATTTTAAGTTGCTGCGTTTGGCCAAGAAACAGTCCAGCACATGATCCTGGACAGAAATGGGTTAGTTGTTTCCCTGTTTTCAGTCTCTAAGCTAAACTAAGCTAACCGTCTCCTGACTGTAGCTTCACGTTTATTGTAGGCCCTGTTCAGACCTGGTGTTAACATACGTCCTCAGTGATCAGATCACAAGTGGACAGCTCTAAGTACAGGTGTGAACGCACTCAAGATGCATTGAGATCAGATCTTTCAGACCACATTCAGAGGTGGTCACATATGGTCCATTCTTTTAACAGTGTGCATGCGAATGTGTGCTGGGCCACATTAAGGATCACCTAGGATCCGCTGGGATCCACTGGGATCTGCACTCCTCAGGTGAATAGACAGGCAGGCTGCCTCGCAACATGGAAACTGCCACTGTGCTCTACTGTATCCTGTGGGTACAACTGTATTTTATTAAAATACATCTTATCTATAGGCTACATAGTCTACAGACTATTGGATTAGGCACGGGAAGTGCATTATCATCATACTGTTGGAGATATGTCGGTATTTTTGCTCCGCTGCTTTGCACAGAGCTGACACCTGCCCAACTGCATACTCGCTCACTCTCATCCCCGTCTCTCTGAAGCTCTGTACCTGCTGTTGTCTGGCAAAAGCAGTGGTGGTGTGGAGGTCCCCGGGGAACCAAACCTATATTTTGATGTTATAAAAATGTTAATAAAATGTACCCAAATTCATGAATATGTAGGATATCACTACTGACATTCCTGTAATATGATGTCACAATGTCTGCTGTATTGGCCATGTGTATACTACGTGTTTATTTTCATATAGAGCAGGGAAGTGAGATCAGATCACAGGCAGTCACTGGAAATGCATGAGGAGACTCAGGTGTAATACCAGGTGTGAACAGACATACATCAACACTCAGAATCTGACCGAGCACTCACTCAAATAATTCCACTTTTGATACACAGCCTTATGTATATGACAGTGATGAGGGACTCAATACTCGTATGATCACATTAAAAATGAGGAGTTAAAGCTCCTTCAGAGTGGTGAGGCAGTACTGAGTCTCGCCTGTTTTGTTTTGTTTTTTTTCCACATGGAGCCTTAGGGGTCGAGGCGTGAAATGGAGCCAGGCGAGGCTGCAACCTCAGAGCAAAGACAGAGAACAAACAGACTGCTAGTGACATTAAACAAGCCAACACAGGCTCTGACACGTGCAACACACACAGACTGCAGAAGGCACACATACACTTTATGGTGACATACAGAGATACAGTATTTTGTCATCCTCCAACGTACGGTCAGGTTGTAGCAGGTATGCAAGTGTTGTATGTTTTCACAGACCGTATTTCAGTTCCTGCATGGAAAATAGGTTTACTTCTGCTTTGGCATGTGGATAATGGCCACCAGAGCTAAAAAAACTATACCTCTAAAAGTTGTGAGAGAAGGACTTAATAAGATATATGCGATTGAATTAGCTGGCAAACTGTATCCTGTGTAAAAGTCATTTTTCACTGAGCTGGAAACATGACAGTAGCACAGATGAATGGCAGTGCTACAGCAGAGGCTGGGCAGTGCTACAGCAGAAAAGCTTTTAAAGACATTAAAAGGCAGCCAAGGCTCAGGCCAATCCACTCAGACAGCGCCTCACTGGCCTCTCACTTTCCCCTCAGCCAAACAGACTCTCCAAACGAACACATTACTGCAGCTAATGTTGTTTCGCTCTATTCATGACAGAGGAGAGGTAGTAGTCGCGGCAGGGCCATTCAACAAAAACAAATACTCCAACTGTATGAACGGTGAAGCAAGTCCAGTCTTTGTCCTAGTTCACGGCTCACATGTACACTATGATTTTTATACCTTGGAAGGTAAGATAAGTAGTCAGCTTAGCAGGTCTACAGTGTTAGCCTGTCAGACAGTTGGCCAGTCACATGAGGCAAAATACTGCAAGTCATGACAGTGGAACCTCCGTTGTTAATCTGCAGACTTACACATTAAATCTGTCCTCCGAACATTTAGATTTGTCTTGATAAACACAAAGGGGAGGCGGACAAGCCAAAGTTAGAGGAATGGATAGGATATAGGATAAGATATGGGTATGATTCACAACTACCTGACCACCGCTTTACCACAGTAGAGCAGATACCCGCTACCTGGTCAGGCTGGTCTCATACACTGTTCCAAACTAGACCTACAAAAAGCAATGCACTATAATTTGTACATATCCCACAAAATCTATTTGCGTGTAATTAATGTAATCCTGAACCAGAACATATAAATAGTGTAGTAAGCCACATAGGGAGGAGGACAGGGTGGATGGGTGGGTCAAATAAATACTGGACTTTCACCCAGGAGACTGGTATCCTTGTGAAACCAGAATTCAATGTTGATTTGTCACTGAAATTACATACTTGCATAACGCCACTACCAAAGTTATTTAAAGCCTTTAAATCTCTTCCTAAACCTAACCAAGTTGTTTAATTGCCTAATCCTAACCGAGTCGATCTTTACCTAAGCTTACCTAAGTTGCTTTCTCACCTAAACCTAAGGAAGGTGTTTCCTGAGAAGACAGAAGTTTATTTTGAAAAGACTGTATGCATGTAACAAGCATAAATGAGTATGTGTTGTGGTGCTAAGCAAAGTTGGTGGTGCTAAGAACACAAAGTCTTTTAAATCATAAAGTGAACACATAAAATATACCAGAAAGAATGGACAATGTTTATATAAGGGTTAAAAGATAGCTTGGATATGTATCTTTCATTTATCCTCTTTATCAGGTGATAAGACATTCAGAGATTTTCCCTGTTTCTGAGTTCACAGTGAAAATACTTGGAGGTGTTTTACAATGAAAAGGGTGCAAAGGGTTTGTTACGCGCCATTTTACAGCTAATTTTATAGAGGATCAAAAGGGGCAAAAGTCTAACAGTCACTGACTTCACATTGTTTTCCCTATAATTGCAAAAACCTGACGTTAACACACTCCTGAGTTTTATGATGCCGTTTCAAGCTTGTAAGAGTGTAACACAGTTTCAAGGCCCAGCTACTAAGTTGTGTCATAACAGTGGAAGGTGTGGTGCTGACTAAACCCTGTAACCATCGGCTCTGATGCTTCTCTGCTAGAGCAAAAATACAGCAAGCCTATTAGAAGTGGCGATGGGTGATGATTCAATGTGATATTTTATCATCTTTCAGTGGAACTGTATCATGATGAAACCATACTGTATATTGAAATATTGTTACACACAAGAACCTACTGACTCAAATTTCTCAGAAAGTCTAATCAAACTCAGTTAATTGAAACTATTGTCTTAATCTGATTACTCTGTACTTGTGTGGAAGAATGTAAACATGGTCAGTGTCTACCAGGAAATATTTATTCATTTTTTCTCTGTTCATTGTGTTCACTTTACACTTACGTTCTTAATTATATGAGAAAATACTTTTCATTTGTCAAGTATATTATATAATTCACACAGGAGTATTACAAATAGGTTTTACCATGTTGTTATGTCATACAGACTATTTTTTATAAACCAGAAAAAAATGCTATATTGTGATAGACTGTATATCATTATCGAGATATGAAATGACCTATATTGAGATAGAATATTTTGGCAATATCGCCCAGGCATAATTAGAAAAACAAGAACATACAGGAAGTACTGTACCTCACACCAATACACTCCAACCTAGATCCTGGCAGATACTGGATCAAGACCCATGACAGATACCAAGTGAGCTGCTGAGTCTGACAATAAGACACTTGGATACTGATGTCAAATAAAAGCCACACACACAGCCGGTACAGAGAAGAAGCTGATGATGCCCACATTGACAGGGGAGGTCACTTCATACCCAGCATGGGGAACTGATGCCAGACTAATTCATTTCCAATATGTGTTGGTGTCACTTGATCATGATACAACCCCTCTCACCACCACCGAATGGCAAAACAAACCTGCTACCGCTGATACAACAAGTAAAGCCGCGATACCAAGAGGAAAACCAACTAATACCTTAAACAATATGAAGTGAAGGTCATCAGAATCAAGTTATCTGTGTGACGCACAGTAAACTAAACCACCATAAAGACACAGGACATACTATGCACAAAACCACAATCACATATCCATGTTTTGGAACCAGGATTTGTGTCTCACTGAACTGCAGTGATGCTCTTCTCTTTACCTTCCAGCATGTCAAAACTTCTACCTTAACCATTTCTCAAACTATTCATGCAGTCAAAGGCTCAACAGCTCTTTTGCTTTTCAATGCATGTTGCCCTTCTGAGTGCCCCCAGCAGATGCTGAATATTTGTGTGTTTGTCAGTCAGGAGGAAGTGGCCAACTTCCACGTATGGTAATATCATGTGTATGCCCTCTGTTCTGTCATGTTTCAAGTATTTCTTTGCCATGTTTGCCTTTTTTACATAACTAAAACTAAACAACTAAAGTAAAGAACTGAGTGGAAATGAGGGGAGTCAGAACAGACTTAATCCAAGGACATTGCTGCATCTTAAACCTCTTGGCTCGCAGAACGCCTCTTATATTTAATTTTTATTTATTCTGTAACTTCATTCTGAAAATGCAATGAAAAACAGTGTTATTACACCAATATATTGGCATACTGCTGACATCAGCTTATATGCACATGAAAAGTAGTCAGTATTATTTTATGCTGATTCTTGGTCGACTCTAAATCGAGCCACTTTGTGATTGATGTTTCTAATAATATGTCACTTCAAACTACTACTGCCAAATTATTAGAGCTGTCCTGGACCAAAGAAATTTAGTTGACTAAAACTCACACGATTTTGTCGACTAATCAATTAGTTGATTTAACGGACAGATCTGTAAAACTGACTTTCTCCACAAAGAATCACACAAACACACTTTAAATCTTGTGTTTACCCGAGATGTGCTCATAAGTTTGTTGCAAATACCTCATTCAGTGTAAAAATAATAACTAATGAACTCAAGAAATCTCAGTTTACTAAACCCAAAACAACTAATTAGTCAGCTAATTGATGAAGACGGGGCAGCCCAACATATTAGTTACAATAAAAATATTGGGGCCATGGACAAGTGTGGAAAACTTTTCCAGTTTTCAGTTATTGGTACATAATTAATTCTTCTGTAATTGTTTCTTCAGCAGGTTATTAACCAGACAACCATTTTCTGCTCCACTGATTTTACATTTCTCCAGATACTCTTCTGTTTCTAACTTACATCCTGCAGACTGTTTTAGAAAGCTTGAGTTTGGGAATTAAATGAAGATATTGGTAGTTACAGTCACCTAGACGGCAGAAAATGACAGAGAGATGGTGCTAATACACAATTACAACAGCTAGCGTGGTAGTACAATTACCACAAATACAGTAGACAGTCAGATATCATGTCCAGGCAAATTAACACACTAACACCAGTAATTCTTAACTCAAGGATTTTTCTCCTATCTAAGAGGTCAGGGTGTCCAATCACAAAGACTTCCCTTTACAATGCTCGGCCTCTCCCTATAATGCTGCTCCTCCTTTCTCCAAAAGGCCTCAGTGAATTATTCATCCCTCCCTTCTTCTCCTCTCTTTCCTCTTGCCATCTTCAGACAAGCTGATGAAATGTTTCAGCACATGCTCCAGTAGGAGGGCGGAGGGTCGCTTGCACGGGATTGCAGCCTGTCAATAAAGTGGCATCTACCAAAATGTGGCGTGAAGTGAATGCACGCTTTCTGAGGTCAGTGAAGTAATATTGTTTATTTAATCTATGATTTAGCTCCTGCCTGATCTGCACTTGTGTACGTGGTTAGAAACATGTTGCCAAGTTCACATGCAGTCCTGAAAGAACACACTTTAAACAAAATAATAATGACCAAAGTGGGAAAGAGATGACAGCAGACAGTGCAGGTGACAACGGGTAGACACAAGACAAGAGCGTGAGGTGGTCTCTCATCCTGAACTGATGGTCCTGGCGGTCAGGGCGGCCTGACAAAGAGGAAGGAGAGGCCGAGAGATTGATAGCTACTGTAGATAAGAGGGGGAACGAGAAAAAGGGAAAGCTAAAGGGCTCTCAGGCAACTCTGATGCACTGCCGGGGGATATGGGCCGATGAATAATGGATGCACCTCTAAATAGAAAGACATCACAGAGCTAGCAGTTGCCGGCCAGCTCAGAACTACACTTCAACCCGTGACATGGACTGTCCCGTAAGGGGAAGTATGACGGCTCAGTCCTGGAAATTATTTTACACCATAACATGATGCATGTCAGCAGATGTCGTGGTCATAGGACATCTAAATTAAAATGGTATACGTCTTAACACCTGTCTTTACCTCTTGGCGGGGAGGCATGACCCATCAAACAGTCCATACCTTACCCACACACCAGTCCACACATATTATAATAATATATAAATGGACACATTCAGACACCGCTGTGAATCCCTGGAGACTGATTGCATAACATGCTCAGACCAGGATCGTTTTACAGCAACAGAGAGATCGTCTCCCACCCAACATCCTGTGCATCTCTTGATATCCACACTGATGTGCTGTATCTCACGCTCAGGACACATTTAGTGCTATTTTTCTCCAGTGGTGATGTGAGATGGTACAACATTCCTCTAGGTATCTGGAGACACTTCACTGATTTCTCTCAAACAAAAAGATGATCATGGTGGTCACGATGTGCTGCGAAGATTCAGATTGCCCTGTGCAAGGATATGCTGCTTCCAAAGATAATAACTTATTCCAATACGGCTGATTTGGCTGAACTGAAATAGTACAACTGTCTCATTGCTAAGAAATGTTTAACTGTAATATGATCTTTACAAATTCTAATACCTCGTAGTACTGCATCCTCATATTTACTACACGTTGTTTGTATCGTCTTTGTTTATCTATGTTGCCTTTTCATGCCTGTTTGACTGCACTAATGAAGGTTTTTGACTCATTAAATTACAATAATTTTGCATACATTGCTGCTGCTTGCCTTTTCTCTGATGTAGAAGTTTTTCAGACGAGAGCTTCATAGATTAATCGATTAGCTTTGACATACTTTATTGTCTACTTTTTGGGGACAAAAGGCAGAAACTTGTCTTTGGTTCGCATGTGCAAAAACTGCAATCAAAAGAGTACATTAAAACAGCCCATCACATCCACACAAGACACATCAAAACACAACACACCAACAGAAGTTTCATTAAAAAGGAGCACCACTTGCCGGGACTGAATGAAGGTTAAATAAATAGGTATAAAAGTGCTGTGTGCTGAGGTAGCAGGCTGGCTTCAGAAAGTGGCTTTCCTCACAGATTGTGATACTTTATAGCAAAAGGGACAAACAATTTTTAAAGATGTTTTAGTTGTCAACTATTAAGTTAATGGCCAACTATTTTGATATTTGATTATTCAGTTTGAGTAATTTTATGTTAAAATTCTCTGATTCCAGCTAAAATGGGAATACTTTCTGGTTTCTTTACCCCTCTTTGACAGTAAACTGAATATATTGAGTTGTGGACAAAACAAGACATTTGAGGACGCCATCTTGATTTTTCAACATTTTTTGACATATCATAGACCAAACAACTAATTGATTCATCAAGAAAATAATCGATAGATTAATCGTCCTCTCTAAGACTCAGGTAATTCAGATAATATCCACCAATAACTGAACATACAGCTGACAGCTGACGCCAGTCTAGTCTGGCACAGAAAATTCCAGAAAGACCATGACATTTGAGCTACCATTGGCAGACACAGCAAAAGCAGTGAAGAGCAGAACAAACAAACAGCAGTAACAACAAACATCCTTTTGTAAACACACCTAATCATGAGTGATTCAGGACACTGCACACACTCCTCTCTCCTTAATAACTCCTCACAGCCGGCAGCCACTAATCAGTCTGATTCACAGCTGTCCTTGAGCCTCGATAACAACCCGACGGCTACACAACGTACTGCTCCACCCCGACTGCACACACCAGAAGACAAACAAACAATGCTTCCTCTCGATCCTTTTTGCCGGGGACTGGCATGCATGTGGACCATGAGACGAGCACGGTTTTCTCCTTACCCTTCCGTTTGTAGAACCACAGCATACAGCTTCGGAACACAGACATGGGAGAGGGCATGGAGGAGGTGAGAGGGGCGGGGGGCCCATGGACTGTGGCTGGTGACCCTCGAGAAGGAGGTGAAGGGGGGGGGGGGGGTTAGGTGCTGGCAGGGGCGGGGAATGGATACAAATGGAGAGATGGAAGGACAGAGATGACGGAAAGGTGGCGAAGGTTAGTGAAAGACCTGCCGGAGTGAAAGTGTTAAAAAAAGAGTGTCTGCGGTGTACTGGACTGGACAGCTCCCTGTCAAAAAAGAGGGAAGGGATGGCAGGACGGGAGGGGGGTGATGCTGTAGCTGGGAGCCAATCCTGTCCCTATGGGGTGACCGGTTGGTAGATAGCGAACGGCAGTGGCAGCAGCGGTGCAGCGAAGGGCGAACAGCAATCAGAAGAGACCTGAGCTCAGCTTCCAGCTCAGCAGTATTCCCTTAATATTCCCAGAGGCTCAACTGCAGAGACACACAAGCAGCAATCTTCCTCCTCAGCCACAGTCAGGAGGGCCACGGGGGGAAAAATGCCTTACTTGCTCCTTCTGTTCCAGAGGAATCTGTCTAGCTTGCAGTGGAACAAATCTTGTTTATCTACAGAAATACGCGTCAGTCCAACTTCGCAGAGCTTGAAGAGGTTCCACGGAAAAGAAGGGAGAAAAACAGCTCAAACGTACGCAGCACGCTTTGACACTGTGTGGATGCCTGTGTGCATGTGTTTCCTGGCATTAGAGCAGACCAATCCAAGTCTTTAAAAAGGCAGGGAGGCAAAGAGAGAGAGAGGAAGGAAGAGAGGGAGGGAGAAGGAGAGAGAGAGAGAGAGAGAGAGAGAGAGAGAGAGCAAATGAACAGCAGGGATGGATGCAGAAGAGATCAATCTGTGATGGCAGTACAGAGAAGAGGGGGCATAATGAGAGCAAAATGAGAAGAGGGGCATCTCACCTTGGAAATGGAAAGTCTTCTGGTCCACAGTGATGGTGAATGTGCTGTCGTCCTCGTCATCAATGCCGATCACAGCTCCCTGGGCAAACAGAGAGAGAGGTGGAAAAAGCAGGCAGTCAGACAGCGGGACACGTCATACTCCACTTTCCATTTCCATCCTCATGCCCTCCACATGTTCCAGCAACCGCTGACTGGCTCTCCTTCATAAATTACCCTCAGCATCTCACTCTCTCCCCTACAAAAGCTCCATCTCCTCTCGCCTTATCGTGTCTTACTCACATTCACTCTGTGTTTCTCTCTCTCTCACACACACACACACACACACACACACACATGCAAGTGCAGCCTTTTGGAACATGCAGGGAAGAAGGGAGGGGAGGAGGAGGTGGGATTTGGGAGAGCGAAGGAGGAGAAAAGAAGGGTGGAGAGAAAGACACCGGGGACCAGCAGCTAGCAGCTGAGCCGACGGGACAGAAAAAAACAAAACAAAACACAGAACTGTAGAGAAAGCTGGGACATCTGCTCCTAGCAACCGAAACAGGGCGTGGGACTGAGAGTTACAGCTTAAAAACAAAAACATAAAGTCCTTTGTGTTAGAACATTTTCTTCTTAGCGTATTTGGGCAGACTAATGGATTTTTAGCATATGAAATGAAATGTACAGCTGCAAGAAAAAGTATGTGAATTGGGATTACATGGATTTCTGTATAAATTGGTCATAAAATGTGTTCTGATCTTCATCTAAGTCACAACAACAGACAGTCTGCCTAAACTAATACCGCACAAAAAATTATGTTTTCATGTTTTTATTGAACACGTGGACATTCACAGTGCAGGGTGGAAAAAGTATGTGAACCCCTAGGCTAATGACTTCTCAAAGAGCTAATTGGAGCCAGAAGGCAGCCGACCTGGAGTCCAATCAAGACTGGAGGTGTTGGTTAAAGCTGTCCTGCCCATACAGTGTGTGGCTTGGGGGGACAATCATTTGTGCATATAATATTTGTAAGTAATAATATTTGTTCTCTATTTGTATGTTTCTGTATACCTCCCAATGAATTATTATGGAAAGAAAAGAACATTTTCTTAGTCTTTTTATAAAACAGGTTTTCATGAGACAGTCACACACCACGTGACGACAATAAGCACGATAACAAGCACGTCCGCAGAGCGTAGTTAGTTATCTCAGAAAACTCAAAGAAATACCAGTAAGAGCTCTGGTATGTATAGTATCTTGTGATGTGTTATAGTAATGAGGCTCAACAAATTAACCCAAGATCCATGTTCTCAGAAGTGACCCCGTGCTTTTTTTTTTTTCTGAACATCCCAAGATATCTTATAGGAAAGGCCCCAACTATCAGAGAGTCGGTCTATAGTTAGCCGAGGGAAAATGAATGGTTGAAAAGACGACTAACGTAACTAATAGAAACTCGTACTGTTACTCTCCTTCTAAATGTTTCTACACTGGACGTAAAAAAAGGAGTCTCAAGGGCTGAGTAAGTAAATATAATGATAGTCTTTTGATTGTGGAAGGAGTAGAATACAGTAAACAGTCCGTCACACGAGGTGATGACCGCTGCAGAGGGGAAAAGGAAAGCTATTGGATTTAAAATTTAATACCTTATATTCAGATCTACATGAAGAAACTAACCCTCTTTGCTAACAGTGTTCACGGCTGCAAGTATAGTATAGTAGTAGTAAGGGCTGCCCTCAACCAGAAGACTGTAAACCTGAGTTTCTCCACACAGATTCCTAGAAAAGCACCACTTTAAATCTTGTATTTACCAGAGATGTGTTCAATAAGTTCGACTAAAGACATCTTAGTCGACCGAGACAAAATCGAGCGACTAATCGGCTTCGAGAGCGCAACCCTAGCAGTAGTTTCGCCGCCCTGATCTATTACCCTGTCAGGCTCAAACCAGTCAGCATTTTAAACCACTAATATGGCAAACAGTTTTCCTCGCTCAGCAGAAGAAAGTTACATATATAACACCATCAAAATCACATCATTTTAATCCCAGCAAATGTAACAAATCCTGAAGGAACACTCTTTCACTGCTTGTCGGGTGTGGTCAGATGTTTTTGTTGGGAAGTTCTTGACATGGTGAGTCAAGTTATGGATTCTGGGTATTTATCCAAATGATTTTATCACTAAGAAGAATGACCGTACACTAATAGACTTGTGTCTCTTACAAGCTAAGAGAGCAATAGGGAAACCAAGTATGAATCAATATATTAAAACTAACTTACATTACTAAAAGAAAGCTAGTTGTTGAGGAGATTTATGGAGTTTTTGGAACTAAATGTTGGTGATAATTAATGAATGTAAGAAAGACTATAGAATTGGAGTAGCCCATGTGTCCATTAATAATCCATTACACTACAATTTATCTTACATCTGTGAATTTATCTCTGTTTCAGTTACTGTGTTATATTTCTTTACCTATCAATTCGATTGTGTACTGTGCTTGCTACCAAGACTGACCAAATTACTGGGATATAATGTATGTTATAAGAGAAAAATCACAGTAAATACACTGAGGATTGTTTCTTTTTGCCAGCCAACAACGTATGGCCTCATAAATTACCACAAAGTTCTTTGACATAGTGTCACCAAAGACTGACACACAAAGGACATGACTTATTAAAGGCCATGAGGCAACTCTAAAGACTGAATAATTTGACGTCATTAAAAAATTAACTGCATCATGGCAATTGAAAATAATTCAAAACAAGCAGTATAACAACTACAATTCATTAATTAATTGGCAAGACAGTTATTTAAAACAAGACTATGCTGGTTTAGTGCAACAGCAGATAGATGCTGTGGGGAAAAAAAAAAATACTTGTGGTAAACTGAAAGTGACAGAGTCAGAGTCATGTGTGATACAGTGATCAGGGTTTGATACAAGCTACAATTTTCTTAAAAGGAAAAACAGCAAGGTTATTTACTCTTGCTAAGGCAAACTAATATTGTCAAAAATGCTGAAGTATCGATACATATAGATACTGAATATTTGTACGAGTTTCATTTCTCATTTTCCACAGTATCGATGCACAGGTACTTTCTGTCCGCTTTCTGTCCTCTATTCTCTTCAACAGGGAGTTGACACACACACACACACACACACACACACACACACACACACACACACACACACACACACACACACACACACACACACACACACACACAGCTATTTATCTTTTGATAAAAATCTAGTATTTTTTGCCTTCACTGATGTGTCAATTTTTCCCTGTGGTATCGAAAACAGTACTAAATCTTGATATTTTTCATGGTATTGTGTCAAAGTTAGAAATTCCAGTATTGTGGTATTATTCCAGTTTTTAATGATTTCACATTAAATAGTGTTTATCAAAGGGAAGTGAACATTTTCAATAGCCATTGTAATTCATAAGTTTTCAATAATTTTTTGGCTCCATGATGCATATCATCACATTATTGTATTATATATAAATTGTGTGACATTGAACAAAACCTAACTGAAACCTCTGCCCCATGACCGTGTGCTCATATATGACACTGGATCCTCTTTTCAGGTAGTTTCAGGAGACACTTCCTCCCCTCGGTGAGACCAGTGGAAACATTTTCAGGGTGCTCTGCAGTGCCTTTTGTCTCAACACTGGCGTGGTGGCATAAAACATGGCTTTCTTTCACTACTGCTTCTGTGAAAACTCACAAGAAACTTAACCTCCTTGACTTTGAAATCATCCATCTGACAAATAACACGCTTGATGTGCGTCTGAAAGGGTTAGGTCGGCCAAGGAACACATTCTGGCTTGGGAAGTGCTGCTTCAAGTTAACAGCTTTTAAAGATGGGACTTTGGATGAGGAAGAAAGCCCGGCCCTGCTTCACCTTTTACAAAAACTTCCTCAAAAAAGGAGAGAGAAACATGTTATCTTGAGTGTTTTAGAATTCATCAACTACGTCCAATGTATGTAATCCAACCTTTTAGATCTGTCCCTATGTTTTCAAGAAAAGAGAGCTCATTGTCTCAGCACTAATGTCAGCTCAGTCCTTTAAAAATCCTACAGCACGAGGAACCTTCGCCTCCTCTTCTTGTAAGTAGTAAACCTGGTTATTGTAGCAGAGCAACTGCTGCCATCTAGTGGACATTACTCAATACTGAAAACACATTTTAAAGGCAAATGCCTTTCCTGGGAGAGCTAAAAAAGTGGAGCGATTGGGGCTGTGGCTGTAGCAGCAGGAAACTACTGACACCTATTGAACAAGGTTATCAAATCAGGCAATTAATAAATCAGATGAAAAATACATAATAATGCGTATAGTGTACCAGCCTTTTAAGGTTCAGAAAGATTGCACTGACAGAGCAAACCTTGTCAGAAAGTCATACACAGGATGTGTTGTACTGCACTCTGGATGGACAACAATGGCCTGAACATGTGGAAACTCTGAATACCTGTTAAAGGAGGGCAGCAACTCGGCCAATCATGCAGATACATTTAGTTTATCAAAGATGTCAGCAATAGGATGGCCGTGATGCTGAGAATCTTACCCTGAGTCGCACGCAGCCTCGTCTAGATCCTCGCATCATCTTGTCCTTTGACTGTAAATCAACAACAGAACAAATAAGGAATTAATACAGTCAGTTCACAGGGCTAAGGGTAACTACATATAAACTACACTGTCAGGCAAGTACACCCTCAGAGTCTAATAAGAGTAGAGAGAAGACTCGTCCCTCTAAACTTACGGTTTGTATTTGAATGCAGCAGAGTTTTTATAAATCATAAAATAAAATAATGCAGAAAAAAAGAGAAAATTAGGTTAAAAATGATACACTGGATGACGGTACATGAGGTGACTGAAGTCATATCACTTGAACTTCAGTCAGACTCAAGCTACAATTTAATCTACTGTTAATGCATGTTATGATATTATAATGAGTCTTTATCCTATTAAGCTGACTCAGTTCAAAATAGAGCTGTCCAAAACGCCATTTTTAGGCTTCAAAGCTTTGGTGAGAAATATTCAAAGGTATTCAAAGATTAACGGTGACAGGCTGACATGTTCCTCTGTCTGTTTGTCTCCATGTCCCCGTCTCAGTGCCGGTGCTGCACTACTGTACATTCACTCACCTCTACATACAACAACATGTTTTGAACATTGATTAGCATGGCAGCAGTTGAAGCTGTCGAAGCATACCATCATTTTTACTGCCAATTAATCTGCTTATTTGATTATTTGCAAAATTAATAATTCTGTTGACAAAATGACAATGCCAATAACAATATCTCAGAACTAAATGTGACATATTCAAACTGCTTGTTTTGTCCAACCAACAGTCCAAAACTCAGACATTCAGTTTATCATCATGAAAGAAAGAAGAAAAACAGCAAATCGTCACATTCGAGACGCTGAAACCAGAAAGGTGATCAAAAATATTTGCAAGTGTTCTGTCAATTCACTAATCAATGTATTGTTTCAGCTGAATTTTATACAGCATATGAATTTCTCAAGTATATGTATAAAATTGCTACTAGACTGTTCATCTAATTGATAGAGTCAGGACTTTCTCTCCAGAGTACAGTCTGACTTTGGACTCAAAACTGGCTTCTTCACACCTCTGTATCAGTGGGGCTTTGCCCTGAAATGTACAGTAACTTGATGTTTATTCTCGCAGCTCACTAGGCCATCACATCATGCAGCTATCTAAACAAAACCCTCCTACAACTAGGGCTCAGGCTTTTACTTTACCTCCTCGCAAGAGTTACAGAAAAACTACAACTCTACTGACTATTGTACAAGTAAATGAGATTATTGAGTAGACAGCTCTTAGCGTTAGTTGTCATCTTCCCTACAAGTTGTTTCACAAACAGTAACACTGACAGCTTCTTGTCTGCTTTACTGTTGACGTTACTAACCAGAGCACGATGAATTCACTGACGTGGGATTTATCAGAAATCTAACAGCTAGCTAACTGTCTCCTCCCGCGGTGGTTCGTTAGCTATATAGCCAGCAAACCAACGAGTGTCGGGACTCTTATTTAACAACTTGAGGTAAATATCGTCTCTCAAACACATATAATTCAGTCTCGCCTTCGCTTCATGTTGTTAACTATTCACAATAATGTTTCGCCGAGTCGGTGTCTGTGTATTTCTGGTGTTAGCTTTACTAGCTAGCTACGTTAGCGGAAGTGTGGGGGGAAAAATAGTCACGCGATTCGTCAATTGGTGTTCGAGCACCGTTGCTATTGGCTAACGCACGGATCCGTCACCATAGAGACCTGCCTCTTTGTGCCAGCTGAGACTCCCAACTCCTGACAAACACAAGGCCCTTATCCCATTTGGGTTTGACAACCAGCGACAACTTCCACAATATAACCTCTTGGGCGGACCAGTTCAGCACCTACAAACCGTGGAAATGAACTTACCGTGTAGTATGACAGCAAGCCCGCATTGTAGTCCAAAACGAACCAACGGTACTGCCAACCTTTCATAACGTTGGTCCACTTGCTTAGCGGCCCCTCCATGATGGACGCCATCTTTACACTACGCTCCGGTCGGGGAGGAGTCGGATAAGGTGTGAGGCAGGCGTCACCGGCAGGATGCTGCTGCTGGTGAGGATGATGAGGATGAGGATGAGGATGATGAGGATGATGATGATGCGCCCCGTATCAGGGATGCTTCAGTTACCCCTTAGATCACATCAGAGAGGTTTTGAACTGTGTTTCACCTCCTGCAGCGAAATCCCCTAGGTCGTCCGTTGTGGGTGATTTACAGTGGAAAAAGGATTATTGTATTTTAAACAATTATTGAGTCAAAGTGAAAGAAGTATCCCTCGCGATTTTACCCTGATAAAAAATGTATTACAAAAAATGTAATAAATATATACTATACATGTGTTTTCTGTGATTCAGATCGAGAAACAATATTTCATTTGACTTTATTTTGGACATCTATATAAAAATGAGAACAAATGTACAGATTAATGTATTTGATGTGATGTTATATTCTGTGTTTTATGGGATAGATAGCAACATTACTTCCAGTGCATTCAAAAAGCCTTCAGACCCCTTCACTTTTTTCATATTTTATGTTGCAGCCTTACGCTAAAATCGTTTATTTTTCCCCCCAATCAATCTACACACAATACACCATATTGACAGAGCACCTTTTGCAGCAATTACAGCATTGAGTTTTCTTGGGTATGATGCGACAAGCTTTGCATACCTGGATTTGGGGATTTTTCTGCCATTCGTCTCAGCAGATCCTCTCAAGCTCTGTCAGGTTGGATGGAGACCGTCGGTGGACAGCCATTTTCAGGTTTCTCCAGAGATGTGAGATTGGGTTCAAATCAGGGCTCTGGCTGGACCACTTGAGGACATTCACAGAGTTGTCCCTAAGCCACTCCTGCGTTGTCTTGTCAGATTTCCTTCAATTTTGACCAGTCGCCCAGTCGCTGCCACTGAAAAACACCCCCAAAGCATGATGCTGCCACCACCATGCTTCACCACTGGGCTGGAACTGGGCAGGTGGCGAGCAGTGCCTTAGTAGACCTGGTTTCATCAGGCTGGAGAGTCTGGGTAAGTTCCACATCCACAAATTGAAATGGTGGGAATCCAAACCCTGGTTTCGTCGGTTTCTGGTTGAACTCAAGCAGTGTACATGAAAATGTCAAAAAACAAAAAGCAAAAAAGTCTCTCAATACTTTAAAGGACGCTTTCTTGAACTCTGAAAAGACTTAAACTGAATGGACAGTGAACTCTGGTATTTAATTTTTTTTGTTCGCTTCGTTTGTTTTAGAGAGCTGCAAGCTTTTTTTGTTTTACCCTGTTCAGCTATAGTGTCTTCAAAATATATGGAATTTTACAATCATATCTTGAAAGGCCATTTAAAAAGTGCAATATAAATAGAGTTTGATTGATTAATCTGAAAAACAACTAGTGACTACAGCTGTGCAACAAATGTGGTGCAGTTAAAAAGTACAATAATGAAATGTCAATAATCTGAAATGTAGTGGAGTAGAAGTAATATTCAGGTAATGTTCAAGTACCTCAAAACTGTACTTAAGCTACAATAACTGAGTAAATATACTGTATCCAGAGTTTGCTAGACATAATATAGTATAATAAAGGTCCCTGGGTTTGAACATATGGAAATAAAGAAAGTATCTTAAATTTTAGTTTTTGTTTATCCATTTAACTATGCCTCTGCTTACCATATTACATCGCACAGTTCATGTGTTTCCTGCTTTAAAATGTACAGTTTGCCCAGTTTTCTTACAATAACATGTAAACAATGTGCTTACAGATGACAATGATGTGCTTTTGCATGTTAATAATTGTTTAAAATTGTTTAAAGTGTTTGGAGGCGGACGAAAAATCAAAAACAAAACAGTATTCATCAATATCTTTATTATTTACAATAGGCTTAACACTGATAAGCAAAACTTCACAGTAATATAACGTGAGCTTTAAATTAAAAAAAAAAAAAAACACAAAATATATATTTTGTACAATAAAAAAGTTAATGTTAACATCTCTGCCATTTTTTTAAATCCCTGTTTAGATTCACATATTCCATTATGTTGTGTGTTGGTTTACATTGCACTCGTACAACTGAAGAAGTGGCCTTTGGTATAACGATGTGTACACGCGTTCTCCAGAGCTGCTCTCCAAAACTGAGACTGGAGACGAACAGAGTAACAGATATACAGGATAAATGCAGGAAACATAAATAAAGACAATGCAGAAGACTGATAATGAGAAGAAGCAGACATTTGTGGTCAGTTCAGATAAAAGATTTGCGGAAAAAACATTGGTACCAAATCAGTTTATTGACTCTGTAATTATTGATTGAATATCTACATGTTTTATTTCTTAAAATGTTTGATTCGGGGAGGGTTTTTTTTTCCTGATAAGGCTTTTTGGGGGAAACATGCCCCACAGAGATGCACTACAAATCAACAGAAACTTAAAGTTTGCTAAGAGACATATTTTTAGACATAACCTCTGAGGTGGTCAGATTATGAGATGACAGAGCAGCTTGGGTTTAGAGCAGCAGACTCGTGTGTCATTAGTTACAGAGGAAACATAACCAGGTGTGGCTGCACTAACAGTGTTAATAGCCACTAATAAATGGCCTTAGTATCTGAGCATCTAAATACATAATCTTCATAGACAAAGTGCACCTTTCGGTTTCAAGTTCTGACCATTAACCTCCAAATGACAGAAATACATTATGTAGTGATATTCATATCACAATCTCATGGCAAAGGAAAGAAAATGATGGACTTTAACATTGCCACAGCTGTGAATTCTTGCAGTGATACTGTGTGTACTGTACATTTGTTCACAAAAAGGCACCAAGATGATAGCTTTTTTTTTTTTTTTTCTTTCTTTCTTTCTTTTTGTCCATGTCATTCGAAACTCACAGTGAATAGAAATGTATCACAGTTTGTCTCAAAGGATCCCGTTTGGCAAGAACTTGGGCATTAATAATAATACTGACACACAACAACAGGAAATGATATGAAATGCATCACAACACAAGTTGACAAAAAAAAAAAAAATTTTACTTGGCAATCCATCAAGTGTCTTTGACATTTTGAAACGTTTCTGGACTTGCAGTGTTTACAGATTAGATTTTGTAGTTTTCAATCATATGCAACATGTGTCAGTGAACCAATGTGTCTGAGGCCTTATCCAGTGTACATTAAGATGTGAGCCAAAGCAAAGAAAGTTGTGGGAGTTGTGTGTGTGCTCAAAAAACAGAGCAGCTGTTTCTGGATTTAACCCATTTGTGCCCTCTGGGCTTGCACAATTGTCAAATCGTGGCTGAAAAGTGAGTTTTTCTTATTATACTATATCTAGTAGTTGGGCATGATATGATGGGATGACTGTTTTTGCACAAGACCCCATTATATTGAAGGAAAAAACAGTATTCCCATGTGCCAAAAATACTAGATATAGTACGATAAGAAAATGGCTCAGAAACTACAAGGAGCACAATCAAATATTTGGTTTCTATGAACTCATAAGTTGAATATCAAAGATATGCACACACGTACAGTGTAAAAAAAATCATTTGGAAAACATTTAATAAACAGTTAGCATTTTTCCTAATTTTTAAAAAATCATGACTATTAATAAAAATTTTCATGTGATCTAAAAATTTAAAAGCTGTCCGCTGTATGTCCGTACCAAATTTCAAGACTTTTGACCAATCAGAACAAATGCTCTGTCATTTTTAATTATCATACAAAATATATTTGGGCACAAATGGGTTAATTATTTAGTGTTACCAAAATTAGAAGTATGGGCCAATTAAAACAATATATAATAAATAATAATTAAAAAAAAAATGGCACCTTGAGAGATTAAAGAGTCGTGCAGATGAACATTTGACCCGGTTCAGACGGAAGAATAATACATTCATAAAGCAGATATTCAGATCTGGGTGGATGAGCCTCAGTAAATACATCTTTTCAGTCAAAAACATTGCTCTTTATGCTGTAACCACACATAAATCTTTTGTTTCCTGGATATGAAATAAATCAAATATTTACATAACTTTTTCTCTCAAAATAGGTCTGTGCTTTTAATAAAAGAAAACAAAAAACAGGAATAATTTAAAATTCAAGTTCATACATAGACATTCTAAAAATCATTTTTTTCTTTGAACCAAATAATGTACAAATCGCTCATGTGCTGAAGACATACTGCAGTTTGCTTGTTGAGAGATCAGTACTGTGTGATTGGTGTGTGAAGTAGGTCTCTGCATGTCGCAGTGTTCATACATGGAAGAATTTGAGGCACTGAGGACACGACAAGGCTACAGGGAATCCAGCACTGTCCATACTCAGAAGGACACTTATAGAAATACTGTCCCAGTTCACCTGCTCATGCGCTACCCTGTGCTCTCCCTCCTCTCTTTTAGGCTCCGTCATACAAGGAAGAAATGTAGTGTGCAAGGACATAAATACTGAAATGCTTTAGGAGACTGGGGGTTCCCCCCTCCATTAATGTGGCACTGTGTTAAGGTGTGAGTCGCATCACTGAAGCGAAGACAACAGCTGTGCATATGATAAGACGCCCCATGTTCATTCATCGTGTTTTTGAATTGTGGGGAATAAACAAAATAGATCCATATAAATCTTTTTTTTTTTTCTTTTTTAGACTTGATAAGCCTGTATTTGGTACTGCTGAAACGTACACTTAACGTTTCATTTGAGCTTATTTACATGCTTGTCAAATGCACACAACTTTGATCCCTTCAGTCTTTCTCAATGATCGCTTTGCGAGGATACGTGGGAATGTCTGCGTCAAAACAGCTAATTATTCTCAAAAACAAAGCTGTAATCTGGCAAAAACAGAAGCAGTTTTGGGGAGATTTATAATTTTATCACATTTGTCATCTACTTAAAAAAATACTGTCATGAAAATTAAATGAAAAAATAAGAAAAAAAAAACCATCAGCACACAAAAAAAGTGTCAAATTGAGACCACAAAACCTTGAATCATATTGAATCCTGATGTTGAGTCCAATCCTTTAGAATATAATGGCTTTAAAAAATGGCTTATGGTCACTCAGCTTCTAAAACACTGAGCAAAATACTCTACTGCAAAACACAGTACACTCAACTGATGATTCACGCATTTGCGAAGCACTGTTTGAGCTAAGTTGGTGAAAACAGCTGTCTAGTATTCTCAGTAAGGCTGGGCATGGCCGCCATCATTCTCGCTCATTATGCGACAGACTGACGGATAAGCAGAGTGACTTGACCTACTCTCTGGGCTGGCAACACACAGCTGATACACTCGACATTCATTTAACAAAGAGGCCTTTATCACAGCCCGGTGGAGACGTGGGGGCAAAACATTTCATGGTGTGACTTAAAACCACATTTAGTTTGGTATAAACATTTCTGAATATGTACAGGTCAGAGCAAAATTAGTGTCCACACTGGCATTTTCTGAAACAGTTGCTTGTAAACAGTAAAAAGAATAGATTTTGTAGTGATTTCTCTGAGGTACTGAGAGATGCATCTCATTTCGTCCCCCAAAAAGCTGTCAAAAGAACCAGAAAAATAAAAAAGGGAATATAAGTTGGGTAGTTAGGGGTGACGGTTGGTGTTGTCACAGTGGCTACCTCTGCACTACGTCACTAATCTCTTTAATACAGATGTGCAGGTTGTCCAGTACAGTGTTGGGCCCGACACCGCTCAGCCCGCCGCCTCCTGACGATGAGGCCCTCAGTTCCTGCAGGCTGAGCTCCAGCTTCCCCACTGCCTCTCGGAAGGCAAATTTGTTCCTCATCTGAGGGATGCAGTCCACGTAACCTGAGCAGTAGTCTAGCAGCTGGTGGCCGGCGTCCAGCACCTGGCTGCTGGAGGGGCTTTCGGAGCTGGCGTGGAGGGCGCTGCTCAGGCATTCGGCGCACTCCAGCAGGGCCTCGCGGCTAACTCGCTCCAGAGGCACCCTCTCCGCCTGCTGCCTGGTTCGCCGCAGTGCCACTTTGGAGCCGGCGGATGGTGCCGTGTGTGAGGAGGAAGAGGTGGCGGCGGCAGTTGTGGCGGCGCCGTTGGCCATTTTGGTGGGCGTCGTGTTGGTTGCGGTGGAGCAAGGTGAGGAAAAGGAGGAGGAAGATGCAGGAGGCACTTGTGGTGGTGGCACTGAGGGTCTCCCCGTCGTCGCTCCTCCTGACATTCGCCCTGACCTGTGACCTTTCAATGTGTCTCCGTTGACTTCCACAGGAGCTCCTCCTACCTGCTCCTCCCCGTCGCCGCTGTAGGAGTGTTGCAGGCTGCGCAGAGTCGGAGGGGGAGGAGGAGCACACTTGGGTTTTACAAGTCGTGGCCTGTCCCGTTCTGCTTGGTGCTCAGACAGCAGTTTGAAGCGGTTCCCCTGAGAGTCTAGCCCGACCAGGTGCACATCAGCTGGGCTGTGCTTCAGCGTGGGGGAGATCAGGACTGGAACTTTGTGGTTGTGAGTTGGTGCACCTGCTGCAGCTGATGAAGCACTCGAACTAGAAGTCTTAGAGGGAGATGGCCAACTTTGCTGCCTATCCAGTCCTCCCCCACTCTCCTCTCTGCCCTCCCTGACCCGAGACAGACTGTCCGATTCCCCCACCTCCCCCCCAACCCCTGGTGCCCTCACCCCTACAGCAGCACTCCTGGGTAATAGCTTGGCTTTGGGCCTTTCCCTGATTTGTGCCGTCCCCTCATCCATCCTCCTCAGCAGAGTCTCTGAGGGCCGTGCAGCCCCATTCTCTGGCTGGGAGGTGGTGGAGGCAGTTCTCTCTAGAGGGGGCTTAGCACTGCGGTTCCTGGGTAAAGTCAGAGCCATCCGTTCCAGGTCTGGCAACCCAGACGACATCGAGGAGGTAGAATTGGACCTAGGGAAGGGTTTCGGCCCTCCGGCTATACTTCCACCCTCCTCTGAAGAGGTTGTCTTTCCTGTCCGTAACCCCAGCGTCTTTTTGATGAGTCTAGGGGTAAAAAAACCCGCCAACCCACTCCAACTGCTGCCACTCGTCACCTGCGAAGCAAACCCCCCACCAGAGGGTTTCTGTCCAAAAGCAGCCCCACAGCAGCGTGACTGAGTCTGGGTGGGTTCTCCATGGGAGTGAGACGGAGAGGCAGAGAAGCCACCGAGGCTGTCCGACTGGGGCAGGGGAGGAGGAGCGCTGAAATCAGCGGTGGGCTCGTATTTCTTGTGAGGCTGCGTTTCCATCTCCCGGAAAGAGCTGCTCCTCTTGGGTGGCGTCGGGAGGTTCTGTTGGAGCTGAGAAGACGGCGAGGAGGAAGAAGAGGAAGATTTCTTCTTTATGAAGGAGCTAAAGAAGCCAGTCTTGCGGTCTCGTGTGAATGTTCCCATATCCTGTGCATCCTCTAAAAGGCTGCCAGGAGATTTATCTCGTGGCTGCTGTTTTCTTGGCAGAGCTGGGGAGCTGCCGGATCGGCCATCCCCTCCTAACAAGGTAGAAGCCCAGCCTGGAGAGAGAAGAGAGGGCTGGGTTAAAACAACGCAACAAAGCTGGGACGAACTCAGCACATCTTGCTTTGTTTAAAGGTCACTTAATACCTTGTAGGAAACAGGCAACAAAGTATTCTGCTCTGAATCCCTTTCGTCTCTAAATATACTTGCCTATACATTAATGTCACTCAATGCATCAGGCAATCTATCTAAAAGCTGTTCTTTCCCCATCAGGGACTCATGAGTAAGGAAAAAGCATTTCAGGAAAAGGGATGGAAAGTTTTCAGGACATGCCAGTCATGCACATGCAAACAATGATTTACAAGTTGCTCTTGTAAAAGATGGGATGACGAAGACACTTCGGGGACTCAATACAAGGAGGGCTGTTGTGTAACTTTACTTAAAGATGGAGATACATGTTAACAGCTGTGCTGTCCTATACAGAACGGTGGATAATCTTCTCTATTCAGGCAATGAATTAGGACTTATGAAGGAGAAAACAGCTAACTCTAACCCATTGTAACCACAAAAGTTATATGGAGTGAATAAGGGCAGTAATAGTTAACTCAGTACTTCTTACTTGACATGGTTCTCTTTGAATCAATAGGATTTGCATATAAATAAAATGCATATAAATGACAAATATTAGTACAATAACATTAGAAATTAACATTAAGTTGAAATCTTTGTGGCTTCATTATTATTATTATTATTATTATTATTATTATTATTATTAAACTACACTTGGTGATGTTTTATGAGTCTGGCCTCCTGCTTAATGACATTGTGAAATGATCAGCACTTTTATTGGACTTAATGAAAGCTACATTATTGGTGAATAATTATATTCATGGACCAAAACATGAAAGTTAAACAAAATGGCCACAGTGGCAGAAGAAGGTGGAAAATAGGAAGACAAAGACAGGGACTGTCTTCTTCACACATCACATAAACATAAACACGCAAATGAAACATTTTATTTTCAATATGATACAAATAAATAAGCAAAAACTGAAACGAGATGAGACAAGCAACAAGCAATATTGTGGAAATTTAATATTAGGGTTAGCAAATATTAATACATGCGTTACCAGCTATTGATAGGGGTATGGGAATGACAGCAATGCAACAAACAGGACAAGACAGAACATGAGTGAGATCTTCATTTCATCACAGAAAACAACTAGTTTCCATATATATACTATGTGTGAGACGACATGAACATGTAGATCACAACATGTACGTATTTATGTTGGATCACATGATAGATGAGCTGAAACTACATTTATAATGCTTGAGGAATAAATAAATTATTCACTCAACATAATAAATATTGGCTCGGTCTAATATGATCATATATTTGGTTAATGAAGGGCCGTTTTATTGAATGCAGTGGTCGTATGGTTGTAGTCTCACACATTAGTATTTTCACTCCATTGCCCCTCAGTACTACATGATGTTGGTAAAGATGGCAGACACGTTACTGCAGACAATGCAGTATTTCATTTCTTTTATTGTTGCTGTTGAAGGATTATTCTTGTGGATGAAATATGTATTCTGTGTGTATTTACAGTATATTTGATGGTTCTGTTACAGTTATGTTTTACTTTTATCTTCACCATCTTTTAATTGGTGGTGGATGACATGGACATGAGCACTTTCATAGAATCGTGAACCTTAGAAATCAAATACATCCAAGTGCTGAAACTGTTGTAATTCTAGGCCAGTGTATGGGGACTGTCAGTGTGAGACAGCACTGGATGATCGACCGGACGCCGGCACCAATGGTCAGTTGGGAAGGAAAATGACGGCCCTTCTTCTCAGGCGGCGGGCTTGCCGGCGCTGCAGTTCACTCTGTGGATTGGTGTTCTCTGGCATACCTGCAGAATCATAATGTGGTGCGTCTGACTGGTTGGTAGTGAGTTGGGCATGTCTGGCTGTACCTGAGTGACCATGCGTGCCGTGGTCAGGTCGTCCGTCGAGTCCGCCCTCAATGTTTTCCTTGTTTTCTGTGTGCTTGTGGAGTGTGCGAGATTTGGAAGGCAACAGGGGCATGTCGTGACCGAAAGGGTGCAGCGGTCCGCAGTGACCAGAGGAGGCCGTCTTACACAGCTCCTCTGCTACCTCTGCAATGTGCGAAAAAAATAAAAACTCAGTTAGGAGGTAATGACAATCTAAATTCAAACCAACATACAGACATCTGCTGGCCAAATAAACCATTCATTTACATGCATTACATGGTCAGGTATAAACTTTTATTTTCTAAATTTATTTTTTTTTCTTCTCTTACTATCCATATTTTATACACTCCAATGACACTTAATCTTAACAGGAATTAATGAAGTTTAATCTCATATCAGATTTTCTATCCATGACTTAAAGCAGCTAAATTGAACATGCAGCTCAGCTGTAAACATCAGTCTGTTCAACAATGTTAGAAGCCTGACAGATGAACACATACCTTCAGAGATACTGGAGTCATGGAACATTGTTTCAAAGGCTTGGTGGATTTCTGCAAACGAAGGCCGGTCCAACGGGCTCCACTGCCAGCCTGGTAGAGAGACAGATAAAGGGGCATGTTACTACTATAAAGTACTAGATTTGATGATTATATAGCCCCTTTCCCACTGGACAAGAAACCCACTAAAATCTGGCTTTTGTCTTCAGTAGGAATGGTTAAAATTGGCATTCATTTCCAGGACGAGTGATTCTGCTATAGTCACAGGTATCTATCGGCTCCAGCCCCGATCAGTAGTGATGCAAACATGACACCAGGGTGGAGTTTTTTAAACCCTTTCCGGTACGATGCTATGTGATGCGCATTGAAAACATATGTTTAACATATGAAACATACAGTTAATATGCTCTCCTCAAAGCCACCAGACTCCATTCACAGAAAGTGAAATTTAATCTCGCTGATTGTCATAAAGCACACATTCAAGTGCAACTACTTGGTGAATAAGTAAAAGGCGGGTAAATTAGCGACTACTCACATGCTCTCATGAGTTCATAGACTTTGGGTGGGCACCCCTCAGGCTGCTCCATGCGGTAACCTTTCTCCAGGAGGTCATAGACCTGAGACAGATCGATGCCAGGGTACGGAGACATGCCATAAGTGGCAATTTCCCACAGCAGCACTCCGAATGCTACAAGGAAGACATTTTTAGAGGATCAAACATTAGCCCATTGGAAATAAGCTGCAAGAGAGAAATGATAATGAATGTATGCTCACGAATGGCTCACCCCAGACATCAGACTTGATGGAGAAGGTGTTATATGCGAGGCTCTCTGGTGCAGTCCATTTGATGGGGAACTTAGCCCCTGCATGGGCAGTGTAGGTGTCACCAGTCATCAACCTGCTCAGGCCAAAGTCTGCAACCTTCACGACATGATTCTCCCCAACCAGGCAGTTCCTCGCTGCAAGATCCCTGAGAAAGGAATAGTGAAGGAAGTAGACGAGAGAGAAATAAGATTACGCTCGGATATGAGGTGGACAACTATGCAAGGCATGCATACACAGACAAACATGCCAATCCCCTTACCTGTGTATGAAGTTCTTCTTCTCCAGGTATTCCATGGCAGAGGAGATCTGTGTGGCCATGTACAGCAGCACCACAGCGTTCACCTCCTCCTTGTCACAATCTCTCAAGTAGTCCAACAGGTTGCCGTGTGGCATGTACTCTGTCACGATGTAGAATGGAGGCTCCAGCGTACATACGCCTGTGAGAGAGCCAGCAGTTAGAATACCGATGCCAACAATTGTGAAATGTGTCTGCCAAAGCCAGCTCAAGAGTTAATTCAGGTCAGATAATATTTTATGAAAATTGGTTTGGTTTTGCAGAGGCCCAGTAACACTATGGTGTTCGTAAATACTAACCTAGAAGCTGGACAAGGTTCGGGTGTTTAACCTCCTTCATAACTGCTGCTTCTTTCAGAAATTCTTCAACCTCCATGGTGTCCTCCTGTCATGGGAAACGGAAAAAGTGCAAAAAGAAAAGAAGAAGGAATTTTATCTGTGGGTTGGACAGACAGCAGCTGGGAACAAGTAACAAACAGCATCACATGTATTACATAAATCTGCCTGCAGGTGGCGATCTATAACCACTTTTACAATTCAGCTTCATACCATCAAGTACAGTTATGATAGGAGGGATGACTTCTTACCTTGAGTGTCTTGACAGCCACTGTGAGGTTGTACTTCTTCCACACTCCCACGTACACCTCTCCATACTGGCCTCCTCCCAGCTTGTGCTTCATGGTGATGTCTGTGCGCTCCATCTCCCATTTGTCATGGATGGGTGACACGCCGTACACTGTGGGCTTGTTGCATTTGGGTGCTGGGTAGTGCAGGGTGGTGACCAGGCCATCTGCTACAGTCGAGTGATGGTGGACGAGCTCAGCCAGGGTGGCGAAACGACTCTCAGACGTCACATACACCTGAGGGGTTGGGGCGGAAGAAGGAGGAGGATGAGGAGAGGAAGTCCTAACACCAACAACAGCATACAACACCACACAACTGGACCTTATGATCTTTAGTCTTGTGCCAGACAATAAAAAAAAAAAAAAAAAAAAGAGTATCGCAAATATGAATATGCCTCTACTAAACTCTACCTTTCCATCAGAGGCGGTGTTGATCCGGTAGTGGTAGACTCTTCCCTCATAGCGCAGAGAAATCGACAGCTGTCCAGGGCTGCTCTCGCTTTCCCGGACCAGGAAACTGCCATTGATGAGGGACGAGAGCAGGTACTCTGCGGCGCTGCGTGACACAGGCCCATGGTACCAGCTATGCTTCTCCAGACTGTTTACTGGTGTGATGTAGTTGGAGGGCACCCAACCCTGGCCGTTCTTGGAGCGCACTTCGCTCCACTCTCCATTCTGGTTATAGCCCAGCACACGCAGCTTCTCACCTGGACACAGGGAGGGACAACTTGTAAGACTTGATCTCATGGCAGTATAATCAGTGGCAGCATGGTGGTTAGGAAGATTAATAAGGTAAAAAAGCCACCATGTGTGCTGATAAATGCCCTTTAAAAAGAGACTACAGCTAATAAGTAGCTGAATAATCCTTGCAAACCACTTTGAAAAATGCCTAAAATTTAAAAGATAAAAATTCTCTAATCATGACTTTAAAGAGAAGGTGCTTGTATATTATGATTAAATATCTAACGCTGAGTACAAGATTTCATTAAGTTTCCTTTGAAATTCCTTAAAGAGACATTTATCAGGTCACAGCATTGGTCACCATGTCTTAATAACAGGTCACACACAGGGGAGAGGAGTCATGGATACGACATGCCTCTCATTGAAACTACATCAAAAGCTGCGGAACAATGATAGGGTTGGGAGAACTGCATATCTGTCATAGAGGGCTAGGCAAAACCAGGCATGTAGTGACATGGTCTCTTGTCTCTATCTCTGTCTGTGTATGACGTCAGCGCAGGAGACATGAGAGAGGAGAGTGGCTGATGTGCTTGAGACTGGAGGAGGAGGAGGGGACCCGTCGTAACAAACAGCACAGAATGAAGCAGTGATCAGTCCTGCTGGTCTGACGGATGATTGGAGAAACAGGGGAGGGAGGAGGAATTATCAGCCTACTTACCTCTGCACTTCCACCACACATCCTCTACACTGCCTTTTCTTCCTGTCCACATCTGCCTTTATCTCTCCCACCACTCAGACTCAAAGTTTTACACACAAAGTATCCCTTAACTCCTTGAAATCTTTCATTATCAAAAGATACTATTTAGTGGGCGTTCAGACCATAAACAGGTGTGTGTTATAACAACGCAAGGGGCTGCGATGGTGCGTGTTGCTTCAGATACCGGTGAGACAATGAAATTTGATCCAGGAAGTCCAGGTGTAGTAACAAAACACTGCACAGCAATTTATAATACTCACACAACTCTGGAAAGTTATCACGGTGGTTTCTTTCATCGCGAAGTAAACAGTAGAGATAAATAAATTACAAAGTTATCCTCCATTTCACACAGGGCTAGAGTGGATCTGAATGCTTTAGGCTATCATGACCTGGTTGAATGATGCCTTACACTGTGAGAAATCGCAGACATTTAACCACAGTAAGTCTAGTCAGTCAGACAACCATGGCCTGCTAACATGTAACCACTAACCAGAGCTGCATGTCAAGCTCTTAAAGCGAAACACTCTGTGCTACCAATCCACAGAGCTACATTAAACAGAGATGGTTATCCACATCCAGCCCACCAATCCATCAGTCTCCTCTGTGTCTGTAAGTCCTGTGGGAGTGGAAACACTGACTGCCTCCCTGCCTCACATTCAGAGCCATGTGTGCCTGAAGCCGGGCCCCGGTCTGGCCTAGCCTGGTCTGACCTGGCACAGAGCAGAGACAAAGATTAGCCCCAGACGTGAGCCTGCTACGTAGCTCTCTCTGATCAGCCTCTCGCCTGCTGTGCTCATCCACCTGTTATTATTGCAGTTGAACATATTCCATATTAATGCAGCATTAGAGGCATGCTGGGGTGTTTCCAAAGAGCAGGACAGATAGGAAAAGTGCAGCAGAGCATGGGAGTGCGCATGTGCTCGCATGTGGGTAGGAATCTCCGATTCACTCCATGAGTCAGGGTCTAAACATCATTTCCATCCCGGGCAGCTGCCATGGAAGTCTTAAAACGATGGATAATTAACACTCTGCCACGTTTAATGTTTTAGATTGGATGGGGACACAAGCTTGGCTGTCTCTGGATAATATTAAGAGGATATTTTAAGCTCTTTAAGCTGGTTGACCGATTAACTGCTGCTAATTGAGAGAGGAGGAGGTTCGGACTGAAGACAGTGTTTCACGAGAAATAGTGAAAAGATTAAGACATAGTATAAGTATCACTGGTATTCAAATCATTCTGTCTGCACAGGTTTCAGATAACGTTTCCTTACTACAAGCTCTGATATTATTTTTCAGTGGATGATAAGTATAAAAGCATTTGGCTCACAGTTGGTGTAACAGTGATGAGGAGTGTGTGGGCGAGTGTAAAAGAAAAAGCTTTAGGCTGGAGGTCAATCATATACCTGCTGATGTCACAACAGTATGCTCTATTGACACAAAGCATTCCTGAGGAATAACTACACTTTTACTCATCAAACATCCTTTCAGCTAGGAGTTGCTGACCTGCCAATCACAGGCACCGCCTCGAGGATTTTTACCCATGACTCTTCCCTGCATGTAAGGAAATCTCTCTGCTCTGTTGCAACAAATGTCAACAGTGATGCTGGGGAAGGCACGTCAAGTAGCTGATCCATGACCTTCAGTGATGATGCATGGAAGGAGTGTACAGGAGGGCAAGTCTCTCAAGTCTTCTTTCAGCACATAATACAACAAAATCTTCTTGTGTAAAATCTGAATTTGAATCAGAGAAAAAACAGACAGTACCAAGCTCTTGTTTACCTTTAGTGATGCTGAGCGTGTTGTCTCCGCTGGCGACAAAGTCATAAAGTGCAACGAAGAGGTTGGGGTCGCTCTCGGCCGCCCCCAGCAGGTTCTCTTTGGAGCTCCAGCGCACCGCCTCCGTCAGCGCTGCGGAGTCCAGCCCGAACGGCCGGTGGAGAGCTTCTGGAGGAAGATAAGGGGGCAAGGGTCAGGGAGAGAGAAGATAAAACCATAAGACAAATGTGACTGACGATGCAACAAAATTTGCACAGGTGTACAACAGTGGAGAAAAGCCTCAGTCGCAGACAGAAACCCATTACAATAAGTTGTTTTAAGTCAAATCCGCACAAACTGATTAGAAAAAGCTATTCAAGTACCATCCTGAGGGAAAAAGTACTTGGTTAGCAGCTGGGACAAGATGTCCTATAACCAAATGATACTGACTGCATTATAATCACAAGAGTCCATTTCGCAGATGGTCTACCTGTCTGTCCAGGCTGTTTGAACCCTGTGCGGAGATGACGGCCGTTTAGAGCCGTCCACTCTTCCTCAAAGCTGCTGCTTGCCTGGAGGCACCTCAAAAGCATTACTTCAACAAATCCACTCTCTGAAGAAGAACTGGCTACACACCGTGTCAAGCCCGAGTCAGGTAAGATCTGAGGTGGGAGTGGTTTTGTACGTGTATTATACGGAGAGCAAGAGGGAGGAGCTACAACATTCTCTCTTCACAAGATGTAGTGATTACCATAGCTACATAACACACACCCACAGACACACCATGAAGTAGTGCATGCATGGCTTACACGTACTACACTCAACAGCTGCTGCCAAAGTCGTTGCATGTCTGGACAGCTGCTGAGTGAGTGGGAGAGGAAGGTGGCGAAATGGAGGGATGAAGAATGGAGAATTATTGTACTGTAGTACAACCAACTTTAAAAAAAGGAAAAACTTTTATTTAGCATGGGTTTTCTTGACCCAAAAAAGGTGAAAGCAGTGACTCAAACATAGTAATTAACTTTGATTTATTCTTTTAAATGTACACACAATTCACAAGTCCTACATTTATAAAAGTGCTCTGTTTTGGTTAAGACGGAGTCAGAGAGGTGTTCATTTCACTCCATGGTTTGTAGTTTGTGGTATTGCATTATACTGAGCGGTGTTTATATTTTGTCCATGTGAGGAAAATATTTAAAAAATAACAGGGAAAGCCCTGTTACAAATGCCAAGACCATAAACAGAGGTGATGTGGCTGCATTATTTTAAATAACGGCTATATGTCTTGTACACATACAGCCCAAAATAAAACGTGGTTTGGCAGCGAGCTACATCGGCACAGACTAGTCATTATTTCTCTCTAATGACGTGGTCTTGAATCAGAGTCAGAATGCAACTAAATGGTTAAAGTTATGAAAATAATCACAGTGCTATGATTTGGAGAAGAGAAAGAGACAACATTGGGCACTTCTGAGGACAGCTAAAGGTCATCTTCCGGTTTTCAACATCTGCTGTCGCAACATGCTGCTACCACCTCCACATTCAGGCATTTAACAGGTTTGGCAAGGGAACTAGTTGATTCATAACAGTTTTTATGTAGTTCCAGTACAATAATGTAGATATTTGTCCTATGTCTATTAATAGAAGAGCCAACCAGTCTAACTAGGCCTGTCCTTGACTAAAGAAATTCTTCGTCGACTAACACATTTTATATAGACATATTTTATCGACAATTACTTAGTTTGTTTAAAATTGACATATCTGTGAAACTGAGTTTCCCCATCAAGACTCACACAACAGCACCACTTTAAATCTTGTGTTTAAATCGATCCAAAGGAAGCTTGTTTAAAATCAACTGTGATAAACACAAACGCAGCTGACTTTGAAAGCTGGACACTCAGAACTTAATATTTCTTCCAGATTTGTTTTTTAATATGAGAAATTAGGACCCAAACTTGATAAATGCTAGATGCTAGTCGACAAGAATGAATGCAGGCTTTTCATTCCAAGCGTCTGAGCCACTGGCATGACTTTATGCGATTAAACCATGTTAAATACTTCTTTTTTCATTAGAACAGTTTGCAAACTCAAACTACTGAGTGAAATCTGTGTGCCATAATTGCTCTGATCTGGTAAAGTTGGCAGAAATTCGTCAAGAAGCATTTCCCTTTGTTAGGCCACACCATGTGGCAGGCATATGCCATGCATGCGGATGAGAGCAGAGAGACTTACGTTGAAATCATCCCTCAATAATATATTTCTCCTTTGCCAAACAATTTAGCTCAATATTGTCTGGTCTGTCCATAGCTACACACACAGAGCTTGCCCACCTTTGCTCTGGACCAGCATTTAAGACATGACAAGATTTTTCGTCTCATAACAATGAAGATACAGTGTATGTCCCAGGTCTAGTAAAAGAACAATCAGCTAAACTCACAAACGACAAAAACAGCATTATGCAAACAAGCTAAAAGAAAGCTGGAGTATAATGTGATTAACACAAACACAAACTGGACTATCGTGTGAACGATCAAACACAGCTCAGGATTTAATATTTCTTCAAGATTTGGTTTGTGAGAATAATGCAGTTTTTTTTGCTCCAAGCATCTGAGACACTGGCACAACTTTATGTGATTATTAAACCATATTAAATACTTAATTTTCCCTTAGAGCAGTTTATGTCGGCCCATGCAGAGTGAAATCTGTGTGTCATTGCTGTAATCTGGCAAAATTGGCATAAATTCATCAAGAAATTTATCATTTTCCATTGTTAGTCCCCACCATGTGGCAGGCACATGCCATGCATGCAGATGAGAGCAGAGACATTTCTATTCAAATAACTCAATATCTTTCCTCTTTGCCAAACAACTTAGTTGAATATTGTCTAGTGTGTTCACAACGTTTGCCCACCTTTGTTCTGGACCAGCATGCACTGCAGCGCGGCACTGGCCGTGACCTGGCTCAGCCACAGTTCCCAGTACATCCTCTGCCCTGGTCTGGTCGGCTGCCAGTCCGAGTATCAAAAGAAACACAGATTTTCTCGATCCGCTGACTCTGAACACTTTTAAAGTCTCACTGTGTGTCTACGTAGACTGAAATGCACAAGTGTACATTCTCCTGGAGCACGAGCTGCTTCTCTAAACCATCTCCTTCACTGCACGAGTACAAATGTTGTACGTGAAGCGATTAGAGAGAGAGAGAGAGAGAGAGAGAGAGAGAGAGAGAGAGAGAGAGAGACCCCCCAGACAAAGTATTTACCCACGCTGTCCTTGGATCAAACCACCTAAACTTCTGAAGTTACAGTAGTGACTAGCAGCCTCCCGCTGGGAACTCCCTACTAGCTTTGATGTGGCCAAGGGGAGTCAAGGTTTCCAAGGTCCATCTGGAGAGCACACACATCCATGACTGATGGTCTCTGCGGTTTAACGCACTGTAAGGGATGGCAAAACGTGGCAGAGAGAGGGAGCGAGAAAAGCATGTGGTGGGGGGGCATGTATATACAGAGGTGGGGGGAGGGCAGGGTGTATGGTATGGAGGAAGGTTGAGTTGAATGTGACATGTGTGTATGTGCGGTGTGGTAGTGTGTGAGGCGCTGTGGCCAACAGCAGATGGCTGGTCTTGTTCCCCTAGGGCTGAGTGGGTGGGTGATGGGGTCCTATTGACCCACACTTTTCTTCTGTGCGTGTGTGTGTGTAAATGTGTGTAATGTGCATGACTACAACTGCTGCAGCCAGGCTGAGCCAACTGTCAGAGCTGCTCCTCTTACATAGCTACATATCACATCACTCCTCTCAGGAATGTTTTTAATGAAATACTGATATTATGCTACACACGTTTGTCAAAGGTCTCGAGCTGAGGAATCTCTATTCCAGTCATCCCACCCAAACAGAAACTCAATCACTGATTAGTCAAGTACCGTACTCCACGCCGCAAATCAAATAACCTAATTACATCGAATTGTTTTCATGGCATGATCTAGCTTCATTAAGTCGATCATATTTCTTAGAATCACTTCTAAATCCTTCTTATGCCTGAACGCTGAAGATGCTGTTCCACTTGGCCGAGCTCAGACCTCGTGTGTTGGATGGTTTGATTGAGGGAGCAGTTGGTCTGCATGGGGTATGTCGTGTGCCCGTCTGGGTACCTCAGAGTATGAGTGTGAGTGTGTGTGTGTGCATGTGTGTGTGTGTGTGCTGTGAAGTGAAGCACATGTGCGTCGTGAAGAAACGACGGCTTTGTGTTGAGTGGAGCAGAGAGGGTATTTGCAAGTCTGGAGGGGAACGCCAAGCTTGCACCCCCTAAGACAGCTGGGACAGAGGTGACCCTGGCTCTAAGGCACGCACACACACACACACACACACACACACACACACACACACACCCCCCCCCCACCACACACACACACACACACACACACACACACACACCCGGTGAAACTATCTCCTTGGCTGTCCACCGCAACCCTGCTGCTTCCCCTGCAGCTGTTTGCATGAGAGTCTGTGCCTCCATGTGTCCATAAAGCTTCATCACCTTGTGCCAAAGTATAAAACAACACAATAACATCACTTTACACACCCCAATCAAAAACAATACAGATTGTATCTGAAGCATGAGCAGCGAGGTAAGGGTGTATTTTTAGCAGCTGGAGAACAAAACATAGCAGCATGACATCCAGAAATAACTCTGCAGAGCGGAGCACGAAGTGGTGAAGGTGGTGTGGAGATAGATGGCTGGCTGCCTGCCTGCAGGAAGCCTGAACAAAAACCTGAGACAATGCTGGATGAGACCCACGTACACAAGACATTACGTTAGCCTGTAGGACAGGCCAGATCAGATCCAGCAGAGGACTCACAGACAGAAACGATGAAAAATACGAGTGACTCAAAGATATCTACAAAGGAGGGTTGGAGCCTGAAAGACTAGTTTCCAGTGATATGTTGTAATAGTATAGAGGTCAAGCAATAGTGGGATTTCCTTTTTACTTCTACAGCAGTCTAGTTGGCTACTTTTGAACATGCCATTTTTAATAAATTCACTTGTCACTCTGAATTTAATCATTAGTGTCCTGAAGTGTGATTTAGTCGATTATGTGACTGGAATATATTCTATTTAGGGGGGCGGCAGTAGCTCAGTCTGTAAGGACTTGGGTTAGGACGCGGACGTCACGGGTTCAAGACCCCCATGGACCAAGACCAACTGGTTGCTGGAGAGGTGCCAGTTTACCTCTTGAGCACTGCCGAGGTGCCCCTGAGCAAGGCACCAAACCCCCAACTGCTCTGGGCGCTTGTCAGGAGCAGCCCCCTCACTCTGACATCTCTCCATTGACGCATGTATATGTACTGTGTGGAACAACAGAGTGTAAAACTGAATTTCCCCACTGTGGGACTAATAAAGGAATATCTTCTTCTTCTTCTTCTTCTTCTTATTTGCAATGTGCTGTTCTGTGGTTTAAGCCAGGATTACTTATGTTATGCATCTCGTACATTGTTAAGTGACACTCCAACAAACCATTCAGTTAGTGCATTAGTGCATAGTCCCGGGTTTAAGGAGGATCCTACGGTGTGCAACTTGATTTCATGAAAGGCCGGTTACGTGGCTGGATTATTTGGAAGAGAGAACGCTAAATTGATTAGTAGTTAAATTAACAGAGATGATTTCTTTTCCTTCCTGTGTGCCTGTCTTGTATTGTGGACAATAAGCTGATAGTGTTACCTTATAGTAACGTTATAAATATTTTAACATTTTGTCCTTTAAGTTGATGTGTTGGAAGCAGAAAAAATGGGCAAGGCTGTTGTGATGACCATATATCTTTAGTTTTAGATGTTTTGTATACCAAACAAACAATGTCAATGAACCAAACACAGCCTATACATGACTTTTCGTAAAGCTTTTAATGCAGCATATTTCTAGTAGGGATGTCCTTGACCTAAGAAATTCTTAGTCGACTGACCCACATATGATTTTATCCATTAATCAATAAGTTGATTTAATCAACAGACCTGTAAAATCAAAGAATCACACAAAAGCACCACTTTAAATGTTGGGTTTACCGGAGATGTGCTCATAAGTTTCTTGGAAATGAGTCATTCAGCATTTTCACATTTGAATTGTTCAAAACAAGGCAGAAGCGAGCATGTCTCACATACCCCCACTGACCCTGTTCCCACAACACTGTCAACCAAATCATCAAACCAACTTCGAAGTTCCTAAGTAAAATAGGTTTTGAGTTCTGCTTCAAAAATGGACTACAAGTTGAAAATAATCACACAATTCTTGCCGGAAAATTAAAAAAAAAATTTATAGCACCACCCTGGAAATCTAGCCTCAGAAATGGACATTTAGACCACATTGTGAAGCCGCAATATTTTGCTTTGGAAATGAAATTGAACAAAAACAGTTTTTGGCCAAAATTTCAAAAACTTTGGACACTCTGGACTTCTAACCCCCCAAAGGCACAACTAGACCACACTGTCAACCATCATACCAAAGTTGAAGCTCATAATTGAAACACTTTTCTGCTCCTGAAATGAAATAGAAATCGGAAAAGTCACAGTGTTTGGCCAGAATTTTAAAAATTTTGGGCATCCTGGACTTCTATCCTCCAAAAGGCAGAACTGGATCACACTGTCAACCACCATACCAAATCTGAAGTTCCTAAATCAAGTGGTTTCCAGGTTCTGTTCCAGAAACAAAACAGAAGTCAGAAAAGTCACAGGTTTTGGCCAAAATTTCAACAATTTTGGGCACCCTGGACTTTTAACCCCCAAAAGACAAAATTAGACCACACTGTCAACCATCATGCCACATTTGAAGTTCATAAGTTAAATAGTTTCTGAGTTCTGCTGTAAAAACAACAGCAGACAGAGGGACGGACAGAATTACTTTTTCTGGAGATTAATCAATGCTGAAAAAACCCTTTTAGTTGAACTAAAGTTAACATGCTTGTTTGTAATTTGTCCCTAACAGGATTTATGAGCAGTCCGTCTACAGTTGGAGAGGCATTTCATAGCTGGAGGAGAGAGGAGAGTCAGTTGTTGTTCATGAGGACTGGACAAAGGACAATAGCCTCATTAATGCCACATCACAAGTGTGTTTTTGTGTGTGTGGACTGGCTCAGGAAGATATTCCCCTCGAGGACTAGAAATTTATTGTGTGAAAACAACACTTCTGAAACATCCGATCAGTTCATCAGCAACTATTGCATATGGTATATACACTCAGTAACCACATGTATGTACTTGTCTTGTGCTCACAGTTCACACATGTCCACACCGGTACATGTCTTCTTCATCAATGAGACCCCCGCCTTTTACCAAACCTCTCTGAGTAAGTCATTCTACACGTACGTACAGGCCTGCTGCTACAGGGAAAGCCTGTGACGTTCACTATTCAGCTCTGTCTATACGGCTGTCTACATGGGAATACATCAATTAGGGAGTGGACAAACACCAGTCTGGGCCTTAGGGCCAGCGGATCATCCTGGAATAGAGAAGAATGGAGCGCTAACTCACAGCTCGCCCTGCCCTCCCCTATCAAGGCTTGTTATGGGTTAATAATGGGCTCTAAGTGCTTCCCTCTAGGTGTGCTGGCAACAAAGCTAAGTGCTCTTTTATGTGACAGCAGAGACGCTGGGTGGCATATGATGACTTGAAAATCTCCTCGTTAAAACCAGACTGCTCTGCTTCACATATAGTGAAAATAAAGATACAGCTTGACATGCTAAGGCCAGTTTCATATTTTTAATAGTCTTATTTTATTTTGATTATGGCTGTCAGTTGATTACAATATTTAATCGGAGTGGGCAAATATGCTTGCTTTATACAAATGTAAGTACATACAGTATTTATTATTGGAAATCAATTAACTACACAAAACAATGATGACTATTGTCCCAAAACACTCTCAGGTTTTTAGCATAAAACATATACTGAAATTAAAACAAACTCGACAGCTGTCAGTGTGTCAGTGTGCTGACTTGACTATGACCCCAAACTGCATGTGATTATCATAAAGGGGGCATGTCTGTAAAGGGGAGACTCGTGGGTACCCATAGAACCCATTTTCATTCACATATCTTGAGGTCAGAGGTCAACGGACCCCTTTAAAAATGGCCATGCCAGTTTTTTAGTTTTAAAGTTTCATATAATAATAATAATAATAATAATAATTTGGATTTATATAGCGCTTTTCAAGAAATCCAAGGATGCATAACATGTACACAATATATACAACAAACAGAGCATGGCAGTAGCTAGCTAGAGGTACATAGGTCTTGTTAATGAGGTGGGTTTTCAGGAGTTTTTTGAGGGTGACAGGGCGTTGTAAGCTCTGGGGGGAGACGGTTCCAGAGGGTGGGGGCTGTCACACTGAAAGCTGTCCCCAAAAGTTCGCAGTTTGGTGGTTTTGGGGGATGGAGAGCTGACCCCCTGCCTGAGAATCTCAGCTTCTGGGACTGCGTGTAGGGGTGAAGGAGGTCCGTCAGGTACTGAGGAGCCAGGGCACGGAGGGATTTGTAAGTGAGGAGGAGGATTTTATAGGTGATGCAGGACTTGTCCATATGATGGCAGTAACTTCACTCTGTAGTTCAAATTAATGAATTACATAAAAATACATTCTGAAAGTGTAAAAGGGTTTAAAACATTATGATGGAAGTATATGATGGCCATTCTCGTGGTCTCATAACTTGTTAGAGCAATTTTTGGGTTGATATTATTCATTACACCGATCTGATACTAATTTTTTTAATTAATCAATCAAAATTTTAATTAATTTTTAATTAATAAATTAAAAAATTAATAAAAAGAATCAAGAAAACTAGCTTTAAAACAGAGCCCGCTACAGCCTCTTAGGCTTCCCAGCAATCCAAAAGTTATAAAAAGCTAAGCCATAACTTCACACAAAAGTACACTGAATGGAAATATTACACTGACATGACTACAGTAGATGTCCGCACTGCAGATCTGCCTGCTCTTGTCCAACATATTATGCAACGTACGTCTGTCTGTGTGGATGATGTAAAATGTCTGGCTGAGTAATTGTGTGTTTATGTTCTCAACTTAAACAGGTAGAAAGGTGTGTTCACTGCTGCAGATCTCTCCGAAGCCTTAAAAAGTACACTCCTCGCTGCCTCCTCCTTCTTTGTGGCGAGAGGTTACAGAAGCACCCGAGGACTAATCTTGATGCCTGAATAGCTAATCTGTGTGTGGTGTGGTTGAGCTGTGCTAGGGTGTAGGTTTAAGCTGCTTTATAATGACTCAGTTTAAAGAAGTGGCCGGTGCCCAAAGGGAAGATTTTGCTTCCACATCGGCGCTCTAAGTCAGACAGCTGAGATGCCTCTGGCAGCAAAACAGCCCAGTGAAGCATCCACATTCACTATACATGCCATTATTCACTTATGCGGTTCCTTTACTCATATTACATATACTGTATCAGATTCAAACTGGATCAACTGCATTATTTATCTAGTGTAATGATAACACGTAACATGACAGTGGAGCAGCCGGGTGACAGACTAATTGATTATTTGCAAGGGAGACTGAAAAATCCCCTGCAGTCCTTCCAGCAAATCACTGAAAGTCATTCTGAGAATGGTCACAGACAGGATATTTGAGGACAGTGCAGTGCAACAGAGGGCATACTAAGGATGTCTGAGTGACTTGAGTAGGGAAGCACAATGATGTGGACTTCTTTATACCCATAACAGATAATTACCCACTTCTCATGGGTGATACTGATAAGACAACCTGTAGTTTATGCACACCTGAGGGTAAGAAATGCTATGACGTACTGAGCAAAGATGGATGATTTAATATTCCATACCTGACCTAACCAAATCTAACTGACATCGCTATTGTTAATGCAACAAAAGCAAAGAACAGGTTTTGATTTTTGAAGTACATATAAAAAAAAAAAAAAAACTTGTATTACAAATTGCAATCACATTGTCTTCCTATGAAACTGTGAAAAACATTCATACTGGCAACATGTTTGGCTCTCTAGCAGAGCTGTTCCGATACCAGTACCAGAAGTGCACCTGATACTACCAAAAATTTGGGATCAGGTATCTGCAAGTACCCCATTCTATTCACCGATCCAATACCATAATTTATTAACCCAGAAAAAGATCAACCTGTTTAACCGGATACCAATTCTTCTTCGCCGCTCCAAAACAATAACCTTCACTGTGCTGTCGCTGTGGATGTAGTCATCCACTGACTGGATAGTCAGTAGTAAACAGCTCTTTATACAAATTATTATTATTATTATATATATTTATTTCATCACGCTGGTATTGGACTGATGCTCAGTATTGACCAATACTGCAAGTTCGGGTATTGGAAAGGAAAAATCGCAACATCTCTACTCTCTAGTCAGTGTGCTGTGCTTGTTGTTGTTGTTCTTCACTGTGTTTATTGGTGGATCGCAAACCATCTTTAAAAGGTGCATACCACCACTTACTGTATCAGAGTGTGCGGATGCTGCACTTTTTAAGTCAATGAACGTAATTTGTCTTTGCATTATAAATCGATAATGTATCGGTTAAAATATCATTATTGGAATAATACATAATAATATAAATTTCTCATTATTGGGTTATGGTTAGCGGTAAAGCCAAACCCGATAATTTATCGAGCCCGATATATATTGTGCATCCCTACACTTGAGTTTCGCAGTGTTTCGTGATATTGATAAAACGCTACCAATTATTAAATTATTATTTTACATGGAAAGATTTGTAGCGAACAGTGGCTCAGATTGCATAAAAAGGAGCGGTATGATGTTACACAGACTGTGATAATTGTAAATACAGACCCCATTGTTCTCACTGCATTTTTTTTAAAACTTATGCACATGGTGGTGTGTTCTTTATACTATGACAGTTTTATTTATATATATACACACACACACACACACACACACACACACACACACACATATATATATGTATACATGTATATATGTGTGTGTGTATGCATGTATGTATGTATGTACATATATATAAATAAAACCCCTGTATAATGATGTGTACCATATCACCAGGTTCTTGCCAATACACAGCTCTACATGGTTAGTAGGACGTGCTAGATAATCCTCAAAGAGCTGCGCCACCACATTAAAACTTCACTCACAAGGACAGAGAGAAGAAAGTGTATGAATGTGTATATGCATGTGCCTGCCCATGTGTGGGTGTTTACACTAAGTGTGTGAAAGTGTGCATTTCTAGCCAAGTCTCCAGCCTGCAACACAGAAGATAAGCAGCAGTGATAATGCCAGCCACAGAGGAGGACTGATCCTGGAGGCAAATCAATGCTTAACAGACTTGGCACCGGGACTACCCCCTCTTCTACCCCATATCTAATTTTTTTTTTCCCTCTGCTGCACCATTTTAGCTTAAGAAAACTGTGATTTAACAAAGAGCCACTACAACAATTTGGCCAGACCTCTTACACAAGTTTAAAACATTTGGTGTTTTTAAGCTGACAGATGCAAGGGGTGATTTCACCATCTGCACAGCCAATCACTCGCTGTTCTGATTAATCCTCTCCCTTTAATGATATAAGCTGCAGAGAGCCGAGGCCAAGGAAGAGAAACTAGGACTGTGGTTTTTGGGAACTTCAGAAGGTTGACTGGTAGCAGATGCAAAGGCTCAAGGCTACAACTGGGAGTTTGGGCACATGAGTACACAGTCACAACTCCAAAACTTCCCAGCTCTGTTAATCTTTTCTGAACTTTCAGTGATTTCTTTTCAGTTTCATAAAATATGACTGCAAATTAGATCAATGATTTGTGTTTTCAAAGCAGTAACATTAGACTACAGCATATTCTGTTGTGATGCACTATGAATTAATGGACACTTTACTGTTTTTAATGGGATCGGATACAAGTGTTGTGGACATGCAGAGCTGGTCAACTGCAGGGACTAACAGCAGAGGCTGGGGGTAGAGGTAGAACAGGGCAGGCTGGGGATGAGGACGAAGGCGCAGAGAGACATAAATTATTGAACACAAAACCATTACAGAGTGCACAGTTGTACATGCAATCTTTACATATAAACCATGTCTAATTGTGTTAAAATGATCTGCACAGAAACACTCCATTCTCCATCTAATCACACTTATTCCCAACTTTGAGACAATCAGACTCATCAGTTTGCCCTAATTTCTAGCTGGTTTTAGCCAGAGGAGGTGTGTCCATGGCTCCTCCTAGTGGTTACTGGCAGTCACTAGGACTGACTAACTAGTTTTTAATCACCAAATCATCTTGACTCCAGGATATTATCTTTTAAAGCCTATTAAAATCTCACCCGAAGCTGCCAAAGCGTTTGAAACTCGACTGTCCCCAGATATTACAGTGGCTGCTGTGTGACGTCTCCTGGTTGTCGGGGGGAGTTAGCACATAGGAGTCCACAGAAAAGTGGATTTGTCTCTAATCTAATTTCACCCGTGATGCAAATCAGCTTACGTCCTTGGATCCTGGATCCAGGCATTTCTCTTCTCCTCTGGGCAAGCTTTAACAGTGCTGCACTTTAGGTACAGCCGGCTCTGTGCTCACTATGAGTATCCTGCTGCCAAAAAAATATTCCAATCCGCTCATCTGCCCCAATTTCTATGATCTATTTAGAGTAAAAAATAGATCAGCCGATCGCTTTGTTGATTTTATAGAAATAAACGTCAGAGTTACTGCAGCAGTCAATACACCAACCACTCTGTCACATCCTGATTTTTACAAGCAAAATGTAGGTTACATTTAAGAAAGGTTAAAATAGAAGTTGTGTGGAAGTGATAAATACTGACAAGCAATAAACTGTCGTGCAACCTTAATGAGGGTAGATTTTTCAGCAGATTCGCCCCTCTGTGTCACTGCAGTGTGCGTATCAGATGAACCCACTGCAGAGATAGAGATCTCTGAACTCCTGACAAGGCTGAACGGTGAACCATCAATATGTTGCAGCCACTGATTCACCAATACTGCACTTGAACCAATACTCACAGAGGTGGCTGTCTGGCCAGATACCCTGTGAATCAGCACAGAGGCGGTCTGCCTGTCTGTCCTTTGGTTCAGTGTTTTCTAGCTAAGCGGTCTGTCTAATGGGGTAAACATTGTCTTGTTGGGAGACAGGGATGCTCAATAAGTGATGAGCGGGGGACAGGAGCTGACTCGCCTCGTCTAAAGTGGAGAAAGAGAAAGAAAACAGATGTTAAAAAGAGAGACATGAAGGGCAAGAGAAGACAGAGGCCACTGGGCCAGGCATATTAACAGCCAATTTACACCGACGGCCTCCAGCCTCGTGTTTATCCCCTTAAAATGACTCAGTGGTTTCAGGCATACTGATAGAAACTCTAGTGGAAGCATGAGCACAAATGGCATCCAATGATACTCGCTGGAAAAGACAGGCAGCGACACACAGGCATGAGTTCAACAGACATTCCTCATAGACTGGCACCTTTCAATTACACCCCAAGAAGGCATCATTTAGACTCTGAGGTATGCTAGTCTGGTTATGAAGCTGGATTAATAAAACCACTTTGACACGTTGATCTCTGGTAGCTTTCAGTAAGAAAGACAGAAACCATTCCTCATATGAAAACATTAATAGTTATTAAAACACACACTAACACTGAATTAGATTTGTCCTCACACCAACACTTAACCCCAGTGGTTGACTCATAGCTAAGCTATCTGTTGTACTTCCTTTTACTGCTGTGGCACTTCAACTTCCCGGCATGGGATCAATAAAGTTTATCTTATCTTAACTTCCTCTTGACAAGACCAGGTCACATGGTGTCATTGCCAAATTCACAGAAAACAAATCTGGCCACCTCATCCGTTCAATCAACACTACTGCTGACTAGATTCATCAAACGACAAAAAACTGGTTGATTCTTTTTGGTCATTAATCCCATAAATGACTGCTGATTACAGTAAATTCAAGGAGTGGTTTGATTATATACTTTATTATTATACATCTATACATAATATAAAAGTGTTGTCAAAAATATCGGTACTAAAACGCTTTCTGCTCTCTCTTCTCTCCGACATGGAGTTGACATACACACACACCACTATTTATTGATTATAATCATTATTATTACAATTATTATTAATCAAAATCTAAAATTGCATGCCCTCAATGTTATGCACATTGTATCCTGTGGTATCGAACATCCATATTTTTCAAGGTATTGCGTCAAAAATAGAAATTCCAGTATTGTGACAATGGCAACATTATAAGATAATTGTCTTATGGCTTCTGGTCAACTTAGCAGCTGAAACAAATCAACTTAGGCCTGTGACGTGTGATTATTTGAATTGGTTGACATTTTACAAACTAAATGATGAAGTAATTTATAGAAACTACATCTATTTCCAGCCCTAATTAACACTGACTTCCTAATGACAAAAATAGTCTACTGTGAAGAACATGCCCAAATGTCATCCACACAGATTTTCAAGACAAGTTGCATCATTATCACTTAAATAGACAACCAGAAAAAAAGGCGCTTTGATAGTCAGTGGAAGACAGAGTCCACAGTCCCAAGCTTCCTCGTTTTGAGTCTTTGTTCTATTATTGTGTGCTCTGAAGTGTAGCAGTCTCTCTGCAGAGTGGCTGTGTGTGACTGCATCCTGGCTGCTATAAAAAGGCCACTCCTGCCCCGACATCGGAGAGAACAGAGCCCTGCCGACACTGAGTGGTGCTGCACTTAGCAGGTCTGTCTGGTCTGTGTATGTACTTCAAGCTGAGGACGGATACTTCAGAGATGTGCAAGCAGCCAGGAATTGAAAATGTGTTTCATTCCCATCAGCTTGACCCTTGGATGCATCCTCGCTCACTACAGTGGTGTGAGGTCGTTGGGTCCTGGGACATCAGCGGAAAGGAAACTAGGAAAGTTAGGTAGTGTTTAGCACTGTCCCCTCACAGCAAGAGGCTCACAAGTTCGAATCCAGCTTGGGGCTCTTCTGTGTGGGTTTTCTCCAAGTTCTCTGGCTTCCTCCCACAGTCCAAAGACATGCAGGTTTAACTGAGGACTCTAAATTGCCAATACGTGTAAATGGTTGTCTGTCTCTATGTGCCCTGTGATGGACTGGTGACCTGTCCAGGGTGTACCCCGCCACCAAATGCCAGCTTCGATCGGCTCGAGCCCCTGCAAACCCTAACGGGATGAGTGGTTGGAGATGGATGGAAGGATGAAATCCCAAAATAGCCCATGAAATAATGAATAATCCCACAACTTTATTCATTATTCATATTCAACATGAATTATTATTGGTTACCGATACTCAATACTGCTATTAGTTGTGTGAAGAGTGTGTGCAGCAGTGGGGGGGTGGAGATACACTGAAGAACAAGTCAACGTGGTGCCACGCTATAAAGGAAAATTTTCAATACCTTCAATATATTACTCACCAAAGCTTCCAAGCTCAAAATATGGTATTCGAGACAGCCCTACAGACATGAAACATCCCACTCAGAGTGTACAAACAAATCTAGCATATGATATCACAAACACACACAGAGAAGTAAAGCCAAACTGTGTGTGATTGCTTTCTGCTTTACCATGTACAACACTCTGGAGTATTAAGAAAGACCTTATATGAATAAAATACATTACTATAATGATGATGATGATGATAATGATGATATTATGCACTGCACCCAGTAGGCACCCTGTCATCACCATTACATATAGGCCCAGATCAGCTCATAAGAGAGCCTGCCTAAGGGGAGAAGGCTGGGAGGATGGAGGCAGACCATCAAGGTCATGGAGAAGAGAGATACTTAGAGATTTACGGTAGATATGCACTATTCTCCATGACTAACAGAGCAGACAACGATATCAATGCATAGCTTGAGTGAATAAAGGAGGTTAAACACGCTTCAGCTGTTTCACAAGGAATAGTAGGCCTGTCCGGTGCTCACAGAATAGGGCAATCTTGTAACAGGAGAGACTTCATAGAGCAGATCCAAAGCACAATGGAGCACATAGATTTAAGACAATGAACTTTATTAGAAGACTGTGTCTTCATTAGAGTGAAACCGATCTGACACACATCCTCTTAAATACCCCCCCCCCCCCCCCCCCTTGTTGGGAAGTGATTCAGCATAGGCTGTAAAAATGGGGAGAGAACAATAAGCTGCATGTAGGCAGGGTAAACAATCATACATCATATAATAATAAAAAGAGAGAGGTAAATGAATTTTCTTCAGTGACAACATACATTTTAGGTAAACACATCAAACATCCAAATATCATAAGCATCTTAAATATCTTAAATACCACATACAGATTATGTGCTCCAGTGTGCTTTGAACCTGGTCTCTGAAGTCTTTCCTGTATCAATGTGAATCTATCGCTCTGAGGCAGGAACATGAGTGATGGGAAGTAGTGCCACACCTCTGTTCTGTGAGTGCCTTTCCATATATGACTACTGCAAACCCACATTATTCATGTAATTCATACATAGTCACCTCATGCAGTCACTGATCACGTGAGAGGCTATTAAAATATAATCACATAAGAGTGGCTTTAAACTTTGATGTCTGCATGGCAGAAGGTGACATTGAATAATTCAAATACATGTCCCACAGGATCAAACTGTGCAGTCAGTTTGCTGAGTGTGTTGTAACAGTAGACGTTATCAGACAGAGGATGTAAGTGAGCATGTGAAAACCACTAAGCATTGTAATGTGAGCCTGTGGTGGCTGCTATAGGGAGTTAATGGTGTGGAATTGCTACTCAACCTCCGGAGGCGAGAATCACTGTTTACCAAACCAAGTATGACACAGATGGGGCCTCAGAGGGGAAGATAACTAGCTAAACTCCAGTCATGACCCATGACAGTCTTCCTCTTTACAACAACACTGTCTCTCCTTTAGGGAACATTGGATCACATGCAGCGTCTACATATGCTGCAACATACTGCTATATTCGTGTCAAATCTGAGCAATTTCATTATCCATACACGGCCTCGTGTCTGTATGTACAGACAATGGACTAATTAACACTCATATAGTAAAATGGATGAGAAAGCTAAGATTGGTTGGCATGGCTATTTCCGCTAACGCGTCGTTGTCAAACTAGCATGGATTCGGCTAGCAAACGCTAATCAGCAGCACACAGATATCAAAGTAAAAAAAGGACCACTTTATAGTCCCCCACACCTCTTTTATCAACTCTTACCTGAATGCTGTGTGAAGATATTGATCCCTGGGTCGGGCACGTTGACTGCAGCAGTCCTGCCTGGCGGTGTCCCGGTGCTACTGCCGGGTTCTCGGGGTCTCCTCCCGGCGCCGCTCCCCCGGTTCCCCTTCCCTTGGTGCGGTTGGGACGCGTGGGGCTGTGGTGGCTGGAGTCCGGTCGATGTGCTCTCACCGACGCGGCCTACCTGCTGTCCCATCCCGGTAGTTTGGTGTAAGGACGTTTGGGACGAAGCGAGCAAACCCCCCTTACGCACCTCTGGTTCACATTCCCCCAAGCTGGAGCGGCCTGGCCCGAATAGTCTACCTCAATCCCCTCCCCGCTCTTCTTCGCCGAGCTAACGTTAACTAGCTCGCTTGGCTAGCCTGTTAGCAAACGTTAGCAGCTATCAGTGAAACCCACCCACTCTGCCTTTAACAATAAAATCGCAACCCCGGCGTGTGACAGCGATTGTCTCTATTCCGGTGATCCAGACGGTATCCGAGCAGAAATTAACGCTACCCGACGAGCGAGATTCGGTCAAATTAGGAGCTTTTCAGAACCGTTTTGCCGTTGTCCGGCCGCTACGCGCCCCCTCTGACGCCGCCATCTTTACCGCAGAATAGAAGATGTGTTGCACAAGGCGGGGGGTTCGCCGCGATCCCCTGTCACCGTGATCCTCCACCTCTCCAGCACCGACACCAACCGGGTTTCAACAGTTCCCGAGCGCCCGATCCCAGCGTGCGGGGGGCCGACGTGGGCTGACGGATCCCGGCGTCCTTGAGAAAAATGCAGAAAAGATAAAAAACACTATCAGCTATTGTTTTGTCAAGCCAGCGCAGAGTGATGATAAACAATAATGAGTGCTTCAATAGATTTGAAATGATCTGCACTATAAAACTGTAACTAACATAATATACCCTGTATTATTTTACTACAATAATATAAAATACACAAATGTATGAAAGTCCTTAATAAAAATATACCAACTCTGCTGATGCCACAGTTGATCAATAATATGACTGGACTCATAAGTGCAAAACATACAACTAAATAAATTCCTTATAATTTTGTCAATGTTACACATATTTCTATAGACAGTATATTAACTTGTATACAGCCACTGAAGTGCTTAACAGTGCTTAACTCATGTATTATATCTGATTATCAACCCTAAATAGACTGTTTCAATACTAATTAGCTGGCATATTGCCCATTATGTGCATTTATTATGTACAACCCATTCATAAAAGATAAAGCTGAAAGAAAGAAGAACTTCATTTCTTTATTCTGAACAGTTCTTCTACATCGATGCAATACATGATGCAACATACTGATTCATAAAATTGTCACCTGACAATGAGCTATTGAACACAGATATGACAGTATATGCAGGCAAAACACAGCTCCCAAAAATAAATATCTCATTTCAATAACAGGCATTTCTGCAGGCTGGCTCTTTACACTACTATACATGTTATCTCAGGAGTTACTTAGTAGTAAGTACCACAGGGCATTTTAATATTTCGGCTATTATCTGTACATATTAAAAAAAATAAGTTGCTGGTACTTGTGTTTGTTATTACAAAAATTTGCAAGGGACTCTGAGGGAAGCATCTGCTGCTCCTGCTGACCACAACTCACAGCCAGTAAAAGCTGTTAATACAGTGCCACCTTGTGGTCGTACAGTTTTTGGAAGTGCTGAGTTTTCCATTGCTGGTTTTAACTTTGTATTGTGCATCGCATTATTTCACAAGTGTAAATACAGTCTCCCTGCATTAAAATACATGTCAGGATTGGCAACATGAACTTTGTGATTTCCTCAAAATAATACAAATGTGTAAACACATTATTTCAAGACCACAGGAACTAAAAGCACATGAGCATAATAAATTCCTTCTTCCATTAGTTTGAAATGGAAATTAATCTGCAAAATATATATGGTTTAAACAACAAAACTCTCTTACACTCGGTATCTGACAAAGCAATCTGTAGCCCTTAGTTAAGTATTATCACTATTTCAACATTACAACATTCAAGCAGCCAGCTGCGATGGTTACAGTAGTACGTTATTCTATAGTGATTTCACCTTCATATAACGTTTAACATTCGTCATGAACAAACTAAAACATCATTTAGGTTCACTTTCTCGTCAATATTCAAATCAAGAAATCAAGAATACATTCAGCAGTCAGACTATATTAACTCCATACAGCATAATTGTCATCTGTATTTTGTTTAACATTTTGTTTTCTGAAGTTCGGTATCATGATTTTATATACATCTATGGCTTCAGATTGACTATAAAATCATTTCCCAACTATATGAGCAAACACCACCTTCATTTTCCTCTTCAGAGAAACTAAATGCAATCTCAAAGCTATAATACAGAGGCCACAATTCATCATACACTTATACAAAACATCAGACAGTGGCCATTTTTCAAAATAAATCTTATTGGCATGGAAAATAAATAACATTGAAAGCCATTCAAAACACACTGAATGTTATCTATAATAGAGTGGTGATTGCAAACTTTGTTAAATATTAACCATCACTGCATACACGAATGATGTTTGTATAGTGCTGCCATATCATGTTTGCCTCTATCATATTGGCACAAGGAGTGGTTTCACAGTCGATCAAAACAAAAGCAAAGGGTCTACATGTGAAAAACATATAGTACATAAAATAAAAGAATTCTAAAAGAGTAATTTTGTTGGGTTTGTTTTTGAAAACATAAAATGGGTAAGTAAGGCATCACTGTGACTCTGCTGTTGGAGTAAACAACATTTTGACAGATCTCTTCCATACATTCACACACAGACTCCACCAGAGGTTATGATAGTAACAAAAAGGCTGGTCAAGATGATACGGATCAGTCATGATCCTCGGCAGTAGTCCAAACGTAGATCAGAGCCTATCTGAGTCCGCCATCGGGCCTCTCTGACAGCTCCACGAGCGAGGTTTCAGTAACTCAAGGAATGAAGGCTGAAAAAAAAAAAAAAAAACACAGGAAGCTGAATTTGTGTTTATGCTTTAAGCTGCAGTGGGTAGAAATGGAGCAAAAGTTATTAAACAGTTAATTTAAAAAAAAAAAAACAGTCACTATATCTCCTGCGCATGAGACCGGTAATCTGAAAAGAAAAAAAAAAAAATCACGTTCTTTTATGTCCTCCAGTGCTCCTAATGGCATCTGCACGATTTCGCTGACCGGACAACAACCAATCAGAGCCGAGCTGGAGCCTACTGTCTCGGAGCAGCTGTCAATCACAAACTAGGCAGCGCGGATCAAATTTGACTCAATAGTCTGTTACTGTAATGCCTATTTCTCAGTTCAAATGTTTTCAGAAACTGAACTTGTAGTTACTGTTTAGCTGTACAATGAGAGTTTGTGACCCGGCAGCTATGTTGAGATAAGTTGAGGAAATACCAAGCACCGCCCACCAGCCGGAGCAAACTTTCTCATTTTGCAGCTGAACAGTAACTACAAGATGCTTCTGAAAACATTTGAGGAGAGGAACAGGCATTACAACAACATAATATTGATTCATATTTGATCAGTTTGCAAGTGATTAACAGCTGCCTCTGTTGAATGAACAGTCAATAGGACCGCCCTCTCTCTGAAATGACCTGTGATTGGCCAAAGTCTTTCATCCAGGGCTACATTTTTTAAGGCCTGAAAACAGAGCCATGAGGAGGTGCAGAAGTCTAGTTTTCTCAGAGAACACTTGAATTATACCATGCTGAAAGGTTATGATGGGATTTTTGTCAAATGATGCCAAAAACATTCTGCCTACTGCAGGTTTAAGGTTGGCAAAGCAAAAACTAAATTTCAGCTGAATTACTGGAGCATATCAGTGTTAAGAATGCAACAGAAAGCAATGGTGCAGGTGTTACCTCCTTCAGGGGGCAGTAGCGCTGGGCATACCACTCCTGGGAGTACAGACAGATAATGACTCCCTGACCCAGGAAGAGGGACGTCCACATGATTATGTTCCAGATGGGACCTTTCCTTTGGTCGTGTAGAATGAAGTTGAACATCACTGTGAGAGGGTGAAAAATGGGAGACGAGGGTGGAAGCATCATGAGATAAATAAATGAAGAGAGACATACCTTGACCATGTAATATAATATTTATTAGATTTATCTAAATTTTCAAGCAAGTGTGGGTGACTGACAATCAAAACAGAGTTGTGTGAGAATAGGTATTTTCTCTTACTTCCAAAGCACATAAACAGGCAGAAGAGCACAGGATAGAAGAAACCAAAGCAGATTGCAAGAATGTACTCATGGACCACTGCAGACACTGTAAACACAAACAGCATGGCTACTGGTCTGAACCGCTTCCCAGACATCTGGAATGACAATGATGGAGAGATGAAACAAGTCAAAACAACATTGGCGTACAGCTTTAATTTAATCCATGCATTTTCACTAGGGCTGTCAAAGTCAATGCGATAACAACACGTTAACACAATTTTTTTTTACCCCACTCATTTTCAAAGCATTAACTTGCAATTTTTAGGTTGCAACCCTCAGGTACTGCATTTAGCATAAAAATATGCTCAAATCATGACATGGAAAACCGAAGCCCAACAGCTGTCAATATTTCAGTGTGCTGACTATGACTTGCCCCAAACTGTATGTGATTATCATAACCTAAAAATTTGATCATCATATGAAACTAGAAAACCAGAAGAATCTGTGTCATATTAGCTTGTTGCACAGGAGGTTAAATAACACTCTATACTTGCGCTAAACTTTGGCGAGAAAAAAACTGTCATGGTCATTTTCAAAAGACTCCCTTGACCTCTGACCTCAAGATATGTGAATATAAATGGGTTCTGTGGGTACCCACGAGTCTCCCCTTTACAGACATGCCCACTTTATAATAATCACATACAGTTTGGGGCAAGTCATAGTCAGCACACTGAAATATTGACAGCTGTTGGGCTTCAGTTTTCCATGTCATGATTTGAGCATATTTTTTATGCTAAATGCAGTACCTGAGGGTTTCTGCACAACATTGCTAAATGTGTTTTGTGTTGTTATTTGATTTCCAATAATACATACATGTATACATTTGCATAAATCAAGCCTATTTGCTCACTCCCATGTTGACGAGCATATTAAACACTTTACAAATCTGGCTTTAAAAAGATACATTTTGAACAGTTATAAAAAATGTGTCATTAATCGTAATTAACTAGTTTAATCGATTGACAGTTAGAAATGACTTTTCTGATGTTGTAAATCCCTTAATCATTACAAAATAAAATATAATCCTGACCTAACACCGCTGTTCTTTTAGTAAAATATAGCTAAGCAACTCACCCACAGGAAGTCCCGGTACACGTAGTAGTACAGCCAGTCATGGACCACGACATTCCAAGTGCGATAGTAATTAGCAAAAGAGGTTGAGTTCCACCAATCCTGTGATGTGTAATCAAAATTAATTCAGTCAAGTATAAAGCACAGCATAGGAACCTAATTCAGATGCTGTAGCTGTAGCTATCGGTGACAGAGGAAGAAATACCTTGTAGAACATCCTGTCAGCAAAGCGGAGCATCTCAGCAAAAGCATTAAGCCAACAGTGGAGGAAGGCAAAGAATCCCAGGAAGAGAATCAGTACTCCTGCAGATGAGAAAAATACACATTTTTACTACTGAGTGACACTAAGGGTGCTTTTACAAGCCATAGTCTGTTTGACTGATCCTAGAATCTGAGGGAAACTGATACTTATGGTTTGTTTTCTATGGCTTGCTTTCACAGTGCACAAATTAAATCAGAAACAGAATCAGGTTTATTTTGCCAGGTATATACTGTACATACATTGAATTTGACTATAGAAATAACAGAATAAAAGAACACAATACAATTCAAGTCAAGTCAAGTCAAGTCAAGAATTCATACAAGGCAAGTGTTCAAAAGTTGTAAAAATACAAACAGTGCAAAGAAATAAATACTGGATGGATATACATGGGCTAGATGATTATGTACAGCATGCACATGTGGAGATATCTATATACTTTATGTATACTGAGTAGGATTTCTGTTTACAGTGAAAGATATGTACATATGACAATATGTCCAGAAAGTGACAGATATGGACATATTACAAAAAATGCATTAAAGACTGTAAATCATAATCTAAAAATGCACAAAAATGTGCATTTAAAGACTGTAAGAATTATGATCTATAACAACAAAGGAGCAAATTTATCTTTTTCATCTTGAGAGCTGCCACTTCCTGCATCCCTTCTCTTCTAGTTTATCTCGAATGACCTTGTAAACATCACTGTATTTGCAGACTTTATTCATCATGTTCTCTTCAGCCCACATATGACGCAAACATCTGACAGGTCAGTTCTCTCCTAGTCATGTCAACCTGTTGTTTACTTGTGTCCATCTCAACAAATATCTGCACAGGCAGCCTGCATTTTGGTCCGCTTGGAAACAGTTCGAGAACACCTCACGCAGCCGGTTGTTTTGGTCTGCACTAGAGCTCAATTAACGCGGACTAAATGTTGCTTGTGAAAGCGCCCTAAGGGGTGTATGAAAGGGTATTTGTTGATAAGTGTTCACAAACTAGTAGCTGATCTTACCTGGCAAAATGGAGTTAAAGACGCAGAGGACCATGGCCCTCAGGTCAAAGAGCTGCAAGCGGATGCTGCGGAACTGAGGGATGCACAGCCGCACAAACACGTAATAGGCATAAAACATACAGCCTAGTACCTGTGGGGTGAGAATCGCAGAAACTGTCAGAAAAATCAGCCAATTAAGACTCTTATCTGGTCATTAAATGTGTGTTGTCAGTGGTTATAAGCCTCATAGATGTGTGTCTGTAGGGGCCTGCTACACCCATTAGTAAGTTTTATCATCTGTTCACATGGGCAATCACTGAAAGAGGGAATAAAAGGAGACAACATTGACCTAACTGTAGTAAATATGACAGCAGCAAAAGCGGAAGTGGGGCACTGTAGTACAGACAGCATGAAAGTTCATAAGAGGTGGAGGTCAGTGGCAATAGATGGGACACAAAATACAGGGTTTACACCCATGTGAAACCAACAATATGTAATTACTTTTGGCTTGTTATTTAAGCCAAAAAACAATGTTTTCCATAAACTTAACAAAGTGGTGTTGTTGCCTAAACCTAAAGAAGCTGTTGTGTGTTCAAAACGTAGATTTTCGTGCAGTTAAGTTTTGCTTTCACATCATAGCAGACGTACAAGCAGGCACATCTGTTATGCTTATAGCTGTAATAACACACATACAATGACTTGATAACAGTCAAATTGGGTAGGAAAATGGGCTAATATCCTTTGCTTGCAATATTACATAAGGTTGGTACCTGAAGTAACTTTGTGGCCACATAGCCCCATCTGATCACTGGGTTCCTGTATTAAGTGAGAAACAAGGTTTAACCAAACACAACAGCTACTGTATGGGAAAAAAAATTAACAACAAGAGGGTCTGTTTACCTGGGGTACTTGTCTCTGTAGATCAGTGTGGGTGCAAACAGAAAGTAGATATACTGAGAGACCTGAGGGACCACTGGACTTGGGCCTATAGATGAAAGGAAAGACTGCTGATCAACAGAAGGACATAAGGGAAGGGAAGAAGGGACTGTACACTGATACATGGGGAGGAAACAAAGAAAGTGACATACTGTTTTTTTCTTTAGCCCAGGTCAGGACTCTTGGTACATTCTCCCTGACAAATGAGTGGGCTTTCATCATTAGACGCACCTGGAATTATACAAATAATAAAAGCAACTATTACAGCTTTGTCCACAGAGTCAATTCAAGAAGGAAGGGTGAATTTGCATATATTCATTTGAACATGCTTTACATAAGGATGTGGTCCACTTTGGACATCTACCTGTTCCAGGATGACAATGAAGCAGGATGCGGGTGGGAAACTGTTGGTCACCACCACGTACGTAGGCAGGAATCCCACACCCACAGCCTGGTAGAGCAGGAATACAGAGCCAAACAACAAAGTGCACAGCCTGGGGTGACTGTAAGACCCAGACTGAGTCTGTGACCACAGGTGGAACAGGCTATAAGGAACCAGCAACACAGACAGGAACATGCAGAGCCACGTGCACACCACCAGAGGGAACTGTCCAAAGGCGTAGACCAGCAGGTCAAAGTGCAGCACCAGTCTGAGACAAAGGAGAAGACAGATTATTTTACCAATATCAAATGTGATAGCAATTTAAAGAATTCATTACTTCAAGAAAAGCTTAATAAAATCTAAAGGCATTATACACACATTACCTGCCTTCATCAATGAAATCTACCACCAGTGTACTGAGGATAAAGAGAATGAGCAGGGCAATAAACATGTGGTAGATAGTCCTGATGTGGGTCACCTCAAACAGCTCACTGCAGGAAGACAAACAGCAAGCGATTACAATCTGTACAGCTACTCTGATGTCCACAAACTATTTTCAAGCAACATAAATCTCAATGATTGTCATAAACAAATGTTGCAATACAATATTTACATTTCTTTCAGATCAACTTACTCTAACAGGGACCTGCGACTGACAAACTGCTTGCCCTGGCCATGAGGAGGCCGGAAATGCCTAAAGGAAAAAACAGAGTGATATCAGTGACCAGTAAAACTATTTTTGTTGGAAAAAAGTGTGTTTATGACCGAGAGAGAAACAGGAAAAGTTTGCGGGAAAACCCCACACATCTGGTTTTTAGTGAAACTTAAAAGGGTTGGTTTGGGTGTTTTGATGTGGCGTTGTATGAGGTACAAGTCCATAGTCAGTGTATTACCTACAGTAGACGATGGTCTGCACGCTCCCAGCTTGTAAAAGCAGATAGGAGTTACTGCACAGACACTAAGCACTGTACTGCTGTGGACGGGGCCAGCAGCAAAATGTATTTTAGCCACCTAAAAGAAAAGCCCACCTAAAAAAAAAAAACATATCAGTTTAAGTGTATGCTATATTTAGAATATTTTCAATGGTTTACCTTGCCGTGAGACAAACAGGAACTGAAGCTGCTATCTACGCTCACACGATTTTGATTAATTCAGACAACAGTCACACCATAGCACAAACAAACTAACCCATTGAGGCAGCGGTAAACCAGCAACCCCTGTGTTCTGCGAGGTAAAATAATGTTAAGTGGTGAAAATATTCTAAATACACTGAAACTGATATTGATTTTTTTTTAGGTTAGCGTTTCTTTTGGGTGGCTAAAATATGTTCTGCTGCTGGCCTCGTCCCGTGCAATAACTCCTTTCTGCTTCTCCAAACCAGGGCGTGCCAAGCGTATACTGCTATCCCTTTAAAACAACATTTGCCTTGATAGACTAGTACTGTAGAATCTGAAAGACAGCACCTGAGTTTGCTCCTCTCCTTATCTGATAGGGGAGGTGAGAAGACAGCGGGTACGGGTGCAGGCTCCAGGCTGGCCGACTCCTCGATGAGACTGTCCATGAAGTCATTAACCTGACTGTCAAACTGATGCATCAGGTCACTCTTCAGGTACTGAACAAAAGATGCAGGAAGAGTTGTCATTCATAGTCTGCACATACTTCAGTAACTGTGGAATGTTTTGGTGTTAAAAGATGAGAAGATTCATGGTTACAGTTACATCGCTTTTCATTTTTCAACACTGCTCAAGAGAGGTTTGAATGGTTTAAAAAAATGATTTTCTCAAGTGTCCTTGAAACACTCATATCAGCAGTTGCTTTGGATAAGAGCATTAGCTAAAAAGGTCAAATGGGAACGTAGAAATGTTGAGCGCATGTCTGCATGGTGGAATTTTGTCTGGCCATTTAGAAGAAATCTTGATTTCAATGTATTAAAAAAACATTTTCATATCAATTGTCACTGTTCTCTCTTCAGGTTATCACACCACAGTGTGTAGTGTGAAGCATGTTGTGGTGAGGCTGCAACCAACAGAAAAACAATCAACTCAAAACTAAACCAAATAATTAAAATAAATGCAAGAAGAATAATACTGATGGGAACAGTACAAAAATGTACTGCATTTTGACTGGCAGTGTCTAATCTAAAATAAATTATTATTATTATAAACATATATCAACTGGAGGAAATTCATAATGGCCTATTCCAACATGCAGGCTGAACCTTTTTTTCACATAAATTACTGACTTACTAACCTCTGCTTTCCTTTTCAGCTGTAACTTTTTGCTGATTACTTGTTCCACTTCAATTTTTCCTGAAATAGCAAAGAGAACCAACAAATCTGAGCATATATAAAATGAAAAAAAAAATGTCAACATGCTGCTTTTTAATCCTCCAATATCTCATTATAAAGTTAAGTACTTTGGACACACCCAAATTAACAACAGAGCCAACATAGCTGCCAAGTTACCTGGTAAGTGTAAACATCAATTAACAGCATGCCAAACATTTTGATTAAATGAACAGATAATTTACAAATTGGCACTGTGGGGCATTTGAGGACGAGGTGCATATACAGATGTCGCTCTGGTTTTATTGCTCACATAAAATTAAAATCAGTTTTCAGTTACACATGTAGCAGCCCACTACAAAAGATTTTCTGTTTCAAGATTGATATTTTCGACAGTGATTGGAATATTTGTTACTAATAGTTGAATGCTGTAGATTTTAGCCACTGTGTTGTGAAGGTGTAGCCATCTGGGAAATAGCAGATGTCAAATGACATCCGTTTGGAGAGGCAATTTTGCAAAATCCAAAAGGAGACACACCTACAGGATGACATCTATTTGACTGCTTGTGGTTAAGGTTACAACAGGTTATTAGACTTGACAGCTGGCTGATGACAAACAAGTTTGGTCAGTTATTAAGGTCAATTACACAAACATTAAGCAGCAGCAGTGCTCCACCCATCTGTCATCAAACAGGATTTAAGGTGAAACTGTAGCAGAGTAAGTTACATTCTATTATCACAACTTAGGTCATTATATCCTGACAGTCCGTGAGGGACTTGGACTAGAGCCACTGCTTCTTTGCATTGAAAGGACCCAGCTGAGGTCATACGGGCATCTAATAAGGATACCCCCTGGGTGCCTCCCTAAGGTGTTCCAGGCAGGACCAGCAGGGAAGGGGCCCCGTGGAAGACCCAGGATTTGGTGGAGAGATTATATCTCCAGGGCTGCACGGTGGTGTAGTGGTTAGCGCTGTCGCCTCACAGCAAGAGGGTCGCAGGTTCGATTCCAGCTTGCGGCTCTTCTGTGTGGAGTTTGCATGTTCTCCCCGTGTAAGCGTGGGTTTTCTCCGGGTACTCCCTTCCTCCCACCGTCCAAAAGACATGCTGTTTAGGTTAATTGATGACTCTAAATTGCCCGTAGGTGTGGATGTGAGTGTGAATGGTTATCTGTCTATATGTTGTCTGTCTCTATGTGCCCTGCGATGGACTGGCGACCTGTCCAGGGTGTACCCCGCCTTCGCCCTATGCCAGCTGGGATCGGCTCCAGCCCCCCCGCGACCCCTAACGGAAAGCGGTTGCGATGGATGGATGGATGGATTATATCTCCACACTGGCCTGGGAATGCGAGTTGGTTAATGGGGCCCCAGGAAAGGGAAGTTTGGGGTCCCCTGCTTGGAGCTGCCGCGACTCGACCCCAAATAAGCGGTTGATGATGAGTGAGTGATGAGTGCTATCCTCTGACCAAATAAGAATTAATGTTCTGCGTTTACTGTTTAGCTGTAAAATGAGAACGTTTGTGACCTGTCAGCCATGTTGAGACTGTTGAGGAAATACCAAGCAACGCCCACCAGTAAACTTTCTCATTATACAGCTTAACAGTAACTACAAGATGTTTCTGAAAACATTTTAGGTGAGAAATAATCATTACAGTAACAGAATATTGATTCATATTTGATCAACAGCCAATAGGAATGCTTTCGGGCGGCAGTAACTCAGTCCGTAAGGACTTGGGTTAGGACGCGGAGGACACTGGTTCAAGTCTCCCATGGACCAAGACCAACTGGTTGCTGGAGAGGTGCCAGTTTACCTCTTAGGCACTGCCGAGGTGCCCCTGAGCAAGGCACCGAACCCCCAACTGCTCTGGGCGCTTGTCAGGAGCAGCCCCCTCACTCTGACATCTCTCCATTGACGCATGTATATGTACTGTGTGAACAACAGAGTGTAAAACTGAATTTCCCCACTGTGGGACTAACAAAGGAATATCTTCTTCTTCTTCTTCTTCTCTCAGAAAACCTGTGATTGGTCAAAGTCTCCTGTCACAGGCTAGATTTTTTTTAAACCTGAAAACAGAGCCAAGGGGAGGTGTGGTAGTCTATTTTCTCTCAGAACCCTTCAATTACAATAGGCAGAAGGGGTTATTATGGACCTTTTGTCCACTGATGTTCTGCCTACTGCAGTTTTAATGACATGTCAGACGAGGTGATTGTACTGGTTAACCACACCAACTGTATCACAGGTCACATCACTTATCTCATGAGGAAACACAACCCATCACATGACATGACTTAAGTGACTAATACATCTGGGGAAATTTACTGGAATTAAAAAGGGAGGTTCAACATGTACAATGCATCACACATTTCACTGTAATAATAGACCCTGCTGCTGCTGCTGCTGATGATGATGATGGATGGAGTTGACATTTTCTTACCATTGCTGGTGACGTGGTGGCCTCCATTGCCCTGCTGCTGCTGGTGTTGTCCCTGATAACACTCCCCATCCAAAGAGCTGTCCAAACCAGGGAAGGTGGGCATCTTAGGTACGGCTCGGCACCGGAGGACACTGTCATCCCCATTCTCCATCCTAAAGAAACAGGTGACTTACATTTAAATAACTAAATTAGTGGCAGCATTACCCAAAGATGCCTTGAGGACACATAAAGCAGCTCACGCCACTATAACGAGGATGGGAATGCAGAGGATTTTTGACTGACAAACAAAGCAAACCCAGTTGACAAATCATTCCCACATGACCCGGACAAGCAGCAGACAGCCGGCTAATAGTTCAGTTAGCTAGCTCCCATCGGCTGATAGTAAGACAGGCGGTTAAATCATGAGCTAACTGCACAGCATTGAGCTAAAGAGCCACCTGGTTTAACGTTAACGTGCCTGGTGACACTAACGGCTGCTAGCACTGAGGTTCAGTCAAACTAGCTCACTTGTTAGCTGCGGAGCAGGTTGACAGAAACGATACAGGAAATATAAAAATGCAGTCTTAAGGCTTCCTGGGTACGTACTCGCTTCAAACCGCCGGCTGTTCCCTGGTTAAGTCGACCGGCTCCGACGTATCCGAGCTCAAACTCCGTCAGTCACAACAGTCTGTGCTGCTGCTGCTCACCTTCCCCATTGTATAAACAGAGGAGATGATGAGCAGGGCAGCCGACGCTGATTGGTCCAAAGTCTCTCCTCCTTTCGACGTCATCACACAACACTGTCGAAGCAGTTTGATAAATAAATAAATAAATAAATAAATAAATAAATAAATAAATAAATAAAATTATGTTAAATCTAACTAAACATGATGTAACCTGGATCATACAATTATTTATCGGTTTTGGAAAATTTCATATTCATAAGAAATTTGCTCAAAAACCAAGCCAACTTTTCTGCATTTTAATAATAAATTAAAACAATATAGCACCACGTTACCCGATGTGAAAAACAAAAAAGCCTTTTAAATTTTTAAATGAATATATGATACATATATAAAATTAACTCTGGCAGTATGAAATGTATTTTTTGGGGGTGTGTGTCTTTTTATGTATCTGTTTGTACCTCTGTTAAGAGCATGTGTTCAATAAAGGACACATTATATAAAAAACAAAAAAACAAACAAACCCATAAATTAATAAAACCTAAAATAATAATAATTAAACCCTAAACTTGCACAATGGCAGCAGGGCCAGGAAACAAACAAAAAAAATAAAAATTAAAAATGCTTTCATGAGACAAATAACTCATCAGTATACTTTATGACAGATCAGAAGCTTTCAATGCAAATGCTGGTCATAGATGGCAGACTGCAGATCAGCTCTGGCTGGTTGTTTTCCTCTAGTCTGTGAAATCCTACAGACGCTGTTAGGAGCACCAGAGGACACAGACACATCATTTTTGTTCAGATGACTTGTGTCATGTACTACTGTCAGGATATAGTGACCATTTCATTTTTGCTCCATTCTACCTCCTGCACCTTTAAGAGAATATTATTTTATGATCTAAACGGCCTATGCCTTAAGCCGGTTGACTCACTTTCGGCTGAAATAATGAAGGCCTTAAAACTGCAGGCTACTTCCCAAATAAAGAAGTTTTAACCTACATTAACCTCACAAAGTAGGAAACATTTAAGAAATGCAAACTTTAGTGTGTCAACATCTGAAGGCCATGTGAAGATGAACACAGGAAAACATCTGCAATCTCCAAAACTGATTTTTGTTTTGATACATATTGGTAATATCACATTACACATTAAATTCATGTGTGCATGATTATTATCTCATATCCAATCTTTTCACCACCACTAGTGCTTTATGCAATAAGATCATAAATAATACTACATACTGATTTGAAGTATACTCTAAATAGTAATTAAAATATGGTGGGTCATGAATCATACATTTCATAAACTGGTCGTATGAGCTGAGTGTGGCAAATGCAATTATCTGCAAAGACACACAGATCCATTTATAATGATCATCAACAAATACATTAGTAAATATGACAAAAACCCTCTGGCTGTGGGAACATATGACCACAGATTCTTTTCCGGACAATTAAAAGACAAAAAAAGGCTCTTGTGTGAATTTGTGAGGGTCTAACCATACATGACGTAAAAGGCCGTTATAAGCTTGGAAAAAAAAAAGCTTTGGAATTTGTGTCTGGTCGATTTCTCTGATGATTTTACACCGAAAAGCCTGATTATTTAAGGATCATGCATTTGTAGGAAGAGCAGCACAGCTGATTATGTGGGTAACACCCAAGCAAAATTTGCCAAAATTCTCTGCCAATGCTAAACAGTGCTTTCTCCTGTTGGCATTGACTCTTGTTTTGAGCTCCAGGTCTGCCAGGCACCACAAGACAAGACCACTGTTTCATTCTGAAAAGTCAGCTTTTTCAAAACCAACACGGCTCAAATTTTCAAGTTCAAAAGAGTGATACCAGGCCCTTATCTGCAGCAGAGTAGAGAGTCACAGTGGGGCTCAAATAAATGGTACTAGAGTGGCAGTCTTCGTATGTGTAACAAAACACATCCTCTACGCAAAAGCAATGAGCCAAAAACATCCAACTATCACTATAAAATTGGGCTAATTGTGCTTTCTATCATGACATGACAGCTTGGGATGTTCTGTGGTAAACGTTAAAGTGATTGATGGAAGATCTTAAAGTACACATTCTGTAGTTGCATTAAAAAAAAATTGTTACAGCTTTAATGATCAGAGGAAAGAGCCAAAATCTACAACGTAAAATCTAAATTATACCTATTTTAACTTGAGCATCCGCTGTATAGTGCAGTTAGGCTCAGTAAAGACCATCATAAGAAGAAAGAAAGAAAATCATAACTTTATTTTGATAGTGCTGCACATCCTCCCCCTGTGAGGATGATCAGACACTGAATACAGAGTTGTGATATAAACACATTAAGTTTCATTTAAACAAATAAAATAAGGTGCTGAATAAACATTTAATAACAATTTATATAATGCGTCATATGATAAAATCTAACAATTCATTCAGCCTGTGATAATTCAATAAATATACACAAAAAAACAGTACCACACTAAGCAAATTAATCATGACAAAAATGTTCATGTGAAATATCCAGACACTATATATCTCTGCTTTCTATATAAAACTTATTTACAGTTCATCATGCACACACACACACACACACACACACACACACACACACACACACACACACACACACACACACACACACACACCACTCCTCATCGGTCACAAGAAGCAGAGGGGTCCCAACACAACGGTGATCTCAGGGACATCCTGGAGAGATAACAACCTCATCTCTACGCCCAGATCTCTGACAGGAAGTAACTCCATATCACCTCGATGGAGCTCCGTGCTCCCCCGAACCATCACAACCACCTCCACCTGCAAAATGATCACACAGAACAGCAGGGAGGGATTTATGTTTTACAGTAGGTCCCAACCTTTCTCCCTTTTCTATCAGAGTCAACTGACGAACCCTAGATTATTACATGGATTTCATATTGTATTCACTTCATAACTATGTCCATACAGAACAGCCAAACTGTACAATTATCTCCAATAATGAACTGCTGGAGGTTTGTGTAAAACGAGCAATTTGGATGAATTTTGAGCAGATTATTTCCTTTTTTGGAATCAAATTTTATTGATTTTAAAGTTGCAGTGGAAATTATAAGCAAAAGAAAATTACATAATTAAAAATAAAACAACTGAAAGAAATTACTAAATAAATCAAGTACAATAAAAACGCTAGAATTACTTTACATTAATAACTATAAAGGGGAGTGGGAGGCTGCTTGAGCAGATTATTTCCAGTGATACTATATCAGAGATGACTTTTCCTTTCCTTTCCTTCTGTTATTTTTAAGAAATTTTAATACAATTCTCTGTATGTGTTGTGTATTTTTTAAAAATCGTACATGATTATTAGGCTCCTTTCTCTCTGACATCTCTCCATTACTGCATGTGTGTGTGTTTGTGTGCATGTACCATGTATAAGTTAAAACTGAGTGTAAATTGAATTTCCCCACTGTGGGACTAATAAAGGTAGATCTTTCTTCTTCTTCTTCTTCTTTGACAAATTCAGAGTTTTCTTCTCTCTGATGCATGGTCATTGCTCTATTAGCTCTATGGTTGATTTCATTGCTTTTTAAGTTTGTATCTTAAATATTAATCCAAACATAAAAAACAACTTTATTTAGTTTTCCTCACATAAATGAATGAAATGCTGAGATATGGGCCAACTGTCAATTCTTTTAAAAAGTTGTCTTACACCCATTAAACTTTTAATGTCTTCCACCCATTAAAAGTTGTCTTACACCCATTAATATGATAATGAAGACCGGCAACCTGACTACTGAAACGTGCAGCTAAAAAGAAATGATTTCAGTTTAGTTTTAAATGACGATAATGTTGGGGCACACCTAATAATTGGGTCGGACGTTTCAGCAGGTTGGAGCATAAAAGCTAAAGGCGGTTTTACCAGTTTTCATGGGGAGTGACCTTGAACAAATAATGTAGAATCTCCAATTGTTGATTAAATCCCTTTGTTCCCATGAAGTAGTGTTTGACTTGCTAACACAGTACTTGTGCTACTTGACTGATTTATACTAATTTGCAATCTTTAATCCAACAAGAAAGGGCTTTGATTTGACTCAAATAAAACACCAGTACGGTGCCAATCTGTGATTTTCAGTTTCTTTTCCTGAGATGCCCTCTGCGCTTTGTTCTAGGACTAACATGTTTTTTTGTATCACAGATATTTTATAGTTGGAGACACTGCTAAATGGATAAAAATGGTATTTCTCACAGCAACAAAATATTTCAATCTTACCTCACAGCCTTCCCTGGACACTGTGGTAAGATGTGAAATGATTTCTTTGTCAGAGTCTCCCAGGAAGTGAATAATCCGATTGGCTGAATGAGCTGTTCCAGCAGTACTGGAGCGGTTTGCTGTACAGCTTATAGTCATTCGCTGGAAAGACGTGTGGCTGTGTAGCCGCAGAAACCTCAGCTGGACGACATCCACATCGGCGTACTCAAACTATCAGAGACACAGATCATTCATTTTAATCATTAGGAAATGGCTCATTGATATGAGATGTATTACATGTTCCTCCATTGATCCACAGACATGTTACCTTGTTTCCACCGTGCTGCTGACTGAACCACTGGACCGTCGATTTCTTCTTCTCTGGTTCCCAATTTAATTTAATCTACAGGATAGAATATTACCAATATTTTTAAAGCAATTTATGGTACCATCTTATATTTGTGTATTTATATTAATCCAAAAAGTCTGACTAGTAGTACCCTTCTTTCCGAGGAGTTATCTTGACTAATGTATGCTGATTCCTACACTTGACATCTGCTGAAAAATCTACTAGAATTGCAAACATGGGTCTTTTTTTTAAGACAATTCAAATCATCACTGTGGGATATTGAGGCAATTCAATCTGAACGTATTTTTGTAGAACAACCAGGAAGTTAGCATCACCCTGGTTTTCTCAACAAAAAGTCAATGGGATTTTTCACTTGGACTTTGAATTATTTCAGAAAATAAGCTCTGCGGAAAACAAACATTTATGATACTTACACATTATGTTCATTCTTCAAAAATCAACAACGGCATTACGATTTTTAAATTTTTTTGGAGAGATTTTCACCGTGATAGTGTTGAAAGGGGGAACAAAGGGGACGACTGAGGCTGGATTTGAACATGGTGCCACTGCGGAAAGGACTCAGCCTTGGTTCATGGAGCGCCTGTTCTACCAAGTGAGCTACAACAGCTCCCCACTTCTATGATTTTTGAAGTGTGAATGCAATCACCAGATGTAAAAAGCTAACTAACTACACCACGGTCACATGAATGCGAGTATAAGCAACAAGGCTGTAAAGGTGGACTCATTTAGCCACTTGTTAGCAACCGACATATAACAGATTTAAAATTCACAAGTGGGATATTTACTGACGGATTTCATATTGAAGAAAACTAAAAATTTCTTTAGCTTGTGTTAACCAATTATTTCAGACATCTTACAAAACATCCATTCAAAAAAAACATTGACTATCATTAAATTAATTACACAACATGTACTCTGTAGAGTACATGTTATGTAATTACATGTAATTATACTGTAATGTAATAACAAGAATGTGAGCCTGATACTCACAGCATTTAGCCTGCTAATGTTAACCCTTGTAGGTCAAAGTGAGTGTACCTGAGACTGTAAAGGGTTGATGCAGGTTGTTCCTCCTGCTGTGAAGTTACAGAATACCTTCACAGCATCATACGGACAGCCTTGGTTGGGGTCCATATAAAAGTAACCTGAAAGATACTCGACTTGAGTGCCTGATCAGTCAGACTAATTTGGTATACAATGTGTCGTCAGAAGCGGATTTATATTTCACACCCTCACCATCATTCAGATGTGGGTGTATGAGTCCCAGCTCATAGCAGGTGGTGGCAGGGTCATCTTTGGTTCCCTGGGGCCAGCTGAAGGATTCCTCAGCCTCATCTACTTCAGACCATCTCCTGGACACCAGCCTGGACCACTACAGAGAGAGCCATCATTCAGATATTCAACCAGCCAGCCATCATAATTTAACACTAAAATTGCACATCGTGTAAATAAAATGTATATGAGAAGAAAGATTGCACCAACATTTTGTTGTCTTTCACTTGTGTTGAGCGTTTGTCTGGATCTTGGCACATTTCTCACTTCGGATCTTGTACTGGTTCTTGTTTTGGGCCTCAACTCATTCCCTTGACCTGGTTTTGGCTCTGGTTTTGATCCCGGTCTCTGTGAAGGCCTGTGCTTGCCTGGTGCACCTGGTTTTCCCTGTGAAGAGTATGGTCCAAACCTCTCAACAGTTAAGCTGTATTCACTGTCATTGAGATTCAAATGCATCTTTAAACTTTACTGTATGTTGCAGTTAAGTTTGATGATCAGGTGAAACTTTTTTTTTTCATTTATTTCCTTGTATTGTGTGAATAAAACGTCTTACTGGAGGTCCACGGGTACCCTTCACTCCCTTTGGTCCTCTCCTGCCTTGGACACCTTTCACTCCCTGTAAAGGGCCAAATGCATGAAGACGAATCCCACTAATCGCAACCAAGGTAATAATAGATCCAACTACAAGTAATGAATGACTGAAGTCATTGTAAGTTGACTACGTCAGCTGTCCACCAAAATGCTTTCTTAACAAACTGAAAACCATAACTGTGATCTGTGATTTCAGGATGCTGACTCTTTTTGATCACCAGATGACCAGATGAGGTCCAGGAAGACCCACAAACCTGTAAAGCAATAAACAAACAAAAAGAGTCTCTCACCTTCTTTCCATGTTGGCCCTGCAACAAAGACACAACAGAAATAACTTCAGTAATCTGTTTCAGTAAACTATTTTAAATAGCAGAATATCAAAGCAACATACGGTGAGTCCAAGCAAGCCTTTCTGCCCACGTGGACCGCGAGGACCGCTATCCCCCTGCAAAAATCAGTCCGTTCATTAATAACTTGCTCCCTGTTAAAACAGTGCAAAAAGAAACATAAACACAACTCACCTGCTTTCCTTTATGACCTCTTTGACCTTTCAGGCCCTGCAAACCAGGATTCCCCTGAGATAAAAGTCAGAAACATCTTAGATCAACTGAAATTATGCATTTTTTTTGCATTTAAATAATTTCATATTTCAAATAATTTCAGATAACCTTTAGCCCAGGTGGGCCGATTGGTCCCAGTAATCCCATGTCACCGGGGAGACCCTGTAGGTGAAGGACAGAAGGATGACAATGGCTGAAAAACTACTCCAACTGATTGTAATTTTGTCTGATTTTTGCAGGTTTATCAGGATTTATTGTAAAATCCTGAAGCTATGCAAGCAAAGACCAAGATTATAATAGTTTTGAACTTTCAATTAGTTTTAATTTCATTTAAAACTATTTGCTTTTTGATTTTCTGATTTAATTTTAATTTAGTTAGTTTTCAGAGTGTGTTTGCTAGTTTTGGTTTAGTTTCAGTTTGGCAGAAAGGTTTGGTGTTTGCTTTTATATATTTAGTTTCACAGTAGTTTTAGTTGTTTTTTGTTAGGGCTAGTTATAGTGTATGTATGAGGCTATAAATAGATACAAAATACATGGTTGGAGAAGTGTGTAGGAATGGCCATAATGTTTAACGATTAATCTTCATGCTACTTTATTGTCTGGTGTAAAGCGACTACGTCATTGCGGTGTCATGGTCCTTCAATTTCTGTGGTTCAATGTCACGAGAGCTGATGGAAATTCATGCTGTCTCCTTTTCTTTCAGTTATAATTTACTATGGCAAAAAAAATAAAACTGAAATAATTTGATGTACATTCTATCTTATTTCTATTTCTATATCTTTTTTCAATTCAGTTTACTTTTAGTTTAGTTAGGATATAGTTTTCATTTACTAAAAACATTTTTCACCGCTTATTTTTTGTTTTTGTTCCAGTTTTACTTTACTATAGTAACTCTGCTGAAGACTCAGTAATATTTGGAATAAGTCTGCCATAGTCAATTCTCCTGACGGTGTGCAGAACACACACCTCACAGAATCATGACAGGACGAAGCATGAATTAAAGGAACGTGAGAAACTGCAAGATAGCAGAGGTGTTCCTTACAGGAAGTATAAACTGTATAAAATACAGTAAGTATATACATAGGAGTAAGGAACATCGGTATAGATGAAAAACAAACATATTCATCATCCAGGTGAAGGGAGGTGGTGGACTGACTTTTACCTTCACACCAGTAACTGCAGACTCGCCCTTCTCTCCTCTCAGTCCTGGGATACCCTGGATCAAGACCAGCAAAGATACAGGTGTTGAAAAGGTATTATCTTACATCTATTAGTGATCTTATGATTATGCTGCTGAACAGACTTGTCAACCTTTGGCCCCACTGGTCCAGGTGGTCCTTGTTTTCCTTTTGGTCCAGCTTTACCCTGAGAGACACGATAGGACATCGGTGAGCCACATGTTCAATACCAGCACAGTGAATCACATAAATGAAAAGCACATATGTTCACAGTGAACACACTGTACATATAATTATGAGTATGACGCTGTACCTTGAACCCTGGAGCTCCAGTGTTTCCCCTGATCCCAGGAGATCCAGGTTTTCCCTACAACATTACATGTTTTAAATGTATTTAATATCCCAAAAATACATCTGTAGATCAAACTAGAATAGCTAATTATGAATAAAGGAATGTTGCCGTGGTTTTATGGTGCAGTGTATCACATTACTACCATTTTGCCAGGCTTGCCAGGTGTTGCAGGAGCTCCTCTGAAACCAACATCACCCTTTGGGATGAGAAGGGAAGGAATTGTGTTTAGTAAAGAGGTTGAACAGACTAAATTGCAGCAAGCTATGCTCCATTTTAACTTACCGGATCTCCTTCATTACCCTCAACTCCAAGTAACCCATCCAAACCGCTTAGGCCCTGAGAAGAAAAAGAAGACCACAAAACACCTTCCTCACCTAACTGTTTTTGCATGCTAAAATACAACTACATCAAAGCAGCATACTGTATGCTGCAATGTAAACATTTTGATTGGCATGTTATTTTAATTTTAATAATTGAAATGAGCAGTGATTTCAGGCAGCAGGAATGGATTTAGTGGCATACTGCACGTTTGTAATTTTTCTGTCAAAAGGGATACTTGCAGGTTTTCCAGGTCGTCCAGCAGGTCCTGGTTTACCCGGCGGGCCTTCAGCTCCCTACAAAACAGACTTTATTAGATTTGGATTGACTAACTTAATTCTACCTTTAATTAAAATCAAATATCATCAGAGAAATCAGAGGCAGTGATCAGGGTTGTTTGCATTAAGTGACAATTGTCAGAAAGCATGCTAAACATTGTTTGAATGAAAAAATAATATACCCTGATTAAAATAAAACTCACAGTTTTTCCAGGAACACCTTTGTTTCCTTTCCTTCCATGCTGGGCTCTTTTTCCCTGAATAAATACATTATCTCCATTATGATAATCTATTTTTTTCTGTTTTAGATTTTCATCAGAGCTGAGCAGTGGCTTCCTCTCACCTTTGGCCCAGGAAGTCCTTTGAATCCTGGAAGACCGGGAGGACCAGCGGGTCCAGGTAGACCTTTAGCACCTGGAGTGCCAATGAACCCAATCTTCCCCACTACCCCCTAAAAAATACAGTGACACACATTAACACGGCCTCTATTTACTGAAGACATTCAGAAATACTGAGGAATTGCTTGGGAGATCAAATCTGCTATCTCACCATTGTGCCTCTGGTACCAGACTCTCCTCTTGTACCCTTTTGACCTCTAATGCCCTGGGGATTATAGATGAAGACATTGCGTCACTGTGGTTACTGTACAAGTTTATACCATTAAATATGCTTAACCGGGTTAATGATGTCCACAGGGCACAACACACAATGACGTCCTACCATGTGTCCTTTGATGCCCTGAAGGCCGAGCTTGCCCATTTCACCGTGACTGCCCTGGATTGCACAAACACACAGCAGAGACAGCATTAGATGTAATAAGTGAACCCCTCCAGTCGGACAGATCACACACTGCATCTGAATAAATAAACGTTACATTACACCTTTGGTCCAGGGATTCCTGTTTTGCCCTCCACACCTCTATTGCCTGGCAAACCCTGAAAAAACAAAACAAAACACAGAAATCAAGTGGAATTAATTAATTGAAGTGCAGTCTTAATGTACACCATCATGTATTTGACATAGAAGTGTAACTAAACAAGCTGAGAATCTGATTTTGCTGCTATCTAGTGGCTGAATAGTTCAACATGGTGCATGCATAGTAACATGTTACAGATCAGGGTGGCCTGGATGTAACTCGGTTGAAACTTTCAGCAAATAAAAGTCAACACAAACATTTTATAATGCCATAATAGTTGTGGAATCTCTTCAATATTATGTGGTAAATATGTTAATGCCTGAATATGTTAAGTCTAATAACACATACTGGTGTTGATGGTCCAATTTGTCCAGGAGGACCTAAATTCCCAGGGGGGCCCTGAAATGAGAAGGAATAAAACTTATATGCAGCATCTGTTCAAAGAAATGATCTGAATCAAAATAAATCTAAAGCTAATATAGAATATCAATATTTTAGTAACCACATTACATAAAAAAGCAAGTTTGCTCTAAGCATATGATACGAAGAAGCTCATCGTGATTGGTATTAGTCGTCATCATACAGCATTTTGGACATCACTGACTATCAAAGAATCCAGCTGTGTTACTAACAGTGTGTCCCTGGAGCCCCTTCTGGCCTTTGGCCCCTGCTGCCCCGGTGTTGCCCCCTGGTCCGAACTGTCCAGACATGCCCGATGAACCTCTGGTACCTGGCTCACCCTGTGAAAGCATCATCATCATCATCCTCATCATCGAACATTTTGGACACGTTCAGTATTCACTCTGCAGAAAACAGCATAAGGTTGAGTCTAATATTGCTTCTGACTGACCTTGAGCCCTGGAACTCCTAGTTTCCCTCTGTCCCCTGGTGAACCCCTGTATCCCTGCAAAAGAGGGTTGATGATGAAGACCAGGCAGAGGGGACAGGTTGTCCTGTTTTAATTCACATCCCAGTGCGTCACAGAAGTCTGTATTAATATTTTAGACATCAATGGATACAAGGCTACTTAACTTTTGGATTCGGAGGACGTTTCTGATACATTTTCAGAGCAGAAACAGACAAGGGTGGAGCTGACATTGTCCTGTGTCATGCTGTGAAAGTGAGAGGGAAATAACTCCTATCCACCTGTTTCCCTGGCGGCCCCGTTGCTCCCTGTGGCCCTTGGTCGCCTTTGGTTCCTTCAGCTCCCTTTGACGCTTTCTGTCCAGGAAGCCCAATGTTTCCCTTGTCACCCTGAAATTTAAGTAAAACAAATGGTTTGACTGATATATATTTATGCTCCATCTAGTAGGTTAAGAAGTGGTGAGACTGTGCCATTGAGCTAAATTAACGCTGGAGACAGGAAGTCATGGTTATTAAATAAAGTGACATCACATGTTTTGCATATTCGGTGGCAGCAACCTCAGTTCAAATCAACTTCTAATGTGTTTGTGTGTAATTGCGTAACTGTACGTAATTGTGTAATTGTAATTCTTGACACTTTTATACCAGTATTGAAAATAAAATCGCACATTTACAAGCTGACATTTACTCACAGATGTGCCTTTTTGTCCAGCTGGCCCCTCAGGTCCCTTCAGTCCAGCTGCACCCTAAACACAAAAGCAGTGGGTTACTCGATCAAGCTACAGGCCTCTATTCCTGTTTTTTTTTTTTTTTTTTTTTGGGAAAATCTGACATTTTAATGCTTTTGCATTAAATGAGAAAAAGATGAAAATCAATCTGTGACAAACACAGTCTAATCAATCTACCTCCTCACCATCGAGACCAGCAACTCCCTCCTGACCCAAAGCTCCTCTGGATCCCTGAAAAAAACGACCACTCCATCACTACTCTAATCTGGTATGCAGCACTTTCCAAAGCAGAGTAACTCAGTTAAAGAAAAGCTGTACCTTATCTCCTTTGACACCAGCTGATCCAGTTGGTCCATGAGGTCCATCTTTACCCTAATTGTAGAGAGAGTAATGCAAGAATTGCACGAAAAAGACTTCATATTCCTGCCAGAAGGAAGATAGGACGCACAACAAACTCATCTTGGTGAGCTTGGAGGAAGGTGGAAGTTTTGTGTACCTTATAATGTATTTGAGTGTATTTACAAATAATTACATGTAAAGGCTGTGTGTTCATTTAATTTTTGTGACCTTTATCAAAATACATGCAAAATACTGTATAACTAACTGTAACTATAGCCAAAATATACTTGAAATTGGGGTCGCACAATAGTGCAGTGGTTAGCTTGGGGTGCTTCTTAGTGGAGTTTGCATGTTCTCCCCATGTTAGTGTGGGTTTTCTCTGGGTTCGCCAACTTCATCCCACAGTCCAAAGACATGCAGGTTAATTGTCGACTTTAAATTGCCAGTAGGTGTGAATGTGAGCGTGAATGGTTGTCTGTCTCTTTGTGTCAGTACTGTGATAGTCTGGCGACCTGTCATGGCTGGGATCGGCTCCAGGATAAGCGGTTGCAGATGGATGGATGTTTGAAATTTCACAGTTTTTAAGGTATCTGTGCAGCAGAATTTCTTCTCATGATCAATTCCACAATTATTATTATTATTATTATTACAAACAGCAGGGACAACTCTGTTTATGCCAAGGACCACTTCTACTTCTGAGGTACAGTTTGTTGTCAGTCAAGTCTGTCATAATCAACAATATAAACTCAATTTGCAAACACATTTGCCTATACAGCCATAGTCATCAAAAATCCTCCAACAATCCTAATGATGTCTGGGTGAAAAGGCTCCTAACAAGCTCCCTCTTTCAAAGAGGATGCACAAAACACACCATGAAAACTAATCTCAAATGTTGTGATGTAGCATAATTAAGTTTCACAGAAAATCCAAATGTAATCAGGATGACACTGAGGGGCTTGAAGTGCCAGAGTGATCTATGACACCCTGGATGATCACCCTGACATCAGACCCGACCTGCTCTGATGACTAACCAAACTCTTGCTTCATGCCAAACTGGAAATAAACACACTTCCTGTTCACTCATCGGATCATTTTTCACATTTTGACTTGTCAAACAAAAGTGTGACTAAGAACAGTGAGTTTGGATCACTGATACAGTGAGCTGCTGACTCGCTGGCAAAGTTTACTGACATAAGCAGACAGAGTTAGTCGCTGAATGAAAGTGGTAGAGGTACCCAGCAAGAAGACACACACATGCAAGCAGAAAATCAGTGTTTGTTTGCTTTCATTTTTTTGTGAACAGATTAATCTACTGTACATCCTAACTCTGGTTTAATACCTTTACTTGTTAGCTTGGTCAACTTGGAGATCTTGAACGTCACACTGAGCTAGTTTTCATTTCTCTCCAGTGAGCTTATGTATGATGTGAAGTTTATACGTGACTAAACTAAAGCATAAAAGCATAAACTTACTGGGTAACCTGTAACTCCTAGCGGGCCAACTGGACCTTGTTGCCCCTGGTCACCTGGAAGGCCACGGGGCCCGACCTCACCCCATGGTCCAATGTTACCCTGGATACCCTGGAGGAAAAAAACATGTATTAAGAACAAAACAAGATTAAAAAAAAAAAAAAAAACCTTTTGTGAATATCCGGAAAAGTTCAGGTCAAGTCAGGTTTATTTGTATATCATTCACAGTTTATCAATTGGCCTTACAGACTCACATTACCCATGGTTCCCAACCATACCTAAGCTTTCTGGGAAAAAACAGAAAATCTTTAACATGTAAGGAGAGAGGGAATCTTGTAAACTAAGCTTATTGTTCCTTATAGAGTGGGGGGCGGCAGTAGCTCAGTCTTTAGGGAGTTGGCTTGGGAACCGGAGGGTCACCGGTTCAAGTCCCGACATGGACCAAAAACTGAGTGTGAACTGGTAGCTGGAGAGGTGCCAGTTTACCTCTTGGGCACTGCCGAGGTGCCCCTGAGCAAGGCACCAAACCCCCAACTGCTCGGGGCGCTTGTCAGGAGCAGCCCCCTCACTCTGACATCTCTCTATTAATGCATGTATGTGTGTGTTTCAAGTCTGCATGTACCATGTATGAGTTTAACAGAGTGTAAATTGAATTTCCCCATTGTGGGACTAATAAAGGTAGATCTTCTTCTTCTTCTTCTTCTAAGTACAAAGTACGACTGACAGAGCAGAGCATCATCTGCTCACAAATGTAGCTGTAGTTACAAAAAGGCTATTAAAAAGTGGTAAATCAATAATCAATTTAAGACATACAGTAAACGCTATGAATAGTTTGATGGTGCAAGCATACACTAAAGGCTTATACTGTCAGGAAGATGAAGATGCAAAGCAGCAGCACCATGATGGTGAACACTGGAAAAGCTTTGTTTAGAAAAGCAGAGTGAGAAAAGCTGAGTTTCAAATGGTAGCTGGAGAGGTGCCCTTGACCTTGGCCTGTAAGAGGCAGCCCCCTCGCTCTGACCTCTCCATTAATGCATGTATATAGGTCCTGCATGTATGTATTTCGGGCCTGTGTGTACTGTGTAAAAAATAACAACAGAGTGAAAACACTGAATTTCCTCTCAGGGGATCAATAAAGTGTGCCTTCTTCTTCCGCTTTATTATATACATAGACTGAACAAAAATATAAGTGCAACACTATTGTTTTTGCTCCCATTGTTTTATGCACTGAGGTCAAAGATCTAAGATTTTTTTATGTGCACAAAAGCCCTATTTTTCTCAAATATTGTTCACAAATTTGTCTGAATTTGTGTTAGTGAGCTTATCTCCTTTGCCACCTCACAAGCATAGCATATCAAGATTAGACAGCATGATTACTGCAGGTGTGCCTTAGACTGGTCACAATAAAAGTCCACTTTAAAATGTGCAATTTTATGACACAGCACAATGCCACGGATGTCCCAAGTTTTGAGGGAGCGTCTAACTGGCCTGCTGACTGCAGGAATGTACACCAGAGCTGATTCCCGTGAACCGAATGTTCATTTCTCTACTATAAGCCGTTTCACACAGATTTAAACTAATTTGTGAACAACATTTCAGAGAAATGGGTCTTTTGCATACATAGAAAACATCTTAGATCTTTGACTTCAGTGCATAAAAATAGGAGCAAAAACAAAAGTGTTAGGTTTATATTTTTGTTCAGTGTATATCAATTATAAAGCTGAGTTGCCTAAATAATTGTTGAAGTAAAAGACTGGATGGATGGTTGTGTTTGTAAGGAAAGAATGAAATCATCTTACAGGGGATCCTCTGTATCCCTGAAGTCCAGGCATGCCCATCTCACCCTAGTGGACAACAGGACATGATGTTAGTAAAGAGAACAGAAAACAGCAATATTTTGACTTAAAAACTGATATAATGATATAAAGTAACACTGATAGTATAAAACTGCAGCAGTGAAACTAAAAACAGGAAATAATTCACTTACTGGGCGGCCTTGTTTCCCCCTTGGTCCCTCCTCACCTATCTTACCCTATGCAACAAATATAACAAGGTGAACACCACATTAAATTGCTAAATGTATACCATGAGTGAAGACATTTGTCCAACGTGACAGAATGAAGCAGCTTATAATACTGACAGATGTACAGAATCCAAGCATTGAGAAACATGAAGCTTTGGATACCTTTAAGCCTTCACTTCCTGGAAGGCCTCTTGGGCCTTCTTTACCATTAACCCCCTAAAGAAAACCAACAGTCCTTTAATCTCGACATCATCATGCCTGCAGTACATATTGTACATAAAATATTGTATAGTGCTTCTGCAAGCCCAGTTATTCTAAGAGTTTGCTCTGTAACTTCTTAAAAAGCCACATGGTGATGTTGTAACTCACTCTCTCTCCTGGCTTTCCTGGTGTCCCCTTCATTCCTCTGCTGCCCGCTTCTCCCTGTTGATCGACACAAATGTACAGCTTATATGAATCAACATTTTTTTACACCACTACATACTCTGAATGCCGAGTAACCTACAGTAATGTGGTATGGTTGTTACTACATGTGAAGGGATAAATAACTGTTAGCTTCTTGCCACCATGTAACTCCTCCCATTTACATTCAACAGAAATTTGATCTTCTCTTGTTTCATTAGAGGATAACTTTCAACCTGGACCCAATTTTTCCCATGTTTCTGTGACTAATGGGGACAATAATTTTTGACACTGGTCCAGTATTGAGGGATAATGCTGAAACCACCAGCCATTAAACGGGCTGTAATGTAATCGCTTGGGGCAACCTGCCATGGACAGTTTACAGCAAATAAAAGTTTTTGCCACTGAGAGACGCTGATTGTTATTATAAGTGTCTGACAACATTATGGAAAGGACCCAAAAGAAAAATAAAACCTTTCACTTTCTGTTTGTTAATGTTTTATTTGGCTGGGGTGCCAGTGTTTGTGTTTGTGGCGTTGGAGTACAGATAGCGTAGCTTAGTGTTATCCAAAAGATTTTCAATGTCATGGCTGAATGTTTAACTGATGTGATGCATCATTTCAAAACATTTTATTTTTCTGTATGGTCTTTTCTATAACGTTGTCAGACACTAGCAGTATGATAACAATCTGAGCCAGTCAGTGGCAAAAACAAGCACTTCTAGTGGACGTAAACTGAAAAAGCCAGGTTACCCCAAATGATTACATTACAGCCCTTTTAGCGGCAGACGGCTGCAGCGTTCTCCCTCAAGCATTTCAAAAGTGTTGTCCCCATTAGTCCCTTAGACACGAAAACATGGAAAAATAGGGTCAACGTGAAAAAATAGTTCGGTTATCTTTTATAAGAGTTTTTAAAAAAATTTCCCTCCTGTAAACAAAGGTGATTAACACTCACACTCTTCCCTACGGGTCCTTGGAGGCCAGCAGCTCCCGTCTTCCCAGGCAATCCCTGTGTAAAATATTCAATAGAGTATCAGTTATCCATTTATGACACTATAAAGGAAGCTAATTTACTTGTTCAGTGTTTATTATCGAGAGATAAACTCACTTTTTGTCCTGGAAGTCCATTGTTTCCACTTATTCCATTAGCACCTATGGGTCCCTGATATAAAGATGGTTAGCTGTGATCTGTTTGTATCTCCATCAATACCAACCCCATGGCAAAAACAATTACACTCTCTCTTCATGGATTTGGAAAAATCAATCCAGTGTACACAGCATTTAGTAGAGAGGCCTTTCTCATATGGAGGCCAGTGCTACATTTACATAAACATGGGGGTTTATGAACTCTATGAGGTGATATGGGATTGGATAAAGTCAGATATATTAATGTTACGATATTGTTGGTCGGTCTTACCGGGGCTCCAAGTGCTCCATCTTGTCCCCTGGTACCTAAATGACCTTGAAATCCCTAAGATGGGACAGAGATAATATAAGATCTTTTGTCTTTGATTAAATTCCCAAATCATCTTACTGTTCTCTGTTTCTACTGGAATTAAAGGTTACATGATCAATACTTAAAATTACAAAAATAGCATCGCCCTGCAGGTATTTAAATCTTAAACAAGACTCAATTTAAATAGTTTTACTTGACAATATTTATTATTTATATAATTCTTATCACCTTCAGGCCTTTAGGTCCAGTCACTCCGGGGACTCCAAGCATTCCCTACACAAAAGGTTTCAGACATTAACATCTACTGTGTATTAGCAGCAATTTGAGAGCACAATCCTAAATTGCTTGGACATAATATTTTTGGATAGACTTATAAATGGGAAATGAACATTTGAGATCAGTTTGTCGGGTCATCATGAATTGACATGAATATTTTCAATAATCTACAATCTTCAGATATAATTTTAAAGCTACAGTATATCTAACAGCCGTAACTCTAACTTAACCTGTTAATTAAAGCCATTTAATGATAGCTATTAAAAAATAGTGGTGAATAGTAACAGTGATTATATGTTTGGAGTGGACACAGCAGGACAGAATAAAAAGTGTAGGCACATAGGAACCTTAATACCAGGTTCTCCTTCACGTCCTGTCTCTCCAGATTTTCCCATCTCTCCCTGCAAGCAATAAATATAACCTCAGTAGTGTGGATTTCGCACAATTACCAGCATCTAGAATAAACTCACATATATACTTACAATTGGACCTGGTAATCCAGAAAATCCTGCTCGACCTTCTCGACCCTTTGACAGGAAAAATAACCATAATTGATTAGGATGTAACAGCCACTCCAGGAATTCCCACTAGACCTGATGATATAGCTTATAAATGATGTCTTGATATTTTTGGGCTGTATATTACTAGATTATTATATTTACACAAGTTTAGAAGAATTAGAGTATGTTTGTTTCAGTAAGAAAGATGGTAAATCATCACTAATTGACTTATAGAGAAGGGTGGGATTAAATACGTTTTTTCTTCTTTCCTCCTTTTCAAATATGTCAACCAAGGCATCAAGTGTTTGACAACTTCTTTTTATCTACTTGTATGTTATGCTTTTTAAATTTTTTTGTTTTACATGTTCAAAATAACTTTTTGAAATGAAATGAATGATTTTCTCTAAAATGACATGTTTGATTTATGATTTAATATTTATCATTTTGATTTATTTATTTATCTTTTACTGACAGACAGACTGACCTATAGAATTTATGTGAAATCAAATTCACTGGAAGATCACTTTTTAAATTTTTTATTTAAATTATTTTTAAATTAATTCTTAGTCACTTTTATCTTGAAGACAGTTGTTTCACACTCTGGAACTTCCCACTCGATGCTGTTTCACTGGAAATATTTCCAAACTGAAATAATAAAAGTGACACATACTATAGTACAGCAGAGTCAGCTCAGACGCTATCACTTGAAAAGGGATATACTGACCCCTGTGGTGACTTGAGTGTATCATCAGTATTTTGTGTACATTTTTATTAGTGCTGGACTATGTTTCTGCAATATGTTGCATATATACATGGTAGATGTTTCTTATATATAAGTTGTATAAGTTTTATAAGTTGTAGCTATGTGACACGTCAATAGCCAATGTGTGTTAAGCTAGTACACTACATATTCAATACATATACTAAAATACAGAAAAATATTGGTCCTTTATCAATTTTCCACTTATTCCTCGTGAATTAAATTAAATTAAAGTTTTCAGCATCCATCTTTGTCTTACCTTGTCTCCTCGAGGCCCAGGAACTCCTTGAATACCATCTGGTCCACGATCCCCCTACAAAAACATACATTTACATACACGCATGTATCCATTCACAAACATGCACAACAGCAAAAAAACATCTTATGATTCTTTCAACTTTCTCAAAACGCACCTTCAGTCCATCTTTTCCCTGCTTCCCTTGCTCCCCCATGATGCCATCCAAACCCTAAAACCACGAACAGGTAGAAAATAAAACTTTATCAGTCGCCATAGCAGCACCGTTAGTGAAAGATGTGTCTTCACTCATCACAGTTTACTTCACTCACACTGGATCCAGGAAGTCCTGGTGGCCCTGTTGGTCCTCCATGTCCCTCAAGTCCTGAAGGGCCTCGATGCCCCTTAAATCCTTGTTTACCTGGAGGCCCCGGAGGTCCCTGTACACAAACACAACAAGACACTGAACTGAGGCACTGATATGGTATATAAACTCATCAATAAGCAACTGAATCAATAGACGGGAAGGATCCAACTCACCAGGTCTCCCTTAAACCCTGGATCTCCCTTCTCACCTCGCTTGGCTTTAGCCCCCTGGTAGAGAAATGTGCACACACACAAAAGACACCTGCACATTTAGCTCAGTAATTGGGAACCAGTATAACTTGGTATGGTTAAGATCATTAAATATTGCCATACATTATAACTAAAGTAAAAAAAAAAAATTGCTTTAAGTAATCTTACGGGATCACCTGAGGGTCCAGGCTTTCCTGGATTCCCATTGGCTCCCTGAAATAAAAAAGAAAAACCATATACTTAACCTTCAACATGACTTCATAGCTTCTCTAGTATGGTAATTAAAGGAATAGTTAAGGTGTTTTAAAGTGGGGTTGTATACTTATCCACAGTCAATGTATTATCTGCAGTAGATGACGGTCGGCACACCCCCAGTTTGGAGAAGAAGTGTACACTATATTTAGAATATTTTCACTGCTTTACCTCGCCATCAGACAGCCCTTTCTGACAGGGAACCAAATCTGTTATGTCAAAGTCACCACTGAAAAAACTTGCAGAACTTGCAGAACACAGGGGTTGCTGATCTACCACTGCCTCAATCAGTTTGTTTGTGCTGTTGTGTGAATTTAGTGAATTCAAACTAACCAAAGTTGCACAATAATACAAACAAACCAACCGATCAAGGCAGCGGTAGACCAGAAACTCTTGTGTTCTGCAATGTAATATTACTGTTTTTTCAATGGAGTGTGGTTGGTTTGGCGCAAGTATAAATAACTGCTACACTTCCCTGTCTGAAACACAGACTGTATAGCTATAGCTACAGCTAGCTACCTCATACAACCCCACTTCAAAATACCCAAACTATACCTTTAATGTTGCTTGTGAGTGCTTGGCCTTGTTGTCTTACATTAAGTCCAGGTGGTCCATGTTCGCCTATGTCCCCTTCATCTCCTGGATCACCCTGATAAAACACACAGAGCAGATGACAGAGTGACCCTAAAATGATAGTTGCAATTTACTGCTGAGTTGTTTCTGGTTGTTTTTCCCTGTATACTCACAGGATCTCCTTTAGGACCTGGTGGTCCATCTGGTCCTGGGTTTCCCTGAGAGAGAAAAAAAAAGTTTTCATAATGTTTATAATTTTTTAGGTATGACTCCTGTATGTGGACGACTTTTCACAAAGAGACAGCCACTACTATTCCTACTATCTACTTTGTCAGAAAAAAATTTGCATGAAAGTAAAGCACATTATTGGTCACGTTTAAAGGAAAATAGGAGTAATATTCTTCTCCCTGAAAAGAGGACAACTTTACCATTTTGTCTCGTTTATGACCTACATTTGACCAAACTATCAGCTTAAATGCAAACCAACTTACTCTGGTTCTGACGCAGACAAAACTGATTCTATAGTACTATGGGATGAAATGCTTCAAATGCGTGTTGTACCTGAGGGCCACGGACACCAGGAAACCACACCGCTCCATCAGGACCAGGCTTTCCCTGAACAAACAAATATATGTAATACAGGATAGAGATTAGTACATGTCATTGGCTCTATGTAAGAAAGAGTACATCTGGAAGTGTCTTGTCACCTGTGGTCCAGCTGCCCCTCTAGCACCCAGTTCACCTAGATGGCCCTGATGGCATAAAATATTTCACAAATCAAAAAAAAAAAAAAAAAAAAATGGATTACTGCTTGATCGGCTGGTTGTTTACTTACTTACCGGAGGTCCTTTAACTCCTAAGACACCTTTTATTCCTCTGGGGCCCATTTTACCCTGAGCAGAGGAGAGATTAATAAATGCACTTCTTACCCACTCATCACCATTTTATCAATAGTAGTCAATAGTTGTATGTTTGTTTTAAAAAACTTACAGGTGGGCCTGGTGGTCCACCAAAACCTTGAGCTCCAATCTCTCCCTAGAAATAATCAGCAGTGTATCAAACAAGAATATCAGTGTTATTAAAAGGAACCAGGGATGTGAGTCTGATCACCAAAATGGATTTTATTTGTGTAATCATTGATATACATATAGATATGGAGAAGTGTCACTCAGTGAGCTGTCTGACACTAACCGGAGGTCCTGATGGTCCAAGATAACCAGGAGGACCCCTGGCTCCAGGCAATCCCTGTAAAAATGCAACAGTTCAGCAAAATAGACATTCTCAACAAAAAGTAAAGTTTTCAGCACAGTAAAAAAGAGTTTGAAGTTTATTAACTTTATAATGACGGGGGAACGAAAGGGGCTGTCATTAAATTGTAAAGTAGTCTGTACTTACTATGTAGCCGGGTACACCAACGATGCCTCTGACTCCTTTATTTCCCTGATTACAACAAAGACGGGAAAATCTGAATCACATACACCAGCCCTCTGTGTGTATGTGTGTGTGTGTGCTTACATGTACGTGTGTGGTGTCTAACCTTGTCTCCCTTTTGTCCTCTGTTTCCCTGCGGTCCAGCCTCCCCATGATAACCCTGAAAAAGGGGTTTGACTATAATTAAAATGCTCCAATCCAGCAGTATAATGACAACTTCACAAATGAATACCCAACACCTTGTGTCTCCATCATTTCAGTCCCCATAACATTAGAAGTCCAGGCCATTCTTACCCACTCACCCAGCTCCCCTTTGCTGCCCTTCTCTCCTCTGTAGCCTTGAGGACCCTATAGGGATAAGCATGAAGAACAGGATTGTGTTGACATGAAAATTACATACAACAGGATGTTAAAAACCTGTTTCTTACAAGTATGAAAATACACACACATCTTAAATGTGTCTCAGCAGATTTACCTGTTCTCCAGGTAAGCCTGGAGGGCCAGGATCAGCATTCTTTCCGGGGGTCCCGTCTTGCCCAGGTCGGCCCTGGGGACCCGGAATACCTTGTGGTCCAGGATTGCCCTGAAGTACAACAAAACATGTAATACAGTTTAGCTGCTTTCATGAGAGCTTTTTTCTCATTTATATCACAAATCAGTGATTAAGTTGTTTATTGAAATGTGGAGTTTTTGTCACAAGGACTGCGGCGACTATAATCGTGTACCGTGTGTGAAGCTTATCATTGTCTTTCTAAATGTCTGACACTTGAAGAGGTGTGAATATAATACCGGTAATCCCTTACCAACTTAATTGCCTTTCAGAGTCTCTAGCAGGTTCAGTTTTAGGGCTAGAGAGAAGCTACAGACATCGTATGAAACTAGAAATCATGAGGAACCCATTGGTACCAAGTCATGCTGACTAACAAGGAGAAACTACCATGGCCATTTTCAAAGGGGTCCCTTGACCTCTGACCTCAAGATATGTGAATGTAAATGGGTTCTATGGGTACCCACGAGTCTCCCCTTTACAGACATGCCCCCTTTATGATAATCACATGCAGTTTGGGGCAAAAACCATGCTGTTTTTTCATGCAGTATGGTGTGTTTGAATATTTCTGTATACAGGGGTCCCTAAACAGTCTTGGAATTACATTAATTAGGTATCAATGTAAAGCTGAGACTCTTGTTGATCCAAAGCTCAGCTGTAGTCATATGTGATGATGTTAGTCCCCTTAGTATCCACTTAATTGTAGCAAGACCATCTTTTGAAACTTGACATCACTGTATAAAATGGGATAAAAGGATAATCACAGCCTTGTGAAACTTTACAGTCACAAACTAGAGACCTAGAGCATTCAGAGGATGGATGGCTTTCCTAGCTAGACTGAAAATAAGGGGGTTACTGAGCAGTTTACACAACAGAAGTTATCACCATCCAACCACTGAAAAATGCAATTCCAGCAGAAATCTCAAAATGTCAAAAGTTTTTGATACCAAATTACAGCATGTCTTTTTCTATGTTGTTCCTCAAGGCCTTGGTGACTCAATGTAGTATCTTAGAGGGATTATTGATCTTTTTTTATCAGTTCTTGATAGGTAAAAAATTGTTATATTTACCACAAAATCTGTGTCACAAATGGTATCAACACAAAAAATTGCTGCAAAAACATATGAGACATAATATGTATGTACACTTTTACAATTCATCCATCCATCTCTAAACGCTTATCCCGTTAGGGGTTGCAGGAGGGCTGGAGCCAATCCCAGCTGGCATTGGAGGTGGGGTACACCCTGGACAGGTTGCCAGTCCATCGCAGTACACATAGAGACAGACAACCATTCATGCTCACATTCACACCTATGGGAAATTCAGAGTCATCATTTGGACTGTAGGAGGAAGCTGGAGAACCTGGAGAAAACCCATGTTAACACGGGGAGAACATGCAAACTCCTCACAGAAGTGATCCAAGCAGATTTGAATCTGCGACCCTCTTGCTGTGAGGCAAGAGTGCTTACCACTGCACCACCATGCAGCCCACTTTTATGATTAAAAAAAAAATGTATTAATTAGTGTTTATTTCTGATTCATGACTATAACAAATTGACACAGTGCTGAGCAGCTCAAATCAATCTCCAGGTTCTCAGCTTTCAGATGATGTACACCACTTATATGTGACATTTTCTGTTGACCTGCTATCTCCCCCTAAAGACCCCCTGTACCTCCCTAAAAAAAGATGAAATTGGGTCTATTGTGGGTCTCAGAGGGTTAAAGTTGTGCATGATGAAGTGAGCCCATTAGATAGCATGCAAAGCCTCGCTGCACACTCTGATTAAATGCAAATAAAGTAGAGATACCTACGATTTTCCCCTGAGCTCCTTTTCGTCCTTGCTTCCCAGTAATTCCAGGAGGCCCCTGGAAAACAAAATTAATCACAGGAGTCCTTTTACAATCACTTTGTTTAGCACTGTCATGATAGGGTAAAGTTTAAACTTAGAGAGCTTCTTCCTTTTCAAGAAATCCATAACACTTTTGTCTACTCACAATTGGCCCATCATCTCCAAGAGGTCCAGGGAGGCCCTGGAGGGCCCTTAAGTTTCTGAAGATAAAAACAGACTCAGTCACATCTCCCCATGGTATGCATGTGTATTTACACTGTGCAGGGCTTAAACTAACTTGTATCAGTGAAAAAAAGGATTTTAAATGCATTCATTTTTTTTTAAATAAACACCTACCGGCCAGGAAGAAATTAACTTTTTATAGAACTTCTTTTTCTGCAATGATATGAAAATATTATTGTCATAGTGTCAATCTATTTTGTTCACAAATGATCCTCACACTGATTTGTATTCAGTATAATAAACTTTCAGTACAATAACCCTAAAATGTGGTATATTAAATGTTTTACAATGAAATATATAGTAGCAACAGTAGTCCAACATGTAAAATATTAAGACTAACATCTATATGGATACATGTGTAGCAATGTGACTGATATTCATATGCTAGTATAATATTGCTCAAACTACAAAACTGCGATTTTGTTAAGGCGCAATATACAAAACAAACAATGTTTATGTGGAAACAAGTAAAACAGGAAGAGTAGTGTTTTTAGCTACTATATTGGCATGATATTATGTATTTCACCAGATCTAAATTCAAACAAGTGTGTAGCACCAAGGAGTGAGTGTTTACTAGGTCAGAGCTACAAAATCAGTTCACCTTGAAAGCCTCCCACTCTTCTTCAGAGGTTTTAAATACAACAATAGCAGGTATCCCAGGAGGACCAATGGGGCCTCTGTATCCTGTCCGTCCGGTCCTGCCCATAACGCCTTGATAACCCTGAGAGGACAGAAAACAATATGTCTCTTTGATGTGGAAAACAGGATGAGGTTAGATTACATTATCTACATTTTGATCAACACGGACAGACAAAAAATCTGGCCTTTTCATTCACAATTGATAAATCAGGGCTCAATGAAGCCCTTTTTGACCACTAGAGTGCAGAAGAACTTCACAAAAAGCTGCCCTGAGATGCAAACTGGCTATCAAGGCTTACAACTTTTGCTGTGTCAGTTAGTGCCAGTATAGCTAGATCAGGTTAATATATTAAGAACTGTAGATGTGATCTAAACCAATTTACTCTGTCTTGTGAAGAGGCCAGTTTACATCACATATAAATTAAGTGATGGACCATCAGAACTGTCACATACTGTATATAAAAACAGGACCCATGATTTGGTTTTGCTTCAGTAAAATATTTAATATTTTATGAGTGCTTATATGCTTCACTGATTAGTGATACTGGGTACGTTATGCAGGGATAGAAGAGGCTATAATGTTATATTTAGTAATTTATACCTGGGGGGGATTCAATCTTAATGTGTAGTCTTTTAAATACATACATAGGCTATTAACATTAGTTGATTTTGTGGAGATATACAAGTTAAAGTTGTCTATATATGACAAAGACAGTAATGTTAAACGATGGTGATGATGTACCTCTTGCACGCAAGACTTGGCACATATCTATGTAAAACAAAATGAGTAGAGTTTCCATTGAAATAAGCACACAGCTAATTGTTAGGGTGTTAAATTCAGCTAAGCTAGCTAGTAAACAATGAGGGCTAACCTGCTAAATGCACCTCTAGCTAGTTGACACAGAGCAACATCAGTACTGTATTTGAGTTAAACTTCTTTCAGAACGCCTCATAATTGAAAAGTTAATATCCACTTACTTTTTATTTCTTGTTTGGTTGACTAAATCCTCAGAAAATGTCTGTAATGTTAACAGTAATCATTTAAGTTAGCTAGCTAAACTTGCTAGCTCTCGTCATCCGCCACCGTCGTGTCTAGAAGGGAACCAGCAAACGGGAGGAGCTCTCGCGATATTGTTAAGGTTGTTAATAAGTCGTCGGGCAGCGAGTCTCGAGAGAGTTTTGAAACCTTTCGCAGACCTCAGGTCAGATTACAATTTACGGGTTACCTTGTAGTCACCTGCCACCGCTTTATATTGTTTCTTTGTAACATGACCGGGAAGGAAAGGTGTACTTTAAACTGATAGCCATTTTTTAAAATTCATAGCTTTTAGCAGACTATTTTAGCCATATATCTATTTATCCTTCACTTTTAGCTTAAGTCAACTGTTTATCCATCATTATTAGCTATCTATTAGCCAAGTAGCCTATTACTTTGAGCTAGCTATGTCAACCTTCTTTACTTCTTCACTCTAAATACATTACTTTAAGATGATTATTTTAACCATTTAGCTGTAAATTAAATTTAGCTATCTAGTTGAACTGTTAATGTTAATCCATTACTTTAAGATGATCATTTCAACCATTTAGCTCTAAATTAACTTTAGCTAACCATTTGAACTATTTTTACATTACTTTTAGCTAATTTAGCTAGCTAACTTCTTCAACAGCTCTGCTTGCTAGTTTCTACACACATTACAAAGGTGTTAAGGTGTAGCTCACTCACACTGTAATTTCTACATTACTACATTACACCACATTTTTCCATTTACCCCAAAGCAAGTGTAGAAATACCCCCTGGGGTACAAGTACAGTTTCAAACTTCACACTAGGGATGCACCACTGTGCAGTAGGTTTGACACACATCTGTTTAGTACTATGAACAGTTTGATTCAAATCACAGTCTTTTGATTCAATGTTGACACAGAAACGATTTCTTGACTCTAGTTTAATTTGATACATACTTTGTCTCCTTTAGGTCCTGGTGGTCCTGTTAGGCCAGGTGGACCCTGCAACCCCTGATGAGAGTGAGGAGGAACAGTCAGATCTGGATAATCATCACTACCAACAATAATGTACTGGAAACCATTAGGACTTATTCATGAAAGCAGGGTGGGATGAGTTAAACTTTAAGTGCTGCTTATCTCCTCGATAGAAGGCAGTGAAACTAGAGCAGAAATGCATATAACTGAGCTTATTATTTCTGATTTTTTATTAATCTAATGCTTATTTTATTGTGATAATGGGTATGGGTTAGGGGAGTTTGTGAGCTTCTGTTATACAAAAAACTGTATGTATACAGTCCTTAGTGTGAACTACCAGGAGGGTTACAGTACCACAGTTTAGCCAGAGGAGGGTGATGATGGCTTTCACTGAGGAGACTAACCACACACACATGGCTTCCTAGGTGCTAGAATTGACACAGATATATGCTGCCATCTCAGTCATCAAATCAGCTCCACACAAACTCAATTTCATCCAAGGTCATGACAGAAAATGAGATGAGAATATCACACAAATGTAATTAAAATTTCCTACGTGGTTTGTTTATGCATTTATAACGTCATTAATACTCCTCTCCTCAGAATACATCTGACATTTAAAGCAAGACCTATAAATCCAGCTTTGATTATGGATTGTGAACATTTACACAGGTGCTGCTGAATGTAAACAATGGCTTACCCTTTGACTTCTGATCCCAGGTCTTAATCCTGCCCCGGGATGACGTCTGACTGTGTATGTAGGCGGCTGACTGGCTGCGTCAACAGTCTGCTGTGGGGATCCAGTCCCTGTTTCAGTGCTGACCTTGGAGATCCTAACAGGTGAAGACTGATTATAATCCTCATTGTCATAATCATAACTTTCTTTTTCCATGTCTCTGTGTCTTTCCTCCTCCTCCTCCTTCTCTAAATCTATCTCATCTTCGTCTGTCTCTGTCCCACTCCCCTGCTCTCCACCTGGAAGTCGTTGTTGTGGTGACCTGCCCTCCATTTCCTCTTGTTCCTTTATCTCTCTGGCTGAAATATTAGCCATCTCACCCCCCATGTTGCTGGTACTTAGTCCTTCTCGGCTTTGTGGTGTGGGAGTTAAAACAGTCAGGTTCAGGGCTGGATCTTTCTGAGGCACAGCAGTTACATTTTCTTCTGTGTGTTTCAAGAGTTTAATCGGTGGGTCGACTGAAACTGGAGGTGTAATGACTTGTGGTGATGCCTCCTTTACTCCTCCTTCTTCAAATGAAGGGTACACGCTGGAAGTGACAAACCCTGATTCTGTGATGGGGCCTGAGATAATAAGAGCAGATCTAGTAGCAAACTGTGGCTCATTCGAGAAAGACATCTCTGTACTTGTAGTTTCTGCATCTCCTGATGAGACACCAGGAACTGTGGGCTTCTCAGGTTGAACATTAAGGCTTGAAATGGCTGTCTCAACACTTTCCAAGATGGATGCATCACTCGCTTCAATGAACGCTTGAGGAACTTGTCTCGGATACTGAGCAGTTTGAAGTGAGTGGACAGAAGGACTTTCTTCTGTGCTCCATGGTTCCTTCATTATCCCTAATATGTCCGGGTGCACATTAGAAAACTGCTCATTTCCTGTCAGAGAAGGAGGCTGCCGTTCAGGATCTCCACCTTGATTCACTTCCTTACTCACAGTTATTGGTTCTCTGTTGGTTGATCCTACAGTCTGAGTGTTTGTCTCAGCGTTGGTTTTCTCTACAGCTTTAATGTCTACGTCGTCTGGATCAGGATGTGACTTCAGAGGAGAGGTGCTGCTCACTGGATCCAGTTTTTGTGTCCCCTCAGTGGGACCAGCAGCCTGTAGGGTCATGTCTTGGTGGAGACCTTCTGGTTTGGACGATACGCTGACCCCAGGCTGAATGGTCACCTCATCTATAGCTGCAACCTCCTGGGAAAGGTTTACATAAGGGAAAATATTACCCAACATTCAATGTGTGCTGAACTCCTCTTTAAAGGGACAGTATGTAGGATTTGGTGACACCTAGTGGTGTGGTTGCAGACTAAAACCGACTGAGTACGCCTCCCCTGTCTGTTCTGGGCTACAGTAGGAACATGGTAGACTGTGTGAAGAGAACCCACTCCCTATGCTGATATGAAGGGTTCAATGGAAGCTAACGAAAACACAATGATTCTTAGTTTCAGGTGATTATTCATTAATGAAAACATAGATATGAATATCATACTCCATTTCTGCTAATAGTTCCCTCAAATTGTTACACACTGTTCCTTTAAGTCTCTATTTTACAGTTTTTACAGTTACAGAATAACATCCATCCATCCATCTTCAACTGTTTATCCCGTTAGGGGGCTGGAGCCAATTGCATCGGGAGAAGGCGGGGTACACCCTGGACAGGTCGCCAATCCATCACGGGGCACATGGAGACAACCATTCACATTCACATTCACACCTATAGGGCAATCTAGGGTCATCAATTAAACTGCATGTCTTTGGACTGAGGGAGGAAGTCGGAGAACCCGGAGAAAACCCACGCTCAACGATAACATGCAAACTCTACACAGAAGGGCCCCAAGCTGGATTCAAACCTATGACTCTCGACAGAGGCGACAGTACTAACCTCTGCACCACTGTGCAGCCCTTGAGAATAACAGATATGAGAAATTTGTTCAAGATTAATTGGTATATTCTTGATTGTTTTGTAACTGCCATTCTTCTCAGTCACATCACTGAATAGCTCTAAAGCACTTAAGTGATTAGTCCATTCTAGGATAAATTAAATTAATAAACAACAGCAGTTAAGTGATAACAATAATAATTGCCTAAGGGATGCAATACAAACTGCACACAAGAATGAAAACCATGCATCTAAGAGCAGAAATTAGAGTTGTGCTTTCTTTGGTGGCGTGTTCAGAAATGTAAACACTCCCATAGACAAAAATGTTTCTGGTGGGATCACACATAAGTATAACATGCAGTTAGTGTCCAAAACAAATCATATTTTTATGCTAAAGCGCTCATTTCCTGTGTAGCTTCCACAGGATGGTGCTACCACAGATGCAGTGCTGTGCATAAAGACTATACGTATATTCACACTATCAATAAATACAAAGCACTGCTACCATCTAAGGAAAAACAGATTTAGCTTTTAGAACTGCAGACATAGGATGGATGGACATGATGGAGTGGGGCTGGGAGAAATTATTAAAGGCCCTACTCACCAGGTGTTTTCACTTATTTGGTCTAATTGGAGCTCTTCTAATGAGCCTGTGTGGGAGCGTACAAACTAAGCTTAATCGCTATCTCCCTGAACAGCCCATTATCTTTGTTGCATGAAGTTTGGTGAGCTCACATAATTTCCAGCTTGACCTAACTTCAACCTGTTCTGATGCCTGTTTCACAAAGATCGACTTTAACCTTGACTTCTTAGATCAAACTTATAGTCAGACTTCAGATAGACATCAAAATTCATCCATCCACAAAGATGTCTAGCTCTTAGGACTAATTTGCCATGAATTCTGGATCAGTTAAGACTTTTTTCATATTAAAAAAACATACCAGAAAAATGTTTCAATAGGTAGAAGGACATTGTAACAATACAAAAACTGACATTAACATCAAATCTCAATGCAGCGCTAACCATTTCAGTCTGGCTAACACTTAAACCTAAAATACCTAAAATAAGTCAGCCTTTATTTTTAAACATGCATTAGACTAATTTAAGAGTAAAAATAAGACTGGCCTAACACTACAGACCAATCTAAAATATATTTGTGAGACTGGTCATCAGCCTGTTGAAAACACCTTTATCTAGTGATTAAATATTACACATACAAAGAAACAACAACAACAACAAAAAAAAATCCATTTTTGGATGAGCACAACAGCAATAATATCCGAGCCATTTCTTCAACATTCAGCCACTAAATGTCGTATTCTCTCTCCCTGTTCCAATGGATTTACTTCACAACAAGTCATTGCCAGGCACTTACCATCAATCTCCAATTCGCCATTTATGTGTTTTTCCACATTAACTGATGACACAGAGACACCACGTGATACCAACGTTGTTTTACTATTAGCTCACAAGATTGAAGCCTGAAGTGGGAACCAAACGTCGGATATCTTCCACACAGATAAACATTCATTTTGGACCCGCCAACATATTTAAAATGATTAATAGAAGAAGAAGAAGAAGAAGATCTACCTTTATTAGTCCCACAGTGGGGAAATTCAATTTACACTCTGTTTAACTTATACATGGTACATGCACACAAACACACACACACATGCAGTAATGGAGAGGTGTCAGAGTGAGGGGGCTGCTCCAGACAAGCGCCCCGAGCAGTTGGGGGTTTGGTGCCTTGCTCAGGGGCACCTCGGCAGTGCCCAAGAGGTAAACTGGCACCTCTCCAGCTACCAGTTCACACTCAGTTTTTGGTCCATGTCGGGACTTGAACCGGTGACCCTCCGGTTCCCAAGCCAACTCCCTACAACTGAGCTACTGCCGCCCCCAGTCACAATATACAGTCATAATAGTTTTTCTCTTGACACTTTTCTAAAGGCTCTTTGGATGTATTATTATTCTCTAAAATATTCCTCTACATTAAAATGTCATCAATAAGACCTTTAGATAGTCTTTATTTAATGTCTGGTAGGCTTAATAAAGCGCTGTGCCAGTCTGAGGAGCAACAGAGCAGATGTAATGAGGATGTAGACCTTGTGAGTAAAACCCTTCGGTTTAGACCAGCGTTTGGTGGCTAACAGACAGTCGTGTGTGGTTTGTACCTGTGTTTCTGTCAGAGGTGAGCAGGTGCTGCTGTGATGTCGACAGTGCTGCTCTGCTGCTGCTGGATCTCCTAAGACAAAGATCATCTGCTGGATGGTTCCCTGAACACACCACAGACACACAGGAGACAGAGGGTGAGCAGTTTAACCCTTGTGGCTAACCAACATCTTGATGGTCCTGATCATAATGGCCAAATATTCATTCATTTTCAAAATTTTAACCCTTCAAATTTTGATGCTAATAACTTCAAAAAACTTCAAGAATAAAAAAAAAAACCCCTCACACCTCTGCCAAAAATGTCTGCCATATGCATTAACACAGCCAAAATGTCCACAGTGAGGCAGAGTTTAATTCCAAACTCTGACTTCAGTGAAATACATTTTATTTTTATGACCGGAGTTAACATGTATTGCTGTTTGAAACACTCAAATTGTACACGTATGGCTGTAAAGTTTGCATGTCATCTCTACAATGTTCTACTTTTCTAGTTATACAATTGTGGTGCAGCTGATACAAAATGCAGACGTTTAAATGTCAATTACCATTAATTAAAGCTTGAAGAATGAATAAGGGATTTTTTGGGGAAAAAGCAATAATCAGCTTGGAGATGGAGTCCTCCATGAGTTTTCTCTGGGCTCTTACTGTGCCATGGATAACACACTACTGCCATTTTTTGCTTCCATTCAAAGAAAGTGGAGAAAAATTAGCAAAGGAGAGAAGAAATGTCAGCAATTCTGGCTCAGTTGTATAGGTACCTTCTTTTTACCTTTATCCTTTATAGACTCACAGATATATGAGACGAACACTCTTGGCTGACTAAATAACTAAGTAACTTGTGCTAGCAACTGTATTGTGAAAAGAAATATTCAATGGCCTGAACTGGAATAAGGCCATATCCAGACATTAAGTGGTCACCATGTAGCACTTAGTCGGTAAATTAATCCACTGTTTTGTAACTACATGCGTTGCTCCTTTGAGTTTTTGAAGTTAAATTCTTCTCTCTGCAATTTCCCACAGCGACAAAGGAAGTGACATTTTCTACAAAGCATTTTATGAGATTTACTTAGTGGTGTGAAAATCTTCTCCTGCCTTTCATGCTCTCACATGCACATGTAAGAAAACGGATGCAGAGATATTTGAGCTGCCGGTGAAACGCCATGTAACTCAGAAAAACCGGCGCACAGCCAATAGTAATGCCAGAAATTACAAGAAAACACTTAAACCCCGTTAAATGCGACAGAATAGCTAGTTGAAGAAGAAGACAGTCAAATGTGATTCTAATACTTATAAGATGATGCACTGTATCTAAACTGTACTCAGCCTTTTTTACAGCATACGTCCACATGGCACAAGAAAAATACAAGACATAAGATAGCGATTCCAAGTCATGCTCTGAATAAATAGCATTTTTAGAAATAAAGCAAGTTTTAAGGGCCCTTTGCACAGACATTCAAGATCTAAACAGACACGGTTAATCTTTAGGCTTCTAAGTTTTAAGTTCAACAAATTTAATCTGAATCTATCTGAAGCTTCTTATCAGAGACCAGTGATACAGACAATCAGACTTACGCAGCTCAGTAGCAGCAGTACCACCACAGCACCCTGCATGGCTTCTCATAAAGGAAACTTCTGGACTCCTCTGACTTGCGCTGCCTTACGCTCTGAAGTTCAGAGGCTGAACTTGGAAAAACACACACACACACACACACACACACACACACACACACACACACACACACACACACACACACACACACACACACACACACACACCTCCCTCAAGGACTGAGCCCAGCGCTGACCTGGTTGACCACACGGTTACAGCCCAGAAAGATGATGAACTCAACAGACCAAGCCGGACACCCAACAGCTCACATAAACACACATCCCCACACATACATACAGGAAATCTTCTACTTCCTGTGGCAACACAGCACCAGGCAGGTCAGTTTCTGCCATTAAAAGGCGCCACTGATAACACTGATAACATTCAGCCACTAGATGTCGCATTCTCCCTCCCCCGTTCCATTTCAGTTCACAACAAGTGGTTGCCAGTTCGTTGCACAACCTACGTATTTTATGGTGAAGTGGAGAGAGACTTCATGTTGAATGCTGAATCTTTCGTGGTAGAGTAATGAAATCCACCCTCTTCTAAAGCCCCTCAGATGCACATCTTCATTGTACGTTGTTTGAGGGAACTAGGACGTTCGGTAACTGGATGTAACCGTCACTACGATGACAACAGTTAAGGTTGTAAGGGCTATGATTGTTGTTTTCTTTAGTGTACCAAATTGTAATTGTATTGGTTATTGTTGTTCAGACCAAGGTAAGGTAAGCTAATATGTGCTAATATCAGTTTTCACTTGTTGGCACAGTAAATATTCACATAATTTGCAGCCTGACGGAGACACCAGTGTGAATGTGGCCATGCATGGCAGAGGCAGCCTCCTGTTATCGCTAAGCATGTGAGAGTGAAGGCGTGTGCATACCGCCAAACTCAGCCATTTATCCGCTTTTTTCTACACGAACTGTCAAGTCAAGTCAAGTTTATTTGTGTAGCCCAAAATCACAAACCTGCCTCTTGCAGTTTGTTCACAAGGCTCTTATCTACAGATACATCTAATCATCTGTCCTTTACATGTAACCGTCTCATTGGAAAAGGAAAAGCTAAAAAAACCTTTCACCAGTGAAAAAATAAAAAATGGAAGAAACCTCAGGAAGAGGAACAAAGGAGGGATCCCTTTTCCAGGATGGACAGACGTGCAATAGATGTCATGTGTACAGAGTAACAACATAATGAAAATACAACATAGACAATCCATATGAAAGAAACTTACCATGCGACACAAACATTGTTTTTACTATTCGCTCACATAAAAGTTATTTTAGGAGAAGCCATACTTTTATTTGACACCTTTCTAAAAAGCACTGTGGATGTATTTTTTTCCAAATATCTTTCTATATAAAAATGTTATCAGTAAGACCTTTAATACCCAGCCAGTTAGAGCAGAGTGTGAACATTAAGAGACAGTTAGGTGTGTTGTCTGCTGGGTCTGTAGCTGTACAGCAGTTGGTGTAAGTCCTTTGTGAAGGTGAGACTTAATAAGAAACACAGCTGTCACTGATGTGGGCTTTGGATGAGGAATGAACTTTCTGTCCTTCTTGTCGTATTCCCTCTCCAGCTCCATCAATCCACACAAAAGACCCACATTTACAGATTCGCCAGCTCAAGGGTCACAGTGAACTTTCCACAAAGTTTTCAGAAATGCAGAGGACATCGTTCAAAAAGATTATTTAAGTGATTAAACCCTTACTACAGTAGCACTTAATTTGTAGTCAGCTGATAATTGTATTATACTTGATTTGGCATTGAACTTCACATTGAACCCTCCCTCCTCCCATCTTTTTAGTCCAGGGTCAGGAGGGGAGGACTGTGGCCCAGGTGAGGAATGTGACATGAAGATCAGAAGAGCGAGGGGCTGCTGCACGAGGACGGTTATGTCGGGTGAGGCTGGGGGCTTACGGTAAAGGGTGTGTGGTGAGGACGTGAAGCTCCTCCCAACAGCGTCAGGCCTAAAGTGGTGATCCGCGGTCCTGGGCCCAGACGCCAGGGGGTGCTCTCCTGTAGACAACAGTCCAGATACAGCTCCAGCCTGGACAGAGAGACGGACAGGGACAGACTGTGCCACAATCCGTCCCACAGAGGAGCAGCGGGAAACCTATGGGACAGAACTGTATCAATTTTACTGTCACATACAGCAAACATGGCCAGTGGCTTAGTGTTTCAGATACTGAATAACTACAGGAACATCAGTGTGTTTTCATTACACCGATCAGCTATAACAGTAGGAAAACATGGGCGCCCTGACCGGTCTGCAGCTACGCAGCCTCGTACACAACACTGCGATGCACTGTGTGTTCTGCCATCTTTCTATCAGAACCAGCATCAACTTTTTCAGCAATTTGTGCTACAGTAGCTCTTCTATTGGATGGGAAAACACGGGCTAGCCTTCGCTTCCCACCTGCATCAATGAGCCTTGGCCGGCCATGACCCTGTTGCAGGCTCACCGATTTTCCTTTCTTGGACCACTTTGGGTAGGTTCTGACCACTGCAGACTAGTAACATCCCACAAGAGCTGCAGTTTTGGAGATGCTCTGACCCAGTCATCTAGCTTTCACAGTTTGGCCCTTGTCAAAGTCGCTCACATCCTTTGTCCTTTTTCTGCTAGCAACACATCAACTTCAAGGACAAAATGTTCACTCGCTGCCTAGTATATCCCACCCACTGCCAGCTAGCATTGTAACTATCAATGTTATTCACATCACCTGTCAATGGTCATAATATTGTTAATGTAATGGATGATCGATGTAGTTTGATTACCATTGTGTGGTTGTGTGAGCATATACGTGTGTGTGTGTGTGTGTGTGTGTGTGATTCTCACTCATAGTGTTGTTCCCAGGCACTGACCACAGTGAAGAGTCTCGTCCCCACCTTCAGCTGAAAAAGCTCCTCCCCGTCCTGACCTAAAATAACCAGCAGCGGCGTCTCCTCCGACCATCGTTGACCCAGACGCAGACGCATCAGCACACTCATCTCATCTGGAAAACTGTCACGTAAACGTTAGCACATTCACAAATAAACGTACACATACAGGAGACTCTCCCGCACACACTCATGCGCATGCTCGTTTTTGCTTGATCATTCACGGGACGGTTGTGAGATGAGAATACAGGACAGTATAGACTTTAAACCCACAGTTGTGATGTCACAGAGAGACTCTCCTCATAGAGAGACACTTCACACATGAATGGAAACTGTATCACAAAGCTGACAGATTCAGACGACATTAGTACCCTAATGTGTGTAAACAGTCAAGGTCAAGTTTAACACCAAAGCCTTCAGCTAAATCCTTTCAACCTACACATCATGGAAAGAAAAAACACCCAAGCTAAACAACGTCGCTGCAGTCACGTGTGACCTTGTCAGCTCTTCTCTGAAAATGAAAAATGATCTTTTGTAGTAAAAGGTAAAGATTTACAGTACAAACTTAGTAGAGTTAGTGTGCAAACGGGAAATACAGTTTTTTAAAAAATATGTTTGATTTGAAACATATTACATGAATTAGAATCACATTCATTGAACAACAATGTTGACATATAGTGTGTTAGAAATACATGTTGATAGAAACTTCTTATACAATTTTATTGCTGCTAAGACTGCAGTCTGTGAACGCAGTTCTGTCATTGTATTGAACAGTAACGTGATTTCTTGTCATGTGAACATAAAAACACTGAGGACATATTTTTACAACTATTTGTTTTAGTTCAACCATCAAAATCTATGTTAAGTGCACAATGTATGTGTCATCATTTGGCCATGAACTAATTTAGTTGTATTGGCTTTAAACATTTTAGTGCAATTAACTCTAAAATCAAAAATTGTTGACTTAACATAAAAAAATAATGTCAAACTCACAATGGATGAGTGTTTGTGTCAAGTGAACAAGTTGTTGTCATTGGAGTTCACAGTATGGAGGGGTAAGATTAGTAATATGTAAGTAAACATTATTAGTATAGTAGTGTTAGTATAGCTTAGCAGATGAGTTTAGTTTGCTGGGCCAGAAATGGCTTCCTGTTAAGACCTTTTGTTAATTTAGTTATGTATTTACTAACTGAGGAGTAATGCTGTAAGTTTTTACATTAGCTCCTGCATTGAGGCTAATCATTAATACTTACAGAGGGCCGAATACTGTAACTGTTGGTAGGGACAGTGTGGCATATTGTCCGATCTGATAAGCTGGACATCCTCGGTCATCTTCTGTCGTTGACACATTGTAATGAGCAGCTGACTGCATGTCCAACAGCTGCAGCAGATCCACTTCTACAAACACAAGACATATAAATTATAGATAATCAATTTCATTTCTACCAAGACTGACACTGACAGAATTCTGCACTGCATTAAATAAATAAAAAGTAAATTAAAACATTTGTTAACTAATAAACATTAGCGGTAAATAACTCATTTAATTATGCTTTACACCCTCATTTTATCATGTAGCACTTTGGGATTCGTTTACAATGTAAAGTGTATTATAAATTAAACTTATTATTATTCATACGGACAAATCACAACCAGATTTAAGTTTTTTTCTGCATGGGCTTATTCACTTTACTAGATCACTGCAGTAAACAAAACAAAACACAGCACTATTGACATTTTTTGACCTCAGGAATGATACGTGGTTGTTAAGTAAACAACATTTCTGACTTGTCATGCACTCAGCAGAATACTGGAAATAGTGGATGAGTAATGCTCTCAGCAAGAGGCAACAGCTTATTCCTTTGAGGCACTTTCTTGTCAAAATAGCCAAAAATGTTCCTCTGTGTATCACTGCTTTTAGACTTCTGTAGAAATGCTGAATTCATAAAAAATATTTTTTCACACACAGCTATCAGAAAAGGACCTAATCCTAAATGTGCTTACCTTTCTCTACTGCAGTTGTCACATTTCCTCTGTCCCTCCCATGATCCTTTGCGTTGGGATGGAGATAACACTGTTGTGGTGTACTCACTTCCCGAGGTAGACCATCTGCAAGTTTCACTGTAATCAAAAAGGCTTGAACCCAAAACACTGAGAGCAAAGATGAGCTGGGCATCATGTCCTCGTTGCAGAGAAAGAGCTGGTGCTGGAGGACCATCTCAGCTGCAGGTACACATGGCGGACCAGAGGGCCGGGCCTAACTGGCATCTCCGTCTTCTCACAAACACTCAGCTCATGTTCTGATCTCTCAACAGCAAACTAGATATCTCACCTACGTCTCCGCTGTTTCCAGGGCACTGAAACCTTTGCACCTGGTTATTTTGGGAATATGTGAGCATACACAGAAACACACGTTCCCGAAGGAGTGGGTTCAGGGAAACCCATAAAATATCAGAGTATCTTGAAACCATGTTCACGTCTTCGTAGATTCATGGCTTCCTCACTGTGTTACATGACATTTGTCTGACACTTTTGTCAAAAGAATGAAGTGTGTAAGTACATTCAAAATCAAAAGGATGCTGTCTTTTATCACTTGATCTGACTGTTATCAAGCTACTGAATAGACCTTTTCGACACACATCTCTCCCCATGTTTGTGAGCTAGTAGGGGCCTACTAAACTAATACTGGGTTCACAAGGCTGTTATCTATCTAAACAGCAACCTACTGTGTTGTAAAAGTGAAAATGAAACGTTAAAGCTACAATAACTTGTTTAGATTTAGGCAATAAAACTAAAACTTCTTTAGGTTTAGGCAATAACATTACAACTTCTGTAGGTTTCAGCAACAAAACTACAAATCCTTTAGGTTAGGGCAATTAAACTACAACTTTCTTAAGCTTAGGAAACAAAACTACAACCTCTTTAGGTTTGGGCAATACAATTACAACTTCTTTAGGTTTCAGCAACAAAACTACAACCTTAGGTTTAGGCAACAAAACTACAACTTTCTTAAGCTTAGGCAACAAAACTACAACATCTTTAGGTTTAGGCAATAAAACTACAACTTTCTTAAGCTTAGGCAACAAAACTACAACCTCTTTAGGTTTAGGCAACAAAACTACAACCTTAGGTTTATGCAACAAAACTACAACTTTCTTAAGCTTAGGTAACAAAACTACAACCTCTTTAGGTTTAGGCAATAAAACTACAACTTCTTTAGGTTTAGGCAATAAAGCTACAGCCCCTTTAGGTTTAGGCAATAAAACTACAACTTTTTTGGGTTTAGAAAATAAAACTACAACTTCTTTAGGTTTAGGCAACAAAACTATTACTTCTTTAGGTTTAGGCAATAACACCACAACTTCTCTAGGTTTAAGTAATAAAACTACAATGTCTTTAGGTCTAGAAAATAAAACTACAACTTCTTTAGGTTTCGGGAAAAACATGTTTTTGTGTTAAATTCATCATGAACACAAAGACATAGAGATTGTTGGTTTCACATGGGATGCAAACTCCAGTTTCGACAACACAATAAATCTTAGTTTTAGGTGATTATATGCTAAAGAAAACACACAAATTAATATTATTATTCATTTCTGACAATAAATCCCCCTAAATGTTACACAAACTGCTGTGTTACAAAAACTGCAATTGCTAAGTATACAATAGTGAAATTCTGGTGGCCTACTGCCAAATCTAATAAAAGGAAAAAAAAATCCCCCAAAATATTAAAAGAAACACACTGTATATATCCATATATAGTTAAATTCTTCAGTATTTAAAAGTAGTAATATCAGTCCAGAAAAGACAAGTGATCTCTCTTTAATGGTCCTTTTAACAGATATGTAAACACTTCTTTTGTTAAAGTCATAGACAAGCATCATGATTCAAATAAAATATAAACGGTGCAATAAATTAAACATGGATTTATTTTGTACACTTTATACTACATATTTACCAGAAAGCTTCTCTTATCTATGAAATCCAGGCTTGTTGGGGACCTCTTTTGGCGAGCTTCCCCAGGCACAGATTAGGTTGTTCTGTACAGAGACGGACATCGAGGTTCAGTCCTAGGCTGCTTTGTTAAGCACGGTCCTATAAACTACAGGCTGCATCCTGAACCTAAGCTGTGTACTGTGTGAGTCCAGGCTCATAGTCGACACTCTTCAGAGGTGGCTTCTCTGTTAAAATACAGTCCAGGACTTCCTGTTTGGGACTCCAGCAGGGGAGTAAGACTTCGTCAGCCCTGTGGATCCTCAGTCCAGATAAGTCCTGTGTTCACATTTCAGAAACATGTCAAACTCAACATATTACAGTAACACAACAGCACATGATATAAATATATATATATATATATATATATATATATATATATATATATATATATATATATATATATATATATATATATATATATATATAATTAAGGGGAACAACAAATGGTGGAATGTTTAAAGATATTGACAGTGGACTGAAAAAGCATGAACATTTCTCTGCCTGCTGTTTCATCATTATTCTGTTGGTGAAGTAGTTTTAAATCACATTTAATATCATGGGTACGTTAAAATAAGAACAATCAGGCAACTCAAAGACACATCTCTTTCTTGCACATCTCTCATCATGCATGTGGAAATTACTATAACTCTGGAGCACAGAAAATACCGTAATGCTCATTTATACTGACTAAAACATCCGCTCCAATGTGACGGAAACAAAGTGGCAGTTATGTAGACAAACCGTACTGATTCCTCTTTTGTAAATATCAACTTCTCATTGTCACATGAAAGAAGACAACACATCCTTAAGAAGACACATCCCTGGCTCTGTGTACTGGAAGAAAATGGCTTTAGTCACTTCTCTGACATGACATTGATAAGTTATCCAGCACAGAAATGTGAAGAATGAACATCCAATCGTTTACGCAGGAGCTCCGTCCTGCAGATGGTTGAACCTCAGACCAAAGCCGTTATAGTCTATGGACAGAACAAATGCAGACCACTGTCCTTAAGATGGTCTCGTCATGTTGACATCATGCTGGCTGACCTTCAAGAGACACTTTTAGTCCTTCTGATTTTCACAAGGCTTCACTTTGGGTCCATTTTTTCCAGAAGATTTCAGAAAGTAATATTTTACAAATTCAGTGGTCCAGTATCCTGAGACAAAACATCCCTTATTCTGTAACGTGTCCAAGATCTTAAGCATCTTTTTCACCCAACAGAACCGATATAACCCTGCACTGTGCTGCCCCAGTTGAAAATCACTTTTGCTCAGTTTAAAGTTTGAAACCTGACTTCCTGTATTGACTATCTATAGATCAGCGACTGTATAATGCCCATGAACCATATGGACGCTCCTGTTGTAAACAGGAACTGTGTTAAAATCTAATTCTGACTGACTCGACCCCTTGTCTCATTGCTACTCTTACAACTACGCACAGTCAGGACTCACAGCAACCCTCTCAAATGACCTGAACATAAGAACCAAAAGCTAAAATACATTCATTGCATTACATTTTTACATGCTACCTCTACGTTCACCTGCACAAAATGCACTTAGATCTCGGATTCAAAGAGAGACACCTTAGATCGACGACTCACCGTATTTTGTTCAGAATAACAATCAAAACACTAACTTGTGTGGGAAGGCTTGGCAACACTTGGGTTCGCCTGCAGTGATCTACTTAGTCCAGTCAGTATCTGCTGTTCTCTTGATTTGGCAGCTTTTCTCTATTGAGAACACACACACAGACACATGAACACACAACCCGTGTCCACACACACAGCCTCCCTCCAGCTACAACACACACACACACACACATACACACACACACACAAGAACACGATGCAGACAGACATCCAAGTATCCAGATAAGTTCAGTCCTGCCTGTTATGCTACTGTTACCGAGAACACGAGTTCTCAGAGCCACATAGGAGTTAAAGCCTTGTGGTGCCACGTGGAGCTTCTCCTGTGTTCTCTTCTTCTGTGTTTTTTTTTAGCAGCGGTCATCTTCGTCTGTGTCACTTAGCAGCTCGCTGGCTCCAGCCGGGCTTGCTTGGCCCAAGTGCTTCCGGAAATGCCCGTTAGGAACCTGCCAGGAGTGTCTGAGCTGAGGAGCAGAGCTTATGGCGTTGGCCCGTCCCAGGCTGGTTGCCATGGCGGTCTCAAAAGTCAGGGTCTCCTGCCCATCGCCTGCCTCTCCACCGCTGACGTCCTCGTGGAACGGGAGGTAGGGCTCTGAGATGTAGCGGTGAGGAGAAGGGTTGCTCGGTCCTGAGACCTGACCGTCGGATGACCCCTGACCTGCAGTTAGGGGGCCACACTCCTTGTCAGCCCTCCATGAGGTCTCCATGGAGCCACCAGCGCTGTCCTGAGGCTGGGTCTGTCCTTCAGAGGAGGCTGCTGGTGTGGGAGAAGTGTGGGCTTGGCAGACCAGAGGGGAGTAGGAGATGTACGGCCGCGGGCGAGAGGGCGTCTGCGGCAGCTGGCGCCGATTGCGAGGAGTGCCCGACTCTGAGGCTGAATGGGAGGGGCTGCCTGACGTGTTCACCTGCAAACAACACAAGCACAACAGTGAGGAAGATAGACTCCTCCTGCTACAGTTTCAGCTGTTATCCTCCTGCAGGAGAGACAGAGTGCTGCTGGTTTTCTTCCAGGTGATTCTCTAGATTCACTTTGAATAACAGGAGCAAAACAGTCCCTTATTTCATTGTGCACCAGTCCACCAGAGGATATCAGTACCATGTTTTGCCTCACCGAGGTGTAAAAATTACATGACTTATGAAGGCTAGCAGGGGGCACCAAGACCACCCACTTAGGTTTAGACAACATCATGGTTGGGCTTAAAATAGGTTTATAAAATAAGCAAAATATGTACAAAAACAATGTAACATCAGTACAGAAAACACATTACAAGCATCCCTTCCTGCCTGCCATAACTGGTCTTTCTCCATTTTTATTCTACGCCATTTGTGCATATTCATATAGATGCATTTACATTGCACTCAGTACAGATGACATGGTGTGAAAGTGGCACACCTCAAGCAAGGAGAGCATTCTTACTACACGCTTTTGCCTTGTGCATTGTCGTGTCATTCACACACCTTTCTGTGCATCCGGGCTGGATTGAAACTGGTGCTTTAGTGTGTAATTCACCCTGCTGTACTCCTACCTGTCTCTGTAAGGTGTGTGTGCGTCCTTCGCTAGGTGAGCGGGAACGTCTCCTCTCACATGACGGGTCGCGGCTGCGCTCCTCAGAGTTACAGCGGGACACGTCAGGAGACAGCAGGTGGCGGCGTTCCTTAGACCGCCCTCGCTCATGACTGCTCGTTTCCCTGTGGTTGATTCTGGGACCTAAGGCTTTTAAGGAAAAAAAAAACACCTCAGTTTAAGGTCAGGGTAAAATATTTTCATGCAAATCCCAGTGCAAAACATCTCCTAAATAAAATGAAATCAGTGGCATCTGTGCATCAAAATGATCCAGTTTAAATGACCAATCCATGATTTTTTCATCATATAAATTACAGGTAGAATGATTTAAGGAAATTGCAGAAATTACTAAAATTTTGGCAATATTAATATTATTAATTCAAAGATTTAATTCATCATACTAGCACACTGGTCTACTGTTGGTCCATCTCAATGCCCTACTTAAACACATCTAACACGACATGGCTCATCCGTTTCTGTTTCATTTAGTGAATGAAAATGTGCACCTCAGGAGCCATGAAAAATCCACTTTCCTTTAATAATACTGTTTCATTTTTGTTGTTCATTCAATAGTTTAAACTACAATTACCATCTTGCGATTGATTGTCTCCACCAACCAGTCAAATTGCACTTTACATCCATGTTTGTCCAAAATGTCACTTCATCATTTTATCCTATTAGACGTTTGTGTGAAAGTGTCATAACTAACATATAAATTCTTGAGTTACGGCCAAAAATGTTCTGGCAAAAATTGAATCGAAGGCAACTGGACTTAGATTTGTCCCTGAAGACGTTTCGCCCCTTATCCAAGTGGCTTCATCAGTTCGAACGCTGCAGTCTGACTAGTCCCCACTAACCCAAATTTCTAGAAACTGGTGGACAGATGGACTACCTGAAAACATAAAATGCCTCTGGCTGTGACTCTCACAGGTTCAGAGGTAGAATAAAACTTAATGATGGATTTTTCACTCAATCCTTAAGGTCACTGCGGGTAAAATCTTCTAAAATTAAAGTCAGCTGAGATTTAAAATCATCTGAATTCATGCACAGTACTGTAGCTAAAGGGTTGCAGCAGATAAAATAAGATAGGATATTCCTTACTGTTGCAGTATATTCTACCACTTCTAAACATTGCTGTGAATGTGTATCAGACTATAGGAGGTATGATGTAATGTGACGTGTGTTCGGTGACCTCTGTAGCTCCTCTGACGAGGCCTGTACGTGCCGTCAGGACTGACTCTCTCCAGAGAATGCTGCTCCTGCCAGAGGCCGTTCACACACTGGTCTCCGATGGTGGAGAAGGAGCGCTTCATCAGCTTACTGTCTGCTGACATCCCAGGCTACAGACACACCATACAAACCAGAGGAGGAAACACTCAAGTACAGTAACTGTGAATGACACTTCAGTTATATAGTAGATTGTAGAGGTTGACCGCTTCAGCGGGCCAATTATTTGACTTTTTTTTTTTTTTTCACAATCAGCATCGGCCAATGTCTGAGCATATTAAGCCGATCATCAAGCAGGTGCATCAGCGGGCAGGCCAGTGTTGTTGTTGCTGTAGAACATATGTGACTCCGCCCCCCTTGTGTCAATCAAACTGCCGTTCTACCAGCAGACCTCAGCAGTGCTGCCAACTTAGGGACTTTGCCCCTATATTTAGCAAGTTTTCAGACCCCTCTTGACGCTTTCAAAAAAAGAGACTGGTGACAAATCTAGCGACTTTTTCTGGTGTTGTTGGAGGCTTTTTGAGACTGATGTGAAAGCACATGGACTTTAATTGTGACCAGTCTAAGGCACATCTGTGCAATAATTTTGCTGTCTAATCAGCATCTTGATATGCCACACCTGTGAGGTGGATGGATTATTTTGGCAAGGAGAAGAGCTCACTAACAGATTTAGACAAATTTATGAACAATATTTGAGAGAAACAGGCCTTTTGTGCACATAGAAAAAGTTTTAGATCTTTGACTTCAGCACCTAAAAAAATGGGAGCAAAAACAAAAGTGCTGCATTTATATTTCTGTTCAGTGTATATTGTACATCACATTATGTGCTGAATAAACTCTACAAACTAATTCAATTCAATTGATTTTTAAAGCATTTTAAATACAAAATCTGGTACTGAATCTAGGTTTGAATAGAGGTTATTACTCTTTATTACCGGTGGATCAACAGCCAGTCTGGGCATGGAGGACGCTCTGATGGATGCTGTTCGCTGAGGTGATTTAATAACTGTTGCGTCCTGCCTGGCCTGCTGCATCACTTGGTTATACTCCACCACATCTGGCACCTAAACAAATACCACAGAAGAAGAAGGCTGGTCATGTATTTGTCCTTACAGAGTCTCTATAATGATGTGTCACAGTACAGATGTTGCATGTAATTCTTTTTTTGAGAATTTTGTTATTCTCTTGTCGTCATAAAACTAGCAAACAATAAGAAGGTGGCTATAACCATTCTGGTTGACCAGATTCACTAGTTCCTGACAAAGATGATGCAACTTTCTAGATACTGGTTACCAGTGTGTGTAAATGATGGTGGTGGTGATGTGGGTGGTGATAGGGGTGGTAGGGTGAGCGGTAGTCGTCATCCTCCTCCTCCTTCTCCTCTCTGGAGCGGGAAAGTGGCTGCAGGAACATCTCTTGAGGAGAGATGGGGCTGAGGGCCACGAAACCTCCTCTGGTGCTGACGGAGCACAAACACGCAGATATACAGGGCAACTGTATTACATACCTGCATACAGATGTCAGTTATCGTCGTTGACGACAAAGGAACAGAAGGCAACTGAAAAGTCAGTGACCAGATCTACAGAAAACAAGATTATTCTTTTCTTACCAGCATAAATAACCACAAACCAACATAAATAAGTGCGTGAGTTGAATATTTACAGAGCAGATCCGGCACTGTGCCTGAGGAATGAAAGGGATTTGGCATTGCATAGGATTTCTTGAGGCAGAGAGGAGGCATCCATACGCTGGAACATAGGAGCATGTTTCTATAGGAGGAGAGAAAAACACACACGGGGAGACAGGAAATTAAAACAGGCGACACATAATTGTAACATGGACATGGATCAATTTAAAACTGACTGGGATTTAGTACACACAGATTTTACCTGTTACCAAACAGGTAAACCATACAAAATTGAATTGGCCAAGATGAAAAGAGCAGAGTTATGCAAATAAAACATCACATCAGTGGCTGCTGGGTGCTTCATGGGAATACATTAAATCCAATATGTGTCATGCAGTTTTTTTTGCAATCGTTAAACACAATTTCTGAGACTAGGGCCCTCTTTGTCAAAACCCTACACTCAAAAACCAAAACCATATACACAAAGTATCCTGCAAAAGCAAGTACTTCAAAACTATATAACAGTTCCACATGCCAACTGCATAGTATAAAACACTTTTACTTCAAGTTCAGAGTCTAGCATTAGACTATATTACACACCTGGTTTATTCATCAACCATATCTTTGCATTTTGCTTCATGAAGTTTGACAAAAACAAGTAAATTGATCTTTGGACAGTTACCTCTCGTCTCATAAGACGTTCAAATAAGCAGTAAAAAACATCAAATAAAAATTCACAATTGCTGTCTTCACTGTAACGTGATATGTCGCCACAAAGTGCTGTCCCATTCATATTTCTACCATTTCAGCCTCTCACGCTCAGCCATTAACCACGCAAGCCCCATAGGGTTCAGAGCTGGAGGCCTTAGAGGGACACTGGATTGGGCCTAAGTGATATAATTGGTTACAGGTGTTTTCACAGGTGCATTCTGGGTGCAGGTGATTGAGACTGTAGGTATTTTAGTGAAAGCATTTAGCAAATAACACACACAGGCTTTTAGTTTTGAAAGATGTGTGTAATGATGAAGTTACCCCTATGTATGTTTTAGAATTGTAAACTTACCTGGTCAATAGATCGGCTACATGAGTTAGTGGTCAATAAAAAATGAACAGTACCTGTTCCTCCAGTTGCTGTCGGAGCTTCTTGGCCTTGCTCTGCTTGTAGTAGTCCATGATCATCATGGCAGCATAGATCTTCCCAATGGTCATGTCACTAGCTGAAAGGGGAGAAGCCATCAGACCACAGGTATGACCCCTCAAGAGTAATTATCAAATGAAAAAACATTTACTACTACAACAAAAATACATATCTTTCTTTTCATTGATATATGAATTATTGTAGTGTGAGGCTGATGTCACCTTTGTGAATGGGAACCAGCAGGTCCAAAGTCTTCTGAGAGAGATGAGGCCAGATCACACCAATCTCCTTCTGCAGGTCCAGGTCCATCTGATTTCGATCCTCCGCTCCTGGAGATTAAAGGAAAACATTAGGTGAGACTTAATGAGTTTGACATCACAGTGAATGTGTGTCTAAGGTTTTGATATCCGGTCTGACCTCTGGCTATCTTGATCTCCAGGGCAGTCCGGATGAGGGCCATGAGGGTGGAGGTGAAGTGAACGGACATGTCATCGTCCACAGGCATGTTCATCAGGACGAGTCTCTGAATGGCAGCAGAGAGGACGTCACAGTCTGACACAGTCCAACAAACAGTTGTACAACATGTCACAATGACAACATGGAGGCCCAGAGAGGCTGTGGTGGATCATCATGTTTTAGGTCCTCTTATCTTGAGGTAATAGTAGTACTTAATTTTCAAAGCCTGCTATCCCAAGATGACAAATCAGTTCGCTCAATGATTTCTGAACAGTTCAGATTTAACATTATCAAGGTCGGACACAGACAGGAATACCCTTGTGTTAATTTATAACATTCAAAGTTTAAGCTCAAAGGAAAAAAATACAGCTGGAACACAATAAATAAGTTTGCCTATTCTGTCACAGAGATAATTAGATAATCAAATTGTGATTTCAGGGCAACGACCTTGGAAAAAAAAAGATGAGCAACCGTGACCTTTCTGGGCATCAATACAAAAGAAAAGGTTTCCACTTAAATTATAATTTTGTATAGAATAGTTTACTTTGTTTAAAGGTGACATATGCTCATTTTCAGGTTCATATTTGTATTTTGGGTTTCTACTAGAACATGTTTACACAATTTAATGTTCAGAGAACACATTACTTTCCTCATACTGTCTGAATAAACCTGTATTTACTCTGTCTGAAACGCTCCATTTTAGCGCCTGTCTCCTTAAGACCACCTCCTGAAAAATCCCAGTCTGCTCTGATTGGCTAACAAGGAAATCATGGTGCATGTTTGCAAAGGTAGCTCTCAAACCGTGGGTGATATATTCTAATGACCCCGTATGTGACGTAGGAAGATGAGCCAAATCTGAATGGTTAGTTGAAGCACATATTTTCTGATCTCGGCAGCACACAAATAAATGACTGGGTTGTCTTATTTCACAGTTTGTGGGTTGCAAGGCACTCCAGATACCCACATGTATGAGCACAAGCACTGAAAAAGTGAGTTTTCTTGATATGTCCCCTTTAAATGAAGTTAACTTGAAATTACACTACACTGATAGATACAGAGGGATGGAGAGGATACCTTTGTTATTAATGGATGATCACAAAAAACTGTTTTGACAACTTCTTACTGTATGTCAAGACTAAGGAGTAGTGAGAAAGAAGGTTTTTTGGGGATCTTGAAAAAATCTGAGGTCACAAAGTAAATACAATGCAACATCCTCTCCAGTCCTTCTGTAAATGGACATCTAAACAGTGTGTGCTGTTTATCTTGTTTTAAAAAAAAGAAGATAAAACGTACAATACAATACAATACACTCTGCTGTAAGAATACAGTGATCATCTGCGATGGAGCATGCTGGCAGGCACACACACACACACACACACACACACACACACTACGGTACATTTCATATTACACACATATGTAACACTGGGCAGTGGCAAGGAGGCACATGCAGACAGGTAAATGTAAGAAACAGAGAAGTAAGAAAGACATGAGAACATTTGACTGCAGACTTCTACAAATGACAAGATTTAACATGTAGATGTTTAACAACTTTCTGATTAAAGGGATAGTTCAGGTGTTTGAGCTAGCTTTGTATGAGGTGCTTATCCATAGTCAGTGTATTACCAACAGTAGATGATGGCTGGCTTGCCCCCAGTTTGGAGAACAGACAGGAGTTAGCAGCAAAACGTATTTTAGCCACCTAAAAGAAAGGCTCATCTAAATAAATCAATATCAGCTCAGGTGTACACTATATTTTGAATATTTTTACCAGTTTACCTTGTCGGCAGACAGCCCTTTCTGTATCTATTTATGGTCTTGCCAAAGCCACCAGACTCCATTGCAAAAAACCCTGTAATTTTACATCACAGAATATGAATAACTGCCTCAATCAGTGACTTTGTTTGTGTTAGTGTGTGACTTTGGTGAATCTTAACTAACTAGAGTCACAAAATAACACAAGGTAACCAGTTCTCCATCAGAAACATAGACTATATAGCTGTCTCACAGCAAGGTAAACCTGCAAAAATATTCTAAATGTAGTGTACACTTAAACTGATTTTTTTTTGAGGTGAGACCTTCTTTTAGGTGTCTAAAATACTGGCTACCAGCCCCGTCCATAGCAGTACATGCTTTGCTTTTGTGTGTTAACTCCTGTCTCTTTCTCCAAACCAGGGGCGAGTCGACCGTCATCTACTGTTGGTAATACACTGGATGGATGAGTACCTAATACAACCCCACTTAAAAACACCCAAACGATCTCTTTAATATTCTCTACCTGGCTTAATAAAGAAACTCTTTCATCAGATAACAGCAAACAAATAATGACGTCTTATTTTTTCTGCCAAGATGCAAAGCAAAACAGGCAACTCATTACTGTAGTGCCAATCATCTGCCAATGAAAAAAAAAACACTGGAACTTCGACAAGCGCTACTGCATCATATAACCAACAGAAAAATATGCTTTGCTTTTCCAATGTGTGACACACAAAATGAGCGTTTACAGTGCCCGTCCTCGTTGATTAAGACATGAAGGCAGTGCCTGTTAGGCTCTAGTGTTCAGTCTACCTTATATGCCACCTTGGAGGGGCATTTCTTGCCCAGGCCTAGAGGTGGCGACATGTTGGTCAACATCTCATACATGTCAGTGTAATGGATGCGACCACTGGGGGCGCCAGGTAGCCATGAAGATGGGGATGAGAAAGAGGGGGGAAAGAGGGAGGGAGAAGAAAGACGGGAAGGAAGGGAGAGGGATGACGGTGGAGGAGAAATTGAATAACGGTGGAGGAGTCGGAGAGTGCGTTCCCAAGGGATGGAGGAGGAAAAGAGCACAGGAGGGGGTGAAGGATAAAAGAGAGGAACAATACAAGATAAACGATTATTCCAACAAGGCATCACACAGGAGTAGGGAGTAAAGTAGGAGAAAATAAAACAGGTAATATTCTTTCTATGCTGCCATCAGGGCATAGAAATCTGGGAAAGGAGAAAACAGGATGAGCACAGGAATGACAGCCTCACTGGATCTGGTACAAATATCAAATACTTACATTGTGTGAGTGAAAGAGAGAACTAAACACATCTTTAAAACCAGATCCAAAAGGTAGAAAGAGACAGACTTCCCCCAGATTGCTCAACAGCTGCATCAAAAGTGCCTCATGGATAACTTGAATGAGGGATGTCCTGTGCCTTAGTACCCCGAGACTCGAGTGTCGTCATTCTTTGACCTGACTAACACACCCCTAAAGGTCAAGCAGGGCAGTGACAGCTGGTGAAGGGAAGGCAAGGAGGGATAGGAGGAGGTCAAGAAGGATCCCACATGAAAGAGGCAGAGGGTGGGGGGTTTGTTGACAGGGGGGAACCAAACCTTGCATGCCACCCTGTGCGGGCAGTTCTTTCCAAAGCCCAGGGGAGGTGAGATAGTGCGTACAACTTTGTACATCTCCTTATAGTGGAGCCTACCACTGGAAAGAACATACATGTCTTTAGTTGTGCGTCATTACAGCCTTGTAGTGTAGGATGAATGAGGGGTCAGTCCTCTTGTCTTCACAAGAGCAGTTCTAGGACATTTTAACAGCATTAAATCAAACATTTTTTTGAAAATCAACAATGAACACATGCACAGTTTACTTCATGACTGTAGGACACATCATTCGTCATCCCTGAAAACAGCCTCTGGGGCAGGGGCCAATATTTTGTAGGTTCCGGTGTAGCCACGAAGACGGTTAAAAGAAGAGATGTCACAGCTTCATATGGCAACATATCACTTGGGTATAACATTCAGTAAAATCTGGTCTGCACTTGCAAACAGGCTCACTAGCTGGCGCAGGATCATTGAACATGATGACTGATTTGTTTTACTGAGGTGTCTGCAGGAAGCGTTTCATTGTAGCCTACTTTATGAGTGAGAATTATAATTATTGAAAACAACTTTAATAAAAGACCATAAACAAATGATTTTTAGTTGAAAATGTTGTATTGTAAATTGGCCATCATCCATTCAAGTATACCCAAAAAGTTCTGTCAGGCCAAGTGCACCCCTTTATATCTAGCGTTGTCTGCTGTAACCCTCCAATATCACAGCTCCAAGTACACTGCGCATGTGTCGTATCCCATAGCTCAAATTTCTTAAACTGCAGCCACGTTTCTGTCACTTCAGTGGTTTCCTTGCGTCTCTACATGCATTTGCAGTGGTAGGGATGCCAGGAAAAAAAGCAAGTGAGGTCTCCATTCAATGGCCTTGTGTAGCCAGTGGCTACCAAGCCCCCAGGAAGACCACCAGTTGTTGATCCCAATGTTCGCAGTGGCCAAACTGTGGTACTACAACTTACGTGTCCATCATGTGAAGCCATTGGGCCCAAAAAGACTGTTTCTCATTGACTTACATTGAAAAAGAGGCATCTGTAACTCAGCAGATAATTTTATTTTAGGTAAACCAACTCCCCAGTATGACCACTCTATTAGCCCTTTTTAAATCAAGTCCTAAAAGTAGTTAAATGCACTAATAGCCGAATCCAGAGTTATTTCTTTCCTCTGTTTATGTCTATGGAGACCCAGATTGTGACGACAACAAAAGCCATGACACTGGGACCCTGTGACTGTGTCATGTGACTGAGCGCATACTGGACATGCACAGTAGGGCCTAATAAGACCTGCAAGACCCTAGAAGATCCAGGTACTTTTCCAGGCGCAAGACGAGCCACTTTGTCTTCATGTGCCACTGAGCAACTTTGATGGGCATGAACGGGGCGCCACCTCCAACGCTGTATCCAGTTCACTTTATACATCCATGGCGAGTATCCAGATAACGGATATCTGGGCAAAGACTTCCTTTTCCGTGCGCCGGTCATTGTTAACAGTCTGATTAGCAACTTGAGACACAAGAATAAAGTTGGGAGGTGAGAGTCAATGTCTATGGCTAATCTCTATAAACAGAAATCTAAATATAAATGCAGATGAATTTTAAAAAGCTAATAAAAAGCTAAATCATCATCAGATGATAGCCAGTGGGCTTCTAGATTACATCTGGACCAGTGAGTTCCACCTCTTTTGCTCTCCTCACGGACAGTTTACCTGCATTCAACCAAAGCCTGCTCAAATGTGACTGGTCAACACTACTCGGACTAAATCAATAATTTAACAAAATCTTGTTCTGTTGCCTACAGATTATGCAATAACGTGCACAGCAGCACTTCTGATGAAATGTTAGTGTAGCATAAAGGCAGAGACACTGACCAGGCGGCACGGTCATATTCCCCCCAGATCCGGACAAACTCATCCAGGTGGTGAGGACCCAAGATGGAGGAATCTCTCGTCAGATACTCAAAGTTATCCATGATCACAGCCACAAACAGGTTCAGCATCTGGACAGGAGAAGGAGAGGGAGGTGCCATGACATCATAAGACAACCTGGTTAAAGCATTAAAAGAGGTATAGTTGTTGTTTTTTTAAATCTCCAGTTTTACCAGGAAGGAGCTGAAGAAGATGAACGAGACAAAGTAGAAATAGGCGAAGTCGGAGCCACAGCCCCCCTCGTGGTCAGATGTTGGTAGTGCTGGGGGAAGTGAGGGGTCTGTCTCACACTTCTGTCCCCCCAGACACGACAACATGATCTCCTGCCATGACTCCCCTGTGGCACTCCTGGACACACACAAACACACATTACACAACACCAGGAGGAGAAGGGGGGGTCGGTTAGGACTCGAGCAGTCCAGCTCACAGTTTATTCACAGTTACGTCTGCCATCTGGAAAATGCCATCAAAGCATTGAGAATCAAGACAGCTTTTAGATGCTCCAAATGTGAGACCTAGTTGTGTAATGTGTACATTTACAGTATACTTCTGTATGCAACAGTGCATAAATGTTAATGTCAGTGCTTTAAGTTGCTTTTTTATTTCAGTTTTACTGCAAGTGTAATGCATCTAGCAAGTTATAGTGTAATTTTACAGATTTCAGAGTGTATCAAAAGATACAATTCTTATCACATATCATATCTTCATGGCTTATGAGAGCAATCTTGAACTTCAAAATGGAGAAATAAACACAATATCAACAAACAACACTTTGGTCGAGATTACCATTTCATTATTTGACCCATGCTGCTTTGTAAAACTCTCAAAGTGCCTGCAAAGCTATTTTGCTAAGGAGGTAAATGGTACATTACAGCATCTATCACCCCATTGACACTGAGTAGCCCCTTGGGTACTTGGAGAGCTAAGCCTAACTACTGTTACCTAGCAACATTATTCAGACTCCATTAAGGAAATGTGTTATTTAGCAAATCAAGTGCAGCAAATCATGTGTCTTTTGGATCACCGCTGGATCTCAATTTAACTGAGACACAAAGACTAAGTACTCTGGAGTGCTGAAGCAAAGCCACAGTGTTGACCCAGCAGAACCTCGGTCAACTTTCCTCTTTTCTGTAAGCTTAGATACGTTACGCCTGTTCAATGGTAACATCACTATGTATGTCACATTACACTGGTTTCACAATCTTCATGGACACATCACATTGTATATAGTCACAGTTACTATAAGGGAGCGGTGTGGTCAGCGTTGGCTCCCAGCAGGGACTGGCGGACCAGCGAGGCGGAGCTCTGCTCCTGGCCGGTGGAGGAGCTGCTGCTGCTGGGCACCAAGCTCTCCACCTCCCACCAGATGCTCGGACTGCAGGTCAGAGGCGGAGGGCCCACTGGAGTCTGAACTGATGGAGTTTCTGGTGAACCTGACTTTGATTTTATTCCTTTGTTTATATCTCCCTGTAAGGCTACGTACCACACTGAAGTAACTGGAGCTATATTGACTGGCATCCGGCATCTTCATCTTTCTTTTTGTCAAGCTTGTCCGACCTTGCAACAGTAACTCAGGAGGGCAGGACTTTAAATTGTGTAAACATTTATCTGACACAAACAACATAAATTCCCAAAGAACAGGACTGAAGAGCTTGAGGTTTCCTACCTGAACAGCAGCATCAGAGCCCCAGAGAAGGTCTTGAAGTTGTTGTGCTGCGTAATGTGAGTCTCCTCATCCAGCTTAATGTTCCCAAACACCTGATTCACACAGATATACACATAAAATACATAACAGTGACTATTTATGTCACACCTTACCTATTTTGCATAGTGTGCACATATTTCACCATGAAACAAATGTACTTTGGTGCTGTGGGACGCTGCATAAAAATGTATTACATTAAACACCATCACAAGTGAGAGACAGAGATTGATCAAGTCTTTCTAACCTGCATGCCGATGATAGCGTAGATGAAGAAAAGCATGGCGATGAGCAGGCACACGTAGGGCAAAGCCTTGAATGACTGGACAAAGGTCCACAGAAGAATCCGGATGGTGTAACCTTGTCGGAGCAGTTTGATCAGACGGGCTGCTCGGAACAGCTTCAAGAAACTCATGTTGAACGTATCGACAAACTGGCATAAGGACACAGGGGAAGGGAGGGAGACTGTGGTTTACTGGTGGTGCTAAGGAATGTCAGCTTGTCATACACAGGAATACAGTAACAATGTTCACATAAATACTTAAAATTTAGGGACAACTGTGCAGACAAAAGAAAAGTACACTTTCATTCACTGTCACTGTTGATACTTAAAGGGATAGTTTGAGGGTTTTGGAGTGGGGCTGTATGGGGTGCGTGCTAATGTACGCTATATTTAAAATATTTTGGCCAGTTTACCTTGCGTGAGACAGCTATACAGTCTATGCTTTCGACGGGGAACTGAAGCCATTATCTATGCTCTCGCCAACCAGACCCCATTGAATGAAACTGACTGACTATAAATACCTCATACAGCCCCACTTCAAAACACCCAAACAACCGCATGAATCATGTTTTTCTTATTACCTGCAAGTCTACCACGATCTCTGTGATGCTGCCCAAAACAGTGATGAAGTCAAAAATGTTCCATGTGTCTCGAAAGTAGTTCTGTAGAAACAGGAAAGATGCTTTGAGCCATTTGTAAAGAGGGATCTTGAACTCACATTCAGGCTGTGTGATGCTCTTTTTTTCTCACCAGAAAGCCGAAGGCCATGATCTTGAGGACACACTCAATAGAGAAGAGAACAGTGAAAGCTGTGTTCAGGTGCTTCAGTACGGCCTCATATGCTGGCGGGGCAGAGTAATACTGAAAATAGAAAGGCGGCAGGGGTTAAACTGTAAGAATTCTGTGTTATGAGAAGGATAACAAAAGTGTAATATTCCCTAAGCACTTCACTGAACTTCAGCCTGCACCCTGCTGATCTACAGGTTGATGGAAGATTCCTTCAGACCCATAAATAGTGCCTCAGTCTCCGCACCTCTCATCTGTCGCACTATAAAAGGAGTCATTCCTCTGGGGCGGCAGCCACAGTTAATGAGGTCATGCTAAATAGCAGCCCCTGGACATTATAGATCAATATTTAATACAGGCTGAGTCACCCTGCGTCTGTCTCTCTGACTGTCTATCTGTCTGAGCAACCAGCCCAGCCCAAGAAAAGGCCAGTTCTGGAAATAAATAGTGGCAAGAGAGCGGTGGGAAAAAAAAAAATTAAACATCAGCAAAGCCAAATGAAAACATCACAGTGTGATGACGTGGTACCTAAAAAGGACAGTTTCTACACATCCATGTTTCCAGTTAGGAGTGACACATCTTGGCTTATTTTAAAACCAAAGTGTTAACAGTCACAAGTTCGTGACAGAATATGCTGCTGAGAAGCAACACAAGGTGTGTTTTTCTCCTATTAGCAGACAAGGATATGTGGAAAATATCACGTCATCTTTAGGAGTGAGAAAACAGATGTAGATCACTTGTCACACCAGTTGGTGTCATCTCATTCTGGTGCTACTTAACTTTTGGACTGTTTTTGTCTTTGATTTGTCTTTCTTTTCTCTCTTCATCATCCTCACCTTCATCATCAGTACGATGGTGTTGAGAGCAATCATGGCCAGAACGGTGTACTCAAAAGAGGGCGACACCACAAAATGCCACAGACGGTACTGGAACGTGTGCCGGTTCTGGGGCATGTAACGGGTCAGGGGCTTGGCACTGATGGCAAAGTCTATGCATGCCCTCTGAAAAACAGAGAACAGGAGAAAGAGGAAATGAAGAAGAATGTAAAAATTAAGGCTGTCTGTTGGTTAAAATATTTAATCGTGATTAATTGCATGATTATCCATAATTACTCTCTATAATCACAACTTAATCACACATTTTTTTTATCTGTTGCAAATGTACCTTAAAGAGAGATTTGTCAGTTATTTAATACTCTTATCAACATGGACGTGGACAAATATGCTTCTTTATGCAAATGTATTTATGTATTTATTATTGGAATTAACAACCATACAATAACAAATATTGTCCAAAAACCCTCACAGGTACTGCATTTAGCTTAAAACATATGCTCAAATCTTAACAAGGCAAACTCAAACTGCTGTCAGTGTGTCAGTGTGCTGACTTGACAATGACTTGCCCCAAACTGCATGTGATTATCATAAAGTGGGCATGTCTGTATAGGGCAGACTGGTGGGTACCCACAGGACCCATTTTCATTCACATATCTTGAGGTCAGAGGGACCCCTTTGAAAATGGCTATGCCAGGTTTTCCTCACCAAAATTACATGATTTAACTTACTTCCTGACAAGCTAGCATGAGATGGTTTGTACAAATGGATCAATCAATGTTTCCTACTGGAACATTTATGAATTTAAAAAGATATTTCATCTACTTTCATGAGTGTGAACTGGTAGCTGGAGAGGTGCCAGTTTACCTCTTGGGCACTGCCGAGGTGCCCCTGAGCAAGGCACCAAACCCCCAACTGCTCGGGGCGCTTGTCAGGAGCAGCCCCCTCACTCTGACATCTCTCCATTGTTGCATGTTTGTGCATGTGGTTGCATGTTCGGGTCTGCATGTACCGTGTATAAGTTAACAACAGAGTGAAAAAATTGAATTTCCCCTCGTGGGACTAATAAAGGACTATCTTCTTCTACTTGGGCTTCACAGACTAGACTGTAAATATATACTTCGCAAAAGAGACAGAGAAAAGGGGACACATAGTGAAAGTGTAACCAACTTAAGTGTGAAAAAATGAAATGAAAAAAACTTTTTAGACAGATTATATAGAATCTTATTGCTCATTAAACACACACAATGTTTGTCATTCCACTATCAATCCTCCCTCACCTCATTCTTTTCCAGGCTACACTCCTCCATCATCTTATCCCCCTGTTCCTGGAAGGTGATGATGATAAGAGCCACGAATATGTTGACGAAGAAGAAAGGAAAGACAACAAAGTAGATGACGTAGAAGATGGACATCTCCATCCTGTTGCCGTGGCTCGGACCTCTGTCCTCCTCCGTCACGTCTACTGAGTGCTGCAGAACCCTGGAACAGCAGAGACATGGTGCTAGCTAATGTTAATGCTACTAAAAGCTTGAGAAGCTACAAAGAAGAAAAGAAAAGCAATCTGTAAGAATATATCAAACTGCTTAAAATCAGTCACATAACCAAGACTCTAGAACTTACAGCTACTAACAGCAGGTATTAGTTTTGAAAGTTTGGAGGTACTTGTTCATTGGGGTGGGGATCAAATGCTAATTTGCTATTTAGAAGAGGATATCATTTATTTCTACAGCAGCAGTCAATTACTGAGGGCTGGAACAGTACAAACCCACAAGCACTGTCAGTGAAATATTGGTATAACCTTATTGGGAGATAATAAATGGCAAAATCTTTGTTAAGTTAATCACATCTATCATATTTCCTTCATCAAAGGTCAGATTTGACCATTACCAAAGATCAAGCCAGATGTTAAAAGGTTATAACACTCATAAAAGCTAATGAGCCCTCTAAGAAAGGAAACTGATGTGTGAGAAAACTCCTGCTGAATTTCCTCAACCAGCTTGAGAATCGTCCTCTGGTAAGATAAGATAAGATAAGATAAGATATTCCTTTATTGGTCCCACAGTGGAGAAATTCACTCAGTTCCAGTCAGACACTCACTGAGGCCATCCCTCTCCGGTGGAAACGGTGAAGAGAGTGAGCAGAGCCCAGACGACGTTGTCGTAGTGAAACTCGTGTCTCTTCCAGTCTCTTCTCTTCACCTCTTTCTTGTCCTTTCCGTAGTCAATGTAGTAACCCCTGGAGGGGGTAATAAAGTTACATCAAATAAAACATTACATTTTGCAATAGGTTTTTTGACATAACTGTTTAGTAATTGGAGGACATGAGGGCTGCAACTAGCAATTATCAGTCAGTTATTTTCTCAATTAATCGATTAGTTGTTTGGTCTATAAAATGTCAGAAAATGGTGAAATATCCCAAGATGATGTCCTCAAATGTCTTGTTTCATCCACAACTCCAAGACATTCAGTTTACTGTCATAGAGGAGTAAAGAAACCAGACAATATTCACATTTAAGCAGCTGGAATCAGAGAATTTTGACAGAAAGAAAGGAAGAAAAAGAAAGAAAGAAAGAAAAAAAGAAAGATGAACGTAGGAATAAAGGAGAAAAGGACAGAGGAGTATTACTGGCAGTCCTTCTCTGTGTCCTTCGAGCTGTCGGTGCAGTAGAAAAACTTCCCCTTGAAAAGCTGCACAGCGATGACGGCGAAGATGAACATGAAAAGCTTGTAGACGATCAGGATGTTGAAGACGTTTTTCAGAGACGTCACCACACAGTCAAAAACCGCCTGGAAGAGAGAGACGTGAGATGAGAAATATGTGGTGAGATCAGGGAATCGGGTCTGTGCAGAGGTGCAGATACTGCAGCAACTGTGACATTTCATTGCCAGTATATTCTCTGATACACATAACTATCTATTTAGTCAAAGTTATGGTATCATCACACAGTAAATCAGCTGCAAATAGACTGTTTTCAAGCTTTTCTTGGTGCATTTGAATCCATATGGTACCAATCTGTGACTCAAATCCCTTGATTTGCTTATTGTCTTTCTGACAACATACTGTAGCTTGTGACTGGAAATATTTTCAGCTTTTAATGTCTCAAATGTTTAAGTTTCACAACAATACTGGAAGACACCAAAAAAGATGGTAATGTAAAGAACTATATGTTAAAACATATAAAACCATTAATGCTGCCTTTCGGTCTCTCTCCCAGGTAATAGAACGAGGTGTGTGTATCTGTTTTTTACAGCTGTGTGTGGATGGTAGTAGTCGCAATCCCACAATAAGTACCTGTTAGCACAATCAGACAGTCCTCCAGCTGCCTCTCAAGCTTTTTTTTTTATTCTCCTCAGGTCTCCTGTTTGCAAATTTTCCTCAGTTTCCATTTAGTATTATTTCTTTTTCCGGTGAGGAGTACAAAGCGTTATCCACCTTTGTATGCATGAGCTTTTATGCTTTTGTGTATCCTTTCCTCTCCTCCCTGTTGGACAGACTACTTGTTATGTTTGTTTGACAACGTGTCTTCACGTCTTTGAACCTTACGGTTTATCACCTGATCTGTCTACTCGCTCCATCTCTGCTCTGCTTAGAGATTAAAAGAGGAAGGATCTTTAAGCCACGGAGTATATTTCTATCTGTGTGTGAGTGGTGAGATGAAAAAAGTTGCTCAGATGTAAATGTATATATGTATACAATATTAGAATAATACATGATTAGAAAAGAAAGGATAAGATTGAAAGACTGATGCAATGACTGTCTGAGGGAAAGAATACAAAGGGCACCAGCTGCATGCATTGAGGTTACTGAACACACAAAGTTTTCTAGCATGTAGAGTTGTCTATACGGCACTGCATCATGTTTTCTCCACTTTAAGGGCCCTTATTAGTAAACTGCAGCTCATTTTCTCCACTGGAAGGGCACCCGAGGGTGCACTTTATTGTGCTTTATTTACCATAGGGGCATCGAATAGGGCACTTTTGATTTGTTTGTTTTGAACATTTTTAGCACCAAGCGATGGACTCATGGACTGCTGTACTTGACCGCCAAGTATCCAGTTCCAGGCTTCACATTTATCCTACCATGAACCCAACATCTCTGGACATCAGTCGCTGTTGTCCAAATGAAGTCAAGACAGATGTTTAGTCAAAATCTTACCCAATGTGGCTTTTTGAGTTTTAAGTAAAAACTGCACATACAGCTGCATATTGGACAACTGGTGTCATCTCTTTGCCGTTTTTAACATTTGGTCTAGTTTATACCATTATATTAATGTGCTCAAATAAAAGAGACTGGTATGAAATATACAAACAATAAAAATATGGAAACACAACCAAGATATTAAAGACAGAGCATCGCTGACCTTGAGTTTAGGAAGTCTCTTGATGGTCTTCAGCGGTCTGAGGACACGCAGCACTCTCAAAGATTTGATGGTCTTAATGTCCCGACCTTTATTGTTTCTGGACAGAAAGACAGACTGTGAGCATCACACCATTGCAGCATATAATACTAAATACCACATTTCTTGACACTCTTTGATTTGTTTTTCCCACCTTATTCATTCATCGTTACATTATTTTTATTTTCTGACATATTCTACTTCTGTTGCACTGAATTTTGAACCTATAAAGTATTTGCTCTAAGAGAGGAAGACTTGTTAGTTTTTTTACCCCATCACATTGCTGGTGGTCAATCCCACAGCGGCATCACCCACAGACGGAGAGGAACAGCAAAAAAAGACGTGTACAGTACATCAACAGTTATAATGTTAGAAACAAAATGGAGGGGATGACTGCATGAAGTGAAACATTTACAGCAGAAATAGCTCATTTACAGCTGATTTAAAGACACTTGTTGATGTTTAGACATATGATTACTGCATGTGATTCATTAGAATAAATCATGTGACTGACGAGAGGGCGAAGGCCACCAGCGCTCCCACCACCACGATGAAATCTAGGATGTTCCACAGGTCTCTGAAGTAGGAGCCGTCATGGAGGATCAGACCCTGGTCAATCATCTAAGGACAAGACAAGAGTGTGCAATGAAGAAAGTCCTCCTCCAGGATAGTTTTAATGGATGGACTCCACTTTGAATTCTGATCTTTTCAGGTATTTTAAGTTGTGTAAATGTCCTAAACAAGCTTAAGTAAATGAGTTTTGGGCCTGACAAAGCTGTTTGTTAGTCCAAGGGTAACATGGGGCAAGTTCCCAATTTGAGGACAGGGACCTCTATAAGGAGTCACAAAATGATTAACAGTAAACAGAAAACAGAAAAGAAAAAAAAAAATCACCTATTTCTGCTATACAACAGGCTTATTTTTTCAGACACTCCTTGAATCCCTGTCCCTTGTTTTGTAAATCACTGGTTAATTTCATTTCTTTAGGACTCTGAAAAGGATTAAAATAAAACAGGGGAGCTTTTTAGTTAAACTGGTCACAACCAATAAGCATCTGGAGATGAGGGGCTGCAAATAAATACTGCTTCTTTTTAAGGGTACAGTGTGTAGGATTTAGTGGGATCTAGTGGTGTGGTTGCAAAATGAAACTAACTGAGTAACCCTCTGCTCACAACACCCTTTCCAAGACTGACTGTGGCAAAATTGTCCCCCCCCAAATATATTTTTTGAGAGGGAGATTGGTGTTGTTGGCCCCTTTTTTTCTTCTGTGGCTGTTTTTTTTTTTTTGTTTTGGTGAATTATAGTGGCCTTAGGTAAATAAAAAATAAAAATTCTCTCTATAGTCAGTGTTTGGTTTTCCCTTTCTGGGTTACTGTAGAAAAATGGTGGACTCCATGAAGAGGACTCACTCCCTATGTAGATATGAAGGGCTCATTCTTAGTTTCAGGTGACTATACACTGATGAAAACATAGTTAAGAGTATTATGTTCAATTCCTGCTTATAGCTCCCCCTTTAAGGGGTCACGAGTCAAAATGGTTGGAAACTGTGTGTCAAACAACAATTTCGTTTTGATCTGTTATCAGAGTAAGTTGTCTCATCTCCATAGTTCTTCAGATGTGGTAGAAAACAGGAGTGTGCAAAGGGACTTTAGTTCATGGTTTAGTTGCTGAATTTAAGGCTTGTAACTCCAACCGTGGGACCTTTGTTGCATGTCATACCTCTCTCTCTCTCTATTTCTCTCTCTATTTCCAGTCTGCTACTACATTGCCAAATGCCAAAAAAAAAAAAATCCAAAAAGGTACATTTATGTTTTACCGCTATTTCTTGAAATCAATCACCACACAGTGAAAAATCATTATCATGCCATCTTTACACAGTAACTCACCTTTATAATCATTTCAAATGTGAAGACTCCAGTGAAAACATAATCAAAATACCGCAGAACCTGCGATAAGTGTGAGATGGAAGGACAGCCAAAGAAAAAGATCAGAAGAAAAGATCAGATGCATCTCGGATATTACACAGAAAATAAAAATGTGATGAAATTCTTCAATGTGTTGCGTTGATTTCATGACATTCAGGACTATTCTACTTCACAGAGTCGTATCTTGTGGTTTAGTATGAAACAGTCTCCTCAAATGATGGCAGTGCAGCACAAGATAATCAGCCTAATCCCCCCATAAACAGCCCGGCTCAGTGTGTCTTCGACTGCAATTTCCTCGCTCATCAACGATTTAACTGCCCCCCATCAAGTCACATTAGCTGCCTGTTGCAAAACAATTTAAGGAAATGTTTTTTCAAAATCTTTTTTCTTTAAGCTTAGCGCAGATGAAACTATGAGACCCAACACATACATACATACATACACACATACAGACACATACATGTATGTGAACACACAAACCTTATTCCAGTTAGAGGAGGTGGCTACAGGGTCCTCAGCAGCCAGTGCTATACTACTAGCAGCTATGACCAGCAGGATGGACATTTCAAAGTACCTGAGGTTCACCACGTAGTGACATGCTCGACGCACCCTGAGGGAGAGCAGATGGCAGAGTATAGCTTTAATATGGCTGAAAGTTACTGGCACTAAGGTGAAACAACGTGGATATTGTGCAAAATATCTTAAAGGGATAGTTTTGAAGTGAAATTGTATGATACTTATCCATAGTCAGTGTATGGCGATGGTCAGTATACTACCATCCTGAAGAACAGACAGTTACCACACAGAACCAAAGCAATATACTGCTGTGGACGGGACCGGTAGCTAAACACATTTTAGTCACCTTAAAGATCAGTTTAATCACTTTATGTGTACACTACACTGCATTTAGAGTATTTTTACCGCTTTACCTTACCGCTAGACAGCCCTTTCCAACGGGGAACTGAAGCCGTCGGATCCATCTCTGATCTCGCCAAAGCAACCACACTCCACTGAAAAAAAAATGTAACCTGTTTACCTTGCAGAGCACAAGTGTTGCTGGTCGACCACTGCCTCAGTCAGTTAGTTTGTTTGTGTTATTGTGTGACTTTGGTTATTTCAGATTCAAGTTTTTCCAATGGAGTCTGGTTGCTTTAGTGAGAGCAAGGTCAAAAAGACTTCACTTACCCGTCAGAAACAAACTGTATAGCTGTGTCTCAGCAAAGTAAACCAGTATTTTTTTTTTTTTATAGTGAGCCTTTCTTTTTGGTGGCTATATATTACGTTTTGCCGCCGGCCCCATCCACAGCTATACATTGCTTTGCTTCCTCTCTGTTTCTCTGAAACTGGGGGCATGCCGACTGCCATCTCCTGTAGCTAATACACTGACTATGGGTAAGTATGTCACACACTTCAAAACACCAAAACTATTCCTTTAACTAAAAAGATTTGACTTTGAACATGAAAATGTCCCAGTGGTGGCGAGGACATGTGATGTTTGTATTATAAAGTCCATCGTAGTGGTAGCAGCTTACGGGTTGTCAGGTTTAAAGATGAACATGCTGTCTGGAGTCACAGTGCTGACGGCCTTTGTCTCCTCTGCCTCCTCCTTCTCTGATTTACAGGTTTCAGGGTCCTTACTGTTGACTGGAGAAAGTCGGGAGAAGAAGAAGATGAGGCCAGGACAGATGCATGAAATGTGATCTTAATTTGAGAAAGTGGTAAACCAAACCAGTGAGCTATGGGTACTAGCTTTCTCGATGCTTCTAAAAATGCCTGAACTGTGGAGGTGGGAGTGCATACAGGCACGTGGAGGTAAAATATTAGGGACTCCCTGGGTGCAGTCCCTAAAATTATACAACGTACACCTGTAAAGATTTTCAATTTGAATAATTCTTTCATCAAGATCTGATGTGTGGTTTAAGTCTTCCCTTATATTTCTTGAGTAGTGTAGATATGAAATGAAGCATGACTGCGTGGCCTATTTCTCGTCTCATATACCTGTGATCGTGGAGAGCTCCAGAGATGACTGAACGTTGGGCATCTCGACGATCACACTGGAGCTGAGCTGAGATTTGTCCTGGTCCTGTTCTGTCTCATTATCTTCTTTGTTGCTCTCTGGGATGACAGATGGAGGCGGGTCTGATGGCTGAGGAGGTTCCTCCTGCTTCTGAGGACACTGGGCACCAGTCTGGTTGTCTGGTGGGTCAGTGTCTCCTCCCTCACTCCTGTCACCCTGTCTGGAAACACAGACACAAAGACTTTACTGGACAGAGAGGAGGACAGTGATATGCTTACAGTCTGGTCGCTGCTGTCAGGTGGTAAATCTATAGCCCTAAAGCTACAAAACCACTAACACTGATGCATATAGATGCATAAATAGTACTCTTAAAGGACAAGTTCAGTTCTGTTAGCTCAGTATTGCATGGTAGAATTGCACTGCAGCACAATAGCAGAGCAACTGAGGGGAAAAACTGTGAGGCACAACAATTGATTATACTTGGTATACTCTAAAGTATTGTTCATTTGATTGACATTAAAGTAGATGCTCACAAATGCGAGAGGGTTGGAAATGTAGCTTAAACATGGAGCCAAATGGGCCCCCCCGGTGGCCTTTGGGTTAGGGCGTGGAACTTGAACCGCAATGCCCCCAGTTATCATCTGTCATTAATTCTGTGCTGTGACACGGTTGGCAGGTGTAGTTTGCTAGAAACAAAATAATTCCTGAAACATACTGCCAAACTAAAACAAAAAACATGCTGGTAGACCGGTTGTTGATCTGTCTCACCTGTTCTCATCAGGTTTGGTCACCTCTTCCTCCATTTTAGTCTCTGCATCCTTCTCCTCCACTTTCCCTGGATTTCTCCTCTCTCTGCTGACGGAACGACTCGCCAATTGGCTTCCGTTCCCAGGCGATGACCCCTGACTTCTAGCCCCGCTCTGATGGTCACAGTGACGCAGCGCCCTCCTGCCCCTGATCCCACCATGACCTCCCATCTCAGGAGTCAGAGAGTCAAGGTTATCTGGCGGTCTGAATTTCTTTACTGGCCTGTGTTGATGCTCGCCATTCAGTCTGGGGCTCCGATGCTCGCTGACACTATGACTTTGATTGACGCCCAATTTTCTGCTCTCAGTAACAGAGTCTGATTCAGGAGGCTCTGGTATGGCCACAGACACAGAAGCATCAGGAGGGTTCGTAAGATCCATCGACTCTGGTGCCACTGAGGGTTCAGGTATGTCACCAGAAAGGGTGGCATCCAGGGGCGTATCCACAGACATGGAGGAACCTGGAGCCTGGTTCTTGGATGGGGAGGCTAAGGGGTCTGTCAAGTGCTTCAAACTCCCGGACTGTGTGTGCTCCATGGCCTTGCGGTGCAGTGACATGGGACGTCCATGCTGGCTCTGGGTTGAACCAGGGTTTCCATCTTTCTCCTCGCTGGGGCCGCTGAACAGGATCTCTCGGCTGGACATCTGGCGGTGTCTCCGCAGCTGGCTGGTCCTCTGCTCCCACACTGACATGGTCATCCTTTTTCTTCTCTCTCTCCTGGACATGAAAGAGTTAGAGGGGTTGAGTGGTGGGGGTGCGCGGCCCTCCCTGAGGCTGCCCTGGGCCTCCTCCAGGGAGCAGGAGTAGGTGGGCCGGCTGCGGTGGATGGCTCTTTTCCTGTACAGGTAGGGCCGCCTCCTCCGGCTTCCCCTGAGAAGAGAAAGAAAAGACCAAATGTCAATATATAGAAGTAAATAATTTAGTATATGCAGCATCACATTTAATATTCAGAAGGTTTAAATTTAGGTTAAAAGGACAGTTTGGATGTTTTGAAGTGGGGTTGTATGAGGTACTTGAGGTACTAAAATATGCTCGTGTTTTTGGTGAACGGTGAACTCAATATATCTGCAACTAACGAACGTGAGTCTTGTTAACTTTCAGGACAGTTAACGAGGCTCACGCTCTGTGGCCACCATGGCAGTGCAATCAAAGGTGTGATCTTATTATCATTACAGTTCTTCATTACAGTTCATTATATTATTATCATATTATTTATCATACGCATGTTAATTGAATCTCTTGCATCTCAGGCTACCTTCAGTAATGCTCTGTATACAGTATATGTAGGTCTATGTAAGAAAAGAAAATCACACAAGAAAAAGCAAATTGGTAATCTAGGACTTAAAATAGCACAAGATCAAATATAGGGTTAAAATATGAACATAAATAAATAGAAAAAAGTAATCTAAATTTAGGGTAGACGGTAGTTCAATAAACTGAATCTTCACAGAAATGTAGTAATGAAAATACATATGAGAAGTTTTATATATAGTTTGTATATAAAAGTTATGATATATAAAGTATATGGAGGTAAAGTGTTAGTATAATGGACGTGTCGTAGATAATACACTGACTATTAATAAGTAGCTCATACACCCACTTCAAAACACCCAAACTATTCCTTTAATGTCTACAATTTGGTTTGAGACGTTTCATTTTAGCTTGTACTGTTTTATTTATCCACATCTGAAAACATTTTTGTTTGCATGCTGCAAATTCACCAAAAGTAAAATTTAATTCAAAGTCCAGTTTCTGCATCTGCTTTAATTTCTACTTTCAGAGTTCCCTTTCCATTTTATGAAATGTAAATTAGCAATCAAGACATTTGAACCAAAAAATGAACATCACAGTGCATGTGCTAACAAGTGTTTTGGTCTGATGTTCGAGCGGTTTATCGACAACAAAGAGCTATTTCATACTAACATGAAGCAATTTACTGGATCGATGAAGATGTTAGGCGATAAATTAACCAAGCCAGGAACTGCTGTGTGACTGTCATAACAAAAAGATGCAGAATGAAACCAGTGGAATAGATATAAACAAAGGTGGAATAAAACAAGGTTGGAGAGTTTGGAGGTACAGGACAGAGCATGAGCAGAGTACTATACAGGATGAGTGTGGGACATTCACCCATTTAAGAAAATCAGACAGGCGTTAGTGAGAGATTCAGAGAGCTGAACAGACAGTGTTACTTACTGGAACGTGGACTCTTGTGTGGTCCGTGTTATCAATGAGCGATTGGTTGAAAACAAGACATTAGTGCTTTTGTGAGCAGGGACAAAACAGACCGGGTGACATACAGCAAACGATCCTCAAAGATAAACACAAAGTCTGTGTGCAGACTGTTAATCGCATTTACCAGCCGTTCTGAATTTGTTATTCATATGTAAAACTGCTCTTTTAGATGACTACATGCACGGATGAATTATTTATTTAACATTCAGTCATCTACATCATGTATTCTGTTTGCAACAGAATATCTCCACTGTGCATATCCTTCCTTTAAATGTTTGCAATTAATAAATTTAGAAGTCTGGACTCTGGACTCTTGATGCTTTGCTGTGTGTCTCCACTGGAGCCAAGCGGCACATTGACAAACAAGATGGTAGCAGTATTAGAAACAGTTAAACAACATTCATAAAACATCAACAGTAAGCGCAACATTGATAAAGAGACATCTTAAGTAAGATTGAGATGTTAGACAGTCTGAGCTACAGTATGGGTACAGGTAGAAAAAACACAGAGATGGGCTCCATCAGCAAACACAGGAAAAGAGTACAGATTTAGATACCTTTCAAACAAAACCACCACATGGGGATGCAGCTCTGAACACCACCCTCACCTCAGAGCACTCACACGTTAGCATTCTTTTGGGACATGCTAGTAGAGCTAAATGAGCAAATTCATGTGCAGAGCTTCAAAATATTAGTCTAAAAATATTCAGAATACTCATTTGGAAGAGAGATTTCACAGTGGAAGAAAAACTGTACACACACACATTGGAAAGCTATCCAAATATTCCAGTCTAAAGGCCCAGATACACCAGCCTGACCTCATAAAACAGTGATGAAGGTCGAGTGTTGCGTCACCTAACGTCATCTTTTCTTGGCCTTCAAGCTGCACTTGAACACACTGCAAAGACAATAGCCAATGGCCAACTAGCGTGTACGTTCTGCGCCTGCATGAGAAATAACACTTACTGCCACTGGGTTGCAGGAAAATCTATTTGCCACTCTAAAAAGGGAAACCGGAAGACCGAGGACTGCGGTTATACATGCCGTTGTTATGATACATATATGAAACTGACCGTCAGCCAGCTTGGGGCCTTAAGGTCCTGACACACCAAACCGATGGCTGGGCATCGGCCACTTTGGGTCCATCGGTGAGCATCTGTCAGCCTAGTTTTTGTGGTGTGTCCTGCACTGTCAGCTCTAGTCTGCCTGTGTCTGAGCTTTTTGGCTGATTCGGCATGTTGAATCTTCGGCTTGAACAAATGTGAGGAATGGACATGAGGAAAGCAAGTTAACAAGTAAAGTTAAAGAGGAAAGTCAGAGGAAAAATGCAGTAGGCTCTTCATCTTCATCTCATCTGATCATTCAAATACACAGATACATTCCCAGCGACATGGCCGTCTGTAGTGAAGCTAAGTGGTGAGTGACAGTGGTGTGAAAATGGTCGGCAGACGTTGTTTCATATATGTATCATAACAACAGCTTGGAATTCTGTTGTCCTCGGTCTTACGGTTTCCCTTTTCATGAATACAGACTACTGCCACCTGCTGGTGTAGAGAGGTATTTCCTCTAACGCAGGTGCAGAACGTACGTGCTAACTGGCTGTTGGCTGTAGTTTTTGTGGTGTGTTCAAGTACAAATTGACAAAAGCAACGTGATGCGATGCAACAGTCGGCCTTCATCGCTGCTAGTTGTCTGATGTCAGCTTGGTGTGTCTGTGCCTTTAAGCATCACTTGTTATACCAGACGTGAAAAGCAGGGATGTGTGCATAACGTCTGTTTTTCTTCCTTTGATCATGCCGACCAGATGCATGCGTTCCCAAAGTGAAATCATCATCAGCCTCCAACATGCTGCGTCTCTTTTTTTTATTGAGCAAATGCTGTCATGCAAGTTTCTTCAAGGTCAGCGGGGGCAGGTACCACCGGGGTTTCATAGCTGACATTGGGCGATGAGACCAGAGACCCTTAAAAGTTCAGAGCGTCCACTCTGAATACAGATGGCGGCCCAGACGACCCCGTGGTATTCTTGTCTCCTCTATAGGCTCTGACAGGAGCCTGACCCTCAGTTGGCTGAACCGAAAACTGATGCACATCTCTCTAGTTTCCTTTCTGCTCTCTTATAATTTCATTTCTGTTGGGTACGCTTTTGGAAAATTGCCTCAAGAAAGAAAGAAAAATAGAAAGCAAGAAGGTGCATAATGTCATCTGGTAAAATCTTCCACATGCCCATGCAACAAACTGCTTGTTTCTCAATACACAACGTGCACACAGAGCCAGAGGTCCCCACTCTTGTGCATGCACATGCACTTCCACCACCTACGACAAGGCAATCAATCCCTGAGAAAAAAAAACACAATCTATTCTGCAAGCTGGAAACCTGAGCATTGAGAAAACAAGGTCACGTTATCAAAATTTTCCACAAGTGAGAGCACTTCAACAGATCAAAGCCTGCACACACGTTATCTTCACACTCTTTACTAGCAACAACATCTGCTGCATCCAGAAGTACGTTACTGTAATGGGTACGCCATGTTAATATGGACACTGAGTAACCTTGTCTCCATGACAACATCATAAGCACCTCCCACCCTGGAGTGGAACCAGTAACCATGGAGACACAGACTTCAATTTGGAGCGAATTACAGTGCTGGGAGCAGGCGGAGGCTAGATAGTAGACCTTTTTGTAAAAACGCATCAATAAGTCTCTAGTGGGACGGCATCAAATAGCGATTCTCTCAACAAGCCCTAAGTGACATTTAAGTGCACAACTTGAAGCTCTGTATTGATGATCCTTAACCTCCATCTGTAACTGTTACTGCATGACAGGGTTAGAAAGCCAAATCTACTGCACCTAGCAATTTGATGGAGGCTACAGAAACTCGTGCTAAGTGTTGGCCCTGCTGGTCAGTCCTATATAGACAACCCCTGGAGGAAGGAAAGTAGGAAAAGAAGAGAAAGAGGGAGTAGAGGATGAGGTCAGGCAAAGGGATCGACTGCATACGGCACTTACTCTGAAGACATGAAGGAGGACAACGGTCCGACCTCCTTCGCCTTCTGTAGAGCGTGCTTCTGGTTGAACGCTGCCTCTGCTTCCTCTTCATCCTGATCAAAAGAGGAAAAAGAGCAAAAGGCGACTGAACAACTGGAGCATCTGTGATTTTAAATAATTAAACAGAATCAAAGTGATGAGGGGGATGAGAGCAAGACTGGACACGGTGGGCAGAGAGGAAAGATTATTAAGACTATTTAGCATTTAGTAACAGACTCTAATAAGCAAATAAAACCAGGACGGTTCATTAATTTTTTCTTTTTTAATTACCTTGGTAAGTTCTTGTGCATTGGCAAGGTTATCCACAGCAATGGCCAAGAAGACATTCAGCAGAGTGTCTGGTCACAGACGAATTAAGGACATGGTTCAAGTGCAACTGGGCAACCTTGCTATGAAACCGTTATACAATCTATGTTTCCAAAGGGAACTGAAGCTGTTATCCAGTATATTCTTGCCAAAGCAACCAGAGAACATTGAAAAAAACAGTAATTTCACCTTGCAGATTATGGAGGTTGCTGATCTATCTCTGCCTCGACCGTTTAGTTTGTTTATTTCTTCAGTTTCCCATCTGACAGCAAGGTGAACTGGTTAGAAAATATTCTAAATACAGCATACAGTTAAACTGATGTTGATATTTTTGGTGGGCCTTTCTTTTAGGTGTCTAAAATATGTTTTACTACAGGCTGCGTTCACAGCAGTACATTGCTTTGATTCCATGCAGTAACTCCTGTTTGCTTCTCCAAACTGGTTGTGTGCTGACTGTCATCTACTGAAGGTAATACACTGACTATGGATAAGTACCTCATACAACCCCACTTCAAAACACCCAAACTATCCCTTTAAATGCGATTTGTGACATTTGAAACCTTACATATTTCATTTAAAGCAGAGTAATAAAGGATACAGTTTCCAAACAGTGTGAGCACTATAAAGTAAATAGAGGACCACATGCCAGACTTCACTCCTCCTTGAGAGCGAATGCCGTTGTACATTACCTCGTTCCAGTCCTCTCCAGTCAGGATCTGATCAAATACACAACACAAGCACACGCACACACACACGCACACACACACACACACACACACACACACACACACACACACACACACACACACACACAAAAATATCATCCTCAAAACTATCCTGAGCATCACTGTGGAGCTTGGCTATAAACTCCACACCTGCTAAAAAGTTAATAACATCTCCTGTATATGTCATGATTTGTTGTAGTAGTGTGAAGTAGAGAGCAATACTTTATCAGGTTTATTTCCAGACCTGAAAGACGGTCATGATGGCTGCAGGAAAGGTGTCAAAGTTGGTCGGGGTGTAGTCTTCAAAGATGAACCTGTGAGAAAAACGCACATACGGTCCTCAAAAAAACAGAGCTGGGTCTAGCTTTTATTTAATTTTTCGGTCAGAGAGAAATCAATTCTTCTCCTCTCCGACTGGCTGATGTTTTTTTTTTTTTCCTATGTGCTCTGTATTCTTGAGGCCAGTTCATACACAAGGCCGGCCTTTTTTGAAGTGACAGCTTGTGGGAAACAGCCCTCAACTCAGGGGAAAACCAAGCAAGAAAGGCTGTGACAAAGAAAGTCTGAAATCTTGACCGAGCTCTCACAGGCTGTTGGTGTAATGAAAACAACTGTGAACAGGCTATAGGACCATCTACCCTCCCCTAAACTGTGTGCATTCAATAAACAGGAAGCTACTGATCCACAAAGTCTGTTGTTTTTTGTTTGGAAATGTGTCTACACTGGAACCACAGGAAATGAGTAATGAGCCAAGTGGGAGAGAAAAACAGTCTATACTTTTTGCCAGATGGATTAGATTTGTCTTTCTGCCTGAGTGGCTCCTCACTTGACTCAATTTCTTTATGGACTCATACTGCGTGATACTTTAGTATTTCACTCAGACGACTGTACGTGACTATTTAGTGTTACCTGCCACCGAAGAGCTGCATGCCAAGGAGTGCAAAGACAAGGATGAAGAGGAAGAGGAGGAAGATGAGGGAGATGATGGACTTCATGGAGTTCATCAGAGAGACGACCAGGTTTCTCAGAGATGCCCAATACCTTGACAATCACAAAATATCACACATTAGTGCAAAAAAAAATATATTTTTAAATGTGAATAATGTAATAATTTACTTTTACAGAAAACTTAAAGAGGAACTCCACTATTTTTCACATCACAGTCAGTTTACAGGTCTTAAGGAGTACTCTGTGAAAAAGGTTGTTTAAAACCTTTTGCGGCTCCAGAGGGAGTTGTGTGAAGTCTGATAAATTGCCTCAAGTAATGTCACTTGAGTCAGCGTTGGTTGGCGCTTTGAAAATGAGAGCAATCTTCAGGTGTAGAGTTAGAAAGACGTGAGCTCACCCACCCAGTTTGACTGTTATCAGGCCATTAAATAGGCGTTACTGGTCACGTAAGCACCATACATGTGGGTCATTCGGGGTCTACCACAGCTACTGTGTTGAAAACTCAATGAAACGTTACATTTTGAATACAGACAAAAAGGCTTCATTAGGTTTCAGCCACAAAACCACAAAACCATTGTATCACATCCATTGTCCCTGACCACATACCCATTTGGAGTTCCACGCTGTCTATACTATAGCACCTGACTTCTGCTTCAGCTCCCATCAGTATTACCACAGTCACTAAAAGTAGCTGTCTTCTTCTTTTACACCTTCTTTTGGTGACCTACCATGGGAAAAAACCTTATAGTTAGTATAGTAGGCCCCTACACATCTATGGTGCTTATAGCGACTGATGACGCCTATTTAATAGCCTGACAACAGTCATATCGGCTGGCTCACCAGACTTCTGCAGCTCGCTCTTCATCTTTCGTTGTGTTCAAATGGTAACTGTCACAATTTGTAAAATTGCCCGACAACTTATCCTAACCATAACCATTCAAGGACGATGCCTAAGCTCAACCATCTTGCCAGAGATCTGAAAATCAAGGGTTACCATCTAGACATAACCCTCATCTCTGGTTGAGTCTATATTAGCTGATACTTGCATAACACACCCGAATCTCTGACCAAACTGTCAAAGTTTTAGTTTTTTTCATTGTGTGTCCACCAGATTACAAGGAAATGAGATGAATGGAAGTAATAAGACAACATCGCTGCTTCTGCTACATCAATTTTGATCTTTTTTAAAAACTGCATCCTCCCAACAGTGCTATAGGAGTATATTGCTAAAAACAGGCAATTACTGTATAAATATGCCACTTTGCTGAATGTAGCTTTCTTTTTGTTATGAATAAGACTGTCATGGGTGTATATTTATTTATTTAGGTTCCTGGCAGTCTTTATTGTGTTTTAGTCTTGTTTTAGGCTGCAAGACTGTATTGTTTGATGCACATATTTAAAGAAATGAAATAAAAAAGTAACCCCAGCACAACACAAAATATAGAAAACCACATATCACAACAACATGACAAACTAAACATGTTCGCTTTCAGTCAACAGTGAAATGCTCCATGAGAATAATATGAAACATCTCAACAGATGGCAAACAGCAAGGAAGTCTGTGAGACTAACTTGGTGATCTTGAATATCCTCAGCAGACGGAGAGCACGCAGGACGCTGATGCCAAAGGAAGTGCCGGGCCTGAAGAAACCCCACAGCACCTCAAAGATGCTGCCGACGATCACCTACAGGCACAAATATTCACGGGTCTTTGATAAAAACGCACATGACAAATTAGTCTAGACTAACAGCTATGACAGAGCGACAAGGAGACGTAAAATAGAAGCAAAGGAGATGAAAGATACAGAGGAGGAGAGGGGCTGATGCTGCATAATTTAAAAACACAAGCAGCTGGATTTTGGGAAAAACAAACGTGAAGAGAGGGAGACGGGGTACTGACACTGCAGTCAAAGCAGTTGAAGGAGGAGTGGAAGTAGAGCCGCGGTCCTAAGCTGTACATCTTCAGAAACATCTCAGTCAGAAACAGAGCGAGGAACAGGAACTCTGCATAGTCTGGAACAACAACAAAAACAGGTATTTAAATTCTGAACAGGACAGTTACATCATAAAACAACAACTTTCAGAGCAATTTATTGATCGATTCACATCCATCATAACTTCTATTCGTTGCTGTGTACAGTGTATAGATGAGGTAAATGTTTTGCAAACATGCTTGTTTATGTTCAGTACAGCAACTGCAGGCAAGATCTCATAGATAAATTTCATAATTTCTTTGTCTAACGAGGCAAACAAGGCAAAAAAAAAAATTACCTTATTGTATGTTTGTTCATTTGTTTTGTTTTGCATTTCATGAGTTCTTTTTTTAAATTTGTTTAAACAGGGGAGAACGCTACATAAGCATTTCAGGCTTCTTTCCTCTCCTGCACTGAAATTACTTTTTCCTTTTGTGCATATTTTGTATCTAAATAATTGTGCAAATAAATAAACTAAAAATAAACTAAATTAAAATACACTCATGCCAACAGGGTGTATTAACTGCCCCAAGGTGTTACTGAAGTGAAGTGTGACTCACAGAGGAAGTTGGACAGCCAGAGGGGCTGGTTGTGGTGAACAATGGCCACACACAGCGTGTTGAGTGCCACTAAGCCCAGCACTGTCCAGTAGAAAGTGTGCGTCTTCACCACCCGGCGGATGGAGATGCGCAGGAGACGCTCCTTACGGCGAAAAAATGCTGTTGGACCTCGCTTGGCACTCCTGATGCTTGCTCTGGCCATGGGGATGCCTGCAGGTGTTAGCAGGTGTCAAATATACATTTCTACAGTTGCAGCAGAGCTCAATGTGCCCTACTGGAGTATGTGTTACACTTCATGCGCCCATATTCATGAGCCTATCCAGACTCCCACTCACCCACAGAGGAGATGTCACCATATTGTTCCTCTCCTGGTTGCCCTCGATGTACCACATCCATCCCTCGCCTCTTGATGGTAGTGGCTCTCTTCAGCACTGCAGACAGAGCAAGGTGAACATAAAAAGTCCCAGAACAAGATGTTTAAACTCTATTACTCATACATTCTGTGAAATTAGAGGGAATATACTGAGAGGATAGTGAAACAAAGCCGACTTTTGGGCCACAAAACACTGTTTACTTGTTGTTTTGATCACATTGTGCTCAATCAGTGGATACAATTTTTGTGATTTTTTACTAGTAGTAAGTTAACGTGGCCCAAAAAAAGTGCCTTGTGCACGATCACCCCAACACGTTCTCATCCTTGTCACATACTGGTGCTTTGTCATACCCCTTGGTGTTAATATATAATATACGTTTAAGCAACAAAATCAGTTAGGTTCAGGAAAAAACAACATGGTTGAGCTTAGAGGAACAGCGTGTAGGATTTTAGCGACATCTGAAGACTGCAGATTGAAGCCTCTCCTGTGTGCCAAAAATGTAGGACAACTACAGTGACCAACGCGTTAGGGTAAGTCTCCATGAAATGAATGCAAGTCAATGTAATATCCTCAGAAGTCATGGAAACACGACTTTGTGTGCATATGTGGGAAGTGAGGGGTGAAGCAAGAGAGAGAGAGAGCGGTGCAGAATGTGTGTGATGCTGTGAGCAAAAAAGTGAGCAAGTGGAGCAGAAGACAGAGGTAGTTTAACTGTGCTTTGGTGGTCATAAATACTGCAGCTCCTCTCGAGTGGAGAGATAGCGAGGGTTAACTCTGGAGCAAGTAACGTTATACTCCCAGGAAAAGTTGGGTTTGTCTGTTCTGGGTCACTGTAGAAACATGGCAAACTCCATAAAGAGGACCTGGTCTCTATGTAGATATAAACGGCTCATTCTAAGGTAATGAAAACACAACGCTTATTTTCAAGTCATTATACACTAAAGAAAACATACTTAATTAATTATGTATGTATGTATGTATAATTAATTTTACGTTCAAATTCTGCCAATAGATGCCCTAAATGTTACATACAGTTTCTTTGAAAACTACTTTGTTTGTAAAGTGAAAAATGAAACTTAACGTACCAGACATGAACAACAGACTCCTGGATGAAAGCTGTGTGTTTGTTGGACCCAACCACCTCCTGTCCTGCCTGTCCGGTGTGGGTTTTTTTTTGCTCTACCACAGTCACTATCGGAGCACTTTCTATGAATGTTTGCTGTTGCAGTGGATGGGTTTATATTGTAGATAACTGAACGCCCGGTGTGTCTCATACAGGCGCTAAAGGGTGCATTGTGTGTTAGCATCACACGCTGAGGGGCATGACAAAGCCTCGGTATCTGACGCTCTGGGAATGAGAACGGGCTGATCACTCTTACATCTCTAAGACAGTTCGACTCAAGCTGTATCCAAGTGTGGAAACTCATAGTTCAATGGAAAGATAATGATGAAGCAAATGATAAGAAGAAATCACAATCTGCATGACAAGCTAATGTCTGTGAAGTTTTAGCTGAGAGGGAAAGTTGAGCTCATTAACGCTGCAGTTGAATGAGATAAAAATGATCATTTAATGTTAGTGTAATGATCCAAACAGCTGAATGCAAACCTGCTGCTATTTCATGATCTCCCGACATGGCAAACCATGCTCTGAGGCGACTTGACGGTCCATGCATTTCTCTCATTTGAACTGCTGCCATTCAGTATCAGGGGACACGCCGTGCCGTGCACACATGCCGAAGTGAGTGTGATGAGTGTGTTTTGACCTTTTTTGCTGAGTGATGTGTTGATGATTACCCTTCATCCTCTCCTACCAACCCCTACTCACTCCATCCTGCTACCTTGTGATTTCTGAATATACTCACAATCAATATTTGCTTTGGGGACTTTTTTTTAATAAGCTGTTGATCAAACACAGATACACAAACATATTGCTGCCATTTCACACACTGGCGTAGACGCTGAGTCCTGTCAACACACACACACACACACACACACACACACACACACACACACACACACACACACACACACACACACAATACAGACCAATGGTTGCTAAGGCAACCACAGTGCGCCACCTTTTTAATCAAAGCTCTCAGAGCTTACGCATTTATTTCCATCACAACAGCTGGAGCCACTATCTGTTTTTACAACAGATTTGCATCGTTCAATTTATTTTTACCTTGTCAGAGTGTCTTTGTTCTTCAACTCACAGAAACATATTTAACAAGAGACATGCTTGAGTAAGGGTTTGCTCTCCTTTGTCTACGTTGAAGTGTTTGTATGTGTGATTTTGAGTGGCAGTGTATGGTGAATGAGGTGGTGAAGTTGGTGAGGGAGGGAGCAGAACAGAGGACGGTTCTCACCATAGGCACCACCTGTACTCCACTCTGGGAGGCTCCTGAGAGCTGTCAATCAATCAACATTTAATAAAAGCCCTGCTGATTTAGCGGGGAGGAAAGGTCACAGTAGAGTTGAGAGGGTCAGAGCAGGCACCGTGTCTAGTGGCAGGTTTACGTCTGTCGCTACTAAATCTGTCTATGTGATGAGAGATGCAGAGAGCGATGTAATGGTATAAAGTGATATGTGCAAGTGGACCACACTAAATACAATATGTCCTGATCTGACACACTATATATATATTTATATACTCATTTGTTTTTGTTGCAATTGCAATTGCAATTGAAATAGAAATTTCCCAGCTCTGCAGTGAAATTTCAACAAGACTAAGAGAGTACAACCACGCTAGCAGTTCTGTGAGGCTGTAGGTACAACAATGTATGTATTTTACCTCGTCGCTTCTCAAGTGTGTTTCGTACAGTACAGTACTACAGTACAGTACTAGGCTTAAGTCTGCAGGATTCATGTTCTAGGAATCAGGAATGTTTGGACAAAAGTTTTTCATGGCAATCCATCCGCCAGTTGTTGAGATATTTCAGTCTGACGTGTGTGGTGAGTGGTGGAGAGACTGACCAACTGACATTGCTGTTGCTTGCTGCTAGCATGGCTAAAAACTATCAGCCAGATTAAAATAAAATTTAACTTCACTGGAAAGAGGTTTTTTCTATATATGTAACTTATAAAAGTGTCAACCTAAAACCACAGAAGTATACAGACTCTAACAGCATATGCTTGAATAGTGTTTATAAAGCACATCTGCATCAAGTGTGCATGCCAGCATTAAACTGATTCAGTTGAAGAGAGACACGGTGTAAAGCAATGTGAGGATAGCAGGAAGACAATGTGCTCAATGAAAATTGGGAAAACAAAGATCTCTGCTGACTTACCATCGAGGGCAGAAGGTCCTGAATTTTTATTCTCCTCTGCGAGCATCACTTCCTCTGGAAAAGAAAAGTCAAACCACAATCAGAAATGAGCAGAGGGTGATGGCTCATACAAACAGATATACCGACATCTTTATCTCAGCTGTGGTGGAACAAACAGCTGGCAGAAAGCATCAGATAGTCATACGTTTCACAATTGACAGGATTAGTCTTAAAGCTTAATGTGAAATATCGATTTTGCTTTTCTCATCAAGAGCCAAATCCTTGGTCTCCCTGAGCCGTGACTGGGACTAAAGCCACCTGCTCTGTCGATCCAGGCCCGGTACCCATTGAGCTCCCTCTCAATCTGCTGCTGGCGTCTCAGTTTCATGAAGGCCCTGCGGTTTTCCACCCTCTCCCTCTCCTTGGCAAATTCACTGCAGAAGAAAATGAAACCACAGAATCACTTATTTACTCTTCGAGGGTGCAGGGATTTATAGTCATATGGAGAAATAATTCCTCTAGGAGACAATCATCAATGGAAAAAGCACTTGTTGTCTTGAATGAAGCTCCACTCATTGCTCATTTCAACCACAGGAAGAGAGAGGATAAGAGAGGAGAGGAGAGGAAGGCAAAAGAGGTATCATCTCTCTTACTGTGGAGACAGTGATAATGTGGACCCCCATTAACCTTTCTGTAATACTAATTAACTTGTATAGACTTTAACACCATATATCGAAACAGTGCAATTTGGCTTGACAGTAGCTAGTTTGCCAGCTACTCAACCAGTCAGTGAAAAAGCAGCATACAGTATGTTGATCCTAAATCAACAGGAAAACAAAACCAGCTGACTATACTGTATAGCTGTAGCCCATTTCAAGGGCTGTCTACTCTGAAGGATGTGGTAAACCTTGGAAGGACCTGAAAACAAGGCTCTACAAAAGACTTGAGACCAAAGGTAATGGTGCATTTGAGCGGCTCTTAATCACTTAAAGGATAACTTCGGTATTTTTCAACCTGGGCCCTATTTTCCCACCTTTTTGTGTCTAACTGACTAATGGCTACAACAATTTCTGAAATTGGTCCAGTATTCAGGGAGAACGCTGTAGACGGCGGCTGCTCACGGGCTGCAATGTAAATCTACTGATGCAAGCTGGCACCAACAATTTACGTCCATTAAAAGTGCTTGTTTTTGCCATAACCATTATGCGAGGTGACGTGTTGCTGTAAGCCAACAGTGGAAACACTGCAAGATGAGTTTGTTATGCTGGAGCACAAAAAGCATAGTTTAGTGTTGTCTAAAAGATTTTCAGCGTCATGGCTGAAGGGGCAGTAGCTCAGTCTGTAGGGAGTTGGCTTGGGAACCGGAGGGTCACCGGTTCAAGTCCCAACATGGACCAAGAACTGAGTGTGAACTGGTAGCTGGAGAGGTGCCAGTTTACCTCTTGGGCACTGCCGAGGTGCCCCTGAGCAAGGCACCAAACCCCCAACTGCTCGGGGCGCTTGTCAGGAGCAGCCCCCTCACTCTGACATCTCTCCAATTGTTGCATGTATATGGTCCTGTTTGTGCATGTGTGTATAAGTTAACAACAGAGTGAAAAAAAAAATTGAATTTCCCCTAGCAGGACTAATAAAGGAATATCTTCTTCTTTGAATTCGATTGCTGCCTGTATTTATTTGAGCCAGAGGATACGGATATTCAGATATCACAATGAGACTTCTCTTTGAGCGAGACTTGGACACAATATTGAACAGGCGAAAGGTAAGAAAAACATTTTATTTCTCTGTAGGGGCCTTTTCATAGTGTTGCCAGACATTGATGAGGACAATTTGAGCCTGTCAGTGGCAAAACAAACACTTTAAATGAACATAACCTTACATTGACGCTACTCACTTGCCCTCAAAGCTTGTTTTGTTGCCGGTTGCAGAATTATCCCTCAATACTGGACCAGTTTTAGAAATTGTTGTCCCCATTAGTCACTTAGACACAAAAACATGGGAAAGGGGTACAAATACAGAAGTAACTCCTTGAGTAAACGTCTCTGTCCTCTGTGGGACATAAGGCCACAATGAGACCCATGAGCAGTTTTAGCAACAGATTTCTTACAGGGTGCTGTTGCTAGCACCACGCCCAACCCCCTAACCTGGAGTGTTGGAGCACTGTCTTTTGTAAGGCCCCTGACCTGAGACCAACCAGCCTCTCCACAATGTCCAAGCGGTCCTTATAAAGTCATAAAGTCAAACGTTTCACATGCATAACTGATAAGTTGAAAAGAACCTCCTGCAGGTACCATTAAATACGTGACCACCATGAAATGAATTGTAATGGCAACTAAGAGCCACCAAGGACATGCAACACCAGTTGAGTATTGCAAAGTCTGCAGGAAAATGGCTGCATTTATTAGGCACAAACAGGCAGCCCCTTAACTGGAGCATTTTAAGTCTCACCTCACCTCCACAGAAAGTTGTTTTATTTCATATTTGGTTGATAAAGGACAATGAAGTCAACATGACAAGCATCATAAAGAACTGGTGAAATTATGTTTTATCCTACCCAGAGAGGACTCCCAGCACCAGGTTCAGGACGAAGAAAGAGCCGATGATTATGAGAGGGATGAAGTAGAGCCAGTTCCAGTTCGGGCCTAAGGCATCGTCGGTCTGAAACATCAAAATACATCACATCAGGCTGGACCAGACTCACGCTGCCATTGCCATGTGAATTTCCCCTCGGGGATGAATAAAGTATCTATCTATCTATCTATCTATCTATCTATCTATCTATTAGGATACACAGACAGAGCTGCACAGGTGTAAGTGTTTGGGTGGCTGCTGAGAGGTCAAGTCACAGTGCAGGCACGGCATCGAACAGAGACATCATGTGTATTGATCTACTCCGGCCTCACTGGAAGAGTGAGGAGGAGATTGGAGGTATTCAGGTATTGTACCAAGCCAATATACAGAGAGAGTATTGCAGCTCTACATTTACTAAGTCTGTACGGTCAGCAGTCCTTTATTAGCAGCACAGTAGCAGCATGTCATCCCCCCTCTTTCCTCTCTCTCTCATCAGCAAAGCTCATTCAGCTTCACTTTAGACAACATAATACAATCACTCTGGCAAATCATCTGCCTTAATTCATCTCAATAAAAACTGAAAGAGCAGACAGCTGACCGCAAATTACACCCTGGCACAGCAGTTTGTGTGTGAGCGTATGCTTATGATGATTGTTGCTTTACTGAGATAATCTGAAGTAAAAGAACAAACAAACAAAACAATGAAGTTAATACTAATCAGGATGTTAGCCATGATAAATACAGATATAAATTTAGAAGTAGTACTACCAATAATGACCTACAGTTCATACCTTTCTTTTCTTGCTATTTATACTGGTTTAAATTCTGGAAATATTCAGACTACAGCCTAGTGAAATTCAAGAAACCCACCACTTTGACTTCCTAAATACTTATTTCATTTCTTGCACGATATTTTAATAAAATCAGTGTTTTGAGCCTTGAGGAGGGAGTATTGCAGCTATTACTTCTTATCCTAATAAGTCTTCTCTTGATCAAAGTTCAGCAAAACATCTGTAGAGCACTTTGGACCTTGAGTAATGTTTTTTCAAAAAACTGAGCCTGAAACCCTTTGAAATGTCTGGCTGCAAAAGCTTTTGAATGCATTTCCTTCAAACCTGGGGCAATTCCTGATATTTTGCCAAAATTAAATCACAGGAAAATGCATAAATGTTTACAAAATACTTGGTGTCATCTAAAATAATGCAAACGCAATTGAGTGAGCAGCAGTTGTTCTGATAGCAGTGCTGCATGAGGCATAATTTATCCAGGCATACTGTGACCAGGTCCTCATGAGCACAATATTTAGTTTTACGATACAATATGCTACTCTGATGTTTTGTTTTGTTTTGTTTTTTTTTTTTATTCATGGGCAGGATTTCAAAGTGTCCTCTGAGCAGGAGCTTGTAATTCAGCTGCAACCAGAGGTGGACATGATTGGACTTGATTTGTTGGATCGTCTAGCAGGCAACAGATACTGTATATCAAATTAGGAAATGGTGCCACCGCCTGCCGCTGCTTGCCTGTCTGTCTACATACTGTCTCTGTGTCTGTGTGTCGGCCTTACTGCTCCTCTCACTCTGACTTACAGTATATATACAGTATGTTATCAGCATGTCTTGCTGTGAATAGGCCTTTTTCACAGAAGATACTTTGACATGTCACAATATGAAAAGCAGGTGTCAAAAATAAAATGAATGATAGCTGAATTGAGCTGCTTCAGTGTGTGTCAGAGTCTTGACATTGTGGATGCTGACTTAGTGGGATGCTTGAATAGAGCAGAGCCCTCAACCGTCTGAGAGCCACAATAGACCTGTTTTTTTGTATTTTTTACAGTGGAGATAGCAGGTGATGACACAAAGAAGTGGTGTACATCAACTGAAAGCTGGAAACCTGAAGATTAATTTGAGCTGCTGCTGTTGCTGCTCAACACTGTGTCAAGTTCGTCTAGTCTTAAATAAAAAATAAACACAAATTAATCAATTATTTAAAAATGAATTGCCCAACTGTATAAGGGTTAAGACCATTATGATTAAAATATATGATGTCTCATGTCTCATGCTCTATTATGTCTCATAAGTTGTTGCAGCAATTTTTGGTTTGATGCCATTTGTTACACATATTTGGTGCTGAATTTAACCATTTTTACCCATCCAGAATTGACTATAATGATCAATAAATCCCTCCAAAATGCGACATTAAGACACCAAGACCTTGAGGAACACCATAGAGAAAACTGGGATTTGGGATCAAAAACTTTTGATATTTTGAGATTTCTCCATGAATTGCATTTTTCTGCAATTGGATGGCGAGCACTTCAGTTGTGTAAACTGCTCAGAAATTCCTTTATTTTCAATCTAGCTAGGAAAGCCATCCATCCCATGAATGCTCCAGGTCTCTGGTTTGTGGCTGTTAAGTTTCATGAGGCTGTGATTATCCTAGAGGTCACAACATGCACATTTTATACAGTGAGGTCAAGTCTCACAACAATGAAATTAATAAGGATTAACATCACCACACATGACTACAATTGGGCTTTTTGGATCCACAAGAGTTTCAGATTTACATTGATACCTAATTTATGTAATTCCAAGACTGTTTAGGGACCCCAGTATACAGAAATATTCAAACACATAATTTTTACCATAGGCAAAAATAACATTTATACTGCATGAAAAACACTGCATGGTTTTTGCCCCAAACTGCATGTGATCATCATAGAGTGGGCATGTCTGTAAAGGGGAGACTACCAATAGAACCCACTTTCATCCATATATCTTGAGGTCAATGGACCCCTTTGAAAATGGCCATGCCAGTTTTTCTTCACTAAAATTTTTAATGTTTGTGTATTTCTCTTTCTCCCCCCCCCCCCCCCCCCCGGTTCCCCCCCCCCCCCCCCCCCCTTTTTTTTTCCTTTTTTTTTTTTTTTAAAATAATTTCCCCTACCAATAAAATATCTTCTTCTTCTTCTTCTTCTCTTTAGCCCAACTTTGGACTGTTATTTCGCCTCCTTCCCGACATGACTGGTGCTTTAGTTTTTCTAGTTTCATATGATATCTGTAGCTTCACTCTAGCACTCTGAAACTGAACCTGTTAGATCCTCTGAAAGAGAATAAAGTCAGTCAGGATCGTCCCTGGCCCTGTGGGTCTCTTATTAATGTTATTAGTAACACCTGTGCTTTTTCTGCTATGACAAGTCTAAGTGTCTGCTGTGAAAAAGGCCTGTTAGCATTTATATCACTTTTTAGCTGCAGGTATAATCTCCCACACTGATGCATTGAGGGTTTGTGAACATCTTGTGTATACTGTATATGTGTTTCTGAATGTATAGGTATGAGGGACCCTCCTATTACAGGCCAATCCTCCTACCCCTCCTCTGGTCCCTATAAACCCAGCAGACACCCCAGAGCCAACAAGTGTAGCTTCCACAACAGGCCAGCTGAACATCAGGTTACTAAATGCAGGCTGTATCCACCAGCACAACCATTCAAGATACACATTGATACCTGAAATATTCACTACAAGGCTCTGTCTCTGAAATAAGGAGTGTCCAACTCCTGGTTGTGATGGTTCAGGCCATGTGACGAGTTGTTTCGCTGCCAATTACTGCATATCTGGCTGCCCATTGGCTGAGCATAACCAGGGCCGACTGAAGGCTGAGCTTTTGGACTCAGAGTTCAAGAGGACCTTCTTCTTTGGTCAGAGGACCAAGAAGACCTATTACCATGGCTGGTGAGTGTGTGTGTATAATGCATGCATGTTTGCTTTTGTCTCACATTAACCTTTGCCTATGTTTTCAGGACTGGCCGTCCTCCCAAATATAGGAGGAACCAGCAAAGAGACAACCAGAGTGAGTTTTCTAAATGCAGAAGACACATCTATCTCTGCAGATTCAGGGCTTTAAGGAGCTTATCACGGATTGCAATGGAAATCTTTCATGTCATCTGCAGGTGTGACTGTTATCTCAGGCTCATATCTGTCCCCAGATGCAACACAGTCAACACATTTTTGAAGAAATTGAATGAAAATGGTCAAATTGTAAAATTCAACAAACATTTGGTTTTGAGCCTTTTTTCACAGCAGACATTTGACTTGTGTTAGCAGGGAAAGCAACAGGTGGAATCCATCCATTCATCCATCTGCAACTGCTCATCCTGTTTGGGGTCGCAGGGGGACTGGAGTTGATCCCAGCTGACACTGGGCAAAGGTGGGGTACACTCTGAACAGATCGCCAGTCTATCAAAGGCCTGACACATAGAGACAGACAGGCAATCTAGAGTCATCAATTAACCTGCATGTCTTTGGACTGTGGGAGGAAACTGGAAAACCTGGACCTGGGCTAACATGGGGAGAACATGCAAACTCAACACAGGAGGGCTGCAAGCCGGACTCGCACCTGCAACCCTCTTGATGTGAGGCGACAGTGCACCACCGTGCAGCACGCATGGAGTAAATGAATGATGACTACACCATTTAAGTGTACCAGTAAGCCAGATCATCCTGTTTGTGCTCTAAGTCTATATAGACCCTCATGAAGGATATTGTGGCACCTCATCCCTGTCTGATAGTTACTCTACAGCAGAAAATGATGCTGTTTCTGGTTTCAATACTCATTATGAACATGACTCAGTACTTTCCTGTTGTCTTTTGTGTCACTGAAGGGGAATTCAAAATATGTCCTCCACCTTGAAAAGTCCTTGAGCATAAAAATATTTGGTTTCCTACAGAGCAACAACATTTTTGTCTCAGCTTGCACTTATTCTGAATAAATCACTGCGATGTGAACCAGGAGGACTTGATGATGTCAGTCAGTCAGTCACAATATATGCAAATAATCTGAAACATCACATGAACATGGAAGAATGAAAATAGCTTTAGAGACGTGGATCAGGGAGAGAGTTTTCTGTTAAACCTGCCTTGAGGATCCTGATAAAAGAAATAATCCACATTCATTCATATATTGAAATGTGGGTAAACTGAAGTGAAAAAGACAAATTTCAATCTACTCTTTGTGCTCATATTCACACAGTACATTGCAGATGTTTACAGTCATTAATCCTAGATTACATTTCTATGAGATTCTGAAGCGTGAAATATTTCATAACTAGTAGGTGGGCAGCCTAATCTCTATTCAGCTCTTGCAGCATGTTGCAGCAGTTTATACGTTTCTCTGGATAAATGGAATAAAAAAATGGCAAGCTGAGAGCAAAACAGCAATCAACAGAGCACACTGCTGTTTCAACTCTAAAATCATAAGCCATGTTCTCCGTCCACAGGCTGACCATCTGAGAGAGGAGGATGCAGGGCTTGCAGACCTCCAGTCAGCCAGAGCCAAAGCTGCTTCTGTTCTTTTGGGTTAATGGAGTCTAAATTATGACAAAACCAGCGCCTGAAATGGGCCAGTACTCACCAGTACTGAGCACCAGAACATTTTCCTCACATGAGAGTACCCTTACTTCTAACTGCGTACCGCCACCTCCTCTGAGTCTAGGTGTGCACCACTGTGTAACTGTGTCTCTGTGTAAACCCATAGCTAGCTTAATGTAGAGAAAACAATACTGAAAATGCCTGTAGGCCAACAGATATCATGTATGTGCAATATTATATTTGTGTAAAATTTGGTTTGTATCAGTAACTACAAACAGTGTTTATTAACCAAATTTACAATTGTGTACAAAATGGAGGCCTAAAGTATTGACTGGAATGCATTCAAAAATACCAATGAAGTATATCAATAAATATAAATTAGGGCTGTCATTGTTAATGTAATAATGACGCCATAAGGCAAATTCATTTTAACGGAAATAATTTCTTTCACGCATTAATGTAATCAATTATTTTGAGGTTGTGCCAAAACTACAGTGAAGATATTCACATCATATGAAACTAGAAATCAACTGGTTATGAAAAACTTCAAAGGGTCCCTTGACCTTTGACCTCAAGATAAGTGAATGTAAATGAGGTCTCCCCTTTACAGACATGCCCACTTTATGATAATCACATGCAGTTTGGGGCAAGTCATAGTCAAGTCAGCACACTGACACACTGACAGCTGTTGTTGCCTGTTGGGATTCAGTTTGTCATGTTATGATTTGAGCATATTTTTATGCTAAATGCAGAACCTGCGACGGTTTCTGGACAATATGTGTCATTGTTTTGTGTTGCTAATTGATTTCCAATAATAAATATATACGTACATTTGCATAAAGCAGCATATTTACCCACTTATGTTGATAAGAGTATTAAATACTTGACAAATCTCCCTTTAAGGTACGTTTTGAACAGATAAAAATATGTGATTAATTTGCGATTAATCATCGACATTCATGCAATTAATCGTGACTAAATATTTTACATATATATTATACACATATACACATATTCAACTGGCAGCCCTAATATAAATATAATATATCCAAGACACACAGATGATCATGTCATACAACTGCTGAATTAGGGTACTGGCACCTTTTTTGGTCCAATTCAGTAAGTGAACAAAACACTCCAAAACACCTCAATAATTTGCAGCAATCCAGAGAAATATTAGGGGTGGTATATGTGTGTGTGTGTGTGTGTGTGTGTGTGTGTGTGTGTGTGTGTGTGTGTGGTGTGTGTGTGTGTGTGAGCTGTCTTACATTGTAGAGTACAGTGGTCCATCCCTCCATGGTGATGCACTGGAAGACAGTGAGAACAGCAAACAGGATGTTGTCAAATTGAGTGATGCCGTCATTAGGGCCGATCCAAGTGTCGCTGCAGGTGTATTTGGCCGGACACTGACGTACGCCACACAGGACCTCATACTCAGAAGAGTCCACCGTCTCATTTTCTGAACAGGAAGGTGCATAAATAGAAAAAGAGGAAAAGGCAGAAATAGGTTATATGTCTTACATTACACTAAAGTTTCCAACAACAAACAAAGACTGACTATGTGTAGTCACAGGAATTTGAAAGCTATCATACATTTAACATTTTTCAGAGTATGAATCTTTTGTTCTGATGCCTTCTAGTCTGTAAGCACAAGCACACACAGTTTAAACCAATCTATGAACCCAGTGAACAATGATATCCTTCATTATTGATATACAGTTGAGTGGTGTGACGGTGAACACATGCCACAATGTGCATTGAGAATAAATTAGAGTTCAAATGAATGAAAGAACCCTCTCTATAGTGGAGCAGTGGAGCAGCAGAGTCTCAACAGTTACGTGACCATTCAGTGACAGAAAATACTCACTTCAGTCCGTTCTGCGTTATCTAACTGTCCATTCAGCTCCAGTAGTGACGGGGAACAGCTTGGAGGTTAATGACAGCTGTGAATGTACAATGAACTATTGTAGCGCTCTGCATTGTTTGTTTTAATTATACGGGACAACACTGCCAGTTCGGTTTGATCAAGCCTGCAGGTGCAGCCTGGCATGTCATTGTGCGTACGTGTGTATGCATTTGTGATTATGACAATGCAGCTGCTATCTAAAGAGCTACGTACACGACACATAGCCACACATACATTTAGATATAAACTCGTTAACAACAGCAACAGAAGGAGCTAAGTCTTTGCTTTTTACATTCTGTGATGCAGTTTGCTGTCGAAAATAGTTCTTAAATTTGTCTTTTATCTGTTTATGAATTATTCACAACCATCAGGGCCTTTCTACAAATTGCTCTCTTTTGTTTCTTCCATGCCATCGGTGTGCAGCAGAGGGGTTGAGATTGATTTGCAGTGCAATTCAAATTAGATCTTGGCTTAAGATGAATAAAATATCTGAATAACAGTTATCACAAGATGTCACTGTTGGCTACCAACACAAATGGAGAACTGTGAATCATTGCACGTGTACAGTATGTGTGTATCTCAACTGTAACACTGAATTAGTACAAATATGTAATGGACTCACCAGAAACTTATTTGGGCTAAAATTGTAACACACACTTCTATATTGCCATCGTTCAGTAGGCAGAATATTTTTGGAAGCATTTGGCTAAAGTCCCATAATAACCTTTCAGCATATTGTAATTCAAGTCTTCTGAGAGAGAAACTAGACTTCACCTCCTCATGGCTCTGTTTTCAGACTTAAAAAAATCTAGTCCATAATGTGAGACTTTGACCAATCACAGGTCATTTCAGAGAGACAGAGAGCGAGCATTCCTATTGGCTGCTCATTCAACGGACGCAGCTGTCAATCACTCGCCAACTCCTATCACACGATGAAACCAGGCAGCACTGATCAAATATTAATCAATATTCTATTAATGTAATGCCTATTTCATGTATAAAATGTTTTCAGAAACATCTTGTAGTTACTGTTTAGCTATAAAATGGTGCTTGGTATTTCCTCAACTGATCTCAACATGGCTGCCAGGTCACAAACTTTCTCATTTTACAGCCAAACAGTAACTACAAGATGTGTCTGAAAAAAACTGAGGTGAGAAATAGGCATTGAGGAAATAGGCTGCACCACCGTCCTCACAGCCGGAGGGTCGCTGGTTTAAACCCGGCTTGGGACCCTTCTGTGTGGATTTTGCATGTTCTCCCTGTGTTTTCTGTGGGTTCTCCAGTTTCCTCCCACAGTCCAAAAACATGCAGGTCAATTAATGACTCCAAATTGGCTGTAGGTGTGAATATGAGTGTGAATGGTTGTTTGTCTCTATGTGTCAGCCCTGTGAGAGTCTGGTGACCCCGCCTTCACCCAATGTCAGCTGAGATCGGCTCCAGTCCCCCCACCCACCATGACCCTAATTAGGATAAGTGGTTATGGATAATGGACAAAGACGCCCATGAGTTTTTTTTCAGACAACCTGTCTCATGCACTACTGTCAGGATATAGTGAGTGTTTTATAAAAATAACTTTTTAAAATCATATTTGCTCCAATTCTACCTACTAGCTTTAATTGCTCCAAATGTCTTACACTGTACACATCTTGCACAGACATACATTTGCATATGTAAGCATCACTATGCTTATACTGCATGTGATGTGTAGCATGTACCTGTGTGCTATAGAAACATACTGTATATGTACAATGAGTGTGTGACTGTACCCAGTATTCCAGGCTGTGGCGTGCAGGTGTAGTGCAGTTTGCCGCTGTAAAACTCGAGGCCGATGATAGCGAACATGAGGATTGCAAAGAAGAGCAGCAGGCCGATCTGCAGCAGAGGAACCATGGCCTTCATTATAGACTTCAGGACTATCTGCAGACCTGGAAGGAGAGCACACAGTCAGCTAAATTTAAAACACGAAGTTCAGACATATGTCAACTGTTAATTATTCATCATGTCAAAGATTCACCGGCTCCAGGTTCTGAAATGTGAATAATGGTTTGTTGTCTTAGTGGCTTATAACAGTGAACTGAATACCTTTGGATTTGAATGCAATTTGAAGATGTTAGCTTGGGCTCCTAGAAAGTGTGATGTTTCACTTTATGGTGACATCTTACAAACCAAATTAAAGAAAAAAAAATGCAAAGATGATCAGCAAATTAATCAATATTGAAGCAATCATTAGTTGCAGCCTTTTCTACAGCCAGTCTACAGCTAGACCAATACCTCATTTAATAGAGGACATCACTATTCTAATGACCGTAATGGATGAACCAAACTACAAAAAGTATATTTTCACTATCAAGTGTATCTACTCACATGTTTTATTTCTTTGTAACTGCTTTCTGCTAAAAAAAAAAAAACAGTCCCCCACTGTTCAAAGTGTGCATTGTTGGGAAACAAGGACACTGTTTCTGGAAAGCTATTTAGAGTCCGATTTTCTACTATATATTTTTCAACATGGCCGTCTGAAAACATGACAATACGACCAAAACCAAAGACCAAATCTTCACAGCTAGATACACTAGGGGATTGATAGAATATGCTGCTTTTTTACTTGACTTAAGCAATAAAAAGATCTTGGTATAATCTTACAGTACAGTATGTGGTACTCACTGGGGATGCCTGAGACTAGTTTGAGGGGTCGAAGCACTCGCACCGCCCTCAGGGTCCTCAGATCCACTGAGATGTTCATGTGAGCCCCTGCTGCCGCCAGGATCCTACACAGAGACACATAGCACAATTGTCACACAGATGCGCATGAATGCTTCGATTTTACGCCTCATAATCTGTTGCCGAGCTGTGTCAGAAACACACACATGGGAACACAGTAAGGCCATCACAAACGGTGTTGGTGGACGGCTGCAGTGCTTAGATATGGAGCGTGAGGATGCGAGGGTCTCCGGCATGCAGAGAGAGAAAACAGAGAAAACAACGGGGATGTTTTTGGGGGCTTTTGGCTGTTTCGCTGTGTGTGGGAGGATGCGATGGCTGTGACAACTGCTATTTAGGAGAAGAGCAAAGAAAGCAGCTCCGTCAAGGGAAGGCAGGACACCCTCAGGCTGGAGAGACATGCAGCTCGCGGACAAACACATGCCTGAACACACACACATCAACCTCTTATCCACTACACGAAGTCCAACAAAACTTCCATTTTTACTTTGTTTGTCTCCTCTATTCCCCCGCCCTCTAAATACACCTCTGTGGCCTTCAGCCCTCAGACTGATGAGAAAAACAAAGGCACTGCCTGGTGATCTCCCCCCTTGCTTCCTCATTAGCCTGCCCTCCTGCTTCCCTTTTCTCTCTCCTCTCTATACCCTCATATCTTGCTCTTTATCCCTAAACCTCTCATCTCTCTCTTCCTCCACCTGTTTCTACAACCTCCTTCCCAATTATACTCGCACCTCTGACTCTGTTTATCCATTTTCCACTGACCCGAACACACATTTATTCCCCTTTCACCTGGATGCCTACTGAGAGAAAGACAGAGATGGATAGAGAAGTGAGGTAAAAAAAAATTAAATAAATAAAAAAAAAAAGCAAAAGGGAAGTTGAGGAAAAGTTTTTGCCAAGGAAAGGATGGAGCAGCATTTTATTTCAAGACTTTGAAGACAAAGTTTCATAAGACTAACTCAAATCAAACTTTTCAGTACTATACAGTAGGTGAGTGCACATTGCTTTTCTGGCCAGTTAAAAAACATTGATACCTAAATAATTGGAAATAATTGTATTAAATTCACTTTGATCTTGAAGAGAGGACAAATATGAAAGCAACATCATCTAAAAGAAGAATTTCTAAGGTAGTTGATATGAGGATTATGTAAAAGGATTGCAGCTTTGTAAACACCAGGCTAATGCTGAAGTGCCTTAAACTTGCATTCTCTCTAATAGCCAGCAGGGGGCGACTCCTCTAGTTGCACAAAGAAGTCAGATTGTTGAAGTATATGAGAAAATGTACCTACTTTTTCTCTTTATTACCTCAGTAAACATTGTAAACATGACTTCATGGTCTTAATCGTAAGTCTTCATCATACAGCATGATGTTCATTTAGTATTTAAGGTCCCATTTAGAGTTAAAACCTTAATCCTTTGTGAAAAATGTGTGTGTAAAATGTAGTTTACAATAAGCTTTGCACATTTGTTCTGAGGGGTCCTTATCACAAACATCATTGATTCATGCATGATACACTTAACTGGCCACCGTTTCACTCTAGAAAACATTTTCATTGGTCCCATTTACTTCAATTGTCCTTTATGCTTAAAACAGTTTTGAATCCCATTCAGATCATAATATGAACTAAAACATATTTAATAACATTTTTTTTATCGTTCCTAAAATTTTAAAGAAGTTGGGAGACATGTTTTTAAGTTCGAAGTCCCATCAGACTGGAATCATTTACCCAAATCACTCAGGTCAGTGATTCAAGACCTCTTTGAGGGCTTATATTTAAATCTACTTGTTCCTGCTTTTGATTGTACTTATTTTTGTTCTCAGGTTATGAGCTTGACATAATGGTACTTTATTATTATTTTCATTATTTTTGTATTTATTATTTTCATGTTATGTTGGTGTAGATTGGGATGGGATTGAGGGAGATTCTTTGTGTATGTCTTAGCTGATGTTACTACGTTGATTTTCTTATTTTTGTTGTTGTTGAATTTATGTTTTTATTTAATTTATTATCATCATTATTATTCATGTGTTTACATGTTTGCTAACTTCTAGGTTTTGTGCCAAGGACCCCCTTAAAAACAGAATGGTGCATCTCAAGGGGTTTATGCTCAAATTAATTTTTAAATAAATAAATAAATAAAATTAAAAAAGACCATAATGCAGGGTGTCCTTCAGGACATGGCTACGCTGTGATTGACAGGTCGCTACCACAGTGCCGTCTGGTCTGGGTGTTATCAGTGTTTACGTTTTACAACTTCATCCTTTTCATAGTGTGTTTTCAGTTCATGAAAGTTAATTAACCTTTTTGGTTGCCTAAAACTATGCATTCAGTTGTACTTAGCTCAATTCTTTCATTTCACTTCTGGTTGCAAAAATGGTAAGGGCCAAAAACCAAAATGGTGACGGCAAAAATGCAGAACTCCAGACTTCAAAATGGCACACACCAATGGGTGACACAGTCACAGTGACTACGTCCTCTTCTTATATACAGCCTATAAACACATGATTTATGTGCAGTACAATGTTAAAAAAACATCTTAGTGTAATTTGCTCAAAGATGATAGCATACTTGATCATCACACAGCTAGAAAAACAGCAACAGACCCAATTACTTTCCTGTGATACAGTATGGAGAACTAGTCCTGTCTAGTGTTAGGAGACACAGAGCGTCATCTGATTTAATTAACAGAAGAAAGAAAAAGAGGAAGAGGTGAAAGAAAGATTAAAATAGCTCACCATCATCCACACAAATACAGAAATATCTTCATGAGTTTCACACCTCTAACTATTCCCCTTTGGATTTTCTCCCCTTTCTCTGTTCACCCTCAACACTTTTCTCCTCCCCCCTACTTTTACTCCAATCACTCCCTCTACTGCGTCCTGCCACCTTCGTCATTTCATCCCCCACTTCCTCCATCTCTCCATCTTTCTAGGCCATTAGTCAGTCCTGGCTGTGCTTTAGTTGTTATGGCGACGAAGGGATGGAGGGTCTAAAAATGGCCTCCTCATTTGGTCCACTGTTCAGTGGATGTCCTGGGCCCAGTTTTCCAATAACGACCATTTGCAGAAGTTAAGAGTGTTTTATGCTCTTAACATCCAACCGAACGCATTCCTTTCTGCAGACAGACATCATGTAGAGGGGAGTTTTGTTTGTCAGCTGGTTAAGCCAAGTTGCTGAATGTGTTCATCTTTCCAAATAAGAAAGAGAGATTACAGCTAGAAAGATGCTGCTGGTTCTCAGTCTGTGCCTCTTCTGTGTCTTGGGCTGCTGTCTGGATGTCAGTATCACCGTCACGCTAATACAATAGTGTCAGCTGCCACTAAAGCCTGCACCACCACACTAAAATTAAATGGTTTTGATTGGCTAGATGTAAAGATATTCTCTACAGTAGATGAATGGATGTATAGTGAAATATGCGCAGACAGAAAATATCAAATGTCAGTTTTTTCTGTGTTATATAGCAATATTTCCTTTAAGAAGACACTGTGGGGGGTTGGCACTCAACAATCGCCTCATTACTCTCATTAAAACTCTTGTTTTGTAGTATCTTCTTATAGTATTCAAAGTTAAATTCCTAATCAGCAAACCGTGTGGCTCTGTAATTACCTTCAGCCCCAATTGACCAAAACCACGTTTTTAACCTCAATGAGCACAAGAAACCCAATTCTCCTAAAGCAACAGTAACGTACAGTCAACTTAAAGTCAGAAACTAACAGAAAGCTTAAATAGTGCTGCTTTTTACAAAGTACCACTACTACAAGAGGCAGCAGCGTAACGTGAAATGGACTCGCAGGTGGCTAAGAAGAAGTGGACAGTATGGTTTGTCCATTTTGCGGAGACAACTGGAGGTAAGCTCAGTAGTTATATCTATTGTATACTGATAGCTATGCTCTGATTACTGACAAAAAGAGGGGAAAAAAGGCACTGATGTGATGTGTGTGATGCTACGAGAACCAGTGGTCGGCTGACCAAAATTTCCTACGCTACATGGCAAACAACGCCCGACGAAGCTGAGAGTCGGTCCGACACTAAAATGAGTCGTGTGGCTTAAAATTTGGGCCAGAAATGGGCTAAAATTGTACAGTTTATGCCCATCTTAAATGACTAAGAGAGGCAAGCCCTATAAATGATGCATAAACTTTTACCAAAATTACAATAAAGTTAAGAGCTGTCCATTGTGCTGAAGAGCATGACAAATTCATATTAAAGCAAACTGGAGTGTTTCATGAAACAAAAGATATAACAAACAGCCTTTTATAATATGTTACACTGCAAAACATTACAGTGATTTGTTCTAATGTAAGCTAACCACAGTGGGAGCTGCCAGCTCGCTGAATTCCTCTGTCCTTTCTCTTCAGGTGAAACTGGTCTGGTCTGATTGCCAATCTACAACATGAGAGGCCTCTGTTCTCTCGTCCCCTCTTCTCTTGAAGTCCGCACTTAGATTTGGGTCTTTTACACACACAAATAAATAAAAGTGTTACCTGCTACCCCCTGACTGATTTGTTATTGACGTCTTGGTTAAACTCTTATAGGAAGAAAAGAAATAACTAATTTACATATACAGTCCAGTTTATATGAATAAATTGCCAGAAACATCCAGTAATGTACACTGCCCTCCATCTTAGTGCTTTTCAGTCATCACAGCTCTGCTTCACTCTGCTGCCGTCTGGACATTGGCACCCTCTATATGACCGAGATGAAGAAGGTGAAGGTTGGCCACAGAATCTGGCAGATGTAAATCAGCTGAGGGAAGCACAACACATGGCTGATTTGGCGCAAATTAAAGATTTGGCAGGAGGTTTCTTTCCTCCCCGTAGTTTCCTTCTCCCAAATGTAGGACAATTCATCTGTTGTTTGTATTAGTTTGGGTCTGTTTTATGACTGAAATGGAATCGGTTGTGTGGTGCAACACATTTTTTTCATCGGGAAGCTCAGTGGTCATGACAGTATGGGCTTTAAAGATTAAATGCAATGACCTGTTTGTCTTTTAAAAAACATTATTACCTGTACATTTCTATAGGTGCACCAGAGGCATTACTCTATGATAATTTCTAAGAGTGTGTTAATTCAGAGAGGACCTATTATGCTTATTTTCAGGTGCATACTTTTGCATTTCTACAAGAGCATTAATGCTTTAGTGTTCAAAATAACACAGAATTTTCTCATACTGGCTCTGCTGCAGCACCTCTTTTCACCCTCTGAAACGCTCTGTTTGAGCTCCTGAAATCGGAGGCTTGATTTGATCAAAATCTTGACACCCCTATGGCCCACTATCATGATTGGTCAACCAAACCAAATTCCTCAGACTCCGCTTCAACTCCACTCTAACTAGCTCTGTTTGAGGGCGTGCCAAATTAGGCAGGTATTATGCAAATGTCTTACTTGGTGCCATAAAAAGAAAAGGCAGGACCTCATGAGAGACATTTCAGGGGCAGTGTTTCTTTGGCCTGGTCTTTGGGCTTTGTAACTCTGCAGACCTTTACATGCACAAAAAACAATATAACAAAATAAAGGGAAGGGAAAAAGCACAAAAGCGTAATAGAATTTATATAAATACATTTCAGAAGCAACCCTCATACAGCCCACATCCCGGGTAGTTTCTCTATTTGTATTACAGTTGGGGCCCGATGGCAATGAGAGGGTCTTGGATTAGCTGAACCCCGGCAGTCACTTAATGTGACAGGTGCCCGGTGCATCTACAAATTAATCAAGTCATTTTTAGTCATCGGAAGCTGTTGCCCAGAAAAACATCTTTCTTCACCCTGCACATATCTGCAGGCGTTATATGAGATACACAGAATAGTGTACTGAGCTGATGCCCTGGTCAGAGTTGTCAGCCACAATAAGTGAATAACAATGACATACCCTGCAGAACTGACAGCTCGCCGCTGCGTGACAAATCTGTTGTGACAACCGTCATGCCGTGATACTGATAACGTTGTGACTTTTTCCCCATGTCACTGTCAAGCTGCTAAGTAATATGATATGAACGCACCTGACTATTAACAGGGTATCTACAGGTTTCAACAAGACAGATTTGAGATTTTTTAAGACCTTTTTTAAGTCCATTAAGAATGCAATTTAAGACCCATTTCACATCCGTATAAGACCACTATGAATGTTATTTAAGACCTACTTCATGTCCATACTGGCAAGAAAGTACTAAGGATATGAAAGAAAATTGGAACATTAATATCATCATTGCTGCTATACGACTGATGCTTGGTTACCGAGTCTTAAGTCCAGAGTACCTCAGCATTTAGTGCAGGTGTAGCTTCAAACACTGTTTGAAAATATTTTTGTTACGGTGTGCTGAAAAAAAAAAAAAACATTTAAAAGCAAGACAATACATTTCTTTTGAAATGAAAGTGATGTTAATTAATTTCTAATTGTTCTTAATTGCCATTATCAATGTTAAACAGTTATACCATGCTTTTCCTGCAATGACATGTCAAAATATTTGCTATGGAAAAGGTCTATTCTGGAGATTTCTATATCTTGAGGTCAGTTGGAGGTAGGGATGGGAAAATATAGGATTTAAACCCAGATTGGGATTAAAAATACACCCACATTATTACATTATTGTAGTGAATCTTCGTTATCGGGATAATTGCGAATATTCTCACAAGAGTGACTAAAAAAATAGTAATATAATAATAAAAATAGCCTGATTTTAACATAGTAATTATCATGTAGGAAAGAACAGACTCACACAATGCTGTTGTTTTTAAATTTATCCTATAGTTATGCAGCTATACTTATGATTATGATTACCTTATTTAAGATTGCTTGTTTTACACAAAAAATATTTTTTCCCTATTTGTGATGCAATAAAAGTATTTGTTTCTAGGCAAAATGTAAAGTGATTCCAGTATGTTTTAGTGCCAGTTTTAAGCACATTTTGATGATTACTGTGATAATATTGTGAGTATCATAACACAAACAATTTCACATCCTCCCATGCCTAACTGGGGGCCTTCTGCACAAACAATTTGATGATACCAAATAGTGATGATACAGATATTGTTTGTAGTTCTTGGGTTGACTTCTGGGAGGTTTTCTACCCAATAAAAAAATCAATATACCATACAGTATATAGTCATTAATGTTTCAGTGTGTACAATCCAGCAGCCTGACTTGCAGTAGATTGCATCAGGAGGAAAGAATCCAGGAGTACTCAGCACTATGACCATGAGAAGGTAAAGCTGAGCTGGATAAAAACATGTTGATATTAACTACTACAGTACAACACTGTGCAACTCAATTGCACAGACTTAAGATAAAAGTAAACTTTCATGCAGAGGACAATGTGGTCCTCTTGCTGTTTTTTAGGGGCATCTTGGTGTAACATGTTGAAAGAATGACAGTAGATTTTACAATAGATGATGCAGTTACTCCTACTCTGTCCCCAGTTGTCAACTTTCCACCCCGTTGAGGATTTATACGATATTGTTTTGTAAATAAATGTTTTGTTACACAGTGATTTGTCTGCCTATTCCTGATATCTTCTAATGCTTCAGGCTGTATTCAGTTATTTTCTGATCATAAGTCACTCCTCTTTGCTCATCCAGAACAGACAGGAAAATCTGCTCACAGCACCCCACAAATAAATCAGTTGTTGCATTCACATGTGACAATTTAGTGAAAGATGTCTGGAGAAGAGGTTCTTCTGCAGTTTATACAATTTCAAGAGGATTTTAGCCCCAGGGCCCCAGTCATTTCTGACTGATAATATCAGATAACTTGTCAACTGTGCAAATCTGTCCATAATACAATATTGTGCTCAAGTGAACGTTAAAAACTTTGGAGATTTCTTCCTAAAATAAAATATTCTGAGTTGATTCAACAACATTTCAGTTTTCAGCATTGATGAAGTTTCTTTAGGGTAACTGACCTTACTAGTGTTGTCCTTGACCAAAAAGGTTTGTAGACCACGAACCACCAGACCAGGGCTTTTTTTTTTGGTAATTTATAAAACTAGTTATTTTTACATCTAAATATTCTCAAGAATACCAAGAAATAAAAAAACGTAGTATTAAAATGCATGATTTTAATGACGTTTGGCTATCACCACACCAATTATGAAGAACGGCAGAAACACTCTCTCGGATGCAGTGACACAAAATGAGTCATTTTTTGAAATGAAAAAGTGATGTGGGAGACAACCCTGCGCCAGTAAAAGCTCCAAAGAGTGTGGTGAGGAAATGTGACCCTGAATACATTAAATTTGGATTCATAATGGCAGGCAGTGATCGGTTAGGGTAAGAAGAATATTTATTTTGGTCATTACAGTACAGTGTCACATTTTTTTTGTCATGTAATGTTTTTTTCTCATTTATTTGACAACGTGGCCCTGAGAAATGCATGCATCACATCATCATGCATCATGCATCATAAGCGGGCTTTAAGTTACAAAAGGTTGAGAACGCAACACTCATATGATTTTCCAGACAAACTGATTAGATGGTTTAATCGACAGATCTGTAAAACTGCACAAAGAATCACACAAAAGCTCCATTTTAAATCTTAATGTTTACCAGAGATGTGCTCATGTTTCTCAGAAAAATCATTCAGTATGAAAAAGTATAAAAAACAACCCATCGATTAAAGAAATCTTGGTTGACTAAGACCAAAACAACAGATTAGCTGACTTATTGACTAAGAGGGGGAAACTCTAAGTAAAGTTTAGCACCTACATTACTGCACACTCAATCTGACCTCTCATACACTCCCATGTTACGACGACCTGTGATTGTGCAGGACGATGGATTCATAAAGCAGCTGTGGTGGCCCACAGTACGGTGGGTGGTGTGTGTACAGCGGATTGTCTTGACAGAAAAAAGGAATTGTGTGGAGCAACTCCTACAGTGCTGCTCTGGTTGCTTTAGTTAATATAAGCCTCTCTGCCTCCCACAGTGTGCTTTCTCGTTTTTAACTCCCCCCTCATCCTTTTGACTCTCTCTCTCTCTCTGAAACAAACACACACACACACACACACACACACACACACACACACACACACACACACACACACTGAGCCCTCTACATTCACACACAAGATATTCAAGTTGTTATGCAAGATCAAATGTTACCGCTCCTTATATTGACAGCCTGGGATACTGGCTTGGCTTTATGTGAATCAGTATTAGCCTGTATATTGGTTTATGTGTCAGTTAGGTAAATGTTTGCTCTTTGGCCAGAATGAATAATTGATTTGGGTAAATGATTTATTAGCCATCTGCTGGAAGAGAGAGGGAGGGAGAGAGAGGTAGAGAGATAAAGGCAGAGAGAGAGCGAGTGAGTGAGGAATGTTAATTCAGTACAGTGCAGAGATGAGTCGTTGGCACACCAACTCTTTTCAGGTCTCCAAAGTTCACAAGCAGCTTGCAAAACCAATTAGAAAATTAGAAATGTTGTGTAACATCATAATCAAACTGTATTAATAAACCATGTCACTGGCAAGACAAGACCGCTGCTGAATAAAAAAGTTTAACATTTAGAAAAACTTAAAACACAAAATAAATATGCATATTAAAGGGGACACATTATGCTTATTTTCAGGATCATACTTGTATTTTGGGTTTCTACTAGAACATTTTGACATGATTTAATGTTCAAAAAACATGTTATTTTTCACATACTGTCTGTCTGAATATACCTGTATTCATGAAAGGCTCCGTTTTAGCTCCTGTCTCTTTCAGACCTGCTCCAGGAATAGACCAGTCTGCTCTGATTGGCTTGAAGAAAAATATGGTGCACCTTTGCAAAGGTAGTTTTAAACCTGTGTGTGATCTACTCTGCTGAGCCTGCGTGTGACATAGGAGGGGGAGCCAAATCTGAATGTTTTCTGATCTAGGCAGCCAACAAAAACTGACTTGGTTTTCTTAATTCACAGTTTTGTGAAAGTAGTTAGTGTTTGCACTCCAGATACACACTCCAGATACCCAAATGTATGAGTACAAGCACTGAAAATGTGAGTGCTTCATGGTATGTCCCCTTTAGATCCTTCAAAACAAGTTGAACAAAAAAAGAGAGGCCTTGAGAGGACTGTGAACCTCAGCAAGAAGTGATCGAAGTTTGCAGATCCTTCACCAAAAACTAGCAACAACACAATAAAAGAATATTTAATTACAAGTAAAAGTCCTGAATTCAAAATGTTACTTATGTGCTGTATTATCAGCAACATGTATTTTAGTATCATAGTTAAAATTAGTCATTGTGCAGCAGAATTGCTCCAGTCAGTGTTATATTATTATCTATTATATTATTGGATTATTGTTAATGATTGTTGTTACATTATTGTAGTATGTAGGATGCATTTAATGCAATTTTAATTTGTTACTGTTGAGTAGTTTAATCCATATCACTGTGTCATATTTTATAAATAATAGCAGAGTAACGTTCATGATTGTGTTTTATATATAAAGTCTCTGCAGAACAACTTAAGGTAGACACACTAGATCTGTGTAATTCACCGTCAGCCATAGTTTCTGCATTCAGGCTCGAGGCTTCATTTAATATCTGTGTCGGTGCTGGTTTGACCCAAAATAGAGTGTAAGACTGAGGTTAAGGGAGAATTGCTGTTTCACTGCATTGGGTAATGATCATACGATACTGTATATGTACCGTGTATAAGATCGTAGTCACAGCGATGTCACCCACTGGTTTGTGGACTGCCATTCTGAAGTGTCAAGTGTGGCATTTTGGCCGTCGCCATCTTTTTGAAAGCAGAAGTGACTCAAGAGGGTGGAGCTGAGTACAACTGAATGCTCAATAAGATATTTTTAGGTGTTTTTCATGAACTGAAAACACACTGTAAAAAGGTTAAAGACGTAAGATGAAAACGTAAACAACTCCGTGGAAATGACCTATCAATCACAAGGTAGCCACGCCCTAAAGCATACCCTGCTTTATGGTCTATCTGACTCTAAATGGGACCATAATTTACTAAATGAACATCATGCTGTATTGAAGAAGACTTGAAACTAGCGATTGAGAACATAAACTAATGTTTACAATGTTTACTGAGGTAATAAATCAAGTGAGAAGTCGGCTCATTTTCTCATAGACTTCTATAGAATCAGACTTCTTTTTGCAACCAGAGGAGTCGCCCCCTGCTGGCTGTTAGAAAGAATGCAAGTTTATGGGACTTCTGCATTAGCTTCACTTCTCAGACCTGAAGGCGTTATATGTATTTTTTTCCTTTAGTTTTACTTCATTTTCTGCTGCTGGTAATTCAGCACACTGGACCATGACTGGAGGTATTTCAAACTACCTGCAGTCTTTTGAATCTCTCTCTGGTACACTTACCATCCCTCCCCTCTGGACGCTCATGCATTCAATGTAGCTGCTGGTCAGAAGCACTCACTCCAATAATTCTCAACATCCTTGGCCTCTAACCAGGTAAGGATAGGAGACATGGGTGTAAGCCGGTATCATAAAATGTCTAAACACAATTTCTCCAAATTAGCTCTTCTTGAGACTCCCATATGGACTGTGTGGGAAAAAAATAACTGAGCATTTGCAGGGAAACTGTGGCTGTAACAGCACACACACTTTTCTCTTGCCAACAGCGCTGATGGTTGATTCTGACGCCTCTCAGAAGACATCTGATGCTGGTTAAAACAAAAACCGACCGCCATATAAACACTGCATCCCCCAGTGCTTTCAATTCAGCACCAGAAACAAGTAATTATTTGAAATGAAAAAGAAGACGCAGAAAAACTGTCTTGTTTGGGGATAGGTATTTACAATCAGGTTCTTTCTAGCAAAGATTGCAAGGTTCAACCCAAACGTCACATAGTCAGCAATTAGGTTCAAACATGGGCCATTTTTTGTGCATTATTCACTGGCGTATGGAAGAACACAGCTATCTGGTGAATGGTTATAAAAGATCCCATTAACTGATGTATAATTGAACAATAAAACAAGAATTACTAATAGGTTTTAATTTGCATTGTGTTATTTCAACTTGATTTACTAGCGCAAGCAAAGTGTCACATGAATATAAATGAGGAGGCAATAAAAGCAGCTACAGTAGTGCATTGCACATCTCTCTACATGTGAGGACTTTAATTATCATTAGATGCTATAAGGTTATATGTGTTGGGATTTAAATGAACATTTACATTGTTATCTACAGCAGATTTATGAAAATCATGTTTAAGAAATAGGTCAACATTATGGGAAACACGCTTATTTGCTTTTTTTGCCACGAGTTAGGGCTGAACAATTTTGAAAAAATGTTTTTGACTGAAATTGCAATTGCTGTATGTTTTGTGATTTTAGAGGGAGTGATCATTTTTACATCGTTAGTCTCATTTTGATTGAAAAACATATTTAAATGATTAAAGTGTGATTTTTGCAGAGATCTGTATTAAACAATGATGTTTTCTTGAATCTGTAGAATATGATTTGTAGGCCAGGACATCTCTGCAGCACCACAATATTTAATTTAAAATGGTATTTTGACACACATTTTGCCTTCAGCAAATATTGCACCTCCAGTGATTTGAAAATCACAGTAGACCTTACTGTGATTTTAATAAAATTTTGATTAATTGAGCAGTCTTACCATGAGTTACATGACAAGATTGATACTACTCTCACATCTCTATGTTATATGTAGCTGGAGCCAGCGGCTAGTTAAGTTAACTTAGCATAAAGAATGGAAACGGGGGAAATAGTTAGCATGGCTAGGTCCAAGGTTAACAAAAATCTGCCTACCAGCACCGCTAAAGCTCATTAAGTGAAATATGCTGTTTGTTTGTACAAAAACTGAAATATAAGAATGACAATTATATAGGGGGTTATGTCAGACTATTTCTTGGCCAGGGACTGTAACTTCCTATAGTCTCCTCTTGTTGCTTAGCAACTGCTGCCGTATTTCTCATAAATGTCACACTGCTGCTTTGAGGATTTGATGGAGGGAGACTTAACCTTAGTCTGAGTAGCCAGACTTGGCCCACGGGCCACTATTTGAATACCACAGTTTTTTTGGCACAACTCAATCTCCAGAAATCACACATCATGTAATATAGATTGTAATAAATCGAGTGCAGAGTGCGTTCGTCAGCCTCTTCTCACTGTGAAGTGAACGAGGTCTTTACAGCCCTCGGTGTGTAGAGTGCAGCCTGCCTGGCGCAGACACCTGCTGCGCCTCCGTCTCCGTCTGTCTCTGAAACATGTAATTTCATTCTCAACTCCGTCTGAGGAGATTCAACACTAATTTAAGTTGTGGGAAGACTGTGTTCCCCCTGTATTTTGTTAAGCAGGTCTTTTACCAGAGCCTTTTCACCAACAACAGGCTGAAGTCACAAAAGAGTTGTCTGCCTGAAATTCAATTTCTAAAGACACACTTACAATTTAACATTGAAAATGTTCTTGTGAATTTCAGCTCAACCCCTTAACTTAACTTACTCACTCACTTAACTTATTCGCTAAGTAAACTGAATTTAATTTGATGCAGTTAACATCAGGACCACTTTCATCTCAGTGTAGCAGCACATCGTCTCTGTTCAGATACCAGACTAGTCTGCATAAAGGCCCTTGACATAGTCTTTGTTTCACGGCCCACTCAGCCTCTTTATAATAGCTAGAAACATGAAGAGAGAGTGAGAGGGCAAACAGGGACAGAGAGTGAGCTTGTTAGACTGTCAATGACGGCGTCATCATTATTCACTCACTTAATTCAGGATCACAGCTAAAACAACACTTTTACTCTGAGGATGTCACTTTGAATGTCACTAGCTACGTCCTTGTCTTCATGTAGTCACATACATATTCATGTTTCATTTTGTTTGATTTGTGAAACAAAGGTTTGTTGAAAAGTGAAAGAAAAGTGTTGTCGCCGCTCTGCCTGTTCCTTATTCTGTCACTCATACACACACACACACACACACACACACACACACACACACACACACACACACACACACAGTCGTGTTTCCATGAACTTTGAGGACAATACATTGACTTACATTCATTTTGTGGAGACTTACCCTGACCCTAATTGTAACTGTTACTTACCTAATCCTAACCCTTACCCTGACCTCAACCTAAACCTAACCTTACCCGAACCCAAGTCTTCACCCTAAAATATAATGTTTTACGTAATGGGGACGTGCATATTGTCCCCAAAAGGAAGGCAAGTCCCCACAATGTGACTGTGTGAACAGATATATGTCCTAACATATACAACATATAGTAATACACACACACACACACACACACACACACACACACACACACACACACACACACACACACACACACACAAAACAGGTATAAAAGCACATTCCCCCATCAGATTATAAGAAAAGACAAATCTATCCTGGTCTGGTCTAATTGCAGAGATGCTGACCAGAGGAGCAGTAGGACTGGAGCCAGTGACAGCCTAACCTGGGGCGGGGTCCTCTGTCACCACGGTAACAGCTCAGGGGGACATATCCACTCCATGCTGTGTCTGAACTCATCAATCGATCAGACAACAGATGGGAAATTAGACTGGAGAGGACAAGTCTGTCTGTGGATCTGTACGCAAGTGGCCGAAAGTATCCCTGTGTGTGTGTGTGTGTGTGTGTGTGTGTGTGTGTGTGTGTGTGTGTGTGTGTGTGTGTGTGTGTGTGTGTGTGTGTGTGTGTTGTGTCACTTTGAGATAGCCCATTCTACCAGGTGTATGACTGCCAAACAGACAGACGGTGTTGTTGGCTAAAAGACATGCAGTAGTGGTACATTTGGTTCATACACATGAATGCACCGACAGACATGCACGCACATCAGACAGATTGTGGTTTCAGCCTTCAGTATCTTCACACCCCGACAGCTTCTCTGAGATAACAGTATCGTTCAACTTTAGCAACACTGAAAGAACTTATCTAGAGGAAAGGAAAAGGAGAATGGAAAAAGGAAAGGAATGAAAAGGAAACATAAGGAAAGGGGGAAAAGGCTGAATAATGAACAGGGCAGGGGAAGCGATGGAGCTGAAGAGAGGACAGACAAACATGTAAATAAATATAGGCTATGAAACTCATAATAGTTTTGTATTTGTTTTGCTGACTGATACTAAAGCTTCACTAGGCAACAATTTTTTGGCATCACTGGGCAAATACTCCTTAAAAAGGAGATAACTAGACTTCTGCACCTCTTCATGGCTCTGTTTTCAGGCTTTAACAAGAGACTTTGGCCAATCACAGGTCATTTCAGAGAGAAAGTGTTCCTATTGACTGTGCTCTGGCTGGTGGGTGGTGCTTGGTATTTCCTCATCTGATCGCAACATGGCTGCCGGGTCACAAACTTTCTCATTTTACAGCTTAACAGTAACTACAAGATGTTTCTGAAGACATTTGGGGTGAGAAATAATCATTACAGTAACAGAATATTGATTCTTATTTGATCAGCGCTGCCTAGTTTGACCGTTTGGTTGGAGTTGGTGAGTGATTGACAGCCAGCTCTCATAGATGGAAGCTTGATGGCTGACGCCAGATCAGCTCTGATTGGTTGTTTTCCTTCGGTCTGAGAAATCTTACAGATGCCATTAGGAGCACTGGAGAACACAGACACACATGATGTTTTTTTTCAGATTATCTGTTTCATGTAAAACTGTGACTGCTTTATAAAAATAACTTTTTTTAAATAGATTTTCTCTAATTTTAAACTTTAGCTTTAAGGATGGTGTGATTGATGTGAAACTCTCATGTTAGCTCTCCCTCCTGGCTACAGGTGGTAATTGAGTAGAAATAGTCCAGTTCTGACACCCAGAGAAGAATAAGGATCGATGGCTGCAACGTCTATATGTTCACAGCAGAGAGGATGCTGAAATCATTGAAATCAATGTAGCAAGATGGTCAGAGCACACCTTCAAGGCTTTCTACCAGAAATTTTAACCCAAACAAAAATATTTCCTTACACCTAACCAAGCAGATTTGTTGCCTAAACCTAAGGATATTTTTAGCAAGCCCTGAATACAAACTACTCCAAAGTGCATGGTCAGGGCAACGGTCATTTTTATGTGTACCGTTACCATTGCGACCATTGTAACTAACTTCTGTATAAACTACACTGACTCACGTAGAGTCGCTGCCTCACAATGTGCAGTGGAATAGTAGCGTTACGAAGCATCGAGAGCCAGAGTAAGTGAGCAAAATTTAACAATGTAATGCACATTGCTATCTATAGATCAGTGACAGCTTCATTCGGCTCATTTACATGGTAGCATTAAAGCATGGTGGAACTAGTAAGCAAGCTAACTAGCGGACAGCTGGCTAGTTGGCTAGTTCCTACATGCTTTAATGCTACGCTGGTTACAGACTGAAGAGCTGCACAGCGGGCTGGTGGCCAGCAGCCGTGCCAAGCCCGGGCCAGACATCCATCTCTGGCTATCTTCCTGGCGAGCTGCGACCACACTTTACAATATGTGTTGTCACCATAACAACTAACATCAATCCGCAATTTCTTTTGTATTAGTGAAATGACTAGGAAAACAGTTTGATGTTGGTTCTACTCCTGTTCTGTTTCTTTCGGTCAAAATCCACCTACCTTATTTTAGCCACATGACGCTGTGTGCACTAAAATTGAATGAACAAAACTTTAATTGATTCCAGCAGATTAAAGAAGGCATACTGCTGTTTGAAAAGAAGATATTCACAATCTATTACAACAATCCTTTGAGAACAAAACTGGGTTTTTTTTGGATTATTTGAGTTACTCTTTAAAAAAAATCAGGCATTTAAGTTGGTGACCATGTAATCATAATGTGTGGTTTGAGTGCAGCTGGGGACCTTTGTTGCACATCATCTCTCTCCTCTCATTTCCTGTCTTCACTACACTAAATACCATCTAATGATATGCCTTAAAAAAGCATTTAATAGGATTTTAGAATGGAAATAGTTTAGCATGTTAAACAGTTAGATAATTTGCAATAAAAGCAACACAACAAGAACTCTTGACACTTTTTCACATCTTGTATATTACAAATACAGTTTGAGGTACAGTATATCAGTCAGTTTTAAATATCTTTAGCTTCATGACAAACAAATCACTCAAGTTTCCCAAAGTCCTGAAAATGCAGTCTCAACTTGTGCGTCATCTGTTCTTCTCAGCATTCATTCAGCATTTTACAAGCTTTGTTGAATGAGTCCTTAAGACTCTTTTTCCTCACCACTCTCCAATTTTTGTCGCCTCGCCTGAGCAATGCTGTTTCTCATTTTCTTTCTTGATCTAGAATTTAACATTTTGGTTATTTGAACAGCAGAAGAAGCTTCGATTCCCAAAGTAAAAAGTACAAAGTTTGAACCATCTTAACTTAGCAGAAACATCTGTGGATAACAGAAATGATCTTTTTCTCCAGTCTCCTCATCTTTACTCTCATCACCTCCCTCTGAGCTGACTCCTTCTCCCCTCCCATCCCCCTCTAAGTGTCTGGCACTAGTGGTGACAATCCCTTGGTGGGTGTCGCCCCCTGCCAACTGTTGCCAGTCTAATGGAGGGCTTGCCAGCGAATGAAACTGCCAAGGTGCCAATTAGTTAGTACGATTACGCATAGAGGCATCCTTCTCATTTCCTCCAGCTCTATCTCTTCTCTCATCTTTATGCTGTAGTTATTTTTCCTGGTTACAACCTCTGTTGTCTGACTTCCTTTTACAACTTTGTGTTAATACACTGTTTATTGTCTTTTGTTAATAGTCTGTTTATTGTCAATACTGTATATATTGTTCATATTTTTAATATGTTGTATTGTTTCTATGTTTTTTTTTTTTTTACATTTCCTTCTATTTAAATTGTCATATTTTATGTCTACCTACTTTTGTTTAGCTTCTTGTTTTTGCACTCGCCCCTATCTTATCTTATTTTATCGTATCTTATCTTATCTTACAACTTGACATTTTAGCAAAGAGTAACAGTCTGGTGAAACATGTGATGATTTGAAGTCCTCTATTCGAATTTCAGTCACAACCGTCCTCAGCTAGCCTTTAAGGAAACAAGTGCCATCTGGTTTTTAATACCTCCCTCCCTCTCCTCTCCCTCTCTCCCTCTCTCTCTCTCTCTCTCTCTCTCTCTCTCTCTCTCTCTCTCTGTGTAATACAGACCATCTTGAACACACCAAGGCAGCTTGCTGAGGTAATCATGGCCTCCAGCGTTGACACCGTTAGCAAATGGTTCCATAATTACACATGTTCACACATAATGTCGAGTGAGTCAGGGGTATCCACTGTGGAAAGGTTCACGCACGCTTTGTAGTCTGAGCTGTCGTGTGTTCTGCCTCCAAAGCAAATATTTTCTACAGTTAAATCAGAGTTCCTGCCTGCATCACTCAAACCTGTAAACCTTCAATCAAAGTGAGCTCCGTGCAGTCATAGAGAGTTGAATCAACACCTTTCTGACACAGGAGCAACATGTCCCTTAGGGTTTGATGTGCACCAAGTAGTCAAAAATTGCCAACAACTGTACACTGACTCACCAGTTTATGACTTATACCTTCAGTACAACTACAATCCTATCATCATGAGCTTCACAGATGATAGGCTTTACTACAGGCAGTTGTATCTGGATCCTTCTGTTATTTTAAGGTTTCTTCTTTTTCGTTATCTGAATCAAACATGACACCTTATAAGGACAGTGGCTGTCATATGGTGTGTAGATTGTAAAACCAAATGCAATTTTGTACTATATAAATAAAACGGACAGGCACCCGGGGCCTGTGGAGGTTAACATGCCAACCATGAACCACAACGTCCCTGATCTGAATCCAACCGAGAACTTTTGTTTCATGTCGTTCCCCGTTTCTCTCCCTTCATTTCAGCTCTCTACGCTCATCCATAATAAGGGCATAAAATGCCTCAAACATATATCAAATTTGCATTTCTTTCTCACTCTCACATGTACTGTATATGGACCCCTTTGTTAATTTTATATGCAACCATAATCTTTCTGTGCAGTGACATGGATGAAAAATGTACACAATACTAATTCTAATCAAAATATGATTATAAAGTGCTTCACAAGGCAGATATTCTTCTCAGCATACAGATGAGTTACAATAGAAAAGAAAAGCAAATCTAATTTATTGCTTTCTCTTTTAAATAATGCTTATACTGCACATTGTGCTTAGGATGTTAAATGTTTGCATGTGTGCGTAGGGGTTTGAGGAGTATATCTCAGTATTTGTAACACAGTCTGTGACCCTTCCTGTCTACAGAGACCTCCTAATTACTAACTGATAGACAGCAGTGGTGACTCATCTAATATTATCAGCAGTTCTCATGATCTTCATTCACTCTCTAATGAGGTTGCAAACCTTGAGTGATGGTCTGCAGGTGGGTGAATGTGTCCATGTGAGTGTTGGATGGACTGTGTGTGTTTCAGAGAGAGGCAGAGAGATTTTCATTAATTTGTCTTTGCTGTGGCCAGAATGATAATTTCGAGAGGGATCTATCTGCAGCTCACTTCATCATGCTGAATATTAATAAAATCAGACCTGAAAGGCTATTTCATCCAGATCGAGCATGTCTCTTCCCCAAGTCACAAACGGTGGCTTAAATTCAACTCACGAAACATGCCTCCATCTGACTGCCAAATAATGTTCAGTATATTACAGAGAACATTTTGACTTTGTGCTTGAGAAATCTGGCATTTAAAACAGTGAAAACAGTTTTGGAAAATATGCAGATGTATTAAGATTGCATTATTTTGAGTGAGTCACCTTCCCGATTTTTCCCTGGAGACTTCCTCTCAGGGTCTCCCATATTTCTCCAGATTTATGAAAAATGTTCACACTTGATTTTTCCTTTTCATTATCGCAACCTCTTCCTGACACTATACAGTGTGTATAAACCCTACTGTTTCCATCCGAATAGCAATACAGTTACAGCTAATGTCATTAACTGGCAGAAGAGAGCTGCTTGCATCACACATCTCAGTTTGAGTTGTGCTCACTGCTGCGTTCAGAGCACGTCACAACACTCAGCGCCCAAAGTCAGGCTTCGCTCGACACAGCAAAGGCACAAGTCATTGGAAATAATGGGTTTCAGAGCGCAGTGGTGCCGTTGCTGCAAGCAAATACTCAAGCAGGGATTAAAAAAAAACGGATGACTATTAGTTTAGGCCATAGATTCACACAAGTTCATGCCAGCGGGGCGAATTATTCAGTTTTCTTCCCTGAGAATTTAAAGTAAAATTAAACATATTTCAGACCAAAATGCTATTGCAGTGTACTTGTGCTACTTTCATTCTTTACACGTATGCTCGGCACACACCGACCTCAGTACCAAGTAAAGCCAATACATCAATAAGTACTACCTGATCAATACACAGAGCTAAGAGAAAGGTAAAGTCTGATTACAGCATCTGGCACCCTTGGGGGGGCCTTGACAAGCCTTGGTCTCTTCTTCTCTGTCCCCAATCAGACAGGTTGGATCAGAACAATCCATTAGCATATGTCTGTCCCACTGTGTTTTAATTAAGCTTCTAATTTTGGTCGTAGAGTAACATGCTGTGGGGGTGAGTGTCCTCAACCGCTGTTACATGTCAACTGATCAACAGGCGAGCGGTGATGGAGGCTCTCTGGCCATATCTTTCCCTACTGTTTTCCACAACACTTCTTATTTATGTCATCCCGCTCCTTTCTCCTCCTCTTTTCTCCTCCAACCTCGCACTCTTCCCCTCTCCAACAGCGAGTGGAGTATCGTTAAGAAGCCAGAGCTCATCAATAATTGATCACCCAGAATCATGTAGAATTCTCTAAGAACCCTGTCAGCCACCCTTTGTACTTCTGCGCTGTGAATTGATTAATATTTCATTCTTGTGTGCGTGTGTGAGAGACACCGCATGTGTGTGTGAGAGAAGTTAATCTGGTGAAATCAAAAACACTTCCTCTCTCTGCTCTGACGGCGAGGCACCTGCCTCTCTGGTGACTGCTGTAAATTGCCCTTTAATGTAACACCTTTCCCCCACAGAACAGACTAACGTACTGTAAGCCCCCCTGGGCCTTTAACCGCCATGTAATTGATGTACTGTCACTACACAGAGTGAGGTGATGGTTTACAAGCTGTAACCACCTCACTCACAACAGTCCACGGCTGCTTGTTGTATGATTCAGCCGGTCGTTAATCCAGCATGGTGCACAGGTAGTGACTGATTGTAGTTAGAGTTTTTTTTTTTCCAAAATCCATGCACATTTGTAACCTAGTCCACTATATTTACTGCTACTGTATGTAAAACATCTATGTGAAAAGCGTTGGCAACATTTAGCAGAACATAAAATAGGATGTATAACACTCTTGGCTTAAATTTCAGAAATGTAATGCCTTTGATAGATATGTGAATACTGTTAAGTGCCTCACAGCTCTTCATTAGTGTCCAAAATCTTAATCTGCTACCAACAAACTACTGACTGTTTATTTTGCAGTGTAAAAGTGAACACTAGCTAGCTTGACATTTTCCAGTACATCTAAATTATTAAATTTAATAAATAATGGAAAATAATATACAAAGTAAAACTGAGAAGTGTCTCTTTAAAGGTGCTAAATGTGAGATTGGGACCATTTCTATTGCCTCCGTACGGCTCTCGACATGGTGATAGCTGAGCCGGTGGCTCGCAGTTAATGGTGCTTATAGAGAAAATAACAGCAACACTGCTGGCAAAGTACCGGAGTGTGGCTGCTACGCTTCTAGTACAGTGTTATCAGCTTTAACCGGCGTATGAACACAGTGCAGAGCAGCAGTCCTGAGTTAACCCATGAGGCACGCTCACATGCACTAATAGGCACACCTGGCCGGCCGATTATGTCAACACAACATGGAGAGGATTGCTCAGGTGGACATTACTCCTCTATATATCTTTACATAGCAAATAGTTGTTTGCTTCTATATTAATGCTCTGGATATCATACAGAGCACCTTTAATACACACAATGCTCAACACAGAATGAGGTAACCGGACATGGCAAAACATTTATTTGATGAAACCTGTTCATCCAGCACATATAACTGATAGTGATGTAAATTTCCTTGATAGTTTTAGTGCAGTATATGTTGTGATTTGTGTTCAAGGGTCGTCAAGAGACAGGGCAGTTTTTTCACTAAGAGCCCTGCACAGTGGACTAGGTATACACAGATGTACATCTTTATGAATATGTAATCTGATATCGCACACTGACCCTCATTTTGGTCCTTCTCTACGTAGGAAATGAAGCGCAGATAGTAAACACCTGAAGTAGTCAAACAATAATTCAGAGTGCACTGATACCACATCTGGAGATGAACTATGATGTGTTTTGAAAATAATCTGAACTAAATACAAGAAAAGGCCACCAATGACAAGTGATATAAGGAGATTGGTGACAGACAGTAGATCAGCCTTGGAAAGCCTACAGCAGCATAACAAAATGGACCATTAACATAGTTTTGCAGTCAAGGTGAGGTGAAATAAACAATTTGCATTAAAATCATAATAATCAGACTCACCACCACCATCAAACTCCTACTATTGTAGGGTGAAAAGTAATCAAAACTCAATTAAACAACCTCCTTGTGTGACTTTTCTCTATAGGCTCTGGATCCCTTTGGGTTTAGCATAAAAATGTAGGACAAAATATAAAGTAAGTAGGTATTAATAGTCAGGAAAGGCCAACAAGCAACAAAGAAACTGTTTGTCATACTTGAGCAACCAAACCACCTTGAAATAACAGGGAGTCTGAAAGAAGGGTACAAGGACACCAGCTGTTTTGAATACAGTAAATCTCACAGGACCACCACCTGTTTAAATTCATAACGACCTCCATCCAAACACACACACACACACACACACAGAGGTAGACTCACCCACTGAGGACCACAATGAAGTCCATGACGTTCCATCCATTCCTGAGGTAGGAGCCTTTGTGAAATACAAAGCCCAGGGCGATGATCTTTATCCCAGCCTCAAAGCAGAACATCCCGATGAAGTAGGGCTCCGTCTTCTCCTGGAAGTGCAGGCGATAATTAGCTTACACTGAACTGAAATGGAGGCTCCATCAGAGGCAATTTACGCTGATCTTTTAATTTCAGCAACTTGACAGAACAAGTGTGAAGTGTGTTTCTGTGGGCAGATGTTTCCATGTGTGCTTATCTCACCAGTCTCTTAGACATGGGGGTCTTGTCCTCTCCAGGAAGGTGCTGCTCCAGAGCCAAGACGATACAGTTGGCGATGATGGTGGTGAGGATCATGTACTCAAATGGAGTGGAAGGACCAAATTAAGGAGCTTTTGACTGACTTAACGTTGAGTACAGTACAGTATGTTACAATAGTTTAAAGGATACGGCTGGAGATAGTCTATATTTGTGTCATTGGCAACAAATTCCTCTAAATGATCCAAACCAAACATATGTAAGTCAGTCCATCAGCGTGGCCTACTCTGTCTGTGACTCTCAAATCTTTAATCTTTAAAAACAGGTCATGAATATATACTTTCATTTTTGAAGTTCAGTAATTTCCCCAAACACTGTGGGCACTGTAGTTTTCAAGCAACCATTGTTCAAAAAGGAGTAAATAGTCCGTTTGTTGAATTATTTAAGCAAAGTTTGGTGCACTCCTGAGTATTTGCATCAACAGTACAGTGTATGTGGGATCAACTCAAACTAAATTACAGTGCCCATGTTCATGGTAATGATGGAACGTGTCACCCAGTGCAGCAATATGGCTTACTGATGGGTTTTAATAGGTTTTGGACATAAACACAGAGGAATAGAGCATTGCAGGGATAACATTTTTTTGTAGGCCAACCAGGAAGTTAGCATCGCCCGGGTTCCCTCGACAAAAAGCCAATGGGGTTTTTCTATTGGATTTTGAATTATTGCAGAAAATAAGCTCTGAGGCAAACAAATGTTTCTGATACTTTTACATTTGGTTCAGCAAGATAATCTCCACAAATTAACACACCTTCTAATGATTTCTGAAGCGTAAATGCAATTGGCAGTAGTAAAAAGCCAAAGTTAGAGTATATATGAACTACAACATGGTCACATGAGCGTGACTAAACACAATGAGGCCGAAATGGCGGACGAGTCAGCGGGATGACGTTTAATATTCTCATTTAGCCACTTGTTTAGCCATCTTTTTTAAGACACGTAAAGGCTTCAAAATTCACAAGTTAGATATGTACTGATGCATTTAAATTGTAGGACAAATTCAGATAATTTGTTGACAATAAGAAATATATTGTATATTGCTAGCCTCGTCCTGTAAATAATGGATTATATACAGAAAAGGACATAGAAGCAGAGAAAGCTCAAAACAGGTTTCTAGGTCATAGTCAAACAGAAATGCAATGTGGTCTTTTCAACAGTGGTTGAGGAAATGTGCGCTAAAAATCTTCCTATGATATTCATACAGAGCACAGAAAGCCTACACTCCTGGAATACAGAGAACAGATTAAGATCCAGGTACAAATCACAGAAAAAAATCACAAACAATAATTGAATTAATCACAGTAAATCAAACCCAGCAGTACTGCAATTACAATGTCATGTAAGCACAGATAGACAGGCCAACATTGATTCCTCTGTATGAAACTGAATTAACCTGCATGGTATGAGCCTCGGGGCCGTAGACACAACCAGACACAGGCTTAACTTTATCTGAGGTCAGCTGCAGCAGACAGCGACGCACAGACATCCACACATAAACACTATGTAGCAGCAGTAGGGATGAGTGGGTGGGCCTGAAATGTGATCCCCTGAACAGGGTCACTTACTACAAGCTTCACTGCTTGCTCTACGGGACCCGTGTTGGTTGTCGGTTCAACACCAGCCGCTCTGGGTTTGAACTAAGCCAGCAGTGTGCTCTTTATCTAATGTTCTGCGTGGGCAGATCCCTTTCTGCAGGTTATGTGCAGAAGAGGTAGGAAGGAAGGGAGCTTAAATCTGCAGAGTGGAGATGGTGAGGGAGAGCGGAAGTAAGAAGGAGGCAGAGATAACAGGGAAGAATGAAACAGGAGAAAGTGATAGGGGGGATGACAGGCGATCAGTGGAGGAGAAGATGATGGCTATATATATAGAGAGAAGCTTCCTAAACTAAACAGGGGGGTGAGGAGGAGGCAATGGGACCAAATAAGACTGACACCGGACAGATTGATGTTGTGCTGGCAGTTGTATCCAGCAGGGTTACTCAGGGACATGTGAGCGATGGGAGGCTAAATAAACAAAGCAAAGACAATCTGTCCCCACAAGCCTGCAGGGATTCTAACTTAAAGGTGCTGAATTCAAAATTCAGAGCATTATGTGTGATTGAGGAATTGCCTCCACATGGCTCTCAACATGGTGCCAGCTGAGCCAGCAGCCAGCAGCTAATGGTGCTGCTAACAGCATGAATAGTGTAAACAACGACAACAGTCTAAATTACGTTTGGAAGAAAACATATTTTATCTTGGATTACATTTCTCTCAGATATGTTTATAAGTCTGTGGACAGCCACAACGAACGACAACAAGTAACACGCTGAGTAGGTGACATAATATATCGAGTGAAAGTTACGTGGTAACAATGTTTTTGAAAGTGATGTGGTATAATAATGAGTATAACAAGCAAGACAGTCCACTAATGGCAAGCAGATGGGAAGGTGGATGTGTCCAACAAACACAGGACCCAAGAGACTGCTGTTTCGGGTGGGAAATACTCAGGTGAGTCACAGACACCAATCAGGGAGGAGACTGGAAGATTACACAACAGAATACATCCGTGAAAGCAACACCCAGACAACGCGTCTCACAGCGAAGGAGGCGTGGCAGAAACAGTTAGAAATAAACAGCAATACGACAAAAATCACCTAAAAAGCTAAAGAACAAAAAATAGAAAAATGGTAACATACCAAACCACAACGGTAATTCATAAACATTTTCTATAGTGTCAACTGAGAAAAGGCTCCTACAAAGAAAAATAAATACAATCTGTGCTTGCAAACTGTGCATCATAATGCCATAAATGCTCAGTGGCTGAAACACAAGAGAGACTCACGTGCACTAACATGCATGTGTGACTAGACCAGCTACATAAACAAAGCACAGAGAAGCTCAAATACAACACACACAGAGGGAGACTGACTTCACTCTGCTCAGGTAGACATTACTCCTCCATATCTTTACATAACAAATAATTGTTTGCTGCTATATTAATGCTCTGAATATAGAATTTAGCACCTTCAAACCAAGGATGAGCCACAGATTCAACTCAGTGACTGCGAGCTGAGAGATTTTGGGAAAAACAAAACCACAGCAGCCATCAGGAACGAGTACACAATGAGCATGAATAATAACAATATATATATATAATAATAAATAATAAAAAGCAAAAAGTGATCTAACTGCATCATATCTGTCTCATACTGAGGGGTTTGTTTTCAAGAAGTGAAGTATATCAATAACTAGTATTAGTCTCACTGGCAGCCCTCAGCAGCAGCCAGTCGCCACACCCTGCATTCCCTCAAACACATACAACACAAACAGGAGGCGGGGGAGACGTGACAGAGGGACAGCGTGAGGTAAGAAAGGGGAGGAAAGAGAGAAAATTAAGATAGAAAGAGAGAGGTATCCACGGCAACAGGCTTCCTCTTCCAGCCAAAAGTCAATGCTACAAGATGGTTACTGGGCAGCTGAACTATATCTGTGGCTACACACAGACACAAACACACTTAGGCTACAGCGTTGTGCTGTATGTCGGGCTAATTTTAAAGAGCTATAACAAGTCATTTAAGGGATTTTTTTTCACTTTGTCCTAGATTTCAATGTATGGTCATTTCTTTAATGATATATACTGTATATACTGTATATATTCAGATATTTTCATTATCTAAATATTTTGATATTGTTGTGATAGTACTTCTTTGTATTTATGGGTAATTTCTTTGGATGATGGAACAATGTTGACCGGTTTATTGTCTTTACAGAGTCACAGCTTTAATCAATCTGTTTTCAAGACACAGAGGTCAAAACCAATTGATGCTTTTAACAATTATGCACAACTAAAGTAAAAAGCACCTTAAGCCTGCAATACCTGATGCTTTTACCACTTTGGGGGCAGCGAGAAAAGGTTGTAAGCACAACACGGACATGTTATCCCTTAGTTGATTTGGAAAGCATGTTAGCAAACATTTGCCTACTACACATCCAGCAGACAAGAAGCAACATTCGTTTGGAGTGTTTTATTTCTGCCAACCTCATAAATTCAAGTCATAATTTCACTCTCATTTAAAAGAGATAGATCAGGTGTGGGATTGTATGAGGTATTTATCTAATGTGTGTATTACCCCAGAATACTGTGGATGCCCCCAGCATCGAGAAACAGCAAAGCAATACAGTGTTGTGGATGGGGCAAGCAGAAACATATTTTTGTTACCTTAAAAAAAGCCCACCTATAGAAATTATTTGTTTAAGTGTATGATATATATACTGTATATAGAATATTTTTGACGACCAACTGAACTGAAAGTGAAACGTATCTGTGATGTTTTTGTCATCTGAGCCTGCTGGATTTGGAGAGAGAGCATACAGTAGATAACTTTCACTTTCAGTTCAGTTTCCTGTCAGAAAGGATAAAGAAAAGGCTGTCTGATGGCAAGATAAAGAAGTGAAAATACACTTAAACAGATAGATTTTTTGGGGGGGTGAGCCTTTCTTTTAGGAGGCTTAAATATGTTTTTCTGCCATCTACATCCACAGCACTGTATTGCTTTGCTCCGGTGTTGGTGCTCCTGTCTGTAGTTAATACATCTACAATACATCCAGACAATCCCTTTACGCTCTGTTTTTGGTCTCTGCCAACTCCTCCACCAAATTAGCAATTTAGTTTTTAGGTAGGTGCTAGGTCAGATAGGTGCTACAGTATCTCTGTCTGCTTGCTGATTGGTCCTGGACAGGTGAACAGTTGGTTTTAAATGCCTGCTGTGGCCCAAAGTGCTGCAATGAGAGTGGTTAAAGTGAATCAATACAGCAAAGTCGAGCTGAAAGATGCTTAAGACCTCTGTAGAGAACTGCAGAGCTGGTGCTGATTCTCTGCTGGTTGATCACAACCGGCAACAACCCTGACTCCCCCAGACATTTCAATTATTTCTCTCCATGTAATTCAGTAATATTTAATGCTGACTTCACCCTAAGTTACACACTCAAGTGTCTTTAACCAAGACCTGTCTCCCCTCCTCTGCGCTGCTCTGGAGTGTGACACCGATCGTGGAGCGTCTACCAACTTTAGCAGCAAAGCATCTCGTGAGCAATCCTGTGAGTCACAGTGACGCTGGCACTCTGCCTCGACTCCTCAGACATGCGTGTAAAAATAGACATGGAGACGAAGTGTGATGCCCTGTGCATCTGTGAATATATTCAGGCCCAGATTGGATCCAAGCCTGTGTGATTATTATTACATGGAGATGGAAATCAAAATGAATCACAGCTGAGCTTATTAGAAATCTGTGAATTATCAGCAGCATGTGTGTGAGTGTTAAAGGCAGCATTAAATATACAAACACAGGAAAGCCAGGAGTGTAATCTCCATTTGGAGTAAAATTAACTCTATTTCAGCCTGGGAAATGAAAACACTAATCCACTACAACTTACATTTCTATTGCTGTGCTGCTTTTCAAATATGTGCAAGATAAAAGATGCTGTCAACTGAATGAATTTAACGGACTGCAGCATCAAACATTGTTCAATCTATCTTCAATACCACATCACCTCCACACCTCAGTGGTCTGCTAGAGCCAGCCGATCAATCTTGACGATAAATGTGGCCATAGTTCAGTCAGTCCTGTTTATGCGCAGCAGCCATGCAGGTAAACACTGTCAACTCAGAGCAACAGCCAGCTCTGATACATACCTCTCTGTCACAGATGTACAGTACCAAAGAGGGAAGGTTGAACATACCTCATATGATGTTTTGTGGACTGTGGTTTTTGTGGTTCTTGGTAAGCAGACTGGAGACCATGTGCATACTAAGCATAGTGCAAGGCCACAGTCACTAGTCTAATTTTATTCTAGGGATGCACTGATACCAATACAGGATCTGATATCAGGCCGATACTGACTCAAATAGCTGGATTGGATATTGGTGACAATGGCCTTTCTATTCAATTCAATTCTACGTTTAAACACAATATACAGTACATTATATACTGGAATTTTAATTCCTGTTTAAGTTTTGACCAATTTGTTGCTGCATTTAAAAAGGCATACACTTGAATTTTAATTCATGTTAATTCTGATGTTTTTTTGCTACATTATTATTGTGATGATGATGATGATTTATTATTAGAATAACAAATAATTCACTATATATATGTGTGTGTGTGTGTGTGTGTGTTACTTTCTGGTTTACAAAAATGGATTCCACATAAAAAAAGGATCCCAGTCACTACCACATAGTGAGGCATACCACTCATTAATTTATCAGAAAGCGCTATCGTATCAGGACTGAAAAAGTCGGATTTGTGCATCCCTATTTTCTTCAGCTAGTAAAAAGAGTAAAAAGTGCAAGCAATAAGCGGAAAAACTGTTTGTAATTGGAGATAAATGAGAGTAGGACCATAAAAACACTGGGGACACTAGGGTCATTTCCTTGCTAATTTTCAATTTCCATTTTTCATGCAAGGATGCCATTTAGAGTGAAATTAATGGTCTTTCTCAAGTTTCAGCTGGCTCTAGAGACATATGCAAAGGATTTACAAACTAAAATGCCACCTTAATTAAATAACCATCCATGCATTTTAAATCCTGGTTAGGCCTCTGTATTCAAAAAGAGCAGCCATACATCATGTCAAATACCTAAAATGTCTACCTGTCTAACAGTTTCATACTTAAAAACTCACAACCAGCAGGCATATGATTATTACTGTGTGCCCTGATGAAACAAACTATTTAATCCAACTATTAATTATTTAGAGGTGTACCCTCTCAATGGGAAACTTCCCGCTGCGGGGGATCCCAGTGGGGATCAGACAGGAGGAGCAGCTGTCAGTCCTCACCAGGCCTGCCACACTAAAGTCAGGCCATGGGCTTAATTAGCTCTGCCTCCATCAGCCCTCCATCTACTGCAGCCTCAGGCAGGTACAGTAGACTGACAGTCAGACTCATACATATAGGTACACAAACATGTAACCACCTCTTACTCCTGTGAGCGTGTACAAAATAAGAGCAAATATGCACTCATATAAATATCAAATCATAGTGTAATATGCTCTCATAAGCCCACACACAGCTCTCTGGCTCCAGTGTTGCATGCTCAACCACAGAAGCCTCTGGATGATTCCTGAATTGATCATCTGCTGTTAATTGAGCACTCAGAGAAAAAAAGAGCCTCTTACAGCGAGGTGACAGCGGCAAGTTGTTTTCCAAACACATGGCTGACCTTTAGGAGATGTCCTGCTGAGATTGTGAGTGTGTGTGTGTGTGTGTGTGTGTGTGTGTGTGTGTGTGTGTGTGTGTGTGTGTGTGTGGCTCTCTAGTATTTCTATTCCTGTGAGGACCGATTTGTGTTTTAGATGGCGAAAAGTAAGGACATTTGTAGAAAGTGAGTGGGGATGTTTTAAGGTGGTTTTCATTTCTTTAAAGGCAAAGACATTTAGGATTAAAATACAAATAGGTTTATGTTAAGTTTAAGGTAGGGACTGAGGTTATAAAAGTTTAAAAGAAGGGGGGGGGGGGGGGTGTGTGTGCACACCCAAGTATATTAAAACTGCTGTTTCAACTCAGTTTTCAATGTTGAGTCACATTTACAGATGCACACATTTACAAATCTCAGTATACATTTAGAGATTATTTTACACATTTACAAATCTGATTAGACTGAGACACAGTTACACAGCTTTCCACACATTTGCAAATAGTTTTGACGGCCCCATAGCAAAGCCAAAACCTCATGGTGATGACAACACTGCAGGCAGTAGCAGGAAATAGTCCAGCATAAAACCCACTGTACTAACTGTTGTTTTTATACTTTAACTTATAGTTCAACTGTGCTAATTAGTGAACATTAAAGGTGCTGGTAAGTGGATTTTGTTTACCTCTGGACCAGGCCAGGTGAGCTCTTTCCCCCTGCTTCCAGTCTTTCAGCTAAGCATTTAGTGATAAAGTATATAGTGATGATCCTACTCAGGAGTTGGTAAAGACCAAAAACAGAATTTTAGTGGACTCGCGAAGTGTCCAGTGAAAGCTGCTCCGTAACTGCTGGATGTGTAAATAGGCTTCTACGTGTTCACCAGATTAAAGGTTAAAGCTTAAAGGTACAGTACTGGGGTTGGTAGCATCTAGTGGTGCGTTTGCAGATTGCAACCAACTGAGTACACTTCCACCCACTCATCCTTTTCTAAGAACTGCTGTAACGTGAGCCGCGAGTGCAAAATTGTGGTAATGGTGTTCGTCTCACTTCAAGGCCATCCATACCATAATAACGCTACTTTAGGAGCAACAGAAGTCAGATGACGGCTGATGGCAACACGGTTTTGCACTGTGCGGCTCATATTAGTGTAGTTTCATGACCGTGTCAGAGATCTATGGTGGCTGGCAGGTAACATAAAAACACAAAAGTCTCTCTCAAGAGCCAGTGTTTGGTTTGTCCGTTCTGGGCTACTGTAGAAACATGGCAGAGCAGCATGTCTGCTCATTCTAAGCTAATGAAAACACAATGATGCTCATTCTCAGGGGATTACACACTAATGAAAAACACTAATGAATATTATATTCAATTTCTGCAAATTGATCCCCTGAAATGTGACACACTGTTCCTTTAAAAGTTGATGATATGTCAATGTTGTGTTTACAACAAGAAAGGTATACCAGGTCTAAGTATAATTTAGCATGTAGGGAACACTACTTTCACTGATATTATAGACCTGAATACCTCTTCAAACACTAGGCAGTAAGGTAAGGTAAGGTAAGGTAAGGTGAGGTAAGGTAAGGAACTTAAGAATCCATTTGGTCAGTGAGGGTCCTCATATGTATAGAAATGTGTATCATTGCTTACATGTTTATGTCTTTATATGTAAAATGTATGTTCTTATTTGTGCTTCTTGTGTATTTACTGGTTATTATATTTATTGAAGAGAGCCTGAACCAGAACACAGAAACACTCAGCTCAGCATCACTCCCTTCAAAACCATATTAGCAAACAATATAATATAGTATGACTATAATAGTGAGAAATGACTTGTTGTAATAGCAAGTGGCACTGCGATCAGACATCATTACATATAATTCCTGTTAATGTCTGTTAATCAGATACAGTAGAGCTCATTAGATGTAATGAGACGCTCCCTCCACAACAGCACATTAACCTGGAGGTTATTCAGTCTGGCTGCTTTCCTTCTGGTCACTACAGCACACTCAATATTTGGATTTAAATCATATTCCTAAGTATAAGATGTGCCTCTAGGTGCAGTTAGAGCCTCATTATCGGTTATGACAAAGCCACTAGGGGCTAAAATATCTGTAATATGATAACTAACACACACACATACTTCAACCCTTTTTTTCCCCCAGCTGTTGATTGAAATTCATCCCGTGTTTATTTTTAATCACCTCAATAGATGGGCAAGCCCAGAGAAAACCACAATAGACAGGGATCAACAATAGAGGCCCACTCATTCTATTTGCTGGGTTTTTATAATGAGCAGTAGGCCAGTCAGTCAGTCAGGAAGCTGTTGAATGGAGCAGAACAATAGCAGAGGTGAGGCCACACCTGCCCCAGACACCTGGTGAACTGCACAGCGGCAGCACAAACACACCACCAATGGACATTTGCGTGTGGTCGTCCTGCTCAGCAACAGGCAGAGAGAATAATACAGTCACTCCCTTTTCAGTAAGTAATGGAAGAGCGAGTCATGAGGTTTGAGAATGCAGCCAGATAATATTAATGTAACAGCATTACTGGAAATCAATAAAAGTGTTATGTAATAGATATTTGGATGCTGCTGCTCTCTCTTAATAGCAATATTTAAGCAGATAGTGGCAGATACGTTTTAGTTTGTCAGGTTGTGATAAGTGGTTGAGGTTAGGGCTGCATCTCTTCACAATAAAATCAATGTGTTCAAATGTCATGTTTTGTCTGATCAACTGTCCAAAACTCAAATATATTCAGTTTGCAGTAATATAAAACAGCAAACCCTCATAATGGAGAAGTTGGAAACAGAGAATATTTTATATGTTTGCTTGACCAAACCAATTAATCGCTAATGAAAATAGCTGCTGATTCATTTTCAAATCGTCTAATCTTCCACTCGTTGTAGCTCTGATTGAGTCTGATATATTCACTGCACATAACTCATCAGAGTGTCATGTGGCTACAGCAGATCTTCATAGCCTTTTGTTGACAGAAAAGATTTGCAGCCATAGACAGAGAAACTCCTGTGTGTTCCTCTAATCCTCTTTCCATTGAGAACCCCCGCCCCCCTTCTGCACTAGTTTTTGTCTAGATATAGTTATCTGAGTCAAACTGATATATAATCCACCCACTTTTGACATATTTTTTCCATAAAATAGTAAAATAACGCCACTGCTACACTTGAAAAGTCTAATTTAGTGCTTGTTTTCCATGTCCTATTCTACTTTATCAATTCTTAATTTCCTGTTATGCAGTATTGGATTGTATGGGAATTAATGAAGCAATTAAAGAAGCCAAAAAAGTAATTTATCACTCAAAGAATTGCCAGACTGAACTCAGATGTGTGTCTGTGTTTGAATGGTGGCTTTTTTTCTCGTGCATTGCCCTGTGTGTGCTGTCCATGGTGCTGAAAGTCTCTATAGATCCGCTATTACACAGACATTAACGAGAATTGGGCTGTTTAAGGACTTTTGTCTTCTGGGACATTGTGTACACTTGTCGAAATATGAGACCCTTGCTCTATGTTAAACTGGAACACAGTTTACCCACCTCACTCCTATACATGACTCCTTACGCATCTCTGGATGAATGTGTTTGTATGTTTCACTCCTTCATTTACACCATGAAGCAGAAAAAAGGATATGGCCACTCAATGATTTTCTTGGCGTACTTCCTGACCACGTTGTCCTCGCCAAAGATGAAGAGGGACCTGTTGACGGTGAAGCAGTTCTCCCTGACCGGGATAGGGTTGTACAGGGCCATGGTGCGGGCACGCTGCGCTTTGGTCTGCTTGAAGGCTGGGGAGATGCCACCTGTGGACACGGCCGCCCCATCACGGTTCCGGTTGCGCTCTGACCCTCCGTCCCCTGAGCTCAGCAAGCCCGGGACGTCGTCTCCGAACCGGGCCATTCTGTCGGGAGGGGGGAAGAGAGGACAGGAGAGGGAAAATGAGGTTTTTAGTCTCCTAGAAAGCAGGGCGCGGTGCTGCGCTGCGCTCGGTGTGGCAGCGGCGGAGTGGCGAGATCCTGACCAGTTTTAGTCCATCATCAGTTTTATTCGCATCAGTTTTGTTCCTCAACTTGAAAATTGGTTCAAAACATTCACGAATTTTCCTACAGTCGGTCGATTTCAAGTGCGCTCTGCGTAAAGTAAAGGACACGAATCCAAAAAGTAAATCAGTTCCGCCTCATTTAACAACCCGTCGTCTTGAAGGAAGTCGTCAAAACGGTTTCATTACGCAGCGTTTTATCCATCCAAACACTAATATGTTAAAGAAAAGCTGCAACAGGTCACGTCTTCAGCCATCCTCAGTCCCCCGAGCGAGAAGCAGAAGAGCAGGTTGATCCATGGGGGTTTAGATAAACTAGCAACAGTCCTGTGAGTAATTCAGAGCACATCACTCCTGTCTCCTCTTCTCTCTTGACCACCTACCACGAGAGCACTATCCTACTGCTGCGTGCGTAAGAGGACGACCGGGGGAAAAAAACTTTCCATTTCCATGACATTTTTCCCCGAAACAACGCGAACAAAACAAGCTGCCAACTACATGTTACGCAGAGGAAAATAAAACCCTCAATCTGTCTTGTCTGCAGTGGGATGATGAGAGAACTATCTCCCTTTAAACCCGCACACTAAGAGCAGGAGGAGACAACAGTGTCTCCTAATGCGACAGGCAGCTCTCCTAACCTCTGTCCAACCCCACACATGCACTTTAATATGCTCAGATTGAGTTAACAAACCGTGTGCTTACAGACGATAAACACAGTTCAACTGATAAAGCCACAACGTAAAACAAATATTAGACGCCTCCACCTTGACGAAACCAATTATATCTGACAGCATGTAAAGCTGTATTGCATTAACACCTTGAATGACTCCATGCTTTTGCTGAAAATGTGCTCTTCTTGCAAAATATTAAAGGTGTAGTGAGGGATCACAGCTTTTGTGGCTGGTCAACTACAGTATACCAATTAAAGAGGGTATTTAACTGAATTCTGGTCACGCATGAAGCCTGTTGTGAAATCAAACCAGCAGTCAGCAGAGACACTCTGGAGGACAGGAGCAAGCATTTTTGGCTAATTACAGGGTTCAGAACCTACTATTGCACAGCCATGATAGTGAGGGGGAGTAGCGCTGCTGTGTGCTGGCTGGAAGTGATCACATCTGTCCTCATGAGGATGTGGGATTTCCACAATGAAGAGGGGTAATATAGGAGAGCAGAGGCTGATGTTGGGTTGGAAAGGTGAAGTTGAAATGTTACATCTGTCAGATCTGAGAAGACTGAGCATAGATCAAGCACTAATTAAGGTGATTAGCTTTTAAGAGTCTGGTGATATTCTACATTTCTCATATTGTCAAAAAATGACCTTGAAAAGAGCAAAATCAATGATGAACTGTGTAGCCGAAGCCTGATATATGGCGTCCTCCTTTATGCCAGAGGCCTCTATTATTATCCAACAGGACTTAGGCTCTGTTCCAAATCACATACTTTTTCTACTTACTTTTAATACATACTGCATCAGCCCTTACAAAGTATGTACTGTTGCACTTCATCATAATATCACACCTTGAACTTTGACCCTCTTGCTCAAATAGCTGCACTGCACATTATTAAATATTGTGGGTCAGAATAGTCGGAAAAGCAGGCTGGCTTGTATACTGCATTGGAATGCTAATTTTGAAAAAAAAAAAAAAAAAATTAACCAATAACCGACCCTTGTTAACCCATTATTAGCCGTTAACTGTCAAGATTAACACCTCGCATGCAGCAATACACCAGCTGCAGTATATGAGCACAACAGACAACTGAGTCAACAGATCACTGTCAGGAGAGTAACTGTAGCAGCCACAGTGCTGCGTTCACTGTCTCCAGTCACTGTCAGGAGAGTAACTGTAGCAGCCACAGTGCTGCGTTCACTGTCTCCAGTCACTGTCAGGAGAGTTACTGTAGCAGCCACAGTGCTGTGTTCACTGTCTCCAGTTCACAGTCAGGAGAGTTACTGTAGCAGCTTTCCCAGTAAAAATCTCAACCGCACATTTGGTTTAGTTTAACAGATTGCCAGCTGTGTGTCTGCCTGGCGTAACGATAGCAAGTGTCCAATAAACAGTGTGTGTGCTTGTGCTAGTTTAGCAGGTCTAGCTTTGCCCCGGTGGCTTTATGATCATCATTGCCACAGACACACGGTCTGTCAGCGCGGCATAACTTTAGCGAGTGTCCGACAGACCGTGTGTGTGGGGTGGCGTGGGTGTGAGGTTGTTGGTGGCGTTGGTACAGTTTATTTGTTGGTGAATAAATGCTACGAGGCTACAACTTCTCTACTCTGTGCTCCGCTCAAGACCCAAGCCAACTTCCTGTATCTGTAACTCCAGCTCAGACTCTTAAGGTGGACCAGCTTTTCTCCTTTTCCTCTGAGTTTTGCTCAGCTTTTTGCTCAATTATTAATATTTCTTTTAACCGACAGCATTAATTGGTTAAATGCTAATGTTAACAGTTAAATGGTTAATTATTAACATCCCTAATACTGCAAAATGAGACTGGATGTAGTAGGACATCCTAGTATTTCTGGCATACTGAATTTGACATACCATGTATTGAGACATACTAATTCTTTTTCTGGCTGTATTTAAGGCTTTGTACTAAATGCTAACATCAGCATGCTTACAATTTCTTAATAAAAATGCAAACATCTAAGTTGGGAAACAAACATTTACTGAGTAGCATTAAAAACAAAAAACGGAGGCAGTGAATGTCTTGAGTTTGCAGGTATTTTGCTATTGGGACAAATACACATTTTGACCTGAGTGATAACCAAAGTAGTAACAGGTCATCCTACGGGGTATGTCTGTGCCGAATTTCATGCCAATCCATCCAATTGTTGAGAGATTTCACATAAAACCACAAATGTGAACCTCATGGTGGATAACATGTTCCTTCATTATAATGAACATGGGCACTGTACTATATGCTTGTAACATACTTATTTTGGGTCAAACACACATACCGCTGCCCACCTTCCTACTGATGTAAAGACTAGATGTGTATTAATCGATGGCTGGCAGTGCTATTAACTTTTATTTCAGTAACACTTGCTAGAAAACTACAGTGTCTAGCTGCTTTAAGAATTTTCTAAGCCTTTTTTAATGAAAAAGCCCATAAAATAAAAAGCATTTATGCCTAAATGAATGCTTTTATTCTCAAAGAGCATCAAGCTGAGAGAATCAGTGTGAAGTAAATAAATAAAATTCAGCTGTAAGCTGATGTTGATGGAAACAGAAGTCAAAGAGAAGATGAACCACAGGAGAGAGCCGCTGACACTGATGGGTATCTAGTGATGGTGGTATGACGAAGGCAGTGATCAATGGTGTGTGGCCTCCAACTCATTAATGCTCCAACACATTATGGGCATTAAAAATAGAAGACATAACAGACAGATTTCTGACATCTGCTCATTATAAATGGTGAGAAGGGATGTACAATTTGTCCTGGAACAGTCTCCTCTAGTTATGAGGCAAAAAAAAAAAAAAAACTGTTGAAAGAAAAATCACATCATTGAATTTGCTTTTTGTTATTTCGGTCACAGCGTAGTGTGATAGAAATGTTATGTCTGTCGTATCTTCTTTACAGCAGTGATACCATTGCATTGTTTTCCGCCTGGAGGAGAGCATGAAACAGCCACAGCTCTCTTGGCTGAGAGGTGAGGGGTGAATTATGGTAATTAGGCGTTAGCAACAGGGATGATTAGGGTGGAGGGACGATGGCTCTTTCCTGGAAGAAGGCAGAAAGTGAGCTGGTGGAGCCTCTTTGTTGTAGATGATGCTTTTGAGTCAGTAGTTCTTTCTCTGATTAATAAAAGGTTATTTTATTGAAAGACTGTGACTGAACCTAACTCAAAGTGTCTTCAGCGTCTTTGGTGAAACCCTCACATCAACCAATCAGTCCATCTTTGATCAAACCAACAAAACATTTAAACTGACACCACTGAATCTAAGCTATACAGAGCTGTTGTAACTAATGGATTCATCGGTGGTTATTAAATATTTTACTAATGCTTTATAGATCATTTTTAAGCCATTAACAAGAATAATATTTGGGTTGCAAGGTTGTGAAAATCCCTGTCTGATGTGTATCCTTTCTAACTGATAAATGTTAGTAATCTATTAATAAAAGCTCATGGGTACTTAGTTCTACAAACCCACCTTTTCATTGTGTCTGCATCACAAGACCTACGTATGATCGTAGTTCTCAGAGCGCTTTTTAGTTCCTATTTCTGATCAGGTACTCTCAGCACAAGAGGAACCATGAGTGACGTGAGTGACGTGAGTGTACGGTGACGTCACTTTTCACAACCTGGCAACCTAAAAGTTGTTCTTATCAATAAAGAAAGTGAAAGTGAGTCTATTCTAATCAAATTAAGGTAACACTTAAATTTAAGTACTCCTTTTTAACATTCATACGCAGTATATGAACATTTAATAAATGGTTTATAACTCACTGTAATGTCAGCAGATATGCGTGTTTGTTCATGTATTTGTCAACAACTGTTTTTTCCTGTGGGAACACACAAGTGGAAGCTGCTCGACAAACAGATGATGAATGACAACACAATAAAAAAATAAATTAATCAAATAATAGTCCTCAAAGAAGTTCTAATCGCTGACAAATTCTGTATATTAATAAACATGTAAAATGTCCTTGTAGTTGCTTACAACAAAGTTATAGTGTATTATAAACATTTATGAAATGTTCATATACTGTATTGCCCATAAATCCTAAATAGGACTTGAGATAAAGTGTTACCCAATATAGATTTTCAATTAGAGTTTAACATCCTACAGCTACCAGTGATTCTTATAAAGGAGAAAGGACATCCTTTAAAACATGTGAAACATGTACACGACCCTAATCAATATCACTTTTGCCATGACAAATACAAAAACAACATATTTCTCAGAGGGGCAACAGAAAATGAAAATGTAGAGGAAACCTAAAATATTCTGCTGTATTGTGCTGTCTATACTTCTCTATTCTACTGAAGGTTAATATTGGTGGAGACATTTAATTTGACATCGTCGACGTGTTGTCAATGTTGGAAAATCCTCTCCTAGCTGTTGGAGACGTCTAGCTTGCAAAAATCTAGCCGAGGAACACGGGGTTACCAAGGTTACTCGCTGTCATGACAGCAGGTTGACAGTCCCTGCTCCGGTAATGGGACTTAGTGACACAGGACTGAGGTGAGAACAAAGATTTCAATTCCAAAATAGAACGAGTGAACGGAGATACCTGGCGGGCTTGTATCTCAAACCTGGTCATTATCACGCTCTTCGATTAATAGTCTTGTAACTAAATCGTCTTCTAAAGCCAGAGGAAAAGAAGAGTCAGGTGAAAGCTTGCTTGTGAATTCACTTCACACGTGTTTGGTTGTCATATCTGAACATTTGCAGCCGACATCTTGCCACTAGGCTCCCGTTCTTTGAATTCACATGGCTTTTCACATGTTGCGTTTACTGTCCACCTAAAACCAAAAATAGATGAGATCTGTAGCAGACACAACCAGGATCACCAATCAACAACAAGGCAAAGTTTGCCCGTTGGTGATTTTGAATTTGGTTAGTTTGTATGATTAGTCTTAGTTTTTCCACCCAGTCCAACATGATTTGGAAGATGACACATTGATAAGGTTTTGAGCACAACAGTTATGTTAAAAATGTCAGACTCAGAAACGCTATGACAACTTTAGTTTCCCGACGTGTCAAGTCAGGACAGCAGCACCACATATGCTGTTTAAAAGAGCAGCGCAGGACATTTATTTGGAGCAGAAAATTAAAAACTCTTAAAGGTACAGTGTGTAGGATTTGGTGGCATCTAGTGGTGTGGTTGCAGATTTCAACCAACTGAGTGCTCATTCACACACTCCTCCCTTTCCAAGACTGCGGTAATGTGAGCCGCCAAGTGCAACATCATGGTAACGCAGTGTGCCTTGCTCAGATGCCATCCTTGCCGTAATAAGTGGTAATATGCAAAAAACGCAAAAGTCTCTCTCTCGAGCCAGTGATTCGTTTGTCCGTTCTGGGCTGCTGTAGAAACAAGGCAGAGCAACATGGTGGTCTCCGTAAAGAAGACCAAGTGGCCGTCGTCGATTCCGATTTTCGTAGGAGCCAAACGGCGGTACTACAACTTCTATGTCTGGCACATGAAGCCATTGGGCCCAAACAGACTTTTTCCCATAGACTTATATTGGCAAAGAGACATCTGTAACTCAGAAGTGAATCAACATCCTCGTATGAACACTTGATTAGTTCTTATTTAAATCATTAGGTCCTATGAGTTAGAAAATGCTGAAAATAGCTGAATCCAGAGTTATTTCCCTTCGTCTGCTCATGTGAATGACGGCTGTGGCGCCATGACCGAGCCATGTGACCGAACCATGTGACCGAATGGACGCTACTGGGCCTGTTCCATGGGCCCAATGGATGCGGAAGATCGCCAGAAGATCTGGGTACTTTTCCAGTTGGAAGTTGAGCTATTTTGGCTTCATGCACCACTGAACAACTTTCATGGGAATGAATGGGAGCCAACCTCCAACGCTGTATCCAGTTCTCTTAATACATCCATGAAGAGGACCTGCTCCTTATGTAGACAATGATTCTTAGTTCATTTGATGATAGACAATGAAACATAGTTATAATAATAATAATAATAATAGTAATTTCTCCAAATAGATCCCCCAAAATGTTACACACTGTTCCTTTAACTACATAACAAGAAAAAAAACATAAAATGTAGATAAAGGAAGATCTGCTCAAAATGATAACAGCACAAACTAAAAGGTAAAAACTATTATCTTTACTTCCTGGGTGACGCAATGAAGCTTGTACAGTCTGGAGCTTAGAAATGAATTCTGAATGAAGCACATACACTAACCAATAGACTTGTGTGGAGTACTTTAGTTTGAAACCCAGTCAGGTAGGTGAACGGTAATAAGGGAAAGAAAAAGGAATATTAATCATTGACTTAATGACAAGTAGTGTTATTGGAGGAGTGTAAGCACTGGCAGCTAGTGTAGTGAGTAGCATATACAGTGCTGTGAAAAAGTATTTGCCCCCTTCCTGATTTCTTAGATTTTTGCATATTTGTCACACTTAAATGTTTCAGATCATCAAATAAATTTTAATATTAGACAAAGATAACCAGAGTAAATAGAAAATGCAGTTTTTAAATGATGATTTCATTTTTTAAGGGAAAAAAAACTATCCAAACCTACCTGGCCCTATGTGAAAAAGTAATTGAATTGAATCTGGAACAAGCAAAGCTTAATATTATGAACACAAATAAATAAAATAAAATAAATAAAATAATGAATTCTTATGCCTCTCTCTGTCTGTAACCTTTCAAGTTAATTTTCTTTCTTCTGCTTTTCTCTCTTCTGCCACAATAAAAGTAGCCTTTGCAGCAGCCTCGCTTTGTGCTTTGGTTTTTGTGAACATAGTCTGCCCTGAAACCAGACGTCTTTTCATCTCCTCTATTTCCCAGAGCTTCTGGTTTATGTCCAAGTCCTTGTACTTATCGTGGTGTTTCATGTCATAGTGTCTTTTTATGTTATATCCTTTGGTTACACGTTGGCTCTGCACACCAGACAGACAGGTCTGTCCTTTACATTTATGAACTAATATTCTGCCTCCCACCAGTCTTGAAAGTTCCTGTTGTCCATCTTTGTTAAGGCATTTTTGGGGAGAGGTGGCTTAAATTTTCTTGCGGTTGCTGATGAATTGCCAACAGATGTGGGAGGGGACACTGGCCCGCCTTCATTGACGCACCAGCGCACTAGCAGAGCATTCTGGGATTTGTAGTATTAGCGATTCATGCGCTATATACTGGTGGGCCAGCTCTAATAGACATTTGATATCATCTTGCAGGCCAAGTATAATTACACCAAATATAAAAACACTGCCTGAGTTTGACACCTATGCCCTAAAGCATCCCCTGCTTTATGGTCTATTTGACTCTAAATGGGACCATAATTTACTAACTTAACATCATGCTGTACTGAAGAAGACTTGAAACTAGAGATTGAGATCATAAACTCATGTTTACAATGTCTACTGCGGTAATAAATCAAGTGAGAAGTTGACTCATTTTCTCATAGACTTCTATTCACTCAGACTTCTTTTTGCAACCAGAAGAGTCGCCTCCTGCTGGCTGTTAGAAAGAATGACAGTTTAAGGCACTTCAGCATTGGCTTCACTTTTCAGACCTGGAGGTTACCCAGGTTGAGTTGGGCTCAACAATCTTATTATTTAACTGATTTAAACCATGCATTTGAGGAGTTGAAGCTAGACTGAATGTTTTTATTACTCTTGCCAGGCTAACCTAACATAAAAGCTTTCTATCTGTCACTGTCAGATTAGGTTAAGAGATGATGTTGTCCTGCTTCCACCGACTGCTGAGACATGAGCAACAAAGTGGTCTTACCTAATTTTGCTGTACTTCAAACATTTATTTTTCTAATGTCATGTCCTCTGACCAGTCATCAGAACATTCAAGCACATATTCTGCAGTTGAGTATACAGCGTAAAATATCAAGATGAATTTAGCTGAAGACACAACACCATAAATAATGTTAAACAGAAAATTAATGTATCTGTCAAGTCCAAAGCTGCCACATACCACCACAAAACATGAAGCTGTTGGATGCAAAAACAGCTGCTCACTTATCTTCATTGAACCAAATGTATTATCTAAGCTTTTGGTCACAAAGACGTTTGTCAGAGCAATGTGCCCAACATTCAGTAAACTTTCTTTTGCATTTCCTAACTTTCACGGTAATTAATCATTCACAACACAGAGGGTGTCTCATTTCAGACATTAGCTTGAAAGCTCAGTTTAACTATTGTAAAGTGCAACCCGTGTTGTGCCTTACAATAGCAGTCGTGCAGATGTGGGCCGCTCTCCTTTATGTTTCCTGCATTTAAAAGATGATTGCGCAAATAACTGGACAGGACAACTCTGGCTGAATGTACAGTCTGTTGGATTTACTAGCTCCATTTCACACAGTTTGCAAGGGACAGTTGCAAAAGCAGCAGGTGTTCTGACAAGGAGAAACTTTAACTTCCAGATCCAGAGAAACTCTAATGACAGCAAAGTGGGTGCACTGCAAAAACACTGAGGGAAGCTGCCCTGAAAAAGTTTGAAACGACAGTTAGGAAGTGAGAGGCTGACATTCACTGGGTTTTGAGCTTTTCAGAATACATTATATATAGTATATGTCCTAAGAGTGCGCTTAACATCGCCATAGTGAGGCAGCAGCTCAGTGAAATGAATCAAATTCAACTTGAAGTTGAGGATTAATGACCACAGAGCCATAACTCCCTGGCTGCTCAGTTTACTGTTTTAACACAGTCATATATTGTTTTCATTTATTATAAACTACAGTTCTCTCTCTTTTATTTTTCCCCACCAATACGTTCTCTTGTACCAGTGTAAATATTCACCTGCTCTTCAGAAGCACAGATTTTAACACACAAAACAGAATGAGAAATGATCATCTTTTATATTTCGTCTTATCTGCATGATAAAACAAGTGCAATAATGGAAGGGCTAGACTCTGCTAATTAGATGCAAGGCACCCCTCAGCGTTTTTGTATCCCTGGCCACAAAATGCATCATAAATGAGCTGCAAAAGGTGCGAAAACATTGGCAAATACTGAGCTGTCATCCATGTCGCTGTTGCCCCCAAAGACAGATATTATTCTAACTGTCAAAGCCTGGCTCCTAGACTGGGATTGAAATGAGAGACACACAGGTCTACTAATGAATAAAGTAATTTATTAGCCACAAAATAATCAAAACAAGTCAAACAGATAGCTAGGAGGAATTTGTAAAGTCAGTATAGTGGAGGGAAAGGGTGAGTGGGAAACCGAAGCATGTGTTGTGCTGTAAAACCAAGAGAAAGGAACCAAAAAGCCACAAGAGATCTGCCCACAGACTGGCTGCTGCTCTGCCTTATACAGTAAACATGGTCCCCACCGGGCCCGGGTGTGTCCCATGTCGCTTATTACTCTAAACAGGTCTGCTGTCCTGAGACAGAGAGCACCAAGCCAATGGGCCGTCACACAATTGATCCAATTTTTAATCAAATTTAACTGAGCTTGCGAAGATGCCATTATGCTTGGACTGAAATCAAGTCTGGTTTTGCATTTCATTTCATAGATGTGGCTTAAAACCAGAGACAATAATCATGGACTGCTGGAAAAGGCAGGAATGCATCAGCACAAAAACAATCTGTTCACACAGTCTGTTCTCAAGCTGATGCATGCTGCTGAATGTCTGACAAACTAATTAGTGTGAGTGAAAACATATTCATATTGTCCAATGTAAAAACTGAATATTTCCAGTAGAAATGAGCTTGGAGCACAGCTGGGAACGTGGATGACCACATGGTTTGAGCCACTGCTGCAACAACTGTATTGACCTGGTGACAGAATCATTTGAGTAATGAATTTAAACTAGGGCTGTCAAACGATTAAAATATTTAGTCACGATTAATTGCAAATGAATCACACATTTTTTATCTGTACTCTTATCAACATGGAAGTGGGCAAATATGTTGCTTCATGCAAACATATGAATATATTTATTTTTGGAAATTAATTAACACAAAACAATTACAAATATTGTCCAGAAACCCTCACAGGTACTACATTTACAGTAGCATAAAAATATATGCTCAAATCATAACATGGCAAACTGCAGCCCAACAGGCAACAACAGCTGTCAGTGTGTCAGAGTGCTGACTTGACTATGACTTGCCTCAAACTGCATGTGATTATCATAAAGTTCACATATTTTGATGTCAGAGGTCAAGGGACCCCTTTAAAAATGGCCATGACAGTTTTTCGCCAACATTTTGCATAAGTTTGGAGCATTATTTAAACTCCTTCCCGGCAAACCAGTTTGACATAGTTGGTACCAATGGATTCATTAGGTTTTCTAGTTTCATCTGATGCCAGTATCTAGCTTTAAAACTGAGTCTGCTATAACCAATTGCATTAATATCACATTAACTTTGACAGTCCTAACTTAAACATACTGTTATTACTAAAAATATTTTGGATATTATTCACCTACATCAACACCTACTTTACACAGTGTCACTGTGTCAAGTGTTCCCATTAATTAGCTTGTATATCAAGCTTAAACCTATTAATTTCCCCCAAAATAACCACTGTGTTGGGTCAGTGTGCCATCGGCCAGACCTCAGAATTCAACATGACACAGAAAAGCTCCAGGCAAACGCAGGAGGACAGACAGACGACGAAGCCAGACCTATTGATGTGGTGAGATGAAGGGGGCTGGGGGATTGGACTATATTTAGCTTCATTGAGATGGTAATGGATGGAACATGAGAGGACTTTTGTGTATGTGTGTGTGTGTGTGTGTGAGAGAGAGAGAGAGAGAGAGAGAGAGAGAGAGAGAGAGAGAGAGAGAGAGAGAGAGAGAGAGAGAGTCTGTGTGGCTTTGCATACGTCTGGGTGTGCTAATGATACAAGAACCGCGATTTGAATTTCTGGGCTTTACATTGGGAACATGTTTTTGATCATAAAAACAGGAATAATTACAAGTGGGTTTGGCAGAATCAATAGTCGTCTCAGTGCGGAAATAGCAGCACTGTTGCTTTCTTTCGTGGCCTTGATCAGCGCCCAAAGGAAATATGATGAAACACATTTACCCTGCGGCACGATTTCTTTGCCTGTCTCTCTTTCAGTCTCACTCTCTCTCTCACCCTCATCTATCTTTCCAGCTATCTTACCCTCTCCCCCTCTCTCGCTCTCTCCACCCAACCCAGATTTCTGCCTTACGACTGTTGTCTTCCTCCTACTTGTTTCCTAGCAACTGAACTGACATGCCCCCTATTCTCAGCCCTGTGAATCTGTCGCCATAACCCTAGATTTTATGGAACAAGCTATATAAATCATCGCTCCCCATGGGTGGCGGGGGTGAGGGGGGCTGAGTTATGATCGTTGTCTCCAGACAAACAACTCCGTCTGCAAGCATGTTGTTAACCTGGATTTTGCCATATTGTTTAGAGATTAGAGTGGTCAAAGCAACAGTTGGGCAGTGAATGGTACGCTGCAAGCATCAGCCAGATAACAAAACAAACATAAACCCCGGCATTTATATGGCTATCTGAGATGCTTGATTAATTTAAGTGACTTCACTTAGAAAGATAACTTGTTTTAGGAGTTTTCCACAAAACAGCTGTGTGTTTTTCCTCCTCGTGTGCTGAATCTGCTGTGGTGAGCCTTGGAAGAGGATTAGCTGTACACTGACCAAATTATTTTGAGAGATTCATTCATGCAAGCTTTACACAGATTTTGAGGCCCCAGGAAGTTGGGCAGCAGATAAAATCACTGTAGTGCAGCCATTAGCATCACGCTGTGGAGTTAATGTTATAGTACTATTAATGTAGTATTAACATAGTAGTATTAATGCCCTAATAATAATTGCAAGGTGGAAAAACTATGATTCTATTATCTAAAATTTTCCATAATTATTGTCTAATGTTGGTCCTTCCAGTAGAAAATATATTAAAAACTTGTTTACATTTGGATCAAAGATTTTACCTTTTAGTACCAGTTTCTTGAGATGTGACACATCACATCTATGACACAGAAAACTCTGTGAAATATTATGTCTTTAAGTGAAGAATCACGTTATGAAAGACATAATCAAACAGCTAATGAAGGTATCAATCGCACGAAGGAAGTGGAACATCATGGTAGGTTTAACAAGCTGTTTTAATGTACCTGCATCACAGTGCAGGTGATGACATTTCTGACTAATATTTAATAAAAGGACAATGACTGCTTTGTGTATAAATCTGATACTAATTTCTATGTGTACTAAAACTACTGTCACGTTATGCATCCTAAAACCTGTTTAATGCTGCATCTTTGAATAAAGGGTTGTTGAAACAGGATTGATGAGCAATTACCTCCATCTAGTGATACACAGAGGTACTACAGCATGTAAAGGGACAAAAATTATCAATTTCAATGTTCTGTTTGGAGTATTTGGAGTTCAATATATATATAATATATATTCAATATATATATATATATATATATATATATATATATATATATATATATATATATATATATATATATATATATATATATATATATATATATATATATATATATATATATATATATATATATATATATATATATATATATATATATATATATATATATATATATATATATATATATATATATATATATATATATATATATATATATATATATATTTTTTTTTTTTTTCATGGTGTGAAACAGCTGCCTCTTGGTCCCTTTCTCATCTCCTCCCCTCAAGTCTTTGTCCCTCCCACCTGAGATGCGAGCAGAGGAGGCAGAGGAGAGAGGAGTTGAGACAAAATGCATTTAACAAAATGAGACATCTGTGCTCCGGAGCCATCGTTTTAAAGCAACCTCAATTAAATATGATGTGTGGTACAGCTGCACCAGCTGTCCGTTGTCGCCTCTTTCGTACATCACAGGTGTCAAAAACACTTCTGCAAAGATACACCTGTGCGTCCTCAATCATAGCTCCTCGAAATGCCAATCCCAGTCACCTGACTCCTACATCCACCTGCTCACCTGTTTCATCCTCCACAACTACCCTCCACAGTATGTACACCAGACCAACTCCACATACTCATGACCAGTGGTGTAACATAACAAAGTAATAATACTGTTACAGTATTTAAGTATTTTTGGGAATATCTGTACTTTACTTTTTATATTTCTGTCAACTTTCACTTTTACTCCACTACATTTCCTTAATCTAAAATCCAAAATCTCAAAATTATGACCTGATTGCTTTTCAATTGACAGCATTTACTTGCACTTTTACTTCCAATACTTAATAACATTTGATATCAGAAAATGACTTTTGATAAGAGTTGATTTGTAAAGGACAGCGGGTATCGTACCCTGTACAGATTGTAAAGCCCCCTGAGGCAAAATTGTGATTTGTGATTTTGGGCTATGTAAATAAAATTGACTTGACTCGACTACTTAAGTACAGTAAATATGAGATAATATTTTAATAGGTGACTTCTACTGAAGTCATTTTCTAGTTAGATGTACTTTTACTCAAGTGTGGCTTTCAGGTACCTCATCCACCACAGCTTCTGACCTGCTCACCCTCTTGGATTTATTTGACTGTTTGGACTGCCATCCTGTTGCCGACTTATAAGCCTGATCCTGATCCCTTTTTCAGCCACCTTTGGTAATGAAAGGATTTTCTCTGTCAAATTTCATATAAAAGAACTGAAAATAGCTCGGGAGGTGGAAAATGTAGCTTTACAGAATGAACACCTTAAAATGTAGTTTTCTTGTTCATCAGAAATAAATGATTGTGAAATAATATTATGTGAGGTTAGTAATGTTCTTGTCACATTACAGCATTTATGGTCAGTGGTTTGGCGACCCATTTTTAGTCCAAAAATTTCAGAGACATAGTGCAAAAAATCCCATTAAATCCTGATAATGGAACTCTATCATAATATGCAGTGAGCAATGAGCAGGTGGGTTAATCAAGAAAAGTCATGAATAAGGATTTCTCAGTGACTGATTGGTGCTGCAGCTATTTACTTTTTAAATTAAACCATCCATTAGTCCATATATCTATCTGGCTCAAAATTAGAGTGAATGGAAAGGGTTTTAATAATCAAACTGGCAGCCAGACAGATCAATACTGTCAACAGGCAGCTGTGAATTTATCACAGAGGTGTGCAAGGGTCTCCTAGTCATAACCAGGAGGCTGGTAGGCTGGTGGATACTTCACTCAGATTACTACAACTGTCCCCGCAGCTGCAGATTGGGTGTGCTTGATTTTATCACTCCACACGCCAGTCTTTCCCCACATCATTACCTAATGGCTTCTTAAGTGGCAGCTGCTTTGATCTGGAAAACACACTGTGCAGAGGAGCTCTGTTGAAGCTGCGGTGAATCACTAAGACTGTGGATTATGAATGGCCTCTAGCAGGCCAAACAACGCTAATCTTACTCACGCAGGATCAAATCAAACTTTGGCTTGCGATGAATAAAATGGGGGAATGATTCATCAGTTCTCTGTGTGCTTGCAGTCTCGGCCCCTGCTTCTCTTTATCAATGATTCAGCATGCAGGGGGCGTTCAAGTGTGCCAAATTAAACCTAAAAAGAGCTGTACATATGTGAGATGTCACTTTCTTGCTTTCAATGTACCTCTGCATGAATAATTCTCAATAAAATCTATTTTAATTAGTCCTCTTCTCCTGTGAATCCCTTCAGTTAGATTTTGATGTCTCATTTAATTTTCTCATTAATTTTAAATGGCATCGTAATATAATAATAAACAAACGATTGCCTCACACAGGCTAAAACACCATCCATTTGTCTCATGAATGCATGCATGAGGTTGTGTGCGCAGTAAGCAGTTCCCAGCATTTCCACTAGGGGTCACAGACATGACGCTGAAGTTACAGTTTGCCGCTATGTTGGATATTGATGAAAACTCAGTTTGCTTACCCAGCATCCTTCTCCCCATTTGTCACAACTACTACCCTCCTGGAGGAACATAAGTCACACAGCTGCAACATTTGAGCTCCCTCTGGTTGTGGTGGGGAGAATGGATGTGATGAATATCTCACACACACACACACACTTCAGGCGACTCTGTCTTGTTCCCCTGCACATTAGTCTCCAACAACGGCTAATGTGTGAATCTCGATGCTAGCCACATACTCCACAACCCACCTAATCTCTAAAAAAGGCTATTTAGATTTAACTAAGGCCCCCTGCTAAGTCCATTTAGCTTGAAAGCATCAGTGGCTGAAAGAAATCCTGTTGCACTACAAAGGTATTATTTGCTCCAATAAACTAACAGCATTTTACTCCCAGAGCATAGCACAATGATCTTTGATATTCAAATCTGAAGCTCTGAATAAACGGATGGGAGGGAATTCAAGTCTATGATAGGGCATATATTCATCCTCCTCAGCGTGTCAGGACTTTAATGTCAAAAGAGGCACATGACAGATTAGCTAGTTACAGCATGTAAACACACCGTCTTTCCACATACACCCACACAGCTATGAAAGTACAGTAAGAATTAAAGTTTGGACTGAAAATGGTGAAATCAGCCTGGATGCAGCTCATAGGCATGACAGAAGAAGAATGGGGGACTGTTTTCACATTTCAGAGCTAATTTTTCAACCTAAATCCTGACATAAGGGTATTAAAGAAACAGTGTGTAGTATTTAGGGGCGGGAGGGATTTATTATCAGAAATGGAATATAACATTATGTATAATCACCTGACACTAAGAATGGTTTTGTTTGCTCAGAATGAGCCCTTGATATCGACATACAGCATGGAGCGGGTCCTCATTACAGAGTCCACCATGTTGCTCCATTATGTTTCTACAGTAGCCCAGAATGGACAAACCAAACTCTGGCTCTAGAGAGAGCCTTTCCTGTTACTTACGTCTTCCTTACTTTACCCACTGTAACCGTAGTTCTCCAACTCAATTGTGAAACTGCCGTAACATGAGCTGCACAGTGCAAAACTGTGGTACCACCAGCCACCATATAGCTCCTGTTGCTCCTAAAGTAGTGTTATTATGGTAAGGATGACCTGGGCGAGGAGAACGGTGTTACCACTAGGGCTGAAAGATCAAATTGTGATTATTTTGACTGATATTGTAATCGTGATATGAAGATACAACAGGGCATGATCAATTTTACACAATCAGTCTCATTTTCATTGAAAAACAAATTGATTATAGTGTGATCTGTACCAAACAAAGATGTTTTCTTAGGACCAGGGAGTGGTTGTCTGGTCTGCACCAGGGTTCAATTCATGCGTTCACACCAACTCAAACGAACTGCACCAAGGGGGTAAACGCTCCAAGGGTCGGTTCAACTGGACTAAATAAGGCTGGTGTGAACGTGCCCTTAAATCTCAGAATATGATGTGTTGGCCAGAACATCTCTGGAGCACAACAATATTTCATTTAAAATGATATTGTGACATACATATCGCCTTGAACAAATACTGGCCATATTGCAATTTCAGTAATATTTTTATTAATTGTCCAACACTAGTTACCCCAGTTTTGCACTCAGTAGCTGTGGTTACTGCAGTCTTGAAAAGGGAGGAATGAGCGGAGGGCTCTGTTGGTTGCAATCTGCCACCACACCACTAGATGCCGCCAATTCTACATACTGTACCTTTAATTATAATAACTTTACAACAGAATCAATAACATTTTAAGATTTTATTTATTTATTTATTTTTATTTTTTTCCCCAGGCAAAATAAATGGTTCTGAAAAAAGTAATTTTATTGGATTCCTTATTTATAACATGATATGTTGCAACCTGGCACATTCAAGACCCAAATCACCTCCTTCTTGTTAGCTGATAGCCTGTTCCTATTTTAAAAGGAGGAGTTAAAAGGTGTCACTTTTGTAGCCAAACATCATTACATGAGGGTGTTTTATTTGTGTGTGGGTGTGCATACAGGTCGGCAGGTCACATTGCTTCCTGTGCTAAATGGTTTAATATCACAGAGCAGAGTGGAATAGGTCAACACAAAGTGCTGCTTTTCCTAGCAGAGGCCGTACAGCAAACCGGCTGCACAGAAAAATGTATCTCTTCAGCAAATAAGCGTTTCTGCAAATATAATCAAGTTAAAATGATTATCAAACATAAATTCATTTTCATTTTGACAGGGGCTGATAGACGATGCTTCCAGGACAATAAATAATGAATTTCTTAATCACATGTTCAGATATTTTGAAGTAACTTGGATCTAGCTTTATGTTCCTCAGGCAGCTTTCTGTTTTATTTTTCATAATCACAGTGAAACTTCTTAGAGTGCACTCACTTACTTAAAAATGAATGTAAAATGAAACATACAAATCAATCCAGCACAGAGCCTGAAACATTATTTCAAGATATTGCTTGAAGCAAGTGATTTATCTGCACATCTAAGGCCTCATTAATTATTAAACAGATAATAAATGTCTTACGTAAATGCCTGCAAACCACATGCATTTGGGCTCCAACTCAGAGCTGCACAATGTGTGTGAGTTTTTTGGTGTGCAAGTCCATTTGAATGTGAATGTGCAATAGCAAATGAGAGAGAAGGCGGCCATCAGGTGGTACTGAATGGGAGGGGTAGAGGCCATATTTCAGAAAGAGGTCCCTCAGGAGACGTAGCTGGTGTCATAAAGCAGGGCAAGAGCTTAAAGATATATGGGAGTAACATTTAGGGCTATAACACAATGAATGAATAGGGAACAGGAAACGAGGGCATGCAGATGATCCTCTGCGTTGAGCCAAAATATAGGCCATGTGAGGGTGTTGAGCTCTAAACTAACGTCACTTTACAAGAGAATCACAAAATGGCAACACAGATCTGTTGGTCCATCACTTTCACTTTGGTCCCAACTAAAATATCTCAACATCTACAGGATGGACACATCCATCCTTACATGGACACACAACCATCCACACCTACGGGGAATTTAGAGTCATCAATTAAACTAAACAGCATGTCTTTGGGAGGACTTTGGGACTGGGGAGGAAGCCGGAGTACCCGGAGACTGGGAGAACATGCAAACTCCACACAGAAGCTCTTCCCAAGCTGGAATCGAACCTGCGACCCTCTTGCTGTGAGGCAACAACGCTAACCACTGCACCACCGTGCAGCCCCAAGCTAATGTTAGCTTGGTGTTAGGTGTTAGCAAGCTACCGTAGTTAGCTAAATCCACTCACATATGATCAGTGGTACAATTGTTCTGCGCTGGCTGTGTCATTGTTTTTCCTGGAGAGAGTGATGCCATCCGAGTAGGCAGAAGTGCAATCCTTGGTGTGGCGGACGACTCCTAAACTGTCACTGAGCACTGAACTCAACGTTATTATTGCAACTTTGACCTTGGTTGCTGCTGACCTTTCAAACTGAAATCGCTGAGAACAGCTGCAACTGTTGTTGCCTAGTGACACAAACAGTGAATGGTGTTCCTTGGGCTCGTTTTGGTGACATATTTTACCTACTGCCTCTGCAAGGCTCTGTGCCCTGGCTCACTGTGAGTGAAGAGCTAATGTCGTGAAAATGTCATGTGAAGGCAGATTAAGGCACTTGCAAACATAATACTGCATTGCTTTCTGATTCATCCACATTGACAAGTGTCATACTGTCAAAATACACTGCTCAAAAAAAGATAGGGAACACTAAAATAACACATCCTAGATCTCAATGAATGAAATATTCCAGTTGAAAATCTTTAATCACGACATAGTGGAATACGTTGAGAACAAAATACCATAAAAATTATCAATGTAAATCAAAATTATTATCCCATGGAGGTCTGGATTTGGAATCATACTCAAAATAAAAGTGGAAACTCACATTACAGTCTGATCTAACTTGAGTGGAAATTCCTCAAGACAAGTCAAAATGAGGTTCAGTAGTGTGTATGGCCTCCACGTGTCTGTATGACCTACAATGCCTGGGCATGCTCCTGATGAGGCGATGGCTGTTCTCTGGAGGGATCTGCTCCCAGACCTGGATTAAAGCATCAGACAACTCCTGGACACTCTGTGGTACAACGTGACGTTGGTGGATGGAATGAGACATGATGTCCCAGATATACTTCATTGGATTCAGGTCTGGGGAATGGGCAGACCAGTCCATAGCATCAATGCCTTCATCGTGCAGAAACTGCTGACACACTTTAGCAATGAGACCTAGCATTGTCATGCATCAGAAGGAACCCAGAGCCCACTGCAACCGCATATGGTGTCACAATGGGTCTGAGGATCCCATCCTGGTACCTAATGGCAGTCAAGGTACCTCTGGCTAGCACATGGAGGGCTGTGTGGCCCTCCAAAGAAATGCCTCCCCACAATATTACTGACCCACTGCCAAACCGGTCATGCTGCAGGATGTTGCAGGCAGCAGAACGTCCTCCATGGCGTTTCCAAACGTTGTCACGTCTGTCACAAGCGCTCAGTGTAAACCTGCTTTCATCCATGAAGAGCACAGGGCGCCAATGGCGAATCTGCCAATCTTGGTGTTCTCTGGCAAATGCCAATCGCCCTGCACGGTGTTGGGCTTTAAGCACAAGCCCCACTTGTGGATACCACCCTCATGGAGTCTGTTTCTTACAGTTTGGGTAGAAACATACATATTAGTGGCCTGCTGGAGGTCATTTTGCAGGGCTCTGGCAGTGCTCCTCTTGTTCCTCCTTGTACAAAGGAGGAGGTAGCGGTCCTGCTGCTAGGTTGTTGCCCTCCTACGGCCCACGTCTCCTGGTGTACTGGCCTGTCCCCTGGTATCTCGTCTGTGCTCTGGACACTGTGCTGACAGACACAGCAAACCTTCTTGCCACAGCTCGCATTGATGTGCCATCCTGGATGAGCTGCGCTCCCTGAGCAACTTCTGTGGGTTATAGACACCGCCTCATGCTACCTCTAGGTGTGAGAGCACTGACAAAATGCAAAAGTGACCAAAATATCAGCCATAAAGGATGACAACAGAGAAATGGTCTGTGGTCACCACCTGCAGACCCACTCCTTTATTGGGGCTGTCTTGCTAATGCCTCATTTCCACCTGTTGTCTGTTCCATTTGCACAACAGCAGGTGAAACTGATTCACAATCAGTGTTGCTTCCAAACTGGGCAGGTTGATTTTACAGAGGTGTGATTGACTTGGAGTTACATTGTGTTGTTTAAGGGTTCCTTTTATTTTTTGAGCAGTGTACTTTAGCCTAACTTACAGAAATATAGTTAGCCTGAAACTGACAATTGTAGAAAATGCCTACTGCACACATAGGTTTGGGTATTGTCAGGAGCCCACAGTTTCTCCATTCTTCCTGCTGATGCCTCACTTTTGTCTTAAAGGCTCAGATTTTTTTAGTTCAACAGATTATAAAAACTAAGTTCTGGGTTCTTTGCTTACCTATTGGTAGTGCATCCCATGCTTTTAAGCATTTTCCTGTTGTTTGCTAGCTGACAAAATTGAGGCACTTTCACAGAATACAAAGACAATGGAGAGCGATGAATGGTTTTCCCATTCCGATGTGGGTAGGGCTTAATTGCACTCTGTCTCTATGTCCCATGGATGTATTAAGAAAACTAGATATAGAATTGAGGTGGGTTCCCATTCATTCCTATGACAGTTGCTCAGTGGCGCATGAAGCTAAATTGGTTTGACTGCTGAGTGATAACGTACTTGGATCTTCCAGTGATCTTTCCACATCCACATAGAGCCTGCTTTAACCCCGCCTCCTAGCCCTCTGTCCAGCCTCAGTCTGGGTCTCATTCACCGGAACAATGGAAGGAAAATAACCCAGGATTTGGCTATTTGTGCACTGAACATCTTTGGGACCTAATGATTTACATAAAGGTAATTCAATTGTACTCAAGTTGATTTACCTAAAAAAAAAAAAGTCATCCGCTGAGTTACAGACATCTCTTTCCCAATGCAAGTCTATGGGGAAAAGTCTTGGGCCCAATGGCACCACGTGACAGAAACAGAAGTGGTAGTACTGCTGTTTGGCCACCACAAAAATTTGCTTAAAAGCCTGGCACTCTTGTTTCTTTTCTTCTCTTTGTAGTCTCTTAATCTTTCATGTAGCACCATCATCTGCTCAAAATTTGAATTTGTCCAATACTTGGTTTAATGTCCAAACACATGCGAAAGTAATCACATTCCCTGCAACCTCAGCTGCATTTTTTGTTCAGTGCTAATTAGCAAATATCAGCATTTCCTGCTAACACACTAAATTATGAAGGGGATCATGGTAAACAGTATACCAGCTAAACATCAGCATGTTAGCATTGTCAGTGTTGGCATGCTGATGTTAGCATTTAGCTCAAAGCACCACTTGCATTTTTGCCTTTATTGAGTGACAACAAAGATTGATAGGTACATGGTGACGGAGACAGGGAGTGATGAAAGGCCCCTGGACAGATGTTTGGTCACTAAAGCCATTTTAAACACTAATTTAATCACTCTTGGCATCGCTGCTTTAGCAATCAAAACCAAAAAGAACAATGACTGCAGTAATTGGAGCAATAAAATATAATTGTTACTAATCGGAGGCTTTATAGAAATTGTGAGGTGACTCAATCACTCAAAAGTTTCACACCACTGTTTTTACCACCACAGTTTGCTGCACTCCTAAACTCTTTCCATCGCTTCACTGTCTTCATTTTACACCCCAGAGCAACATTTAGTCAACACACACCATCATCTACTGACACATCACACAACTTGTTAGCTCATGATCTCTCTCCATCTCTGTGATGGTCATCAACAGTGTCAGTTTGCAGTTTTGCCATCAAAACACATGAAGACAGAGAGAGAGAGAGAGAGAGAGAGAGAGAGAGAGAGAGAGAGAGAGAGAGAGAGAGAGCACAAAGAAAGAAACAAGGGTGGGTGGAGGGTGAGTGTGAGATTGACTTCAGCAGTATATCATTTTATCACCTAATGAGAAGCTCTCCACCCTAAACCCAGCACAAACAAATGCATCCTTGTCACAAAAAAAATATGGCAGCTTCAGTTCAATGAAAATGTTATTACAGAGTGTGCGAGTGAACAAACGTCCCCCCTCGACACACATTCTCTCTAAATAATGCCGCGTTCTCCATTCTGCAAATTGTTTGACAGACACGTGGTTTTGTGGCACAGAAAATGACTTTTCAGCGTGTCATCATTAATAATTCACGTATGACAAACAGCTCTGACATTTACACTGAGCTGGGTGTCTGTCTGACACTGACAGGGAGACAATAATGAAGGAGAAGGAGACAGATACAAGGAGAGACAGATTCTTTCTCAGTTGCGTACTGATGAAATTAGAAAGGGTTAGGTGGCAGGCCTAATAAAGTGTCAAACCTTCCGCAGTAAAACATTGATGGAGGGAGCAAAGTTGCCTGAGATGACCTTTTTAGACTTCACCTCAAACTGATCTTAAAGCTAAGAGTGCACTCAATCCCCTACAGCAAATCTTGTGAAATTAGTATGAATTCACAGGTTTTCATGACATTTCCATTGCCTTGCTGTGTCCAGTTATGTCTCTGTTTGAAACAGTTTTTTTCAGAGGATGTGTGACCGAGCCGACAGCTGACTTAACGACAGACTTTGTAAATCCCTGAGTCTTTCGTCCTGAATATCCGTCTGACTCACAGCTCTACAGGTCTGACAATAAACCAAAGCGTGAGGCCCTCCGAGGGCAGCAGAGTGCAGACACGCTTTCAGAGCTAATGCTTTGTGGGCAGACAAACACTGAGAAAAGCAGATAGATTGAAACCAGAGGTGGTGTCACTGTTTCCCTGATAAAATTATTGCTTCTTCCCTTGAGAGCAGGGTCACAAAACACAGGGTTTTATCAACAATAGACAGATATGAAAGCAACAAATTGCATGGATTAAATTCTGCAGAACTTCTTCTTCAAACATTATTTTAAAACATCTGACAGAAGAAGAGGGCAAAAAATTATATATTTTCTATAACAATCAAGTCTGTATTGGCTATTATATTCTGAATATTATCAACGTGGTTTGAATACACATTTTTATTTGTTTTAATATTTGATAACTGAGCCCATATATATCTGTTTATGGCTTAGTTTATGTATATAGTTAGATAGGAAATTTATAATTAATATTTTGAAACCTTGACTCACTTACTGATTATGGATAATTATGATGGCATCACAGGTGACTCATTACTTAGTTAGCATGGGAAGATGCCAGCACAGCTTTTCAACCCTCCCTTGTGCTTGTGTGTGTGTGTGTGTGTGTTGGAATCTCTGCTGGACATCTACAAGTGGAAATTCTGGGCAATTGGAAGCCAATAGCTTAGCATGTTAGCATGTTAGGATTTGATAATTTGCACTAAACACAAGGTACAACTGAGGCTGATTAGTTCTGCAAGCATTTGCTCCTAAACCAAAGTCTTGATTTGGACAAATTAAAATACCTGATAATGCAGGACTCTACCGCTAGAAGAAAAATGAAGAGATCACCATAAGTGATTGCAATTCATCCCATGAAATGTAAACCTCATGGTGGCGCTAACAAAAGGTCAGGGGTCACTAAAGTCAGTAAGCTTAATCCTTTGAGGACCATAAATGTCTGTGTAATATTTCATGTTAATCTATCAATACCAATAGTTGAGGTATTTCAGACTGGACTAAAGTGGTCAACCAACATTACTATTACTGGGGTCATGCAGCTTGCAAGTCATTTGGTTTATGGCCCTGCTACACTCTGAATGCTTCATGCAGACTTTAACTGAAACAAGAACCCTGAACCCTGTTCTTTGTACCGGTGGAAAAATAATGAGGCTTGAGCTCGGTGTCCAAAGAATGAAAACACTGACGCTGCTGTAAACAGGCAATTTTCCAACTGCAGCTGTGAGCAATGAAGTCGACAAATGAAGACGCTTTATGGATGGCCGGCGGCATGGCCAGCATGCTCCAATCAGGTTGTGATCAGAAGAAATGAGAATCACACACTGTGTCCGAGTCTGTAAACACATCCCTGCCGAGAATAGAGCCAGCATGGACAGGACGCACAGCCGGCACAGATAACCACTGATAACACAATGCATAAACAAACACACACACACACACACACACACACACACACACACGCACACGCACACGCACACGCACACGCACACACGCACACACACACACACACACACACACACAGTGGCTTCAGCAATGATGATGTGCTGCTGTCTTCATCTTTCATCTGTAACCACTGAGGCCTGCAGCTTTTGCAGAATCCATCACCTGTGAAGTATCACATGAATTGTTGATTTGACATCTCTCAATATGTCTTCACTGTGCAGATCTTTATATATGTGCTTGTGTGTGCTGCTGGTCAGCACTCAGCATGGCAGCCAAGGAACGCATAGACAGTATGTCAGGCTATGAAAAAAATCTGAAATTTCTGTGATGGGTGTTAGCGCAAAGTAATCAGTTTGAGGACAAATGTGAACGTATGAATGATTCAACTCAAAACAGTGGTGTCAGTTTTTCTCGAAAAAAAAAAAAAAACCTGCTCTGACAAAGCAGACAAATCTGAGCAGATATGACAAACTAGTTTGTGGTCTCACTGGTAGGACTCAGTAGTTTTTGCCCTGCAAGTCAATTTTATTTATATAGCCCAATACCACAAATAACATTTTTCCTCAAAAGGCTTTAAAGGTATAGTCTGGGTGTTTTGAAGTGAGGTTGTATGAGCTACTTATCCATAACCAGTGTATTACCTACAGTAGATGATGGTCGGCACGCCCCCAGTTTGGAGAAGCAGACAGGAGTTACTGCAGGGAGGCAAAGCAATGTACTGCTGTGGACTGGGGCAGCAGAAAAATGTATTTTAGCCACCTAAAAGAAAGGCTCACTTAAAAAAAAATAATTTGCTGTATTTAGAATATTTTACTGCTTTAGCTTGCCATAAGACAGCTATAGTCTTTGTTTCTGATGGGAAATTGAAGCCATTGTACTGAATATGCTCCCACCATTGCAACCAGACTCCATTGAAAAATACTGTAATTTTACTTTGCAGAACACAGTGGTTGCTGGTCTATTGCTGCCTCGATTGATTAGTTTGCTTGTGTTATTGTGTGAATTTGGTTAGTTCAGATTCACCAATAATGCAAACAAACTAACTGATTGAGGCAGCGGTAGACCAGCAACCCCTGTGCTCTGCAAAGTAAAATCAACGTTTTTATCAATGGAGTCTAGATGCTTTGGCTAGAGCATAGCTAATGGCATCACACATAGACTGTACAGCTGTCTCAAGGCAAGCTAAAGCCGCGTCCACAGCAGTACATTGCTTTGCCTCCCTGCAGTAACTCCTGTCTGCTTCTCCGAACTAGGGGCGTGCCGATCGTCATCTACTGCAGGTAATACACTGACTATGAATAAGTAGCTCATAGAACCCCACTTCAAAACACCCAAACTATCCCTTTAAATTGATGCAATGGAACAATCAAATGCAATTATAATGGTTTCTTTAGAGAACGTTATAATGATGGTCCCCTAGCTGGTTCCACTTCACAAAGTTAAGTTAAACACACTTCTAATAAAAAAAACTGTTTTTTCCCGTTTGGTTTCAATTTCTACATCGTCAAAGTACACTGGAATATAAAATCTACATAATGCTTTTAGTAAAACAGTAAAAGAAGGATTTGAACAGATGATTACAGATGTTTTCTCTTCATGTTTACCTCTGTGTTTGTGAGGAGAAAAAGAAAGTGCCTTTTATTCTTTTTTTGAAATCTCTTTTAATCACACCATGAAGATGCTATAGCAATTACTGTCCAACTGAATCGTCCAGAGACTGTGGAGAGCCGCTATTGTATCATCATTGCACACAGCCACTTCAGTCTCATTCATCCTGCATCCGTCTACTGTAAATGTGTGCCGGCAGTGGTGAGAGGGAGTGTGTAAGAGTCCTCAGACAGAGGAGTTATTCAGTGTAAAAGATGACAAACGCATAAATGCACGTGTGACGTTGGATCCAGAAGAATGGAAATCAAAGAAAATCAATTCAAGACTGCACATTAGGTCTACTCCCAGTAATGTACATGCCACAAAATGACTACTAGTTGTTCCCAGTCAGAATACATTATAAAATAATCCTGAGGTACAGTCTCATTCACAGTACTGTCACTTGGAAACAGGCTTTGTGCTCAGGCTAGATAGTCTTGTTGCTCTTTCAGAAGTCTGCTCTGGCTCAATTTCCAAGTTCAGTGTAATGACTCATGGATTTAGCATATGCTGCCATCAGTTTAACAATTTTTTACTGCCTTGAAACTCTGGCATCTTGCATCATTTAAATTAGCCACTACTCCCACAGAGCCAGCAGCTCTTCTTTTACTGCTTTTCTCTTTACTTCTAGGAGATCATCCTGGAAATGGGGCTTCTGTCCTGTAAGCTGGAGACCTCACTGATAGTGAGGGTCTATCTTGGGGTCTAAATAATTATGCCACAACGCCAGGAACTGTAATCAGGTTGACCAGTTTTGTGTCGAAAAATCATTAAAATCTGTATTTTACATCCTAGTGCCGATACTAATGTTCCCAAAGATTCCTAATTCTGTTTGTTACGCTGATTTTTTGTGGACATTCTATAAAATAGTGTGCAAAACATTACAAACATTTTTGGCATCTCTATTCCCTCAGAAACACACACAGCACCAAGGTCAAAGAGAGACCAAACCCTTTGCAGTGCTCTCCTCTATTTGGGACCAACATCTACTCCTGATGTCGTTGAAATGCCAGATTGATTCAGTCTGATTACTGTCATTCTGGCCACAATAAGGCCGATGCTAAGTACTGTTATTTCATCAAGCACTTCCGATAGGATGTTTTTATCCTGACGGCCACGTGTCAAACGCTACAAATGTACACACACAGACTCACACACATGCAAATACATCTGCAAAGACAGACACAAACATATTGCAGCCCCTCTGTATGTGACATGCATATCTTTCCGAACATCCTCACTGGAAGCACAAACAAACAAGATGTTCATTAACGTCCACAAAGAGCTCAGAAGGAAACAACACTCTGATGGTTTTGTTATTCTTCAAACCAAACAGAGGGGGGCTAAAACTGTGCAGTCTGACTGAGTCAATGATCTTAAACCACCACTTTACACGTTACTTACATCTGGTCGGAGATGAAGAACACTGAGATGGTGCAGGATATTTGTTCTTCTTGTGTGTTGTCTGATCTGTAAATCTAAATAAATATAATCTAAATCTATGTCAAGAAAGTTCATCCGCTGAGGAACACATATAGTAGACTGCATAAAAGAAGTAGACGTGGTCACCATGATGTCACCCATTGGTTTGTGGACTGCTATTTTGAAACCTTAAGTTTGGCTTTTTGGCCATCGCAATTTTTTTTTTTTTTTTTGCAACCAGAAGGGATGCGAGAGGGAGGAGCTAAGTAGGCTTGTCGCAGTAGTCAGCCAATGTTACACAGTGGTCAGGCACACACTGAATACATTACGTACCCATCGCCCCCACCATCATTTTGCTTTTTTTTTTTTTTTTTTTTTACAGAAATAAAACCCATTTAGTTAATTTTGGCCTATCAGCAGCATGTTATCAATAGATAGTTGGATGACGGATGCTACAAACATAAAGTGAATGCATGTGCTCCAAGATCCAAGTGAGCGCGCTACACATATTGACCGTCATCTTTTCAAGTAAAATGTCCGGTGTAATCAGCAACACCGGCGTTTTCAAGAGTTTATTAACTGGTGGGAATTTTTCTCACCGTCACATCCCTATAGCTACATACACCTGTTACACCCAACATTGAATAAGACATTTTTATGTGACTAAAAAGGTTATAATTAACTTTCAGAAACTGAAAACACACAGTGACAGGGTTAAAGTTATAAGACGAAAACACAGACAACTCCCAGACCTGTCAATCACAAGGTAGCCATGCCTTAAGGCATACCCTGCTTTATGGTCTATTTGACTCTAAATGGGACCATAGTTTACTAAATGAACTAATGACTGAGACCATAAACTCATTTTCTCATAGACTTCTATACCATCAGACTTCTTTTTACAACCAGAGGAGTCACCCCTGCTGGCTGTTAGAAAGAATACTAGTTTAAGGCACTTCTGCACTGGCTTGGCCTACCTAAATGGGGTATATGAATAATTCATGGAATGCTAACCAGAAGTTTTCTTGCGTACAACACAGTTTGGCCCCAGGATGAGCAAAAGGAAAGGTGACGAGGACAGAGGTCCTCTCGGGAGCGTGAAAACAACTTTTACATTGAATTCTAGGAAATTTGGCCTGATGATGACAGTAGAGAAAACATCAGCAAGATCTGAGAGTCATGTCCACAGCAACTTTCATAGCCAGGAATTTTCTAGATACTTTGTCTTGAATACAACAATAAAAAGTGACAGTGCCGCTATATGAAAGGTCATTGGGTCATTATAATTTTAGAGGTACTTCACTGGGGACTGCGAACATCCGTCCATAACTAAATGGCAATCTGAACACCAGTTGAGGTATCTTGTGACAGGCTAAAGTGAAGTGAGGGACTGAGTGATGGACTGAATAATATTACTATGAGCTCTGCTAATGGCTGGAAAAATCTCACACAAGCGTTCCTTTTCGTAACATAGTGCTCTTGCTTGGTTTGAAAACAGACTGATTTCCTTTGAAAAACAAAAGCAGGTGCACACTTTGGCTCAGGTGCAACATCTCATTTTCCGTCCTCCTGTCAGGCGGCTGTGGGTTTGTTGCTAAGTGGCCCTGAGAGGTGGATGTTCATGGTTGTAACGTATCCTGACTCACTCTGGTCATTGTCCTCTCAGCACAAGAGTAGATCTGTCATGTCTGCATTGTAATAATTATATCAGGCAGGGGAGAGAATAGTTATCTGGTCCATGACTGAGCATCTCTACAGGCCTGGTGATCAGTTATCAACCACATCAATACTACAGTCACATGGGCTTAAATATCAAATGCAAATGAAAGCAGGAAGGGTTCTCACAGCAAATTACTCCTCTTATTTCAAATTTCTGTTCCCTCCTCATCTCTTCCGCTGCATTCATTGTATGTCATCATCCATCTCCTCTCCACCTCCCATCTATCCTCTCACTTTCTCTGTGCCGTCACGCTCCCCAAGCCTCTGTCTCTTCAGCAACAGACATAACTCAGTATGGGATGTGGCATCCTGTACCTGTGGTGAGGGGGGGGGGGGGGCACAGAGGGTGCCAACGCCACAAGAGGTGAAGCCCCAGCTTCAGCAGGGAAACAGAGGGGGGCGTCACCGCTATAATCAGCGAGAAAATCCACCTCGCCACAGGACAGGAAACCAGTAAATACGCACACACAGACACACACACACACACACACACACTTTAACATTCACACACACACATGAATGTGCCATGAGCATGAGTGAGCATACATATATAATACACACAAAGTACAAGTATGCTGATAATGAGGCCTTGGTTATACTTTCTGCAATTACTCTCACATGGACATGAGCTGACACTAAGGATGCTAAATTTGAAAGTGTCTTAACTGATAAGCAACCATCGTTAACCGATTATTAACCTCTAACAAGACAAGATTGTGCATCACATGCAGTGGCGCACCAACTGCAGTGTATGAGCACAACAGACAACTGAGTCAGGAGCGTTACTGTAGCAGCCACAATGCTGCGTTCACTGTTTCCACTTCACCGCCTGGGAGCGTTAGCAGCCACGGTGCTGCGTGTAGTGTCGCAGACATGCAGCCTTTCCCAGTAAAAGTCTGCACATTTAGTTTGGTTTAGTTTAGCAGGCTGTCAGCTGTGTGTCTGCCCACATTAACAATAGCAACTGTCTGACAAACACTGTGCGTTGTGTTTGTGCTACGTTAGCAGCTGCTAGCTGCTAGTATTGCCGGTGGGACGAGAGTTGGTAACGTTACCTGTTAGAAGTTGGTGGGCAGCGCACTCCTACCATGCATATAATGTTTTAAGATAAGATAAGAGATGAGATATTCCTTTATTGGTCCCACAGTGGAGAAATTCAAATTTTTTTTAAGTAAAATATATCAAACATTGAATTACATCAGATTTTCCTACATTTAGCACATAGAAAAATGTGGCAGATAACATTTCTGAATGACAGACAAATAAAAATACTTGTGAAAGTTGATTTCAGGCCCACAGTGCTGTGTTAACATACACAAACCCATGCACTGAATATTTCTCACCATCCACAACAGTAAATCCTGTCAACACAAACCATATTTCTCTGAGTGTTTGAAATGAGTAATGATGAAATGTGTGAAAATGTTTTTGTATTTCTTGCATCTTCTTTTCTAACTGAACACCAAAGAAGGCTGGTGTGAACACTCACTTTCATTGTTCTCTTACTGAGACTTTTTCTATAGTCTCAATTGATTGTTTAGAAAATTGATGATAGATGTCCATATCGCCAACCCCTACCTGACCCCTGGCTGAATATTATCACTGGACTACACAAATAAAGTGTTACCCAAAGTGTGGCTGCAACAAGCCTGAATATTACATCTATTACTAGGTGCATCAGCGCAGGTTTTGATTCCAGCCAACAACTTGTTGGGTATTGAATTATTCAAAACTATGTTAAATATAATGAAATTGTACCAAACAATAACATAGTGATGTTTGTCTAATAAAAAAAGCAGATGTTATCATATTCACAAATGGTTAAGATATTATTGTATGCAGCTGTGTTTCTACATGACTATATTTAGGATAAAGTTCAGGAAAGGTAAGAGAAAGAGAGTCAGGCTTCTGTATGTACATCAGCATCATACTCACTCCCACTCCTTGCGTCGTGCCTGTGGTGTGCTGTGAATCTTATGAGCCTGGTGGGCTTTGACAATGTCCCTCTGCTCGATCAGACCACCCCGACGTCTCTTCATCACATTGGGGCTGACCGCTAAATCTCCATCCATTCCCAGCATTCCCCCTCCGACTTCAAATGTCGAGGCCACATCGAGAGAGAGGCCGAGACGGTTTGGATGTAGCGGGGGAGCGTGGCCAGACGTGTGTGGGAGGTAAAGGGTGTCATGGCTAGTTGAGAGATTTTGGGGCTCCAGGAGAGAGTGGGACTCGGACAACAGGCCCGACCCTCTGGCAAGTCCCGCACGATGCTTCTGCCAGTTCTCGCAGTCCGATGGGGACGCGTGAAGGATGTGCTGCCTCGGGGTGCTGCTACCACACATCGCCCCCATGCCCAGACCAACCCCCGGGCACTCCGGCCCTGATGGGGCTCTAGGTAGCCCCAAGGCATTGTGGTCCCCTGTCAGAGACTGAGAGCTGACCGAACAGGAGCCCAGTTCCAGCATGGTGGGAAGGCTGTCCGGGATCTCAGCATAGTGCTGCAGGAAGAAAAGGAAGTAGAAAGGAAATGGAATACAGGAAAAGAAAAAGTGAGACACATAATAATAGAATTAATGTACACACATAACTGACATTGAAGTTTGACAAAACATTCTGACAACAATTGAATCGAAGGCAACTGGACTTTTTTCTCTGAGCTTTTCCCCCCTTTCCAAGTGGCTTCTTCATTCGAACCTACAGTATGACTAGTCCCCCCTATCTGCCCGATCTCAACTCAATCTCTGGGAACGTGTACAAATAGCACATCATTACGAAGATATTCCGCCTGTCATGAAGACGCATTTTAGGCTTTTCTCTCATTTGTGTGCCAAGAACACACCACGGTATCATCCCCAGCAATTTAGGCAACAAAACCACTTATCCTTATGTTTCCAAAAACATCATTGTTGGGCTTACAATAAGTATGTACAGTAAACTAAGTAATGTATGGACACAATGTAAGACAAGTACAGAAAACATCGCAAATGTCACTAAAAACACACCATAAACATAACAAAAAGAAACACCTGTCTTGAACACGTCTCCTGGTTGAAAGTCCTGTGTTTGTTGGACCCATCCACCTCCCCTCCTTTTATATTACTAGCTCTGAGCGTTGCATATTTTCTCTTATGCGTTTACACTGCAGTCAGCACAGACTACACGGCGTACAAATGACACGGCAAAAGCAAGAATGGCTTTCTTATTGTACGCTAAATGCCTTGCAAACTATCATACACATGAATGACAACACAGATCTTTTATTAGACAGGAGACTGTCAAGCTTAAGTCAAAAACCATCTCAAAAATGAATGCAATAATAATCAATAGCTTTCTAGTTTCTAGACCACCTTCATATTCATCTGGGCCTCCCCACATTACAGCTTAATCTAATGTTATTTGTAAGGCTACATCTCTCTTTTGGAAAATGGTGTGCTCGTTTTTTGGTGTGCTCCTTTCCATTTTGAAAAATGTTTTGAATTATGTAGTGCCATGCATCCCTACTGTAATGCTCCTAAATGATTTGTCCTTGCTAAATCTATCACGGCATCATAAAGCTATCACACTAGCTGGCCCAACAGCCACAAAAAAGATGCTGGCACTGCAGTGGAGTCCTCCACATACTCTCACAAAATCCCAGTGGATATATATCTTATATTATCTTGATGTTGTAAGTATGGAGGTTTCAATAGCTGGGATGCCTGCTACTAAAGAGAAAACTTATCCTGGACAAGAGCCTTAAGCAAAACCCAAAAAGGGGTATTATAATTATTAGTATTATTCTTAGTTAATTTGATCATATTTATATATTTTGTTATTATTATTTAGAATTTATGTCTTGTTTTGAACTGGTTTTTTTTTTTACTAAAAATGGATAAAATTTGATCACAAAAAGTAATCTTCGTGCAATCATGCGAAATGGCCCATTGTAATTCTGTCTTATATTTTCCCACTGTTAAAACCTCTTGTTCTGTTTAAATTTGAAACATAAACAACTGCACACCTTTTAGTTTGACTTTGAACATGCAGTGCAAATACAAATGAGGTATCAAACATAGGTGATTTCTAACAACTTCTGGTATAAACCCTGCTTACATGCTGTAAATCAGTATGCAGATACAAACACATATAGATAGAGATTAGCTTTGCATTGCACCCTTAGCGCAGACATGATATAAGAACATCATTCCCATTTACAGGTGCAGACACTCAGCCGGTTGTTGGAGTAAAGCTTCATCAGTCAAAAGCCTGAAGAGATCCAGCGTGTGCGGAAATATGATTTGTTCAGCCAGGCAATTTGCCAATGGCCCAACTGCTCTCACTGTCTTCAGTCAGTTTAAAATATTACCAGGACTCTGAGTACCAGAACCAATTAGAGAAGCTGTAATGCAACCCTCAAAACAAACAATCATACAATGCTGCTAGTGCTGTGCTCAATGGTGCAATTACAAAGCGGGAAGAAAGAGAGGGAAAGTCATTTTATCAACCATCTTCTCCTTTATCTGTTACAGTAGGAGCATTGAGGCTTAGTCTGGTACTAAGCAAGACATGCATACAATGCATCTTACTGCCTGACAAAAGCCTCAGTGCTGCTGCTGCTCCTGCTCTAGCTTTACGAAGCCGGAGACCTCACCATTTTAGCTAGCCCAATGATAGATTTGTGGTTTAACGGTCCCTCAGAGAGAAATGGTTCTAAATAACTTGTGCAGTGAAGCTATTGGGCTTCTACACAACATCCTCTTTTTACAAAAAGAGGATGTTGTGTAGCTGTACAGAGCAGATAAAGGATGAAAGCTATTCAACTGTCTTGAGCATCTACTTAAAATCCATCAGACTGCTTAAGAGCAATGACAGTGCTTAATTAGACTGCAGTCAATAAGTGGACACACTGCCATGAATGAGCCACTAATGATCAGAGGCCCTCGAGTTGATGGTGGTACCATTTGTACAAGAAAGCTGCACCCCCTTGATTTCAGGAGGTCTCTCCGCTAACACCTCCACGTACCAACATTGTTGCACAAACTGAAATAACACCCTGCTTGATTTGCTAATATCTTGTGTGTACCAAAAAGGAGAAAACCCCAGGAAAAGACTAGAGGCTTTTGGGTGAGAAGCAGCAGAACAGAGGCTTGATATGAGAGATTTTCTTCTTCACACTTTTGTTTACCAGAACACAAATAAGCCAGTTTGATTTATTATTCATGAAGCAGAAAGTGACATAAATTTTAAGGGGGGAAAGTAGTATAATAAATTTAAAATATGTGGCAAAAAAAACCCTGCAAATTAATCATCAAACATTAATCTTTTCCTGAGGCGAGGGATACTGGCTCAGCTCATTAGAGCTAATAGAAATGGGCCAACTGGTGACCATACTGGTTTAAATGTTCAGCTGAACTGTGATTTACCAAATCCCATATTAACATTACAGGAAATGTTATAGCATCTTTTAACTTATTGTTTTGGCTTCACAGCTCACAACTATACAGTTTATAACCACTCTTATCAATGTGTAATCCCACTGTAAGCTAGCAGCAATGTTAGCGTTTAGCAGCTAACGGCTGGCTTTGCTAACGGTCAGCTAGCTGGTGAACATAGTGGAGCATTTAGCAGCTAAAGGGACAAATATTTCCCTCAGGAATGACAGCTGAGACAAAAAAAGTGAGCTAAACGAAGACTGAATATTCAACTTATGTTTGTCAGGTAACCAGAAGCACGACATTGCTCTGTGTCTGGTGTATGGGTAAATAACCAACTGTTAGCTAACTCTACTGTAGCACATTCACCACTTTATGGCAATAAAAATGTTGATGTTGTGTTTACTGCTGGTTGTGCTGCCCCCTGGTGGCCGAAACAATAATTAATGCAAATGAGCAAAACTCAAAAGGAAATAAACAACGGTTTACTTTCTTCAGCCACACAATAAATAAATAAATAAATAAATAAATAAATACAAATATTTGTTTGATTTTCCAATGTATGATTGTGCGTTATAGATATTCTGAAAGTTTTGGGGAAACCGCCAACATCTCTTGTGAGCTAATTAAGTTCCAAAATGTCACTTTCTGAGCTAATTTCATTTATTAAGAGGCGTAACAATCAGAGAGAAAAAAAGGGTACAGTAAGACAGAGGTGGGTACAACTACAACAAACAGCAGGTTCAATGTCTAGATAAAGCAGAGCTGTTTTTACGCCACAGTGCTGCATCTTTTTGATAACTATATTAAAATACATACATTATTTTTAAACTGAATATTTGGAAAGTAAACAAGTGCAACTGTAGCTGCATGTGTTACATGATAAGAGGACTAAAAACAAAATACTGCACTTAATAATGAATTAATGCAAGAGAGCAAGATTCAAAAGAAAAAAAGGTTTACTCACTTTAGACATAAAAAAACAAATAAATATATTATTTTTTTAAATATGTGTTTAATTTGTAAATGTGTATTTGTATATTATAATTACTGTGACAAATTCAGAAAACAAATTTGCTTAGCAGGGAAATATACTTCAATGCTTTTCCATCTAATTTCTGAGCTAATTTCATTGATAATAGGCATAATAATTATAGAGACAGTGAGATACTGGATACAACTACAACACAAATCAGGTGTATTACCTAGATTGACCAAAATTGTTTTTAAGCCACAGTGCTGCATCTTTCTGATAACCTGATCAAAATAAAAACATTAATTTTGAATTTCCCTCCGAGGATTAATAAAGGTTCATCTTAGCTTATCTTATATTATGTTATTTTTACACTGAGTATTTGGAAAATAAACAAATTAATTGGAATAGTGCAACTCCAGCTGCATGTAATCTCTACATGAAAAAAGGACTAAAATCTGAATACTGCACTTAGGATCTACACTCAATGAATGACCTAACCAAAACAATAATGAATTAATGCAAATGAGCAAAATTCAAAAGAAAAAAACAATGGTTTACTCACTTCAGACAGAAAAAAACATAAATTTTGAAATATCTTTGTTAAATTTACAAATGTATTTGTGTACATTAGAATTAGAATAAAATATTTGGAAAAACTACCAACACCTACAGTGCTGCAGTTAAGCTCCAAATTTCACTTTCAATATCACACTTCAGTGCTTATCCATCTATTTTCTGAGCTAATTTCATTTCTAATAGGTGTAATAATTATAGAGAAACAATTAAACAGCCAGGTAGTGGTTCAACTATAACATGCAACAGGTTCATTGCAGTTGAGCTGCATCTTTCTGGTAAATCTGATTACATGTGACTGTAGATGCATGTAATCTCTAATGGTCTACTCACAAAAACAAATAAATAAAATTTTAAAAAGACACATTTGGAAAAGCCACCAACATCTCCAATGATGCAATCAAGCTCAAGATTTCACTTAGCGGGGAAATATCATACTTCAATGATTTTTTATCTATTTTCTGAGCTAATTTCATTCATAAGGTATAGGTGTAATAATTAGAAAGACACAAGGAGACAGTCAGACAGTGGTGGTTACACCTACATACATGCAGCAAGTTCAATACCAGAGTTGTTTTTTTAGCCACAGTGCTGCATCCTTCTGATAACTCTATTAAAATACATACATCCTGCTATTGGATAATTTGAATGTGTCACTTTAAGTGCAGGTTAGACTAGATTGTAGACTGTATCTCAGTTATTTTCAGCAGAATTGGTCAGTTTTTGGTCATAGTAGTCCATCATTGCATATGAATATATCTTTGTTTATTTAATTTTCGTAGTATCATAGTACAAGCCTCATCATTTGGATAGCGGGCCAAGGAGTGGGAGTGTCTGCACAAGGCAAGTGGATGTTGGGCAGGGTAGTCTACATGAGTCAGAATCCTTTACATCCTGCAAGAAGTGACGGGGAAGGTTTATGACAAGCCGCTACAACACAACATTTTTACATTAACTGCAAAATAAACAAATCAATTGGAATAGTGCAACTGTACATTAAAAAAGGACTAACTTAGGGTCCATCCTGATTTTTTTTCAAGGCAAATGATCTGTAGATTCTGATTGACCATTTCAGTTACCTCTGACACCTTAGATCTCCTGCTCGCTTGGGGGTTAATGGTATACAATGAAAACACTGCTCCTTTGGAGACCTGAGAGCACTAGGACCGTAGTTGCCTATAGTCCTAATGCTCTGGGCACTGGGTGTAAAGTGACATTATTTGTTGCTGCTTAATGATTATGGGCTGCTAGAAAAACACCTGGCGCTGCAAAGCCCTGCTCTATTTCTTCTCTCCCCAGCTTTACTGAGTGCTGAAAAATGTCGTCCATGGAGTGAGACTCACTCAGAGAAGGCTAGTGAAACATCTAGATATGAATATGTCCATACAGTTGTCCATTGTGTGGTTCCTGGCAGGGGGAGCTGTGACTGAGAAATGGCAGGGGAACTTCCATTGATCCAGCGCTTAGTGAATCCATTTAGCAAATTATGTTTTGAAACTGGCTTACTAGGAATGCCAACACAATTTAGGTGACATAGTGGTGTTTGAGTAGAGACAGTTGGATATGGGTATTATACTCCTTGCCTAACAAACAAGTCACACAAACAAAAGACACAATAAATTGACTCAGAAAGGTGCCATATTCGTGATCAATAGTAATAAAATAGCCTGGTACAAACATCAAAACCCTTTTTTTAGACAAATATGTTTAGTAAAGGGTTGAAAGACAAATAGGCCTCTTCCAGAAGATGAAAGCTCCTAAAATGGACACAGACATTAATGTTGGCAAGAAAGTATACCAACTATGACAATAAACATTAGTTGTGTATTGCCACAAGCACAAAACTGCTCTTTAAGTCACTCCAGATTTTATCAGCAAACAACCAGTATGCTTCTCATCTGTGGTGCATTTATGTAAAGGTCATTTTGACTGTTGTCTATTGTATATATACATACCATATGTAGCCTGCAGTATATTCAATACTGACACATTAATGTGACTTGTTTATGGTACAGTATGCACCATCTGATAAAGAGTGATAGACCACAGTGAGATTTTAAAAAAAAAAACATGCAAAAACTCTTAAGAAGGGCTGGACGATAAAAAGAAAATCAAATATCATAATATTTTTGACTAAATACCTGGATACTGATATTAAGACAAGATTGGTGCTCTTATAAAACATTTACATAATGATATTTTTGATAAATATTCATCAGTAATGTGTATATGATGACAAGGTGGGAAAAGACAAATAATAGAACAGCTCAAACACTCTGGTAAGTTTACAAAATTAAAACATTTTACTGTAAAACAGGGAAACGACAACACTTATCCCATATTAAGACATTACAATATCTAAAAATCTAATATGCTGTAAATATCTAGTCTCAGATCACACTATTGATTTAACACTGATATGCCCAGCGGTGGTTAGCACTGTCGCCACAAAAAAGGAATAACTCAAAAAAATTTTAAACTAAGCTGCCGGTTATCTTAGCTTACAAAAAGACTAGAAACAGGTGGAAACAGCGTAGTTAGTCCCTCCTACCACCAGCACCTCTAAAGCTTATCAAATACAAATGAAATACAACATGTTAATTTGTGAGTTTTTACAGTTGCTGGTAGGTGGGTCTGTTTTTTTTGTTCCCCCTGTTTCCACTCATTATGCTAAGCTAAGCTAACTGTTTGTTACTGACAACTTCATATTTATTCATCAAAGAGCGGTAGCAATCTTCTCATCTAACTCTCTACAAGAAAGCAAATAATGTATTATTTTCCAAAACATCTAAGTACTCCTTGGTAGTTGGTAGAGACCAAAAACAGAGCGTGAATATTGTTGGACTTGCTAGGTAACCAGTGAAAGCTGCTCTGTAACAGCTGCTATATAGGGTTCTGATTGCTAACAAGTTCACCATTTAGCTTAAAGGGACAGTGTGTAGGATTTGGTGGCATCTAGTGGTGAGGTTGCAAATTGCAACCAGCTGAGTACCCCTCCACCCACTCCTCCCTTTCCAAGACTGCGGTAATGTGAGCGTGCAGAGTGGAAAGCCGCTCACTTCGCACAGAGGCCATATTTATCACAATAACACTAATTTAGCTTTAGTTTTGCACTTTGTGGCTCACATTGACAGTTTCGTAAGCGCGCCAGAGAACTATGGTGGCCTTCAGGTAACATAAAAACCCTAAAGTGTCTCGCTAAGCCAGGTTTGGTTCTTCCATTCTGGGCTGCTGTGGAAACATGGCAGAGCAACAAGATGGACTCTGTGAAGAGGACCCGCTTCCTATGTACAGGTAAATGGTTTATTCTAAGGTAATGAAAACACAGTGATTCTTAGTTTCAGATAATTATACACTAAAGAAAACATAGTTATTATTCCGTTTCTGCTAATAGACCCCCCAAAAGGTTACACACTGTTCCTTTAACATTGACATGAAAAAGTAGAAAAACTATTGAAAACAATATTTTGTCACCAGCAATGAGGGGGAAGAAATAATTTGTATAATTATACAAAGATACTCCTTCATGCAACCATTACCAGAACCATTAGTACAGCCAGACCCATACCAGCACCAGTCCACAAGCAGGCCTTCACCACAGAGCTCTAAACAACACACGCACTGCAATGCAAAGACTAAAACATTAAGGCTCAGCTGCTTCCTCTGCACTCCACTGTGGTTGTTGCTCTATACAATTATCAAAACCACACTGCCGAGTTGACTGTGGCTTGATCTAATTCTCCTAATTTGCTTTTAAGAGGCCGGTTGTTGATTAGTCTTAGTCACTGAGCTTTCAGACTGCCATTATCTCAGATTGTTCGCAAATTATCTAATGTGTTACTCACAGTTGTGTGGTGACTTTCCAGTTAGATACAAGCAGACAAACGCATGTGGGTCTTTACGAAAACTGAACCACAATATTAGATGGGCTGAATTGCTTTTACGCACTTAGTTGGACAGCCAGGTGTCCTCGAGGTTACTAATGAGGAGTGAAGGAGCGGCTCAGGCAGGCGAGGAACCTCCTCACACCTGTTGCCCCTGACGGCCCACACAGCCGCCTGATTACACATCCTGTTTCACCACATCCTCCCCTCAGCCTGGATGTCAACCTGGTGAGTGGCCAAACATGTCAGGGAGCATTATGCCACCTGAACCTGCTCTAATAGGCGGCGTGTTTAACAGGAAATCTTGCGTGAAATTTGAGCCAGCTGAAAATAACCATCATGTTTGTAGCAAGGTGCAGGAAATTCAAACACAATATTAATGGTCCCATATTATGTTCATTCTCAGGTTCATACTTGTATTTTATGTCTTTACGAGGGAATGTTTACATGCTGTAATGTTAAAAAAAACAACTTTATTTTCCTCATACTGTCTGCATGAATATACCTGTATTTACTCTGTCTGAAATGCTCTGTTTTAGCACATTTCAGTACAATTGCATTGCTAGGCATCATGTTTACTTCCTGTCAGCTGATGTCATTCACATTCATTGCACCCTGAAATAATCTGGAACATACTTTATATTTAAAACTGCGAAACGGTCTATCGGTGCCTTCAAATGAAACTCATGAGCTTGTGTTTACAACATGGGAAGTCGTGTACACAGTAAAGTATGCGTTGTGTTCAAGTGGTTAAGTTGTGAAGAACACCGCTGCTAAGCAACAGCAATATTACAGTTATTGTCCGAGTCCAGAGGCCACAGAGGCTCACAATTTAGCAAGCTAGCAAGTGGGTAACATAACGCAGGAACTGTAAAGGCATAATGACAGAGGAGAAGGATGAGGTCATTGGGAATATCAACATTATCCTCAGGCATATTATAAAATTACCAAGAAAAACAATTTATATAACTAAAATTGTAAAATATTAACTTATTATGCACTGAAAAATGAGCTTCCACGGGCTCCGCCATCAACATCAACAAAAATGTCACAACTTGTGGATGCTGAGCTTTCACAAACTTTCCTTCTACGAGGTTGTAAATACGACATGAGGCGGGCGATCATAGACTCTTCTCGTGAACATGGTAAACACCACTCCATTTCAAGGTGCCATACATTGTAGATTTGTGACATCACAAATACACAGAAATCCAGATGGCTCATTTAAAGGCACAGTTTCTGCAGGATGTGGGTATTCCTCCATGGATTGAGCGTTTCGATGCTTTCACAGTATTTATATAGCATTTAAACCTGCTTTATGATCAGAAAGACATGAAGAAATTTTGAGGACTGCTTTAAAGGTCCAAAAAAAAAAAAAATATCAAGGAATCTGTCCTGATGATGGCTTAAGGCATCATTTTCCCTTTTTTTCTAGTAACAAATCCTATTTCCTATTATTGAAGATGTTCTAAATGTGCTTCTTCATCATACAGGCAAATGGCAGTATAAGATGACGGACTAGTGTGAAGCATCTGGACTTTGAATTTTAATGTAACACCTTTAGGAGTTATCCAGCACATTGCAGTGGGAACACAGGACACAGAACAATATTCTGTACACACATACGACTCAAATGTGTCAAAGTTAAAGTGATAACTTCTTATCTTTCAGTGTTGTTTGCCTTGTACAAACAGAAGACCAAATGAACTGAATAGACAGCTAGTCCAAGAGTAAGGAACACTGACACATTATACATAAATACTGTAGTAGCCTAGACACATATACAGTATATGAATGTGTAAGTATCCTCTCAATTAGAAATCTAGCTCCAGCCTCTAATTTAAAGCCGTTACTCTCATCATATAGCCACTGTGTATTACTGTTCTGTATTATACAGAGTGCATTAGGCAGTGCCAACATCCACATTACATATTAAATTTACAGCATTTCATTACACACTGTGGTGCATTTCAGTGAGCTTACGGAAGCAAACACCGGTATGCAAATGCATAGAGTGTGATAGGCAAACTTTTCTGAATACAGCATCAAGGTTCAGGAAACAAAGAGACAAAAAACAGTTATGATATTTATACAGCACATCTAGACAGAAATAGCACATACTAGCACTGCGGTGCTTTGAGCTAAATGTCAGCATGCTAACATCCTGATATAAAATGTTTAATACATTAATCAGCAGTGCTGGCACTGTCATTCATTTTGCAGGTTATTTGGTCATAAAACAAAGTATTTGACAAATTCACATTTTGACCTGATGATGGGGCTAGAGGAGAATTTAAAGGGGAATGCCACAGATGTTACGTCTTAAGTAAGTCTTGGGAGGTACATGTGTGAAAAAAGTTGCATAAAGCCTTTTCAAACTTGACAACATAGACATTATAAATGGGCCCCTTTGTATTTCCTGTTGCAAGTTTGCTATTGCTTTAACTGACAGGGAGTAAACTTGGACCAAAGCTGTTGTCACAGCAACAGAATGCTAATGAAAGTTGTATAAAGCCTTTTGTGGCTCCAGAGGAAGCTGTCTGGAGTCTAATGAATTGTCTCTTGAGTCCTCCTTGGATGGGGCTGAAAACTACAATTTGCAAATGAAAAATCTCTTGAGATGAGGCTAAATCTCTGACCAGAATGTCAGTGGCTGAGTTGCATTGTGGGTAATAGAGGCCCCCAGGTTTGGAGTGCATGGAATAAAAAAAATACAATATCTCTGCTCCTGCTGCATCAATTTTGATCCTTTATTTAAAAAAGATCTGTTGTGAGTCCGACAACTTGACAACAGTACAAAATCTGTGGCGCACTCTTGTAAGGGATCATTATTATTATTACAATTTATCCTGAAGAAGACATAAATGTCTGTGCCAAATTTAATGGTTATCTATCCAACAGTTGTCAAGACAATTTGCTCCAAGCCAAAACTATAAAACTCTTGGTAGCGCTAAAGGAAAAGTCACCAAAGTCATAATGACACATCATCTAGGAACCATGAATAGACCTATTGGATGGAATCCATCCAAGAATTAAGATGATTCAGTCTAGACCAGAGTCGTGGACTGATCGACAGCCTGACGTTACTATCGCTAGAGCCATGTCACTATTATTGCTAAAAACATTATGGCAACAAGGAAACAGCATAAAGTTAACCCCTGTATTCTACTTATTTCAATTATCCTCTCTGATATTTGAACACAATCTCATTTAGTTACTTTACCTGTCATTTAAAACAAATGAAACTGATCCACAACTTTATTTTCCAGCTGAGTATATGCAGGAGGGCATCCAACATCAAATAATAACACAACCTACACATTTTCTATGCAGGTGTAACACCTTCTAGATGGTAGATATTTTGCTCATCCCATGTATGCTGTGTTCTGTATTCATATACACTTCTTTATAATTCATATTTTCCGTTTCACATTTTATATGTCATGTCTGTTCGCTATTATTTTGCACATCCTGCATATGTGCCACAAACTTTTCCAGAGTTTTCATTCATAAAACTCTATTTAATACTCTGATTGTACAATGTGACACAGTACTTGCCATTAAGTTCATGGATCCATTTACTTTCATTTTTGAAAATATCCTTCCACTATGATGTGTTATTCTGCAACACCAATAACAGTGCAATTTCCCTGCAGGGTTTATTAAAGTTTCATATTATCATTATGTAAGTGTTGAACACTGAATGACCTCAGTTTGAAGAGATCAATTAGTTGGAAGCCCGAGTAACAGCCATTCACACCATAGAAGTAACATTAACAAAAAACATAGTATAATTTTGAATAGAGCAGTGCAGGGATGACATGTTTTTGTATGCTAACCAGGAAGTTACCGCCTTGGTTCCCTTGTTAAAAACTCTTTTTCCATTGGGTTTCAAATTACTGCTGAAAATAAGCTCTGTGGCAAACACACGTTTATGATACTTACATGTTTTGTTCAGCATGATAATTAGCATTTTTGAAGTGTACATGCAATCAGTAGAAGTGGACCTGTCCAGGGTGTACCCCGCCTTCGCCCAATGCCAACTGGGATCGACTCCAGTTGTTCCCCCCGACCCCCTGACCCCTAACGGGATAAGCGGTTGCAGACAGATGGATGACATTTCTTCAGCCTGTGTTTACCACAGACCTTATTATCTAACCAACTAAAGACCCATTAAAAACAAAAAAAACATCGACTTCCACACAAGGGAACCGGAAGTGCTTAAATGCTAACTCATTTCCAGGTTTTGGGACTCATTCCTGTATCACTCTATATGATAATAATTCTGAGTTTGATAAGTTTGTCACATACACACACACACACAAGCTTTGTGTTCATTTCCTTCAATAGTTTATAAGGCAATCAGGCTTTACTATGACAGGCGCTTCTCAAAGGGATCCTACTGATGTGATGACCTTCCATGAAGGACCATTACATAACACCACTGACACATCAGCTGAGTAATGATCAACACTACTAATAGGATAGTACCACCACACTGTTACGGCCCAATCGTTGGAAGGTAAAGTAGCCTCATGGGGAAGAAGCTGTCATACAGGGGAATATGATGAATTTCCACCGGTCTACGCTGTCATTTTATCATAAAGTTTCAGTGATGTTTAGATATTTTGTGAAAGGCCAAGAAAGGTTTCTAACTTCAACTTGGTGCTGATGTCCAAACATGCTTCACTGCACAATTGAATGATTTTTGTTGTATTTATGTTTTTGCTGGGTAAATTGAATAATATATTGATATAAATAACACACACTTGAATCTAATGGGATCCTATTACAGAAGTAATTGAATTCTGTGGGAGGAATAGTCAGAGCATACAATCATCAGAAAAAAAAGGCTTTTAGGCCATAATATCTGAACAGTGACATTCCCATCCCGATATATGTGATATTAGGAATAATGTCTTGCACGTGCACATTATTGCTGTGCAATATGGCTTTCCACAGGGAATACATAGCAATAAAGCCCCTGACATTTAAATGTTTGCCAGATGTATCCATAAGGCTGAGGGGAAACAACACTAAATTTGAAACATGGACCCATTCTACATAACACATATAAATGAATGATTACTACTTTTACTTCTCTGAGAAGAAAGAAATGTGTTACTGTATAAGTTTATCTTGGTTATTGCACACCTAACTGTGGAAAACAGCTGCATGTGAGTATGTGTTGCATTCATTACTCAGACCCAGCGTCAGGCTTAAAGGGGAGCCACTTTATCACTGCACTGAAATCTTTATGAACTGGTTCATTTTCTGAAGCAGCAGCACTGAGAGCGTTCTGGACATTGTGTTTCTGATGTTTTGTGTTTGGCACATCAGAGATGAAACACATCGGTGTAGCACATGGTTAAGATGAAGCGAATTATATGAAAGAATACAACAAAGCGTACGAGTGGCTGGAGGAACTACCACAAAACTGGAACGTGTGATTCCAGCTATACAGCCATGTATTCTGTCAAAGCTGCACTGAGCCTTAGAGCAAGACCTTCTCACTTGTTCTAGACAGCAGCAGCACATGAAAGTTTGACCTAAATCTGCTCATATCAATTAAAAAAAAAAAATCTGGCTTCGTTCGTTACATTATAAAATCGACATCTGAAAAAACTAATTTACAGTCACCAGGTTTCTATTTGTAGTCTGCCTAGCTCCTCACTTTTGTCACATTTAGCTTCACCTGTCATACATAGTACTTCTTCACACTTTGTTTTTTTTTTTTTTTTTTTTTTTTTTTCAATTTCCTGTTGTCTCCATACCCTGGCTTTTCTTATTGGAGCCCCTGATTTTTGGTGAGGCATTTTGATTTAACCAGTGACGCTGCAGTTCACATTACATCTTTGCATCTTTACAATAGTGGCACATGTGTGTTCTGCACAACTGGTGGTGTGATATCAGATAACAAGTTGTAACGTGTTTTAATTAAGGCTGTCAAGAATGATTAAAATATTTAATCTGGATCAGTCATATGATTGCCCATATATATATATATATATATATATATATATATATATATATATATATATATATATATATATATATATATATATATATATATATATTTTATTGGAAATCCATTAACAACACAATGCAATGACAAATATTGTCCAGAAACCATCACAAGTACTGCATTTAGCTGAAAAATATGCTCAAATCATAACATGGTCAGTGTGTCAGTGTGCTGACTTGACTATGACTTGCCCCAAACTGCAAACTGTGATTATCATAAAGTGGGCATGTCTGTAAAGGGGAGACTTGTGAGTACCCATAGATCCCATTTACATTCACATATCTTGAGGTCAGAGGTCAAGGGACCCCTTTGAAATTGGCCATGACAGTTTTTCCTCGCCAAACTTTAGCGTAAGGTTGGAGCGTTACTTAACCTTCTTCGCAATGGATTCCTTTCCTTTGGTGTTCTAGTTTCATATGATACCAGTATCTTCACTCTAGCTTTAAAATTGAGCCCACTGCAACCTAAAAATCACAAGTTGCATTTAATGTGTTAAAAATGAGTGGCATTAAAACTAATTTGCATTAATGCATTATTATCACATTCACTTTGACAGCCCTGGTTTTAATAATAACAATAAATTGTGTATCATATAAATGCCTATAACTTAATTTGTCAGCGATATAAGTCAGCTGTAAATTGCTGTCCTTAATCCAATTTAAGGGTCAACAACCATAGACCTTCTGGGCCCCATCCTGGGCCTTGGGCCAGGGTCATCTGTACCCTTTGACCCCCCCGACAGCGGGCCAGTGGAGAAGCAGCGTCCAGTTTTTATGCTCAATACATCTGGAATAAACTGTCAGAAAACTGCAGGTCAGTTGCAGCTTTCTTCATTCAAGGCTGAGGACTTTTCTGTTTGCCCCTTCCTTTTATTAAATCATTTCTTAGACTGCACTTCAACTTTTATTCTTTTATTCCTGTCATAATTTTATTTTAGCTTGTTTTTTCTATTCTCTTGGCTTGTTATTGTTTTTAAATTGTATTTAAATGTTCTTTTATAATGCATTTCTTGTGCCATATAACTAAACTTTCCTTGCCTATGGTGTTATTCATTCACTAAAGGATCTGTTTGTTTTCGGCGCATCACTTTGTGGAAATTCATTACTTGCATATTTATTTACCGAGAGTTTAACAGAAACACAGCATGTGACAACTAAAATGAATTCAGTGTGAATCTTGATGCTGTAAAATATACAGTTAATCATCTTTGTAAACAAGGAATCTCAATTATTCAGTATTGTGAATATGTATTGTAGGTGGTACAAGAAATACACAGCTTGTTTCAGTTCAAGAGGTACAGTCAGGTTCTGCTGGATTGCTGAATAGAGGCACTAATTTATGCATCATGAAAACCAATTAGCAATCTGAGAGACGGAGTGTTGTTACTGTATATTCAACCAGGGCAACTGGAGCACTTGACAAGAAAAGATTAACAAAAGACAATAAGAGGGAAAATACAGCCACACTAGATTAGGGGTGACAAATGTTAATGTGCTGAAATAATTAACAAGATGCTCCAGAGAAGCAGGACTGATCCAAGTTAACGGTCAATTAGCCTTCATTCAAGAGAAGATCGTTTGATCAATTATAGCACAAAGCTGATCACCCGCCTTTTGAACCGATGAACGGTAAAGAGATTGCACAACTGCTAAGGCTCCACTTCAGGACAAAGAGAGATGTGAAGTGATGAAGTCAGTGTTTGCCTCCAGCAGCCTGTCATCTACAACACAAACACTGATTATTCAAACTGCCTCTTCCTTTACTGTCAACCTCAGTTGATTTGAGAAAACAGGCTGTTATTCTACTTCTGATGGATTAGTGTATCTAGATACATCACTGCAGGCCCTATTCAAGAAGAGAATGACATATTTGATAAAATACCAGGTCACAGAAGTAAGGCAGAGAACAGTTAAGATGGAAGCAAACTGTGGCTTTTAAGTATGTAAAACCTCATCCAAAAGTTCCTTTCAATTCACTGCTGCAAATTGTAGTCTTGATTTTCTTTAATTAATTCCTCCCTCCTTCAGGTAACGATCGCTGCCTTCCCCAACATCTCAGATTGAACAAGGGAGAGATTTCTTCTCCCGCACTTCAATTTGTATCATTATCTGGTCCAGGTCCACTTAGTAATCTGCAGTAAGTCTACCTCTATGTGGCCCTTATCACTGACACCTGCTCTGTCACTCTGAGCAACACATTCAACATGAAGATTTGAGTGTTCTTCTTGTATTAGTAGGAGTCTATAATATATATTTATATATATATATATATATATATATATATATATATATATATATATATACTCCTGGCTCAGCCTGTTGCGTTGGCGAAAGTGAAGAGAGATGAGTACCCTGTCACTGTTTCTGCAGGATGCTAATATGGTCATGTTTTGTAGACTAATTAATTAAAAAGTCATGGTGAGTGGAGTTATAAAACAGCTTCTTGTCATTTAGAAATAAAAATAAATAAATAAATAAATAAATAAATAAATAAATAAATAAATAAATAAATTAATTATTATTATTATTATTATTATTATTATTAATGTAAGCACAGAAAACAACATGAATAATAGAATAGGTAAATAACAATAAAAAATAACATGTGTTTGCCCTCCACAGTCTCTTAGACACAGAGGAGTTTTGTCTTCAAGGTAAAAGTAAAAATACAAGACCATTTAATTGGAAATATATATATATATATATATATATATATATATATATATATATATATATATATAAATTAGCCTAGTGTATAATTATATTAGCCTAGCCTATATATAATTAGCCTAGTGTTGATTTGCAGTGTCAACAGTGTGTTTTTATTTCAGCACAATGCCACATTGTTGAGTTTCAAATCACATAAAAGCTTCACAGTCATTCACTTGTGCATTTCACTGATCAGTATTTCTGATCTAGATTTCTGCACTGTTCCAAACACAAGCTCTGCAAAACAGCTTTAGTTGTCGCGTATGAGCCATAAGATGAGTTTTTTTTTAAGCAAAACACCTGTTGGAAAATGTAAATTACGCAGAATTTCTTACCTAAAAAGAGAGAACTCCTTTCCATGTCGTTCAGCTTTCCACAGAAAATGAAAATGTGGCGGCAGATGCGAGCACGTCCGCTACCTACCAGATCCTGCTATCCCCCAGCCAGTACTGAGAGAGAGAGAGAGAGAGAGAGAGAGAGAGAGAGAGAGAGAGAGAGAGAGAAGAGAGAGAGACAGAGAAAGAGAGAGAGAGAGAGACAGAGAGAGACAGAGAGAGACAGAGAAAGAGAGAGAGAGAGAGAGAGACAGAGAGAGACAGAGAGAGAGAGAGAGACAGCAGCTTATTAGCCAGGGGGAATCGAGGGGATTTATAGTTACCATGTACCTGTTATTGAAAAGACCCAAAAACACATTTCCATTGTGTGACATATTGGAAATCTTAATGAAATATCATGTAACCGTGCAGGTAACCTACTTGTTGCCTTCTGCTCGGTCAGACAAGCTGCCATAACCTGGACATCTTTATGTTATGTGACCGGCGGCACCGCAGTTTATGTATTTATGACTCACCTGTAAAACAGTGAGCACACATCCGACCATCAAACTCTTTCAATGTGCGCTCCATTTGTTGCCATAGGGACCAGTAAAGCTCGAGCTTCAATAAAAACCAGCCGAGTGCAAATAATGAAGCAAGACTCGTGTAATGAAAAATGACTCAATGAACTGGACTCGAGGTTAGTGGGGTATGGTATTTTTTTTTTTTTTTTTTTTTTTTTTTTGAATGAGTGATGTGATGCAGCACAGTTTGACTGTGTTCGCGAGTCTTTGCTTGTGACACTCACTCAGACCGCTGGGTGGCAGCAAACGCATTCAAATCATATTGACAGCAGTAATCTGTGCTTTGTCTGGCCTGTCTACACACTGCAAGTATTTACAGTCTATGGCTCTGACTAACTCATGATTTTTCAGTTCAAAAAATAAATACATTTGACGATATATACAAACAGATCGGACTTCTGACAATACGATACCAACTAAATATAAAAAATGTATTCTATTATGATAATCTATTAATATACACATGTATATATATTAGATTTTGTTTTTTCTGAAGTATTATTAATTGTGTACTTGTGTATAAATATTTTACACCATTTACCATCCCATGGCTTCTCTATTTCACTCCTGAAATATGTGATTTATAAATAAAGTTATTTCAAATCTCAAATTAATTCCTCCCTCCTACAGGTAATGATTGCTCCCCAACATCTCAGATTGAACAAGGGAGAAATTTCTTCTCCTGCACTTGAAATTTTTGATCTGGTCCAGGTCCACTTAGTAATCTGCAGTAAGTCTACCTCCATGTGGCCCTTATTACTGACACCTGCTCTGTCACTCTGAGCAACACACTCAACATGAAGATTTGAGTCCTCTTTTATTAGCATAAGTCTAATGACTCCTGGCTCAGCCTGTTATGCAAGTCTTACTTTAGGCCACATCGGACCAGTTAAACCTGCAATTTGTTTTTATTCTATTGTGATAATCACAAATTTATAGTTGGTTTTTAATATTTTTTCTTAAGTACTAATTAATTGTGTACTTATAGCATGTCTAATTACCTGACACCGTTTATCATCTCCTGGCTTCTGTACTTCACACCTGAAAAAGTGAATTTGCTAAACAAATAAAGTTACTGAGAAAAAAAAAAAACAGCCTACTTTACATTTTCTTTACATATTTACATTCAGGCCTGTGGACAAATAGTGTAATTCTAAAGCAAATATACCAAGTAATGTAGGGTGATACTCACTCAGGCTGCTAGGTGGCAACAAACACATTTTGTAATTTGTAATGATAGCCCAGTAGTTCTCATTGCTTTGCCTGCCCTGTCTACAGGCTGTATATATTTACAGTCTATGGCTCTGACTAATAAATTATTTTTCAGGAAATTTAAAAATATATATTATTATTAGTAGTAGTAGTAGCAGTAGTAGTAGTAGAATGTTTATTAATTATATCTGAAGTATTAATTTAATAATCAATATAATTTATCATCTCCTGGCTTCTTTAGTTCAGTCTTGAAAATGTGAATTTGCTAGATAAATAAAGTTACTGAGAAAAAAAACAGCTTACTTTGCCTTTATCTTCCTTTACATATTTACATTTCGGCCTATGGGCAAATAGTGTAGTCCTAAAGCAAATAATACTGAGTCACTTAGGGTGGGTTCAGTGAAAGGACACTCCTTGGAAAATGTGCCCTTAAGTGCAACACAGTACAGTCTAAAGTGTCTTCACAACAAATATTATATAGGCTATTCACTGTTTTGGACAATTAAAAAAATATTCTATAATTACATAATTAATTTTAAAAAATTAGGCTACAATTGTGTTTTTAATTATATTCCTATCAATTATAGGCCACTCCAATCTGATGGTCAATATTGACATTTATTGAACTAATTTTATTTATTTTTAGTGTTATCATGATGTATTTATTTAAGGTGATTTTATGATCTGTGTGTATGTGTGTGTGCCTCTCAGCGCCGGGTGGGGCTTCCGAGAATTTGACGTGGTCCAAATCTCGCGATATTTCGGTCTCAGTTATCTACCAGTCTTGAATACTCCAGTCTTCACTGTTGAGAAACATCAACACAGTAACCCGGGAAAGGGCAACCTCAGAGGCGGGTAGCTATCTATCTTTCTACGAATCTCACAGCTGACCTGGATATTAGGTTATCAGGACGAACACCGAGACAACAACAATGGATGCATGTCGCTAGAAAAAGTTGCTAGCTTAGTTGGCACAACTGTTAGCTAACATTGGTCTGCTAACGTTAGCTGGCTAACGCTAACGTTAGCAAACAGACAGCTGAGCGAAACTGAAGAAGAAGTCCGGAGAAGTAAGGTTTTTCTGATCATGAGGACGTCGGCATGAATTTGGACATCTAGACACGTCGGGTCGTTTCCCTAAAGGTATGTGTTATGTCTCTTCGGAGGTGTTGAGCTAAGTTAACTCATGACTTTCCTGTCAGCTAGCGTTATCGTCAACTCTCTCGAGTAAGCGGCTCAGACTATTTCCTGGACCGAAAACATTTCGAAATAAGTCATCTTGAAGTCTGATGTTAGAGTGAGATGCAGACATAATTTTGGACGTACGAAAACTGCACAATAAAACAAAAAATGGCTCTTTCAAAGTTGAGGTTGTTTTGAGGATAATCTATTTTTTAGAAAACAGCAATGTCGTGTCTGTTGTCTTCTTACCCGAAACTAGATTAATGATGGATTGTGTTATCTGAGGGCACGGGTGATTAACTCCCGGTTTCAGTCGTAGCCTTGAAACAGGTCATTTCTCGCCTTTGACGTGGGGATTTAGATGGTAATTAATTGCGGTTTCATTCAGATGCTTTTGCTATCGTTTGTAATATTCAACAATAACGGCGCTAACACCAACGACAGCTATGATTAACCCTTGTACAGGTCCCTATGTAGTATCAATGTGAGCCAACCTATTTCGGGCTCTTGAAGTTTTACAAAATAATGTTGAAAATATGAATCCACTGAATGGGAGGTAAATTTCTCGGTGACCTATCCGCAGACAAAAAGGCGATGCCAGGTGGATGTAGAGCAATATAAACATGATTTACTACGATAGAGTGAGGGTGAATAAAGTTAATGTCAATACAAGCCGTGTAAAGTCAAAGATGGCACGTTATTTCTTCCTCACCGAACGGCTGTGTTGTGAAGCAGTCTTTTGCACAGTGATGACAGTAGTGGTCGGAAGCTGTATTGCAACAGCGTCGTGGTCCCATATGAGTGTTTTATAGTGTTGCGTCCACCGAGAGATGGCAGCACTGAGTCAATACTACGAAGCAACGCTTCAGTCCGTAAGCAAGAAAGACAATATGCGCCATCTTGGATTTTAAACGGGTTGTATTTGTATTAGTGGAAATCACTTGCTTTCCGTTGTGGAAATTGAATTTTTGTCACTTAAATCTCGGCTGACATCTTCTGTAATTATGCTGATAGGTCGCTGATGGGTTCACCTTTAATTCGACGAGTTTGCAATTTCAAAATACTTTCCTTAACCAACTCTATGAGCTCTAAATGCGTGAAATGGGTGATGTCACTATGTCAGCAATACAGGACCAGTGTACGGACCTGAGGTCCTTGATCAAGCCTGTAATATTAGACGTTTTGGTTGTCAATTTAAGTGAATAAACGGTTGTACGTTTCTCTGATATTAAACATTAATCAGCAGTTCGTACCTGTCTTTGAACAGAGAAGTGTTTAATGTAATGCTGGCGTGCGCACTTTTAAGTTCAAGTTACAAAAAGTAGCAAACGTCAGCTCATCTCGACAACCTGAAAAGTTCCTTGTATGAATTTACTAACGTATACAGTTCAACGGCATGTAATTTTAGTTTGTCTTGGCTCTCCAACCATAAGTTTTTTATTCAGTCCTGTCCCATCTGGAGACAGATGACAGGAAAGACTGCTGCTTGTAGTCTGGTTTAGTAAACACGATTTAATTCACATTGTTAATTTGAGTTTATAATCAGGATCATCACTTTATGGCCACATGTTAATGAGGAGGGCTGTTAGTAAGAAATCCTGTTTATGTAGAAACAGATGAATTTGGTTTTCTTCCTGTTTGCTCTCTCGCCTGTCATGATCGCCTTGGGGGTGTGTCACGTGATTGTTATGAGCAAAGGCATGACTTCTGGAGGACTCCTTATGACTCAAATATTGTTAAATATGTGTGCAAAACAACCATAATGAGCCACTTTAGTTGGTTAAAGTGGCAAAGTTGTCAACAAATTGACCTGTCACTGTCTCAGGAAGTGTTTCCTAATTAGAACAGAACTGCTAATAATGTTGACACATTCGTTTTTTAGTAGTACTTAGGTAGGACCAGACGCCTGCACTGTAGCTGAACAGGTGTTTTAAGTAAACACGACATGGCTGACATGTGACAAACTTCACTTCTGCTTACCTTACCACATGGAAAACTTCTGAGGAATGCGCTGTTGTAGAACTGGTTTTAAATGGCAGGGTGACATTAATCTGCTGTCGTCAAGCTGTCACAACGATTTCATGTCATCCTGGGAACTAATTATGCTACACAATGCAAATAATATATATTATCTTATATAATTTGTTCACATAAATAACAGCTTGCCATCTAGACTGGTTTCCTCTAAGGCCTGTTTCTGTGTCAGTCATTGTCTTGTTTGAAAGTCCTTGATGTATGTTGTTTCTGTAGGCTATTCCTCTTTTTGATTTCAGGTTTTGGTTTTATCAACCTGGTTGCTGAAATGTTACAGCCTTTGTCTCTAGACTGCGTATATGGTATGCAGTTCGTTTATGCCATGTTTACCTTTGCTCAGTATAGGTTTTCATTATTTTCCTCTGTCTAACCTTCAGGTGAATGAGAGAGATGAGGAGCAGCAGGAGCACTGAAGTGTCTAAAAGCTCTGCTCAGCAGCTTACCGATCACAGTACTTGCACAGGTGTGTAAAAATATTGCAGTTCAGTTAGTTTTGGTATAGTCCTCTCACAATCACTTTATTTGAAATGAAAGATCTGTAATATGAGTTGTTTAAGGTAAGGGTTATAATATGTTTTCATTGTCTTCCTCTTCATCAGAGCTGACAACTGCATGGAAAAGTTTGTCTCAGTCCAAAGCTGCTGTAAGTACACCTGGAACAGTTTGCTGCTGAATGACTTTGTTTGCTTCTCAGAAATAATTTCCATTTCATAAAAGTAATGAAATACAGTCTGTAACGTCCTGATAATGAAGATGACTCACATTCATCGTCACATAACCCAAGGAGTCTGACATATGTATTCTCACTCTGTAGCTGCGGCATATAGAAAACCGTCTAGAGGCAGCTCCAGGGACAGGGGTTCTCCTGGACTCTGTCATGGACCCCCCCAAGAAGAAATCCTCCAGGACGGTCCGATGCAGGGGTGAGTTATTTCAAAGTGTCATTATGGCATATGTCAAAATGTTGAGATAAACTCTTCACCTAAACTATAACCATTTTAACATTGCTGTCGCTATCACAGATGGACAGCAAGCTGATGACAGTGGACGGTCTTCAAAGCGCAGGGGGCGAAGTCAGCAGAGTCCAGAAAAGAGCAGCTCACGCAGTCCACTGAGAAATGCCACCCAGGACAGCAATGTACGCAGGAACAATAGTGTGGAGTTCAGGGAACCGCTGGCCTCCTACAGGTAAAAATACTGCATTAGAAGGCATCAATGGAACATCCTTAGTCACCTCTCTCTAGGTACATTGCTATATTTGGATAGGAGGGTATGCTGACCTACTCAGGACTGGATATGTCACATCACATTGGTAATCGTTGTTCAAATCTTCTATAAAAACAGAACTAAAACCATACCTAAAAGCATAAAGCTTTTATTGCACATGCATGTCAAAACAATTTTATTGATATTGCTATTTTAAATGGTATTAAAATGATACTGTGCTAGTCTGTAGTGTCTGTATGCTGTATGAAAACAGAATTAGATTGTGTTTTATTCCCAATCTGAGCTGTGATATTTTCATTGTAATGACTGCGTCAGCTCATTGTTTTAACTTGATACATCAGGAGAGCTCTTTCACCTAACAGTCAGTCCCCTGACGCTCTTTACTCCATATGAGAGTCATATGTTCTTGACATCTCCTCTGAATAGCTTGTAGCTAAATGGCTCACAGATACTTCAGTAGGACAGGGCTCTGCTGTTTGTAGTGATACTGCAAAACCGCAAGTCTTTTCTCTATTATTGTCACAGCATTACTGGATTTCAAATTTAAATATGTTCTCAAGAGTTGGTGGAGACCAAAATATGAATGAATATTTAACTAGCATTCGTCAGGTGTTCAGAAACATGATAATGTGGCAAAAAAATGATGTAAAAGGTGATGGATGATATGTCAACGTTGTGTTCAAAACTTGTTTCTGCAGCCCCCAAGTGGCTAAAACAATCAGCTATCACAGTTTTATGCATGACAACAAGTCTTGTACATTAATTGTTAGGTTTTTAATGTTGTGTTATTACCAACAAATGCACACAACAGTGCATGATATTCAGATCGATTTTTGCTATTATACTTAGAGAGTCACCAGTTATCTTTTTTCTCTCTTTCTTTTCATTCTGGTTATACGTTTGAAATCATTTTCATGATTGAACTTAAGTGACATTTTCAGTGAATGTGTCACTCCCTCTTTCTATACCCCTTGACCACCCATACATGTGTTTTTCTGTACACAGTGAGTGGTAAATTAAGAGTAAATCTTGATCCTCCTGATCCTGTGTAATCTGGTTTGTGTCCAGGGAGGCCACCCCTCCACCACATCCCTCCTCTCAGCTGGAGGCCTACAGTCTGCATTCAGTGCCAGGGTCTTCGCACCCATCATCTCCGCCTCCTTCAGATCCTCTACTAAGCCAGCTGGTCTACCAGAGAGACACCAGAGACAAACAGACAGACAGGGACCTGGACAGCACACGCTCCTCGGCTCTGGAGAGCACAGAGGTCCGCTACCTCAATGACCAGCCAGCCCTGGACACCCTGAGGACTACTGGAAACCAGTCACATCTCACAGGTGTAAGAGTCCCTGCATGGGAGGAGGCTGAAAGCACTCCAAAAGCACAACTTGGCATGGATGGCCAAGCGTCGAGCCCATGTCTAGCTCCAGCCACAGGCTCCACACACCGAGGGGAGAGCACTCCTTCCACCAGCCCCGGCTCAGCCTCCCAGCGGTTGGAGAATCTCAAGCGACATCAGCCTGATGATAAGCTGGAGAAGCTCAAAGAGCGTATTCGAAGGCAGAGGCAACATCTGGAGGAGGCTGCAGAGAGAGAGAAGCTGCTGGGTAATCTGGAACAGCCCATTACAGCTGCTGTTGGGAGTAACAATGCTGGTACTAGCAACATGCCCACAGCCAAAGTACGGAAAGTGGCAGCGGCACCACCTGCACCTATATACAAAGGTACCATCAGTATAGGATGTAGCCCAAACTTTAACTTTCTTGATTGTTTTTTTTTGATAAATAAAGAGATAACAATATATAAATAACTTGATGTTGATGGGAATACAGATTTTAGAGGTATTGCAGAAAACTGGATGCGAGAGCTTACATCTTCTATTCTTTCACTCTCAGGTTTCAACAGTACTGAGACAAAGATCCGAACTCCTGATGGGAAGGTTTGGAAGGAGGAGGAGTTTCATAACCTCAGCAGAGAAATATACAGAGACCTTTCACAACAGTTTGCTGGTAAGCACAAGACACAAACATTTGTATAATTTTAACATTTTGTGATTTGGTCAGGATGGCCCAGATTATTTTATTTTTATATATATAAAAAGGTTTATTTATGTTTTGGCCTGGACTTGTAGTGGCGATCGTGAACTGAGTTTTAAATGTAAAATGACAGTGATTGGTGATCGCTGACATGCTTGGGTCCTTGTGTGTTTGTAATCTTTAATCCCAAATTATAAGACCCTATGGCATGGAGTATAGAGAGCTGTCTGAAAAAACCACATTAACAAGCTAATGATTGCACTTGAATGGATGGCATGGGGTTGTATTGATCTGTCAGAAGCACAACAAATATCGTATGAGCTGTTTTACAGTGTTGCATAAACAAACATGATCTTTAGTTTACAACATCAGAGATTTTTTTTTTTACCCTGGGCACAAGGCTTGTTTTTCTGCTAACTGCCAACTTTTTATTTTAATTAAGAAACATTTGTTAGTTCGCGTTGCTTATCTTCTGCTTGTATCATCTGCGTACAGAGAGCACCAGATCCAGACATCAGCAGCAGAGGGAACAGAGAGCAGACAGGTCCAGAGAGAGGAGGCCTCCCAAACCAGTCAGGAAGGTCAACAGAGCTGCCCTTTCTGCTGACCTAAATGCAAAACTAGGTATGATAATCCTCTTTATGTGACCCTCTGAACTATTTGAATTAGTGATAGTCGGAAAGCTAAGTATGTGGAACAGTCTGTCAGGTTTTTGTCATGAGTCGGTGCAAACAGATCAACACCAGGAGCCTCGAATATTGAACTCAGTGTGCTTAGAAGGTTTTTCTCAACTGGATTTGCTGCTCTTATGTCTGTGCCACAAAGAGTGATAAGTGTTAAGTCTTAAAAAGCTCTGACTTTGTTTACATGCAGCAAACTAAACATCAAATAATCATGAATTCTCTCATTTGAATCTGAATGGTGTGATAATGTTGTAAATTCCTCAGACAGACTGCAGAAACCAGTGGTCAGACCACCATATGTGTTTTCTTTCCATACCAGGTCTGTGTGTGTTCTAGTACATGAACCAGATACATTGCTGGCTTCTAAAGCTGTGTTAAGGCTCTAATCCCTGAAGAAATGTTCAGTATTTGTGACATGCAGTTTGTGTAGCATGCAGACACCCACATAAGAGAATCATAGCCACATACTGCTGCTGTAACCTGGGCACAGCAGACTGACAGCTGAGAAAACTCCCCCCTTCCCATTCACAAAACACTTCCAAAGGCACACATTAAAACACGACTGCTACTTACAGTAATCTCTCTGTCTGTGTAAACCTGGACACAAGGAAACATACAGTATACACAAATGAGGCTGGTTTGGCATGATCATCCCAATGAGTGATTGAGTCTCATTAGAGTACAGGCAGGAATGAAATTAACACTTGCCACCTACTTACTACAGGGTAAAAGTTGGCTGTGGCAGGTACAAAAAATCAGGTCATCTTACCTGCCACTGTGACATATAGCTTTTACCTGTATTAAGAAATTTAGATATATATTTTAAAAGCATTTTTTAAGTTAAAACTAGTATTCAGGTTACATTATATATTCCATATTTCTACTCTCTGGTACCACTGACTAAGGTTTCTAAAGTGTTTTACATACATTTCAGAAGTGTCAGACAAAACAATTGAGTTACCAGTAGAAATGTTCAATGACCAGCTTCCACAGTGGCAGGTGAAGAAAAAATGAGTTTCAGAAATTGAGTAAAGTACCAAAAAATGAAATCTGGATAACCCGAAAGCTCTCCTGTGCCCCAGCTCTCATTCACACTCTGCCTGGTGCCTACTTGGGTTTCTTCCAACTTTTGTGTTTCTCTAAAGTCTTGCTGTTCTCTGTTTCATGCTGGCACAGCACTATAAATAGCCTTCTGAAATCTGGTCAGGTTCAGTTGCTCATCCACTCAGTACAAACAGCTGCTTGGTTAGTGGATGTACAGCTTCATTACCAGGAACTGCTCTTCGGTAGAATGCAGTCACGGTGAAAAAGAGCTCTAGAGATTAGCCCATGTAAAGAGGCATTGCTGTTTGGAAATGTAATTTTCCAATGGGCTGGTGGCAGAACTCTAAGCAGCAGAGATTGGCAGGGATACAGTAGCTGTGTGAAATAAAAACACATTTATCTGCCAGATGGTTACTAGGGGAGAGGAGGAAAATGTACTTTTGGGGGGGTTTGGGCAAACTGCAAAAACAAGTTCTTTTATTTCGTCACATCTCCCACGAAGCAACTTCAATCGGGGCCTCAATGCCTTTTTTTCTAGGGCTGTCAACGTTAATGCAACAATAACAACACAAAATCATTTTAATTCCACTAATTTATTAAACACATTCATGCATTCAATCTTTCAGAGGGTGTAGCTTACTCAGTTTTAAAGCTAGAGTAAAGCTGACACTGGCATGGAAACTAGAAAGTCTAACAAATCCATTGGTACCAACCTTTATACTATACCATTATACTAGCTTGTTGTGAAGGAAGCTAATAACGCTACAAAGTTCTGCTAAATTTTGGCCGTTGGAAAATGGGTTCCCTGGGTACCCACGAGTCTCCCCTTTACAGACATGCCACTTTATGATAATTCCAGCAGTTTGGTGCAATTCACAACAGCCGTTGTTGCCTGTTGGGCTTGAGATTACCATGTTATGATTTGAGCAGATTTGTATGGCAGTACCTGTGAGGATTTCTGGACAATCTGTGTCATTGTTTAGAGCTACATTTGTATAAAGCAAGCATATTTGCCCACTCCAATGTTGATAAGAGTATTAAATACTTGACAAATCTCCCTTTAAGGTACATTTTGAACAGATAAAAATGTGTGATAAATTTGTGATATTTGCAGTTAATCATGGACAAACATTGAAATGCGATTCAATGAATTGTGATTAAATATTTACAGCCGTAGTTTTTTAGACGTGCAGGTTACATGACCATTTATACAGTATTTATAATGGTTACATTTTTTCCTTTTTTCCTCTTCCGTTCTGTGTGTATATTTATGTTCAAGTGAACCTGCTCCAATGGTGGCATGTCTACATATATGTGCTAACACATGCAACCATTTTCCACAAGGTCAACGTGAACTGTATTGAATTACGATACTCTTCAGGTGATAATGTTCAACTATTTCACTGTAGTGATTAGCCCCGCATCGTGGAGGGTGGGCCAGAAGCTGGTAAAGATGGTACTGGGTACAGCTCCCAAGCAGCCCCGGGAGGAGGACAAACCCCAGCCAGCTGACAGACTGAGCAGAACAGGTGGGACCTTCTATACATGCTGCTATACCCCTATCTTATATTACAGTGTTCATGACACCAACAGCCGACCCAGCTTGCCTATAATGACCCCTGCTGTAATCTTTTCTCCAATGAGCTTGCTCAGCTTGACATACTGTCATCAACCAGCATGTCCAAAGGTAGAAAGACAGTATAAAGGACATTAGTTATGATTAGCTTTCTGCTAGAGTGACTCCAATGTGTCAGCTTGATGTCCTTTCTGTATTAGTTGCATGCATCCATGTTAACCAAAGTGTGAATTAGGTTTTACTCTTTTACCTGTCTCCCTTAATCCGCCACCTTCTTTCAGACATCTTGTTTCCTCATTTTACTTTTATCTCTACTTTTGTTCTCTCTTTTGATCTGTTCTCATGTTGCCATCGAACTTTCACCTCTAAAATTAAGCATACATTTCTGCACTGGGTGCTATTACTTGTAATGGAGTATATCCATGTAACTGGAGAATGTTATAAAATATGTATCTTTAGTTTGTTATAGAGGTTTTACATGTCAGCAGTGCCTATGAAAGAATGTCAGTAAATAAAGAGTCTGTGGCTGTTGCTGGTCTGACACAGCCATAAACTCACTGTTTCACTCACACACTATCTATACTCACCTCTGTCTTTGCTAGCTGCATCTGTACTGGGTACCACTGACCGGAAGGAATAGAGATTGACGGGCTATTCTGGTTGGGTGCACAATTAGACATGGCCTGATTTCCAGAGGTTGCCCTCCCCTGTCTAGGCGGCATGTACTCTGGGGGATGGCAGAGTGGGACAGGGAGAGGCTCACTGCAGCCATGCTCTTAAAAAAAAAAAAAAAAAAAAAACTGTGTGGATTAGACACTGTAAAATCTAGATGGGAATTTCCAATTTGGCCCAGATGAGAGTTGCCATGGCAAGCCTGCCCCCTAGCCTCATTTAGTATTGTATCCTGTCTGGGTCTGGTGCTTTAGCTTTGGAGTTTTTTTTTTTTTTAAATCAGCTACAGTCACTTGTTGTCCAGTGTTTTATGAGCTGTGACAAACCCATTTATTAAAAACATTTATCACAAGAAAACAGTTTAAAGGATTCTGCAGCCTGTACTAGTAAAAAAAAAAAAAAGGTTAAAAACCGTGCACACACTCATACTTCTGATTAAGTATGAATAGGGAAAGCAAATTTGAAATTATCAATGTTTCATCAACCTTGCTTCCTCTTAAATGTCTTAGTTTAGCATGGAAATTATTGTGTGCGCTTGTGTTAGTAAGTTGATTACCAATTACTGACTGTAACGTTGTGCCTTTCTGTAAATGTCCCCCAGCTTCCCGTCACCGCTCCAATTCAGACCCGCGCTCCGAATCAAAACCACGGACTCGCCCTAACAGCACAGAAAGGCCTCGTCATGGACTTCAATCCAAGAGCCACTCAACAACCACAGCTACCCACTCATCTGTAGATCGGGACAAAGCCCCAGTGGGTGTAAGCACAGACCTGTTGTCAGCAGACATCCAGGGGATACTCGATGACCTTCAGCTGGAGTGCAAAGCAGTTGAGAGGGAGGAGAGGGCCCGGCAAAGATCCCGGGGTGGGAGCAGCGGATGGAGAGGAAGAGGGGGATCAGGGTCGCGAACAAGGGCTCCAGTCTCTGTTTGGGGAACAACTGTGGCAACGGGTAGCTCCTCAAGAGGCTGCCGCAGTGCCAGCCCTGCCGCACACCGACCAGAGACCGCTGACTCGGGGCACAAAAAGCGACATTACGATGCAGACACGGTTCGCCAGTACATTTCCAGGCAACAAGAGGAGAGGAAGAGGCGTCAGGCGGAAGAGAAGAGGGCACTAAGGGAGGAGGCAGAGAGGAGAAACCAGAGACTGCAGGAGCTCTACAAGAAGCAAAGAGAAGCAGCTAAAACAGTGGCCCTTCCCAGCGAGGCGCCTGTGGCCCCAGTACAAAAGCGGCTACAGGAGACCTACAACAAGCTGCTGCTGGAGGAGGCCCAGCTGGGCGAGGAGGCCACACAGACACAACCTGCTGCTCTTTCTAGTCAAATGGTATTGCACATACACATGAAACATGGCACCCTGTGCATACATGAAAGCTGTGTTATGTAGATCGAGTAAAATTAATTAAATTAAAATTAATTAATGTAATATCTTAAGGAAAAGACTTTTTGACGTGTGTTAACATGTTCTGCCACAGAGACCGATGTACCAGCCTTCAGGAGAGTCGGACAAAGAGAATAAACGACTAGAGGCACCGCGGAGCCCCTCGAGCAGTGATAGGTCTTTGAATGACCGGCCACCTCCTCCATTATCCAGGTGCACACACATGCACACACATAACAACCACTCCTGATTTATTGACCCAGATAAGCAACAAACAACTCAGTACAACAACAGAACACAAGTCTGGTATCTTCTGGACATGATGTTTGGGCAATAAATTCTAGGGAATCATCTGACTGTACCACACAGAGAAACTGTTTGTTGCCTTTATGGGTCTTTTTCCTCACTGCTACTATTTTAGATGCATGAAAGAACATCTCAGATAATTGACTGGAAATAAAGATGAGGGTTGGTAATGATTTTACTTGTTAAACAGATATAATAATCATCTTTCTCTGTGTGTAGTCAGTCATTATAATTATTATCATTTATAGTTTTATAGTTACAGTGTGTGCTCTATCCTGTTCATTATGTCTGCTAACAGTTTGCCTGGTGAATATATGTAATTACTTCATTAAAATTATAGTTGCAAAATAATTTGTTGCACTACACACAAATGTCAAGTAAAATTATGTTTAGAGTACCCTTAATACCCAGAATGGCTGTAAATATCTTGTCTGTAGACATCCTGGGTATTCACAATTAAATCATTTGATTTAATTTGTTATAGAGCAAGCTGTTTGCACCTCTTTGTCTCACTCTGTCTGACGTCTCCATTCCAGGGTTATTGTAGTCAACTGAAACTACATAAAAAAACTATATCCTTTTTAGAAGAACAGCTGAAAGCTGAAACAATATTATCTGGTTAAAAAAGGAATACAAATGTATCGATGTAAATTGTTTACGTTTTATTTATTTATTTATTTATTTTGCTATAATATATCACTGCTGAAAAAAGGAGACAGCATGAATTTCCCTCAACTCTCATGACATTGAACCACAGAAATTGAACGGACTTGACATTCCAGGAGATGGTGCTATAACACAAATGCTTCATATTGGACATTAAAGTTGTGCAAAGATTAAACATCATGGCCATTCCTGCACAGTTGTCCAACCACGTATTTTGTCTATAGCTTCATACTTATGAGAATTTATAACTGGCAGCAGCATAAACAAAATCAAACAACTGTAAAACTAAATACAGAAAAACTAAACTTCTGAGAAACTGAAACTAAACTAAAACTAGCAAGCACAATCTGAAAATCAAACTGAAAGTCAAGCTGAAATACTTTAAAAACTAATTGAAAATTCAAAACTATTATTAAACCTTGCTCCATTCTCTGTTGCTCTCCGTATTGCAGGAACGATCTGGATATTGGAGTCACGTCTTTGCTTCAGCCGGACCGTCTGAGCCCAGCTGTTCGACCTTCGACTGGTCCCAGCAGTAATCATCCATTTGGTGACCATCTCCTCTCTCAGCTTCTCAGGCTGGAGACCGCGGTGGCAGCTAGCGACATCAAGCACATCCCGCGGCCTGCCACAGCGCCTTCCAACAGGTCACTGTCCAAGATGTCCCGCATCGAAGCCCTCAAGGCCACAGCTGCGTCCCTCTCCAACCGAATAGAGAGTGAGGCACGGAAGTTGGCTGGGGAGGGGATCAACTATGGTACAGAAACTTCAATGGATGCGGATGCTATTAGGCCCTCTCAATCTAATCTTGATGGATGCTGGGCAGAAACGGCTGCTGCAGAAAATGATGACGTAGCGTTGAGGATCCAGAGAATTTTGACTAGCACAGGTCATAGTTCATACAATGGCGTGGATCTTCCAGGAGCAGGCAATCTGTACGCCCTCAGGGGACAGAAAGAAAAGAAGGGTACGCACACCAATGTGACCAGTCCACAAACAGCTTCCGCTGATGTAGCAGGACCTATTTTCAACAGTTATACACATGAAAGGAGGAGGCTTGTCAATGGATTGGAAAAGGGAGAGAGAACAGATAAAACAGAACAAAGCAGAGGCTGTGGATTGATAGAGGACAAGGATAAGAATTGGACAGATCTCCACGACTCAAGCGCCAGTTCCATCAGCGAGGGTCCTCTTTCTGAGGATGAGGCGAGCCCCCCTCACCGCTCCAACAATCGTGTGCCTAGACCGGCAGATCGCTTGGAGGCAGTGGACTACTGCGCGGGTCAAAGACGGGATTTCCAGCGCTTGTCAGAGTTCCAGAGGGAGGCAGCGAGATGCTCGGCCCTCACCTCACCCTTTGCACAGCATGACGGAAGCAAAGCAGCCTGGGAGGAGCTGAACAAAGGAAGTCCTCTAAGTGTAATCAACATTTTCACTAAGAATCTTCATGGCCATGTTACAGGTTAGTTCACATACCTTTCCACTAAGGAAAATATGTCAGAGTTAAGGTTTCCATATTAGATGCAGATGATGAGACATAGATGTGTCCTGTCTGAGGAGTATCTATGTATAATCTTCAAATAAAGATGTAACCATGAGAGCTACAGTCAGTAAAACTACAGTATTCATACTAACATGTGCAACATACTGACTGTCTAAGGTGAGATCATAAATATTTCTCCTGTCTGCCCTGTAGCAAGTGAGAGGAACTCTCCGTCTGCCCATTCTCTACACTCTGGAAACGGCCCTGTAGACGCAGCCATCTATGAAGATGACTTTGTGTCATCACATAGCAGCGGAGCCAGTGGCCAATTAAAGAGAGCCTCCAATTCTCGCAGGTAGGACAAAGAAAAAGTGGACGTTAGTTTTGAAAATGACCACTGGATGGCATTCATGTCACACAAATAGAAAGCTCATGCAGCCCTTTCAGACAGCTTCTTCACCTGAATTCAGTGCATTTTACAATGCAACAGAGAACAGATGGGCAAAATGAGTAATACTAAGTAGATCTTGTTACTCTTCTACTCTGAGCTGCAGCCACAACATTCAGGAAAGTTTTTCACAGGACATGACAGCTCTTCAAAAGCAAAGCCAAAGACATCTTGATTGCCCCCTGGTGGCTGGCCGTTAGTTTAGGAGACAATAGATTTAATATGCAGCAGAGTTATGGCAATCGATCATGTTAATCTGTGTGAAGCCAAAATCATGACTGTGATTAATATTCAATTAATTGCGCTAATGAAGAGTAACGGTACAAATTCTCTTAGGGAGATTAACTCTACTGTTTGTCCCATGTTCATTAGACGTAATGTTTTTATGTTGCGTCTCACATCCTGAATCTTCTGTAGAAGTGATTGATCACACATATTTCTGTCCTCTGTCAGCATGAACAGTCATTTTGAGGAGCTGATTAGGAGGTCTCCCTATGACAAAACTACAGGAGGCATCAATTCTCACCAGTCATCCTTTCACTCATCTATTCACTCACCGCATCTGTCCTCTGGTTCAACATGTGGCTCCTCACCCTTTTCCAAGAACTCTGCCAGAAAGAGAGGTGAGAATTAATATTTTTGCATAATTTTCATTCAAAATAGAAACAAATATTAAAAAGGAAATAAATAAAATGGTCTCTGTGTGGTCAAACGCTGTGTTTTTGCAGTTAACAAATCCCTCTGCTGCACAATTTAACTACTCTGTTCCTCTGCAGGCACAGCATCAGACCAGAGTGATGCCACGCTGGTGGAAGAGCAGAGGAGCTCCTGCTCACCTCCCTCAGATGCATTATCCTCTGACTCCAGGAAGAGGGGGGTCCACTCCAATGACACTATAGGGGAAACTTCAGGGTTTTCTCCTCAGAGGTAACAATCTATGTTAGACTACATTAAAACAGAGCTGTTGTTTTTTTAAATTTTGGTTGAGTCAAGTGCTGTAAAACTTTTTTTTTTTTATAATTATGATTATTTCAAACCTGCATGGTTTCAACATGAGCATTTTTCAGGTAAAGCATCTCTGATATTGAACTGAAGAGACTGGTATCAGAGTTTGAATTGCCCACACATCCAGTTGTCACCGGTATTTACTTCCTTCCTGGTTTTCTGTAACCTCCGGTGCAACACTGCATTGTGGGAAGATAGGTGGTGCTATTGGCTTACATTGGGGCATTTTTATGCTGTCCTGGATATAGTAGATTCTAGCTGTTTCTATAGGTCAGAGCATGATTATATTTCTTAATTTCCTGGAGCTTTTGTTTTGTTTTCACTGGATACAAATTAACACTGAAATTAGCCCATGAAGCCAGGTTGTATTTCCAAACTAAACTAAAATGTAATTTAAACAACAGCTGGGTCATCTCAGCTGTTGCTGTTCCAACCACTCAGAAAACTGCACTCCACTTGGTATATACTGTTATCACCCAGAGGTTAATTTATCTGGGCATGACTAATTACTAAACTATGCTTGGAGAGCTCTAGTTGAGGCTGCCAGTCTAAACAGTCTTGTGGCTCTCTGTTCTGTTGAAGGCCTGAGGGTTTAAGCAGCCATTTAGTGCCCAGCAACGGGAGGAGGCTGCAGTTCGACCCAAGACAGAAAACAGTGGTTATTTTGTTTCGGGGGCCTGCAGCGTGGTTGGTCGGGTCAGCCAGCTTCACCACAGCTTGGGCCTGCTGCCAAAAGGAGAGGAGAGGTTTTTTCTTTCTAATCTCAGTGCCCAGTAGTGACATTTGAGCTCTCTAATGGTACTCTAAAACCAAAGTGGCAGATTCCTGACACTCTGTGGAGTCATTCAGGCATTTAGGCAGGATTGTACCCCTCTTAGCACCATTTACAAAGCAGGTTGTTGTTTAACATGAAGTGTTCATTACTTTGTTTTATTTCTTTAGTAACTGCGCATGTGTCAGGCTGGGTCTCAGTGACTTCTGTAGGTTTTTGGCATATTGCATTCATAGGTCTTTCTTTTATGACAGCTAACTGCTTTATCATTGAGATCATGACAGTATTGTTGTATTATCTTTATATATTAATTGATTGTTATCCTTGGAGGAAAAAGGTGCCTCTGCTGCTCTTCTTAAAGGCGAAGTAGAGTGTATCCTGATCTCTTTTAGACATCGTCCTTGGCTTCTGTTCATCTCCGAGCAGCACAATATAGCCATTCATAGTCTGGGCCTCTAAAAGCACGGGTATGCTCCCTCAGTCGGTTCTGGTGGGGCCCTCTCTTTCTTTATCATTTGGTTAACCCACTCTGCAAAGCTTAACATCCCCTTTTCCTGTGTATGATTTAAAACCCTATCTTAGAATTAGTATGAGAAAACAACAAAAAAAATATTGTGTATTTGTATTGTATGGCAATGTAAATATATATATGGGTCTAACATATCTTGAAAAGTGACAACTTAAATGCTGCATTCACATGGAATCAGGCAGAATTAGTGGATGAGAGCAGACGGTAAAATTAGGTGAGGCCAGTAAAGAAAACCAGCAACAGTAGACAACCAAAGTTAAAATATTTCAACTTTTTGCTGTCCTCTGCAACAGAATATACGACCGGATGTTACATCCGGTCGTATATTCTGTTGCTCTCCTTCACACTAGCATTTTATAGCCCCATGCATTACTAGAATAATTACATAAAATAGTGGACACAATCATTTTATTCCATATATTTTATTCCATCACCATAGCAACATATCATCACCTGTTTTGTTTTGCCATGTTTTTCCCATACTGTCCAGAAGGTGTGTTCTGTCTGCCGTCTACTGTGAATGCAGCATGAGTCTGATAGATACCCATCGACCTGAACACTACAAACATATCCACTTTAGAGGAGATGTCTGGTTTCACAATAGTAATTGGTCTTTTATTAACTACTTACCTGAACCTTTTTTTTCTTTTTCTAATTGTATTTGTAGTTTTGGTCTTGACAGTAAGAAGTCACCAACAGCCAGGCCCAAACAGACTTCTCCGTCTGGCTCTCCATACCCTGGTTCTCCTCCAGGAGCAGACTCTCCCAGTGAGCCTGTGAGAGGTGGCTCTCTGGGGGCAAATAACCCAAACACAGGCACCACAGCTCGCAGTGGTAGAGCAGAGACCACGGGTAAATAAAACTCATGTTAATATGATAAACAGGAGACGGTATTTGAAGCAGTGCTTTATTAAAATCTTTATTAATCTCTCTGATCCTTCCTTTCTCCCAGGTGAGCTACAGTATTCACCTGCTGTGTTGCAGCAGCGTATGGCAGCAGAGCTCCAGTACCTGGAGTCCATTGAGGAGTCTGTCCGACAGCTGGGTGACGTAGAGAGGGTGATGGGTGTCTCCATGGCTCAGCAGGAGAGCGTGTCATTGGCCCAGATGCTCAAGGTAAAAAAGGGGTTTGTTTCTGTGTTGATAAGGGATAAGGACTACAAAGAAGCTCTGCTGTGTATGTAGCAGTGTCTGGTGTGTTAACATATCAGAACTTGTATGAATGTAAACATTAAAATTAAATTACACTCAGCATCCATAATTATGATGAGTGATGATTTAAAATCATTTCATGATTGTAAGACAGCACATACTCTAAATAATGCCCTCATGTATAAATTCATCTAAACATCTGCACTAGGGATGTCACTGAGGAAATTTTCCCACCAGTTACTTGTGATAGCACTGGTGTTACCAAATACATCAGATATTTTACAAGAAAAAATGTCACTCTATATACAGTATGTAGCGCACGTACTGTTATCTTTAACGTTGTATGGCTGTGTGCCTGGCCTCCATGGTCAAGCTACGCCACGTTCCGGGTGTACGCTTGTAACCGCTCCATTCTCCACATGGTGATAGCTTCATTAACGTTAGGTTCCCGTTTAGCATTGTGTTTATATCCAAAATATCGTCAATTAGATGCTTTTGCATTTTGCTTTGACACTAAATCCGTTGCCATCGTCTTGTTCTTTGACTCTCTCTCGTCCTGTGTGTGAAATCTGACTCCTGCTACTCTGTGCTGAGACTCCGGAGGGAGCAGACACTTTCACTCTCAGTTTGTAGCGCCCATTGTCCGACTATATAATGATAACATAGCACTGACATGCAAAAATGAACTATGTGTGTTTTATTTCTATAAAATAAAGCAAAAAGACGGGGGGAGTGGGAAGGTAATGTAATCGGTTTATGCCTGAACACCATGTAACACCAGCAACACCAACTACTGCAGCAACCTATTCTGCATTTGATATAATGTACAGTACAAATGAGAATTACACATGGCTAAGTAATTTCCAATAATCTCATTTATCAGGGACTTAAATTAATTGTTGCTGCATAAAATTTGCATGATAAATACTAAAAGAGCTTTTTTGGCTTCCATGCATTTCAGGGACTTACTACCTCACTAATGTCTGTATTGATGCGCTGTATTGACCTGCTCTCTGACCTTTGACCCTCCAGGCCAGGCAGCAGAGTCATGCGCGTGACCTCTACGAACTGAAGATCAAGGCTGAGAGGGAAGCCCTGGAGACACAGCTGCAGCTGGAGGAAAACAGGCAGAGAGTGGCCAGGGTACAATAACGCACACATGTACAGGCACACACAGCAACATTATACCTACAGCATATGTGCATTTGTAAATGATAGCTTAACTGTTTGCTTCCTCACCTTTTGAATTTTTCTCAAGGTATATGCGCTTGTGTTTTTCTGTCCATGCTTGTTTTTGTCCAGGCTCACATAGAACTGCAGGAAAACTTGGTGACAAATCAAAAAGAGGCCTTGGAGGGGCTCCAAGAGGCAACTACGAAGATGATGAATCAACAGGCCGAGGCAGCGCAATACACGGCCGACACTGCCCGACACATCAAAGAGGTTAGCAAATCCTTGCTTGGAAAACAGCCTGTGTCTTCATTTTGTTACAGAAGAAATAACAATGCAAACATTTGATTTGTATATTGTGGTCTTCTTGTCTGTCAGATGACAGAATTGGCGCGATCGCAGGTAGCAGGAGCTTTGTCCTTCCCCCCTAATGCTTCTGATTCTTCCATGTTGGATAAGCGGGAAGAACAGCAGAGCTCCTATTCAAAGCAGCGACAGGACAAAAATGACTCTGACAGGTAAACTGAAAACACCTTTTGTGAAAGAACAACGATTTTGTTCATTTACACTGTACTATATATTGTATCTGTTCTAAATGTTTAAGGCTTTTCCACATTGTCTCTTAAAGCTTCCCTAGTGAGGTGTCAAGCAGAAGGACCAGGACAGAGGAGCCGCTGTCTTCGCTGAACAGCCTCAGTCACTCTGATTCTCTGTCCTTCAGAAGACCCAACGTCAGGTACCACTCAGAGAAACTCGTGTGCCACACGAGAGGCCTGTTTTCCATTAGATTTGGGGAAAAGAAATCTAAATAGACTCTAAGTCTGTCCTTTTGCCTCTTTCCTCAGTGGTGCAGACTCTAGCAGCCACCATAGCTCCTTACATACCTCATCAGACCACAGAGAACATCCGAAAAAAAGAAGCAGTAGAGGGGAAATGGAGGAAGGGAGGAGCTGAGAAGAGGACGAAGAAGGAAGCAGGCAGCAGCTCCATAGAGGAGGAAGCTCTTACAGCTGCAAACGACTCCCTCTGCAGCGACAGCATCCCCTCTGTTGTGGATGAGAAAGGTATCAGATGGCAAGCAAGGCTCTTATCTTAAAAGTTAACATAAACACAACAGTATATCCCTTGTATTCATTCAACTGTCAGGGTTTACTGCTACATAAGTGTCACCACCACTATTAGAGAAAATGTGAAATTATTGCCATCATTTAACTATACTGAAGTCCAAACTGTGAACACAAGGCACCTAAAAATGACACTTAAGCTGAGTGTATCTTATTTTTGGCCCTCCAGGAGAAACTACGTCAGTGGCAACAGAGTACTCCCTGAAGTTTGATGAGTCCATGACAGAGGATGAGATAGAGGAGCGCTCCTTCCGCTCTCTGCTGCCGTCTGAGGCCCACCGCCGTGGAACTATGGAGAAGAAGACCCGCCACCACGAGGAATCAGAGGATGATGGAGCCAATCACAATACGACATTGGTTTCGGGTGCACACAGTATCTTAAAGGTGAGACGACAGTGCAGTCTTGCAAACTTTTGCATATCCTTAAGAGTCAGTTGTTGACAATGGGAGGTGATTGTGACTACTGAATACTACGATTAGTCCCCTAAAATGTATTCAATTTCTTTTTTTATTCCCTGGATGTCCCTCTTATGTTGTTGTTTTGTTTGTTTTTTGGCCTCTCATACAATAATTATTTCAATCACTCCAATCTGAACTCAAACTTTTCACCTTTGTTTTCCCACAGTCTCAGGATGCAAACATGGCCTTTTCTGGCGGACAGGACAGCTTTTCCCAGTTCACCATGGACATGGTGCGTCAGTACATGAAGGATGAAGAGGTGAGACTGCAGCACCAGAGCTCTTTGCTGCATCTTCGCCAGAAAGCAGTCAAAGAGAAGACCAGAACTGAGCTGGCCTGGCTGGAGCACCAGAAGAAGCGGCTCAGGGACAAAGGAGAGGATGACAAAATGCCACCCATCAGGAAGAAGCAGAGGGGCCTTCTGATGAAACTACAACAGGAACAGGTATGTGGGGGCAGAAATATTATAACACTGACTAAGCTTATAGTGTGATCTTAACAAAATAACTTTCCTGTTCCCAGGCTGAGATCAAGCGACTCCAGGAGGCCAACAAAGCAGCCAGGAAGGAAAGACAGCTGTTGTTGAAGCAGCAGGAGGAAATTGAGCGGATGAGAAACTCTACGCTCAGACTGAAGGAGCGTCTCAAGTGTGCTGGGGGTGAAGCACCACCTGTGAGTAGTGCAACAGTTACTAATCACCTTCACAGCCTATACAGAGGAACAGATCAATTTAAGCGGTTTCATTTCAGTTATGGCTGGCAAAGTTAATGCGATAATAATGTATTAATGCAAATTTGTTTTAAAGCCACTAATTTCTTTCACACATTAACACAACTTGCGATTTTTAATTAACCTCTTAAAAATCTGACTGGCTGCCGTCGGTTATAGTGGGCTCAGTTTACAAAATAGCGTGAAGATACTGGTATCATATGAAACTAGTAAACCTAATCCAGTGGCACTAACCATGTCATACTAGCTTGTCGGGAAGGAGGCAAAATAACGCTCCAAACTTGCGCTAAATTTTGATGGTGAAACACTGGACATTTTCAAGGGGGTGCCTTGACCTCTGACCTCAAGATATGTGAATGAAAATGGGTTCTATTGGTACCCACAAGTCTCCCCTTTGCAGACATGCCGACTTTAAGATAATCACATGCAGTTTGGTGCAAGACATAGTCAAGTCAGCACACTGACAGCTGTTGTTGTCTGTTGGGCTGCAGTTTGCCATGTTATGATTTTAATCATATTTTTATGCTAAATGCAGTACCTGTGAGGTTTTCTGGACAATATGTGTCATTGTTTTGTGTTGTTAATTGAATTCCAGTTATAAATATATACAGTACGTACTATTTGCCCACTCCTGTGTTGATAAGAGTATTAAATACTTGACAAATTTCTCTTTAAGGTACATTGTGAATAGATAAAATATATGTGATTAATTTGCAGTTAATGGCGATTTAAATATTTTAATCATTTGACAGTTCTAACTTCAGTATTGATTGTTCTAAAGAAGTTGAATCTTTAATGGAATCAAGAAAGTAAGCATATTTATAACTGTAGACTATGCTGCCATGTTCCTCTTAAGGGTTTTTTTTCTGTCTCTCTAATTGGCTTCACTAATACTTGGTTTACCTCCATGTCCATTCATCTATCCCCCAGGAGACCCCTGTGTCAGAGACCCCTGCGTCCGAGGCCGCCTCTCCCAACATGAGACATGCTGAAGACATCCGCAGCCCGTCTCCCTCGCTCTCCATCTCTGGCAGCGAGACCAGCAGCATCATGCAGAAGCTTAAGAAGATGCGCTCACACATGGATGAGAAGTAACTGCTTTCTTTTCATTTTTCATTCATTAATTGAGTTCCCTCTGCTTACTGACATTTTGTCAAATGAATTATCAGACATCACAGTGCTTAATCCTTGTGTTTCCTGCTGCCTTTCCCTTTGACGTTTGCTTCTTTTGTGCTGTTTTTAAAAAACAGTTGGAATGCTCATCAATTTTTATTAGTTTTTGGTTTGGTCTCTTTGCCCCTGAACACATAGTATATATTGATACAGACTTTAATCTGTTTTTACTATTTCTTTGCGTAACACCACTGCACAGTTTACACTTAGCCTGAAGTAAGGCTGTTATTAAAGTTGGTGAAGTTTTTTGGGAAAGTTTGGGAAATTTTTTTGTTTTCATTCACAAGTCACAGATCTAATTTCTATTTATAGGGTCTTTACCAACTTTAGCAACTAAACTAATGAAAACTTATCAGTGTGTGTGGTCTTCCTTTTGCTTTCTAAAATGCTATGGATGTGTGGATGTGAAGATATGCATGCTCCATGTTGTTCTACAAACAAATCCACATTCGCTGCTACAATACCCCCAGTAACTTCAGATGTGTTCAACTTGTAACAATACATAGTAGGAGATTCTGTGCTTAGTTATCTTTTGCAATCTTAAAAGATGTTTTAAAGAAAGAGCATCAGACAATATTGAACAGTCAATATTTGTAACAGTATGTAATCTGAATACTGTAACTTTCAATTGCAATTGAGTCAAACATTGTGATTTCCATCATTTTTATTACACCTACTCCCTCTAAAGATGACACACAAGTACATGTGCTTTGAGTCCCTGTACTGTGCATTCTCCAGTGTTTCAGACTTGGCCGGCAGCTTTGGTCAGGTGATTGCAGAGCTTCTCATGACCGGGTAGCTCCAACAAGTGGGTTAATTGTTATGGGGTTTAGGATTTATAACTTGGCTATAAATCACAGGCTTTCCACGGTAGCACTTCAAAAATTTTTAGATCTAGATTTGTTTAGATCTGTACCAGCAACTAGGGCTGTCAGCTGAAAAAACATTTAATTGCAATTAATTGCAAATTAAACCCACATTTTTTAGCTGTTCAGAATGTACCGTAAAGGGAGATTTGTCAAGTATTTAATACTCTTATCAACACGGGAATGGGCAATTATGCTTGCTTTATGCTAATTTATGTATGCATTTATTTTTGGAAATCAATTAACACAAAACAGTGACAAATGATGTCCAGAAACGCTCACAGGTACTGCATTTACAGAATCATAAAACAAATTGCTCAAATCGTAACATGGCAAACAACAGCCCAACAAGCATCAACAGCTTTCAGTGTGTCAGTGTGCTGACTTGACTATGATTTGCCCCAAACTGCATGTGATTATCATAAAGTGGGCATGTCTGTAAAGGGGAGACTCGTGGGTATCCTTTACAGACATGCCCACTCGTGGGTGCCCTTCCCTTTCCTCTGTCATTCTCTATTGGGTATAATAATAGGTATAATAATAATTATTAAATAATTGGGTATAATATAATCGTCTTGACATTACACACTAACAAAGTTGTAATCACTTCATCTAAGGCTGAGTTACCTCACTGAAATTTGTTTAGTAATCAGGGCTACTGATAACTCTGGGCGTAACAATTAACCCCCTCCAGAAGCAGGTTTGGCTGTGATGATACCTCAACCAAGCCCCCACGCTCAATGCCCACAAGCTGGCTAAAATGTTCATGTTCTCCTAAGACATTTAAACGTAGCCAGACTGACACCTTGGGTGCAATAAAATCACATTTGCTCATATCACTCTTCTCTCTCCCATTCTCTCTACTTGTCTTCCCCCTCTACGTCTCTTGTGTTTTTCATGTTTTTCCCCCTCCTACATTGTGTGTTTCCATACCCACTTTTGTGTGACTCTTTTGACTCTCTGTCTGTTGCGTGCTTGTGTGTTGTAGACACTGCTCTCCTGTCCACTACTTCCTCTCTGTGTTCACGGCCCACCACTGGGCCTCCCTCAGTGTCTGTCTTCCCAACCTCCACCCTAAATTCCAGCTCTTTATCTACAACCAGTTGGTCAGGTACTGTACAGTGCTCTCTACCTTTTCCGTCCCACCTAGCCCTGCCCTGCCCTGCCTCACCCCCACCCCACCCCATGGAACATGCTTGTGTTCATCCACTGGCACTGGGACCTTGTAGGGGTGGGGCGGTGAACGATGACTGATGGGATGTGTTGGTTTGTTTCCAGGATGGATTTTGTGGGTGGAAAAGTTTGAGTGAAAGCTTGAAAATTGCCCAAGGAAGGCTGCCTCGCTGAAATAAGCTAACCTTTTTATAACTTTACTTTATGCTAGTTTGCCATTACTGTGTACATTAAAGTATTCTGGTTGTGGAGCAGTTTTAAACAAAAAAGACAAAGTGGATTTGAGGTGAGATACATTTTGTTTTGTGAAGGTTATGTTTATTTTAATAGGAGCCTTCCTTGTTGGATTGGAATCTCAGACTCAACGCTGGGATTTCACTGATTTCTGTGGTGTTTAAATTTTTGACTCTTCCCCTCTTTCTTTCTTGCCTTTTGGAGTGAATGTTGCAGTGCATTTCTCTTCAACGTCCTTCATATTGTTGCTGCTGGCTGGTCAGCTCCAGCCCAGTCGCTGATGTAAAATGTTTTCAGATTAAAACACACTAAGACTAAAGGACTTTTGCAGCCCAGAGATCGAGTGGTCTATCTCTTTAATGAGCCCTGTAAATCTTAACTAGCCCTCTTTATTAGGTAACTGTTGCATGGGATTGGATAATAAGTACAGATGGCCATTGGCTGTAATAGAGTTTGGGAAGGCACTAAAAGAAATCCTCAGTCTGGTTCTTCAGTATCTTGCCTGTCATCAGTATACATTAGGTCAAGAGAAAGGCCTCAAAATTAGATCAAGGCTAAATAATACTGCACTGTAATGGCACCCATAGCTGTGGGGGACCACATTACACAACAGCTATACCTGACTGCACTTTATTCTCATAGGCATCTGCAGAAATGTAGAAGAGACTCAGTGTAATTTGGATGTTAGAATTACAAATTCTGTTGGCTTTGCAAGACAAAAGAACCGTTTCCTCATTATTGTCATTGGTCTCCTAAAGAGACACATCCATACAGATGTAACTGCCTGTGCTTCGATGTTTCCTGTTTTGTGTAACTGCTACATGTGTTTGAGATGTGTGTGTGTGTGTGTGTGTGTGTGTGTGTGTTACTGCACCCAATCCGTGTTCAACCCCTGGGTTTCAGTCTGATGCATGAATCTGACATCTTCACTGTTATTTTCCTGCTCTCCTTTTTTCCTGAGTGACATGTCATCACTTTATGCTCATTCATTTGATGGGTGCTTGTCCACTTCTTTATCTGGATCCAAGGAAATAAATAAGTAAAGCATGTATTGGGTGTATATGTATTGAGGTTTGAGGTGAGTTTGCAGTGATAACTTTATGTCCAGGTACTTTTGGTTTGCTTTCTTCTGCGATGCCATGTTTAATATTCCTTATGCTAAATGTCTTTGTCTCTTCTCTCCCTCTTCACTGCTGCCACCTTACCTTATCCCACCCCACACTGCCCTTCTTCTTCTGGTCTCTTCCATAATTTTCCATTTCCTCACCATCATCCTCCACTCCTTCCCATTCTTTTTCCCCCCTTCATTCTCACCATCCTCTTCCCCAGGTTCCTGACAAAGCGGGAGCAGCAGCTGATGCAGAGGCGTCACCATGCTGAGGAGCTGCTGCAGTGGAAACAGCGTCTGGACCAGGAGGAGGCGGAGGTCCGTAGGATGGAAAAAGAGGCCCTGGCTGTATGGGACAGACAAACACCTCGGGACACGACAGGGGAACAGGAAAAGGAGCTCTCTGACATTAGCCCCAGCCCCAGTCACCATCAAAGCTCAGAGCCCAGAACTGACAGTGAGAAAGGTGAAGCAACAGACAGTTTTTGCCAGGTTTAAAATCAAAATCAGGTCAAAATAAATCTGGACAAATTGGTGTTTATCTGTTTTACATGTTTTCAGAGTATGTGAGTGAGGGTGACTGTTCCTCTGCGACACCTGAGTCCAGTATACACACAGAGGGACTGGGGTCCCAGCAACCAGGAAGCTCATCTTCAGTTCAACCTGCACTGATCCCTGAAACACCCGTGGCCTCCGTGCAGAGCAGCCCTGCCAATTACACCCAGGACTGCACTTCAGCTTCCCAGTCAGCTAGCAGACAAGTAGGCACAATTGTGTATTTCAGTGTTTGGACCCATCTCTTTGATGGTAGTGGAGTTGGAGTAATATTGAGTGTCTGTTTAGATGTTGCTGAGTTTATTTGTAGTGTTGAAAATGCACAAAGCAGTATATTATGTGAGGGACATTCAAGGGGGTGACTACACATTTGTTAGTTCATTGTACATGTAAAATATTAATCTAGGCATGCCTCTGTTAGTCCATCTGACTCTGATGTTATATCCTAAAGTAATGTTCCTTTCTCTTCCGCTCCTCCTCCCCGTTTAGTCTCTCCAGTCTCCACTCAAAGGCAGCCACAGCCCGGCCGCCTCTCCTTCAGATGGCAGCAGTAAAACCAAGATGCAGCTTCGCTCCTCCTCCCGGACCACCAACCAGGCCCACACCCAGCTAGCTGAATCCCCTATGCCCATGCAGACTGGTGAGTTACCCAATAACTCAACACACATACACTGAATGTATAATAGTTCCTGGTAGTTCTCAGAGAGGACAGAGTGGGGCAAAGAAGAGAGTGTGGATGTAATGCAGCTATATTGCTGGCGCTGTGTAGTCCAGCATAATGTGATGCTGCCAGGAATACATTATGCAAGCACTTCCCTGATACCTAACCTGCTTAGCTGTGTGATAGGAGGAGAGAACACTATGCATTGGACTTACTTACTGCACAAGCAAAGACCAATATCGTGTCTGAATGCGTTTTACTCTTTTTCAGGCCAGTTTAAACCTTTAATGTTTGTAATTCTGTTTCTTCATTGTGTACAAGTCAAAGCGACGTGCACACCAATGAACCTAACACATTCTTAGTAAAGAAAATGTACACTAATCTCCAAAGAACTGGGTTTGAGCTCGAGTGGGCACAAAGTTGGATTACCCCCTGCTAATCAGAGATCTGGCACTGGTTTCACATTCTAACTGTGATTTATCATCCAAATGTGCCTTCAGAACCCATTTCAGACCAGAGTGACATAGAGAGTCGTATCAAGGCCCTGAAGGAAGAACTAAGAAAGCGAAAGTTTATGGCCTACCAGCTGAAGAAAGAGCAGAAGAAGAGGAACAAGGAGCGCCTGAAGGCACAGGAGGCCAGTCTACTGAAGCAGCTGGAGGTAAGTGTGTATCAATGTGTGTGGGCTTCTAGATGGTAATTTGTTCAAATGATAATCATCCAAACAAAGTTGGATGATTATGTTTTTGTTAATTTTGTCTGTATATTTATCCATGTAATCTTAACTATTATTCTCCCGTTTTCCTTTCAGAGCTATAACAACTTCATAGAGAAAACGAAGGCAGAACTGAACAAGGAGCCGGACTCAACACCTGATACGAAGTCCCAGATCAAAGATTCCACCTCAGTCGCAGAGCAGTCCGGTGTTCAACCACCTGCTCACAGGTACCAAAAGCTTCACATGACAGCTAGGGCTGCCACTCAATTAAAATATTTGATCATGATTAATAGCAAATTATTTGCACATTTTTTATTTGTTAAAAATGTACCTTAAAGGGTGATTTGTCAAGTTTGTAATACTCTTATCAACATGGGAGTGGGCAAATATGCTGCTTTATGCAAATATGCTACTTTATGCAAATGTGGGTATATATTTATTATTTGAAATCAATTAACACAAAACAATGACAAATATTGTCCAGAAACCCTCACAGGTACTGTATGTAGCATAAAAATATGCTCAAATCATAACATGGCAAATCCAAGTCCAACAGGCAACAACAGCTGTCAGTGTGTCAGTGTGCTGACTTGACTATGACTTGCCCCAAACTGCATGTGATTATCATAAAGTGTGCATGTCTGTAAAGGGGAGACTCGTGGGTACCCATAGAACCCATTTTCATTCACATATCTTGAGGTCAGAAGCGAGAGGCTAGTATGACATGGTTGGTAAGAATGGATTCTTTAGGTTTTCTAGTTTCATATGAAGTCAGTATCTTCACTCTAACTTAAAAACTGAGCCCACTACAACCTAAAAAAATCACAAGTTGCACTAATGCGTTAAATAAATTGGTGCTGTTAAAGCAAATTCTCATTAATATGATACAATTATGGTGTTAACTTTGACAGCCCTAATGACAACACATCTTATACTGTAATATGAGTTAGAAATAATTGGTGTTCAATTAAAAGCAAATAATTCTTTCCCAGGTCTGAAACCAGCAAAATCTCTGACTCTGAAAGGACGAGAATTGATGCTTCATTTGATCACGGTGAGTGAGATGCTCATCATAACTAATACGTTTTTAAAAGAAGTGTTTTTCTATATACATGTTCCAATAATTATGTGATCCTTTCCTATTATGACAGATGCCCTTCCTCAACTTGATCATAGTAGATCCACCTCAGTGCCTGAAGAATTATCTGATGAAGACCCTCCAACAGTCACTCCAACTCCAGTATACGGCAGCCCAGAGTGTCCGCCCTCAGGACCGAGGAGCCGCCTGTCCACAGAGGGTCTTTTAAGACCTTCCTCTAGTACACAGATGATTGAGTCTGGGGATGAGAACATTGTGTCTTATCAAAAATCTGACATTCAGGATGAGCTGGAGGTTGAAGTGAGCTCCACTTTTGAGGATCAACAGTCTGAACATCTTCTCAAACTTAAAAAGGAAGAAGAGAAGCTATCTAAACCTAAACATGTTTCTTCTTCCATGAGGGAAGAACATCAGTATTCTCCATCTGTTAGCCTAGAACAAGATACACAAATAAAAACAAGGGAAACATTGGAAGCTGCAGAATTGAATATCATCTCCTCCAAGTCACATTCAGCTGCAATGGACCTCAAAACATCACCTCATCCAAGTTCTGCATCTAGTCACCATTCCTGCTCTCCTGACTCGGTTGCCTTCTCTTCAAAGAAGGAGGCACCCATAAAGGATGTTGAGGTCTCTTCTTCCATAGCAGATGGTTATCACGATGACTTTGAGTCTTCAGTGGATTCTTCCCCCAGGGAGGAACATCATAGCTCCGGGCCTGCCTCTCAAATCTCAGTTGCCCCTACAGAGATCAAGGGCTCGAGAAAGGACTCTCCTCGCAGAGCATCACCGCATGATAGCCAGGATGAGGAGGTTGAAGAGGAAATAGCCGAAGAACTGAGTCACCATTCAGGGACTAGTGGAGCTAGCCAACAATCTGGGAGACTGCTAGATCTTCATAACCACACAGAAGAAGAACATTACAAGGATATTGTTATTTCCAGCCACTCACCACCCATCTCTCCTCTGCAGACCCATCTCTCTCCTGTTAGAGATGAAATGCCAAGTTTTAGCATCGGAGATCGGGTTCTTGTTGGTGGCGTTCAGCCTGGCACTCTGAGATTCAAAGGTCCAACCAGCTTTGCTAATGGCTACTGGGCTGGCGTGGAGTTGGACAAGTCTGAGGGGAGCAACAACGGCACTTATGACGGGGTGGTATACTTTGAATGTGACGAGAGCCACGGTATCTTCGCTCCTCCAGACAAGATCACACACCTGCCGGAAAAGTTTGAGGTCTACACAGACACCACAGAGGATGAGGACTCATTCTTTGATGGTCTGTCAGATAAAGATGGGGATAAACGTAAAACGGAAGAGCACACACCCCCAAAACAGGGAAGTGAAAATGAACAAACATCTAATAAGGACAATGGAGATAAAAAGGTAACAGATGAGTCAGTTCACAAGACTGGATCCCACCTCAATTCACAGCATTACAAAGACTTCCCCATTTCTAATGGCAACACTAGGGACATAATGTTAGATTTTGAAGACGCACCGACCACCCTCCTCATCTCTGACATGGACAAGATTGGCCTGAGGAAGCAGAGTCAGAAAGACATTATTCCTCCTGTTGAGAGAGAAGAGATAGACTCACAGCACCACTTTAGTCCTGCAGATCTTTCCACAGATATCAGGGATGACAAGGTAGAGAGACAGAAGGACGGAGACTCACTGGACACATTTGCAGACAAACTCCTCAACAATTTTGTGAAAGACACTTTGATGCAGTTTGCTGAAATTAAAAAGGCTAAAGAGCAGAAAATAGAAGCTGCCAACCAGATGAATGGAGACCTGTTTGGTGAACATGTTGAAAAAGACGATTGGTTCTCTTCAGTGCAACAGAAAGATGGTCTACCCTTCTTCCTACCTGCAGAAAAAGAGGAGCTGTCTTCTCCAGAGCTGTGCAACCGACCGGTGAGTATATTTCTGATTCTTTAATGTCACTGTCAGTGAGCAAAGACCTTAAATATGTTAGTGCTGTACATGATTGAACTGTAGAATTTCCATTGTGTGGAAACACCAGCAATGACATTATCAAGTTACTAGCAAACAGTGCTTGTTGATTTGACCTGAAGGACCTTGTTTTTGCTATCTGCTCATCCAAAGTCCAACATTTTGTTGACAGACTTTATTGAATTTGGTGCGCTTTGCTGATAGCTTTTTTGTCTTTAAGACTAGCGTGAAAGTGTAAAACTATGATTTATAATGGATCTCGTTCTGTCATGGTGCGGTTAGATATTCATATTTATGGGTGGTTCTAATCTAAAATTGGTGAGTAAGTGAGCATTAAATTAACCTTTTTCCTGTATTTTTTTTTTTTCCCCAACAGGAGAGTCCAGTGTTGGGTGCCAGCGGTCAGGAAGAGCTTGTCAAACGATTAGCAGAGCTGGAACTGAGCCGTGAGCTGCTAGATGACCTCGGTGATGATCAGGACTGGTTCGATGAAGACTTTGGCCTCAGCTCCCGTAGAGAACAGCAGAGACTCAAACAGAGAGAAGAGGAGGAGGCAAGGCTAGAGAGTTCTGACTCATCAGCCGGCACAGCTCTTGGGGGGCTGGTCTCATTATCAGGTGGGGAACAGCAGGTAAAGACTCCACCCAGACCTGAGCTACCGCTCCCTGTGCCCCCTAAACTACCTGAGCAGCCGGCTATGGTGGTGCCCCACTCAGCCACAGAGGTGGAGAAGATGGTCTATGCTGCCACTCAGGAGATCTGGGAGAGCTGTGGCCTGGGGAAGGATGAAACACTGACGCTTTCACAGCTGCCAAACCCCAACCCTTCACAAGAGTATCTGGGGAAAGAGGCCAGCAGCGAGGACCAGGAGGCTCTCTGCATCCGCAGCTACAGAAAGGTGAAAAGGAGAACTTGCAAAACCTCAAAAAGTATAGCAAAAACGACTCATACATATAGCTCAATGAAAAATTAAAAGTACCATATATCGCAATCTGTAAACTTGAAGAGGAGACAAGCACATTGACTTCCTTTTCATCCCCCCTACCAATCATTTTGGTGATAATCAGCACACAACTGTCCTGTTTCAGTAGCACTAAGCCAACAGCAGCCAGACTGGCAGTGCTGTCTTGAAGACAGCACTTAACTCTGAATGAGTTCACTGAGGTTAAATGCCAGACAAGTTTCCATTATTCAGCAGATTCCTCTCTGATTAGCAAGTTGATGTTTTCAGTGCAGCCATTTCAGTTCCCTTTGTCTTACAACTACGAGATATCCCTCGGCAACTGACAGTCCAGATACTCCAGATATTATCTCAGCTGGTCTACTCAACGTGATCTGTTGAGTAGTAAATGTTTCTGACACTTTGGCATGCTATATCACTCATTTATGTTCACCTAACATAGGGTTACTCAACTTGAGAAACTCCTGCAGCTTTAAGCTGGGGTATATTTAATATAACATATTTAAGCACTTGTATCTCATTTTTCTCTGTCACTCCCCAGGCTGTGTATGACCTGACATGGGAGATGCTTCAGGAGATCTATGCTGAGGACCCCAACGCCAATCAGCCTCAGTGGGTCAAACCACGCAGAGTCACGTCCTCCTTCTTTCACAGAGTAAACACACCAGGAGACCTCACCAAAATCCAGGTACAGAAAGAGATGCTTCATTTACCTTAAAGGGATAGTTCAGTGTTTTGATGTGCCGTTGTATAGGTACTTATACCTATTGTATTGTCTGCGGTAGATGACAGTTGACACCCCCAGCTTGGAGAAGCAGACAGGAGTTACCACATAGAACCTTAGTAATGTACTGTGATGGATAGGGCCGGCAGCAAAATGTATTTTAGTCACCTAAAAGAACGCTGGAGTGCAGTAATAAAGTCCTGACCTTTACACATTCACATGCAGTTTAATGGGTTTTACACACTTCATGATATGATGGCTCATTTTGCATTGTGTCCCAGGAATTCATCTCTGCAGAAGTGTTGAAACTGTACGGTCTGATGAAAGACCACAACCAGAAGACTGACTGGCAGAAGATGCTTAAATTTGGCAAAAAGAAGCGAGACAGAGTCGATCACATTCTGGTAGGTAGTTTTTTTTGTACATGATTTTAAAGGGCAGTGGTTTCATGTCAGGCTTATATTTTACTGTCACAAGTTAAATACAAAGAAATTGCATTTGTCCCCTTTGTTTGTCCTGTGCAACTTGTTTTTGTTTTTTCTACTTTCAGATAATAATCAGTAACAGTTTGTTGACTTCTTCTAGATGGCAGCAGCAGTTTTATAAAACATTCCTTTTTGAAGTTTTTAAGGTTGACCCATTAAAATTTAGGATTACAGACGTTAATGCTTTATCAGCTTACAGGAAGTAGAACTTTATCTGGCTAAAACAACCGTTAATATTATAGTTCCCTTTGATTAGCCCTTATGTATGTATGTGGTGTTATAGTACACCACACACATACAGCAGTGTGTAGTGCAGAACATATTCGGTTATACAATTTCTTTGAGCAAATCTTAGCAGAAAATTTGACTTGTATTTCAGAGTAACAGAATGTTACAGTACTTGACAGTGTTTGTCTCTCAGGTTCAGGAACTCCATGAGGAGGAAGCCCAGTGGGTCAACTATGACGAGGACGAGCTGTTTGTCAAGATGCAGCTGGCAGACAGCATCTTTGATGCTTTGCTGAAGGACACTGCAAATGTGCTGACGCTAATCTATGACAAGAGGGCCAAAAGAGAATATGCCCTTTCTTGACAGCTTTCCTACTTAGATCTTAAACTACAACCTCTAGCTCAATCCCAGTCTTTCCCCATCCCAGTGAACTCCGCTGCTCGGTCTTCCACCAGCTGATGTGCCAACAGCAACCCTCAGATGCCTTCAGTCCCAGCATTACCTCTCAGCTAAACAACTCCTACTAATAATAATTTCTGTGATATTAATTTGCTGAATTTTGCTTCAGCTAACTGTAGTGGTTGCATATTTTGTTGTGCACACAAAACGCCTCTTGAGCAATCCAGCCTTCTTAAACCTTAACCCCACCTAATCTCAGTTCTCACCTCCTGGACTGAAACTTTTGTCAACGCCAGCTGGAGAATGAGTAGATATTTCGATAGGATGGACTGTGTGCGTCATTTCTCCGCACTTAAAGTCCATTAATGCTGCTAACGTGATTCTTCCAGAGGGGACTGTACTATAAAATCCACCTGGAGTGAAAGTAGGTTGTTATATTTTGTATTGAATCTTAAATATATATATATATATATATATATATATATATATATATATATATATATATATATATATATATATATATATATATATATATATATATATATGGATTCAAAAATTAGAAACAGAGTAGCAGATAAAGAGTATACAGTGTAGTCCATAAGTGGTTTGACAGTGATGCGTTATTGTGTTGGCTTTGTTATCCAGTTCAGTGGAATTAAACTGACTATGAGGTTAAACTTTTAGCTGTAATTTGAGGGTTTTTACATCCATGTTGGGTGGATCAGACTCCCATTTAAGGGGTCTACACACCTGCCTTAGATTAAAAAAAAAAAAGGCTGAAGTCTGTGACCCACAGACATTGCAGCCAGCTTCACTTCTTGCTTGTTTCAAGAACATTTTGCCTGAAGTCTGGTCTCAGGCCATAAAAACTCCTTTTTTTGCTTGTTGGCTGTATGTTCACATCATTGTCCTGTTGCATTGGCTTTAAAGTGGGTGGCTACCTGTACAAAACACTTTAACTTTATAATCGTTGAATTTTAAATCCAATGTGCTGGAGGAGAGCTAAAACAATCGAAATTTGTCACAGATCAAATATTGTCAGACTGCACTGTATTGGAGCATCACTGAGATCAGATATTGTATGAAACCTCCATAGTTCTATTATTTATTGTGTGATTCGAGGAGGAAAGAACATTTTGAATTGTAAATGATCTTGTCAAAATGTAGAAAACAGATTTTAACATCTAATGAAACTGTAAAAAGCACAAACATAAATGTGAATGTAAACACGGCAATATATTGCGTAGGAGGTTGAAAGGATGCTATTGAAACCAGAAAAAGAACATGGGGAGAAAACTGTTTTAATATTTAAACGTTGTAGTGTTAATGATTCATTGAGAAGTGTTATGTGTGACTTTTATTGTGGCCACAACTGTCTGGTTGGTCGTCGCAATCACTGTGTCCATCTTTTGTACTGCGCATACACTTACTGTACGTCAACAGTTCGAAACCATACAATCAGCAAAGAAAACGCTTGGTCTTATGATTTGTGTTGTATTACTTTTTTTTTTTCTTCTGCTCTATGTGGAGGTTTTGCACCTCATTCAACATTGTTTTTGTGTTAGCATTGAGGAACAAACATATCCATCAACCCCATGTTCAAAACACATACACAAAACACACAATATATAATATGTAAGTGGGACATGAAAGACTGGCAGTAGGCCTGACCTGGTATTTTCAGAATCGCATCATCGGACAGAACTGAAATGCTGGATTTGAGCCTTACTTATCCTACAGTCCAAAACACCCATGGATGTCTTGTTTCTCCATGAGTTGCACTGGTAATTTTGCCAGCTGAACATTTGCCCAGAAACCAATGAGTTGTGTAGCAGCATGGTTGTCTGCCCCACTTGTTGCTGTGAAAGTTTTGGCTTTACAGCAATCAGCAAGTTCAAACTAGCTGTCAGAATGTAGCCAGACAACAGAGGTAGTCTTTCAGTTCAAGTGCCTCTTTAAGTTCAGTTGTGGATTTGTAACAAACCTTGTTGATGTCTCAACATCCTTTGGACCTATTTTCTTCGAATGTCTCTTCCAACTGCTGTACCGTGATGTAAACGATCCTTAAATGACCTTGCTTCCTTCTAAACCAGCTTGCCAATACTTCAGTTTCTGCCTTATCAATCTTCCTGTGTTCAAGCACAGTTTTTTTTTTAAACATTCTCATTATTCTGTTTCTCAGCCTGAGGAAATGTTTATCACGTTAACTGCTCACTCTTAAATGTTACCTGCCTCTTGTCCATGTCACCCTGCCTGTTGCATCTGTGCTTATAGACGCAGTTGAGTCATTTTATTGATAAACTGTATCAGGAACTAGATTGTTGACACTCCACTTACACAGTGTGAGCCATAGAGCTGATGAGACTGATCTGATAGGACTGTATCCAAGGGCTTATTTTAGTCCTGAGTGATCCAGCGAACTGTGTACAAACTCATTGTGACATTAATCTTCACTGACTGTTTGGAGCTAAAGTGACCTTAAGTCTTTTTTTTCTACTATCAGTGTTTTAGGAGTTGCTAATATTCAAACTGTAAATGATATAATGTAGAAAAAGACCAAAAACATTTGACATCAACCTCTCCATGCTGTATGACTTGTATGTCTGGTCTGTAGGCATCTATAACTGTAATGGTGACAGGATTAGTACTTCTGATTCTGTTTGCAGGACTGTATTTCAAACCCTGTAGGATTGTCCTCTTGAATTGATTGTATGAGGGAGGAAATTGAGTTCTCCTCTGTAACTATGCAGTACTTGGTCTTATACATTGCTTCATATGTGTGGACCAAACAGCTTAGACTTCTGCTGTAGTCTGTAGACTAGGACGGAGTTGCTTCTATCTGCTGGTCTGAGTTCAGTTTGCTTCACTGGGAGACAGAGCAACGTCACCTTAAACAGAGTGTGATGTGAATAACTGAATTTTTAAAAAAGTAGGCACAAAATTATCAAATTAACCCAGTCACACTAGAGTCATCTTTTGAAATGTTTATGAATATTTATAATAATGTGATGTGAGTGTGCGCCAAGTGCACTTGAAGACTTGTACAATTCTTTTATGGGTGTAAATATACTGTCTATCCTATCTGACCCACTGTTACTGTAACCTGAATGATTGTTGTAAGATAAACACTGTTTACTTTGCAAATGCGTGCAAATTATATATTTGTTAATTAAATGAACTTTGAAATTGTAAATAAAGCTTCCATTGTTTGTAAAGGAATGCTGACTTGAAATATGTTTGCAGTAGTTGCTGCACAGTGTTGTTGCAGCACTGACAGCAGGCCAAAGGAATCTCCTCCTAACTGTCTAAATTCTTAACTCAGACATGCAAATCCATGATACCAATGTCAAAATGCAGGAGAAGTGAAACCTGTTACTCCTAAACTGATCGATTGCAGGGCTGCAGCAACCACTGAGGACACTACTGTCATGTCCACTGTTATATTTATGGGAATGTGGGAGTTATATGATGTCAAAAGGAGTTTACTATTCTATTTCTATGGATTACACACATTTAACATGTTTGGATTTTTTAGGCTGTATTAATACTAAGTACCACTGTAACTATCATAATAAGATCTTTTTATTAGGGAAATTGAATGTTCTGGCATTTTCTCATTTTCTTTCTTTCTTTGAATTTGTGGAACTGTATGTTATGACTAGTCATGTGGCCATCTTGGTTGTTGTTGTCCAGGGTCTGGTAAGCCCATATGGGCAGGGCGCCAAATGGTGCAGGACACTCAAAGCAACAAATCAAAGTATAAAAATCTTAAAATGTGGCTGTTTTTAGACAAAAAACTACTAGAACTAAATGTTCTTTAAACTTTACGGATTTTATTTTCACAGAAATGTTTACTTTTTTTTCTAAATCCTGGCCAAGGCTCTGATAGACAGGTCTTTAAATACAAAGACAAGGATATTATTGTTTTCTGGTGCTAATGGTTAGTTTACATTAAAAAAAAAAGTAATAAGACAGCCTTAAATTTTGCCAGATATATCACACAAATGCTGCTTTTTCAATCTTCAATGATGTGTGTAAATATTTGTATTTATTATTTTATCTGTATTAAGTGATTTATAATTTAAATGGCCAAAAATAGTGATTGTGATTTTACAACTGTAATTTTATAGGTTAAAGAGGAAATCAGAAGCTTATATTTTGGTACACAAAAAAAAGAAAATCATAACTCAGGGTCCACCTCATCTCATGGCATCCATCATTGGTTGTCATGGAAATAACTCCATCCGCTGAGAAAGACGTGATGCGTTTTTGTAACCCCAGAAAAAATAGTTACTATTAAGGTGGGTTTTTTTAAGGGTATTATTCGTTTATTTGAGCATTAAACTCATTGTGAAGGTCAAGAATGAACGTTAACGCGCAACTAATGTTTTTTATGTAAACAATTTATATCTAAATAAAATGAAGTTATTAGGTTCATTTCCTGTATGAAAGCCGCGAAGGGGCAAAAAACTGACCGCCATGTCCTCGCGCGTCACTTTAACTCAACGTTTCATCTTCAGCACAGAAGTTACCGAGTCAAACATGGAGAGAAATGAGTGAGTGCAAAGCGTACGTTGTTATGAGAGGAGTGTTTGTAAAGGACTTGGAGCTCCTCGGGGGGAGGACCCATGAAGCCTGCTGACCGCCGGGAAAAGAGAGGGAGAAAAAGTTGTCAAGTTTTTGTGACACGGAGGTGAAAACTTGGTCCGCTCGCCCCGACGGTTAGCAGCAGCTCGGACGGGAAGATGGCGCGGTGCTGCGGCCGTGCCACGTCTCGGTTTACCGGAGAAATACTAATATACCCCAGAAGGACAGCAACACCCGCACTTTGGTTATGTTTTTGTCTCATTTTTCCGTCTGCCGTGGAGGCTGGACTGTACACCGCCTCTGACCAAATCATCCCAATAAGTCCGGATAATGTGGAGTCGGTTTTGGTGAACTCCTCAGCAGCTATACTCACCGAGTTTTACGCTTCGTGGTGCGGGCACTGCATCGCCTTTTCTCCGGTTTATAAAAGTCTGGCGAGAGACATTAAAGGTTGGTGCGGAGCTGCTGCAAGTCACGTAGCTGTAGCTCTTTACAAATGACAGTTGATATTAGTCATCTATAATTATTCGTAATTATCTCACTCTGCATTGTTTTCACAGCAAAAAGCATCACAGTTAAACACGTCAGGACTCCTAGTTCATTAGCTTTAATGGCTACATCTTCCTGTATTTTTGTCATCTGCATAGAAACAGTGAAAGCTGTTTCTATCAGTTAATTAGAGCAGGATGTGATCTAATGATAATGGTCTTTTTATTCTGGCTCTCCATCACATCCCCCAACTGTCTCTGTCGCTCATGAGCCAAAAATAAATATCACAGAGCCATGAGATCAAATCTAATTAGGATGAAAGTTGAGGGTAAAGTTTCTGATGATGGCAGGAGGGCCTGACACTGTCATGGGGTATTTCACTGTCATACACACAGTCAGCAATGGCAGCGGATGCCTTGGCATGCTATGAAATACTTATGAGGGTCCTCCATTTTATAGAGGAAGTATGCAAGAGAAATTAAGATTACATTCAGACGATAACACTAGCATCATTGCAACCCTCATCCTGTGAATGTCTATCAGCTAAAATATACACGTTGAAAACATGTAAAACATCCAGTTTTTGTCTGCATGGGTCCACCAGGGACACTACATGTGGTACATATGATGGTTGTTGCCTTCTTTCACACATAGTAATATGAATAGTGGGATGTAAACTCTATTCAATTATATAGGATTTTTTTTTCTTGACAGTATGGACTTCTTGTGTATTGACATAAAGCTGCAATGATTAATCGATAAGTTGTGAACTACTAAATTAATCGGTAACTACTTTGATAATCAATTAATCAGTTAGAGTAATTTTTAAAGAAAAAAAATCGAAATTTTAGAGTTGTGGACAAAACAAGACATTTGAGGACATAATCTTTGGCTTTATAGACCAAACAACTAATTGATTAATCAAGAAAGTACGTGACAGATTGACAATGAAAATAATCATTAGTTGCAGCTCTATATTGATACACTAAAGTGCATATTGGCATATGTGGCACAAAGAGGACACGTCCAGTGTAAGCAGACGGTACACTAAATATTTACTATGGCTCTATTTGATGTCTGTCCTTCAGAGTGGAAGCCAGCTGTGGACCTGGCAGCTATCGACTGTGCTGCAGAGGAGAACAGGAAGGTGTGCACTGGCTTCAGCATCAGAGCGTATCCCACTATAAAGGTATTATACAGAATATAAATTGTTTACACAGGCCCACGTACTGCGTGCTCCCTTCTTTCATGATGGCTGCTGTTTTTTTATCCAGTAAAGCTGACGACCAGGGACAGATGAGATTACTGTATGTGCTTTGGCAGAAGTACTGGAACAAGTTTTTAAGACTTAATTTATTTTACACTTAGGTTTTCAAATAATTCTTTTATAATAGTCCAGGTAGTCTAAAAGATATTATTCTACCTCTGCGAAAGATACAGCTGAATGAAGTGTGTAGTAATAAAAAAGTTCTGTTTTGGCATATGGAGGTATTTGTTAAACTAAAATGATTAATTGATTAGTTCATAGACAGAAAATAAATCAGCAACAATTTAAATAATCAATTAATTTTTTTAATGATTTTTTAAATCATTGGGGGCGGCAGTAGCTCAGTCTGTAGGGAGTTGGCTTGGGAACCGGAGGGTCACCGGTTCAAGTCCTGCCATGGACCAAGAACTGAGTGTGAACTGGTAGCTGGAGAGGTGCCAGTTTACCTCTTGGGCACTGCCGAGGTGCCCCTGAGCAAGGCACCAAACCCCCAACTGCTCGGGGCGCTTGTCAGGAGCAGCCCCATCACTCTGACATCTCTCCATTGTTGCATGTTTGTGCATGTGTGTGTTCGGGTCTGCATGTACCGTATATAAGTTAACAACAGAGTGAAAAAATTGAATTTCCCCTCGTGGGACTAATAAAGGACTATCTTCTTCTTCTTCTTCTAAATCAAAATGCCAAAAGTTCACCAGTTCTAGCTTTTCAAATGTGAACATTTGCTTTTGTAGTCTTCTATGATACTAAACTGAATACATTTCACTTCATTTGTCAAAATAATTGATAATCATTAGTTGCACCCCTAATTTGATGAGGTACTTTTTGTTTTTCCTTAATTAAGAGAGAAGCAGGTACTGTTGAAGTAATACTTTAAAAATGCTTTTGTTGATTATTTTCATTTTCTTAAACAATTGCTCAAACAGATTAATTACCAAAATAATCACCAATTAATTTAAAAGTTCACAACTATTTGAGTAATTGTTGCAGCTCTGTATTCTTTCTCTTTGTCCTTTATTACATGACTTGAATAAAATGATATATGAGAAATAACAGCACCATATTTCAGCTGTGCTGTGGTCTCTCTGTCTTGCAGCAGCACACTAGACTACATGTAGAAACATACCATCTCTAATTCCTTCACTTCCATTCAACTCCAATACATGTTCTGAAGTGACCATAAAATCAGGAATGTTCACAGTTTTCCTCCAACATGTCTGTGAGCTCCTTTTTTTTCAACATTATCATGATATATTTGATTTTGACTAACATGTAGTGTATAATGTGCATAAGCATCTGTGGAAACAAAAGACTTATTTGCAGGTACTTTACAAATTTATTTGATAAACCAGAATAAATTAAAGAGTTTAACGTCTTATCCCTCATTGATCAGACCCTGTCTATCTTATCTAATAGCGTGTTGTAGTTGTTAACTAGTGATCATTTTTATTACATATCATTTGACATTTTTCTATATTTCCAAATGATAAATAAACACTAAAATGTTTTCAGCAATTGAATAGTTTTTGCATTTTTTAATTGTCAGCTGTTTAACGAAAAAAAACCTTTTTTGGAGGAGCGTTTTTTATTTAGTATCTGTAAAATCTGAAGGTTCCTCTTTGGAAAATTATATTATTATTCAGTCAACAGGGGACTTTCCTTCTTGTAAAAGTAATAAAACTTGAATTCAGTGTAATTTTCTGATCAATGCATAAGAGCAGCTTATTTTCAAAAGGGTTTCTAGATTATTTTTGATGCTCTGGATGTGAAGAAGACAGATTGGGTTAGATACTTTAGATGCAACAGTCTATTCCCAGTAGAATTAACTTCTGCACGATCAGCAGAAATACTCCCGCTTCAAACATCTGCATTTGTATTTGTAGCGTATCTCATTAGTCAGCAGTAGTGTGTGTTTCAGACTCTCTGTCATCCAGCAAGAGCCAAAGAAAACAAAGAGGTCCTTCTGTTTGAACACACAATGGTGCTTTAACATCTGTGACTCATTTTAACCAGGAAGGATTTAGGGGTCAAGGCGGGCAGAGGGGAAAACTGTCCCCCCTCCACCACACCACCACCACTGAACATTACACAACGTCGCTTTGCTTCTCTCATGGCCGTGTTAGGGCCGACTCATCTGATCTCACTTCTCTCTTTCTCTCCACTGACTTCCTATGTAACCCAAACTTTCTCTCTCTTTCACGTTGCAGTTCTTCAATGCTTATTCCAAGGCTGACTCTACAGGACAGAATTTTAAAGGTACTGCTGCATATACATAGGCATCTCAGACCAGTGAAAAATAAAATAAAGGAGCCCTTACCTTTAAACAGGTCTTTCATAGAGAGTTTGCAGTTGTTAGTCTACATGCTCAGGTAATCATTAGTGAATAATGATCAACAGCAGGATATAATGTTCTCTCGATGACCTTTGACCCCCAGCTGCCACTCATGATGTTCGGGTCCTCCGTCACAGAATCATAGACAAACTGGAAAACCATAAAGAGCCTTGGCCTCCTGCCTGCCCCCCACTGGAGCCCACCAGGTAAACACACACACACACAGTCCATGACTTTTGAGGACATTACATTGACTTACATTGATTTCCTGGAGACTTACCCTAACCCGGGCTGCACGGTGGTGTAGTGGTTAGCGCTGTCGCCTCACAGCAAGAGGGTCGCAGGTTCGATTCCAGCTTGCGGCTCTTCTGTGTGGAGTTTGCATGTTCTCCCCGTGTAAGCGTGGGTTCTCTCCGGGACTCCGGCTTCCTCCCACCGTCCAAAGACATGCTGTTAGGTTAATTATTACTCTAAATTGCCCGTAGGTGTGAATGGTTGTCTGTCTATATGTTGTCTGTCTCTATGTGCCCTGCGATGGACTGGCGACCTGTCCAGGGTGAACCCCGCCTTCGCCCAATGCCAGCTGGGATCGGCTCCAGCCCCCCCAACCCCTAATAGGAACGGGACGATGAATGAATGAATATTACCCTAACCCTGAGTGTAACTGTTACCTAACCTCAACCTAAACCTAACCTTACCCTTACCATAAGCCAAGTCTTCACCCTAACATATAATGTTTTACGCTATGGGGATGTGCATTTTGTCACCAAAAGAAAGGCAAGTCCCCACAATGTGACTTAGTAAACAGATTCATGTCACCACAACATATAGTAATACACACCCACTCACACACAAACACACACATACCCATTTGTCAAAGGTTAATCTATCAGTTTGTCAATCTTTCTGCTCAACTAATGACATGCGGTTATGGTTTATTTTGACTGAAAAAAACATGTATAATTATATTTTAAAATATGTTAGTCATGTTTTTGCAGTTGTGCAGTTTGGTAGGAAGTTGCAAATACTAATATTAATCATTCTAATCATTTTTAAAACCAGTTACATACACAGAGAGGACTAAATGTACTCGAGTCCATATTCTTTGCCATATCTATCTATCTCACACTTGTATTATGCCTCCACGTTGGCAACAGCTGTGGCCGAAGTCATTATGTTTTCGGGTTGTCCATCAGTAAATTCTTATGAAAAGCTACATCTCAGGAACGCCTGGAGGGAATTTCTTTAAATTTAAACATCCACCTGGACTTAAAAAATGTATTATTAGATTTTGGTGGACAAAGTTAACTCTGACAACACAAAACATGTCTTTTGGCTGTAAATTGAAGGTATAATATGCAGGAAATGTCTTTAAAAAAAACAATGTTTCGACTCATACAAAAGTAATTCCTCAATCATCACTTTGTCTACAGATACCTTATACCTTTTTAAGAATTTGCTAATTATGACAATTTCACACAAATGTCTGACATTTTGGACAGATATGGATGTAAACTGTAACTTGGAGGCATACAACCGTGAGACGGAAGTTTAACATGCGCTGAACTGCTGTTGCTGTCTTGTGCTTTTGTTGTAGAAACACATATTTCCATCATGCAGCATCATTTAATCTGATGTCATTATAAACTGCACTGTTTATTTGTTAGTGACAGAATGAGAGCGCAAAATGTTTCCACCAAGAAGAAGAAGAGGCCACCCTGCTCTACGCACATACTGCCATGCATGTATTCAGACACAGGCGCTGCATACACAGTTTATTTGCATGGTGGTGCAGGAAAACAAAGCAGGAAGTCAAGTTTATTTCTCTTTTTAGATTTAAAGGGGAAGTAGCGTTGCTCCTTGCAGAATCATGAAGTTTTCTATCAGTGGATTTGAACAATCATGCTTTCTTACTTCACAGCTTTTCTCAACCAAAAGGACATTTTCAAGTGGAAATAGCAGACTTGAAACCAGATATTACACCATAGTTCTAATGTTAAAGATTGTGGTTTTGGGTGCACTTGAGATAAATATAGTCTCAAAAATCAGTATGAATCCTGTCTAAATGAAATGAAGTGTTCTCAGTTTAATTTCAGAATGCCCTTTTTCTTCTAAGATAAAATTTGTCCTTAAAATCCTGCTCTTTTTTAATTCTACCTTTTGATTTGCTGATCCCTTTAAGATTTACTGGTGATGTTTAGCGGAAGTCTTACCTGGGATCCCAGTCTTGTGTGTTTTGTCTGCTCATCTCCCTCCAGCCAAGCAGAGATTGACAGCTTCTTTGAGACCAACAACGTTCAACACCTGGCTCTGATCTTCGAGGACACTAAATCCTACATCGGCCGAGAGGTAACGCCCATTTCCATCGACCTGACTCGTGTGTTTCTTTCTCCTCTGGAATATTATTTCTTTTGGTTCAGTAGAAGAGATGAGCTTTCAGAAATTACTGAATATACTGTAGTTTCTCTCCAACTGTGTGTCTAACTTCAGCCTGAAAGAGAAAATGGGTGGTCAAAATAAGCTGTAATGTGTGATTGGAAATGATAGGACATCACAGAAAAAACATGACATATATTAAGTTTATATGCTGAAAATATAAGATGACTGAAATGTTTTTGTGTCTTCTGTGTTGTTCAGGTAACCCTGGACCTGTTGCAGTTTGAGAACGTCGCAGTGCGGAGAGTCTTGAGCACCGAGGAGGGTCTGATAACCAAAGTAGGAGTTACTGATTTTCCATCCTGCTACCTTTACTCACCTGGAGGCAACTTCACCAGACTGAAAGTGTGAGTATCTGTGCAGCCTTTAACTTCCACTGCATTACATTGTGCTGCACACAGTACAGTATTATCATCCTGACAATGTTTGGCAGTTTCCACTTTAAAAAAATCTAAGACAATCTGTGCAAAGATATGCAAGATTTGAGATTTTTTATTCTTTTCAAATAGACATAATGTATTATGTATTGTAGAGATTTATGATGATAACAATAATTAGCACTTTCTACATTTTCATTTTACATGTATATTGTATCTTTAATGTTAACATAACAAAATAAGGATTTGTTACACCAGTTCATGAAGGTTTTTATGTTTGCTATTATAAACAGTACTAGCAGTATTAGTCGTATCTGGTAGATCTCTTCCTTCTAAAGGATGTGGTGTGTTTACATTTCAGGCAATAAGCATACAAGTAACTGCTGTTTTTTAGATAAAGGGCCGGGTAGTTAGCACTAAGGTTGTTTCTCACCAGCCCGTCAGTGTAAAGTCACACCGGTGTGGAGGACAGTCTACATTATATTAAACAGGTAAACTCCACCATAACCTAAACATCTGTCACCGTGGATATGCCTTACATATTCAGCCTTTTATTTATATTGCATACTTTAAAACAGATTCTTCTTTTATTAGTTTTTTTTTTTCCAATTAAAACCTACCCTATTTCCTGTCCCTTCCTGCTTCTTGCCACACCACATGAACAAATTTCAGTAGCTGGATTTTGGTCTGACTACAGCCACACCATTATCATTGTGTTTGGGTCGCCCTGTGATTTCAGCATAACTCTGTCCAACTTCCACGTGAGCAGAGGTCTAATCAGCCAGAATAAGTGAAAACACGTGTTTGTGCAGGACAGGACTTTTAATGTACACAGATTTTCCCAATGGGGGGTGAGCCTACAGGAGAAGTCAGCGCTAGAGCAGACTGACTCGCTGTCTGAAGGTTTTATTGTTCACTTCCTTTCCACACTACCTGGTCTGGGAGGGGCAGCCCTAAACATGACAAACCCATTATGCAAACATGCAAATAGAGTTGTGCTTGTGCCAAACTGTAATAGTAACCATGGCTACAATAATAAGTGCCACTTCCTACAGGATGCAATTATGCATTCATCTTGACTGAAGGGGAGATGGCCCAGGTGAATAGGGTAAACGTTTTAAAAAAAGAAATCACCATAAAAGTTGTTTTCTGCAAATTGTATGTTTAAATATGCAAATGAGGCATGATCTTATTAAATACATGTATATATTTCCAGAAAACAAATCTGATCATTGGATAAAGCCAGGTTGTTGACATATCAGAGGTTTTTACTGAGGGAACTTTGGATATCTCCATTTATCACTCCATAAATCAGAAAATACTGCCAACAACTATTTAAAAAATCAATTTTCACCATGTTTTTAGAAATGAAATGTTCTATAAATCAGACTATGAATAATATATGAACAAACCCCTCAGTTTGTTGTGCTGTACATTAGTGCTACTGAAGTGGACATTTCTGGCTCAGAGTTTGGGAAAAAATAATTTTGAGAAAATGGCCTTTACAGATGTGGATTGTAAAATTCCGTACATGTTGACAGGCATTACATGTGAACAGGGTAAAAAAAATAATGAATAGATATTTCCAAGTTGATTACTGACATTAAGATGATTATTTTTTGTATTAAAGGTTTTCTGAAATATTATGTTTAACTATGCAAATGAGGCATTATTTAATGCTAACTTTTGTGAATTTAGGAGAAGTCTACAGACACAAATAGACAAAGTTTAATAAAATAAGCACCTAAATGTGTATTTTTGACGTTTTCTTTCCACTAGTCTGAAAGAAGACATGTTATGGAAGGAAAAAATTTTACCAGTGCATGACATAACATTCGGTTGTCTCCACCTAGGAACGTTCATAATTGCCTATTGTTTTCTATGAAGTACAAGACAGTACACTGGTACAAACTGGAAAAACAATGTTGTTACTGTTCTGAATGAATGTGTTTTTCTATCCACCAATCAGCATACGATGAGTCAGTGCAACAGGCTGCATTCACAAATTCCACACAGTATCTTTGACCTTAAGAAAGGACAATACCCAATGTAGGTTTAAGAAATAATATTTCTCCATCTCTTACTGGGAAAATTAAGACTAGATCGACACATGTGGGATACACCAGTGAGCCAAACAGTTTTAATATATATTGTGGAAGTAGCATTTTTAAGAGCAAATTGTACATATTGATAATTTTTCTGTATATCTCTATGACACCTCAAACTTTTTACAGTAATTTCCGTTCAACCTGATCTGAAATACACAAACACCGAGTTTATTTCCCCTTGGTTCCTATTGTTCCACACGCGACAACTTCGCTTTCTGCCGTAAACCTTCATCGTGTGCTCATTATCTGAACCCTATTCATGAGAATACTTTTAAACATCTGGCCCTTTAATGGGATCAGAGCATCAAAATCGCTCCCATTATTCACCATCATAAAGCGGCGCTGATCGTTCCTCACCCTGCAAATTCATCTGCTGTTTCTGCCTCTTTGTTTGGCTGTTTCAATAACTTGGCATGCAAAGAGGACTCCCGTTTAGTTGACAAATGCAAAAAGGAAATGATTTATTGCTGATTTATTTATTCACCCTCCATCGCTCCCCTTCCAACCCCCCTCATCTCCATCACTGTACAGAGGGGAGGTTTTTTAATTTCTTGCATGAAAACAATGCCATTGCTTTTCTGGCTTCACCTGCCAAACAAGCCCCAGCCGCACACGGCGACAGATGGCCTCCCATCATCACTGAATGTCTGATTGATCCTGGGAGAGCACAGTGTGTGTGCATGTATATGTGTGTGTCTGTGTGTGTGCAGGGGCGTCTCACATCCGTCATGCATGTAATGTGTGCTGGTCCCAGGTGAATGCATTCCCTCCCAGCCCACCCTGATGCCTGCCTGCCTCCCCGGTGGCCCTGGGGATCGCTGGATGAATGGCTCTCCCTCCACATCTGTACACTCCCACCAGACACGCAGGTGTAATTGAGTCCCGGGCTGGTGTGAGTGAGCGTGGGCCCAGAGTATCCATCCTCCTTATTACCATCCTGTTCCAGTTTTACGATGCTCTCTCTCTCTCTCTCTCTCTCTCTCTCTCTCTCTCTCTCTCTCTCTCTCTCTCTCTCTCTCTCTCTCTCTCTCTCTCTCTCTCTCTCTCTCTCTTAGACAAGGGGTGAAAGCAAATGAGAGGAGGATGTGAAGGGTGGAGGGAGAGAGAGAGAGAGAGAGAGAGAGCACATTAATGGCTGTGGTTCCAGTTGCAGGGTTATCATACGGCTAAATGATCAGCGATCACTCTCTCAGTTCCACGCTACTCTGGCACCATCTGCTCAGTATTTAAAATGCGTTCCCGTAAGTGTGTAAAATATATGGCCACAAAAAAATACAGGTCATAAAACAATTTTTATGGCAGTGGACTGCTGAAACAAAAGGTTGGAAAAAAAAAAAAAAAAACTTTGATTCAGGTTTTTTGCAGGGTTAGAGCTATGCTCTTAATACATGGCTGTACAAACTGTGCTACATGTACACTATTTGTATGTGGACAGCCAAACATTTCACCCAGGTGATAATAATTTGTTCCCACATTTGGTCAAAATGTACGTTAAAGGGAGATTTTTCAAGTAATTGTAAGTAATTCCAGTTTTTTCCTCACCAAAATGAAGCGTAAATTTGGAGCATTATTTAGCCTTCTTCTCGACAAGCTAGTATGACATGGCTGGTACAACGGATTACATGGGTATTATATTTTTTATATTTATTTTTTTTACAACAGTGCTCCACTTCACTCTAGCTTTAAAACTGAGCACGCTACAACCTGAAAATGACAAGTTGCATTCATGAATTAAAGAAACTAGTTGCCTTAAAATGAATTTATGTTAACATTCTGTTTCAACAGCCTCCTCTCTTCTACGAAGGCTTTATAAGAGATTTTAGAACCTGGCTGCAGAGATTTGCTCCTATCAGCCACAAGAGCACTGAAGTGTGGTTGACCTCTGATGTTGGCCGATAAGGTCTGGCGTTTCAGTTTATGCTTCAGAGTTGTTGGATGTGTCAAACTCATTCACAACTTACCGGAAAAACATTTATGGATTTCTCTTTTTATGCGTGGGGTCGTTGTCACTTTTAAACAGGAAAACAAGAGTAGGGTGTTGTCCACAAACTTTTGTGCGTGAAGTTTATTTTGAGTGACCTAGAGGTCAATCTCACCTGTCCTTCCCTCCCTCAGAAACATCGAGGCTCGCGCTTTTTACACTTACGCCCTCCAGAGGCTGCCGGGGGTGGTGCGGTCAGGGAAGCCTCCTCCGGTCATAGCAGAGGTCCTCACCAACAGCACCAAGGAGCCCTGGAGACCCTTCAACAGGTACGAACAATACACACTGCTCTGTCTTTCTGCGTGCTCATCTTAAACATTTGTTGACATGACATGTGTGGTTGTGCGCCCAGGTCGAGGGTGTACATGGCGGACCTGGAGTCAACGCTACACTACTCTCTACGTATGGAAGTGGCCGCTCATACCATCATCAAAGGAGAGGCCCTGACGTCTCTGAAGACGTACATCTCTCTCCTGGCAAAGGTAAAGTGACCATAGAGAACAGTACACACACACAAGACACATAAAACGTTATATGCATTGATTAGAGCTCATTATTTTAGATTTTCAGTGTTTGTTTTAAATATTAGAAAGATTAAAACACAAAATCCACGTAATTTAAAGAAATAACGCTTGTGCCCGCTAATTTGCTGCATTTTATGTATTCATTGTTCTCTCATTTGGAAGGACTCTGTTGCATAATAAGCAGCTCATTCACTTATCCCCTCATTTTACTCTTCACTTTCTATTATCGGAAACAGTTTCCTAGTTGTCCTTGTCACCAGGAGACAGAGGATTGTTTACTGTAAACACCTTTTAGATGCATAGGGACATAAAACTGATTTGTTTCTGTAAAAAAAAAAAAAAAAAAGATGAGGAAATTGTCTGGAAATTGGACAGAAAACAAATGCGATGAACCTCTTTATATATTTTCAGCTCCATGTGTGCAACAATACAGTACACAGTAGTGTGTAGTTACAGCAGGTCACCACTAGATGGAGAGTGAGACAGCAGAATGTCTGATCATTGTTCATTTGAGCTGTTGTTTTTGCAGCATTTAGCTCAAGCTCGCCTCTTCATAACATGTTTTGTTTTTTAATTCCTTTAGAACCCATTAGATCATTTAACTAATTAATTGTTTTGTTAAATGCACTTTTGTTTTTCACCACACACATTATTGGAAGCAGACTTACGAGTCGAGCAGCAGCACAAACACTCTCTCGGGTGTTGTTGACCCTCTTCATGTTGGCTCCCTGGGGGATTGAAGCGTGGCTGCCACCCACTCGCAGCCCGCAGACTTTACACAGCCGCTACTCCTCCTCTTCCTCCTGCTCTTCATGCAGTTTTCCTCCTTTTGGTTTCACACAGACATCTCTGTAAACAGTTGTAGATGTGTCAGTCCTCTGTGGTTCACCAAAACAAGGAGAGAAGGAGGAGGTGAAAGATGATTGGGGGAATCATCTTTCACCTCCTCCTTCTCCATGTTCTGCTCTCGGCCATCTTCCAACATTTCTTTTCATATTTTTTTTCCCAGGGTCTCATTAGTTTGAATTATTTATTTATTTATTTTATTTTCATACTTTTTTTCCAGATTTCAGCTGCTTTCTTCCATCTGTCTTTTTTCTATGCTACCGATCACATGCTCTCTTGTTCCCTCTTTTCTAGGGATGCACTGATCTGACTTTTTCAGCCTCGATATTGATACCTGGGCTTTTGTTTAATTAATAACCTGTATGACTCACTGTGTGGAAGTGACTGGAATCATTCTTTTATGTGAGAGGCAACATCAGGCTTGACTTCTAACTTTGTAAAACAAAATGTAACAAATAAACACGTAGATAACGTCACATAAATTTATTGAATTGTTATTAATAAAATATTAAATCATACACTAACAACTTTGCGAAAAAATCTTCAAAATTAATGGTGATGACAATTCAAGTGTAAGTCTTTTTAATACATCAACAAATTGGTCAAACTTGGTCAAAACAAAACCAGGAATTAAAATTCCAATATATAATGTACAGCATATAAACATAAAATTGCATAGATCTGCCCCATTGTCACCGATACCCTATCCAGCTGTGTGAGTCAGTATCAGCCCGATATCCGATCCAGTATTGGTGCGTCCCTACTCTTTAGCTCTCTCAAGTGTGCCAGCCAGGCAAACATGTTGTGATGATGAGGCCTGACCTGCTAGCCCTGTCCCTATTGGCTGTCTCACTGCCCTAGTCTGCCACCAATCTCTCTGATTATATCTCACTCTCTAGGGAGGCGTTGTAGCAAACTAGTGTGTATCAGTGTGTGTGAGGGGGGCAGAGCACCGAGGCCTCCCATTAGCTCCAGTTTGTTTAGTCAATAGCGTCAGGTCCCAGTGGTATTTTTAGCCTGCCCCCCTACCATGATGGACCAGCCGCTCTCAGCAGGGCTTTGTGTAGCTGAGGAGGCCGTCATTGTTACATCTGACTGCGACTTTCGGTGGTCCTTATTGTTGTATGACTGAGCGATCTCGCTTCAAAGAGACTGAATCCTTTCAGTCTGTCAGCTTGTTAGGAGCTAATGTAAGACGAGCAAGTAGATGTGAAACCAGAACTGAGGTGTAGAATATGGTGTAGGGCTGCAGATAGCGATTTGTTTAATTGTCAATTAATCTGTTATTTTCTAGATTAATCGATTAGTTGTTTGGTCTGTAAATGTCAGAAAATGGTGAAAATGTCAGACAGTGTTTCCCAAAGCCCAAGATGACGTCCTTAAATGTCTTGTTTTGTCCACAACTCAGATATATCCAGTTTATTGTCACAGAGGAGGAAAGAAACCAAAAAATATTCACATTTAAGAAGCTGGAGTCAGATTTTTAAAAAATCGTAAAAACTACTCAGACCGATTAATTCATCATCAAAATAGTTGCAGATTAATTTAATAGTTGACAACTAAACAAATAATCAATTAATCATTGCAGCTCTAATTTGGGGCATTTTGAAAAGCGAACACGTTTACAGAGTAAATTAATATATTTAGTTTGAAACGATGCAGTTCATTTGCTAAATATCAGAAAATTGAATGTATTTCTGGATAGAATAATCCTGAACGTCTCTTCCACTACTGTTGTTTTTATAATGAAATTATCTCACTGTTAAACTGTTTTCTCTTCCTGATTACTGACGTAATATGTAAAAATCTGACACCTGAACTCCCTGCGTGAGTCATGTGATTAGATTAGAGTGAAAGTGACTCACAATGTCCTGACCACAGTGTGAGTGTCGTCACTTCACCCTGGTGACACATTTCCTCAGTCATGACGCACTTTTTCATCTTTACCAAACTGAATAATTAGTGGAAAGTGTATTTGCATACATTAAGGGTGTGTTGGTACAGGTGATTTTAAGTGGACTTGCCGTTGTGCTGGCTAATTATTATTTTCATTGACAATTAATCTGCCAAGTACTGTTTTGATTAATTGATTAATAATTTTCTTTATAAAACGTCATAAAATTATGAGAAATTGCAATTGGACATCTTCAGATTGCTTTTTTGGATAAGTAACAGTCCTAAACCCAAATAGTTAAGTTTACTATAATGACGGACAAGAAAAAAAACAACTAATACTCACATTTGAGAAGCTAGAATCATCAAACGTTTGCTTGAAAATTACTTAAATATCAAAATAGTTGCCTCTAAAGTCGATCGACTTATCGTTGTTCTGTACATCTTGAGTCCACGTAAAGTCTAAATGTATTCATCTCTCCTTCATATATTCATTTCTTTTAACATGAGCTAAAAAAAATTACACTGTTCTGTCCAAGAATTGTAATTCCATGAATTGTTTGTTTCTTTTCAATCCACAATCATCCCATCACTACATCTCCACCCAAACATGTAAACATGGTTGTTTTTTCTTTTTTGTGCACCCGGTCACAATATTACTAGATTTACTGTCTTGTCAGGCTGAAGCCGGATTTATGAAGCCTCTACATGTATATGAGGATTAAAAAAGTGGATCTTGGGAAGCATGAGAGCATTACAGTGAGGTTTTTAAGGATTACACCTCTATCCTGCTTTTCTTGAAAGAAGCCCTCAGCCCAGAGGGGACAGAGGGGCCGGGGAATAAAACAAAGAATTAAGGGGGGGGCGTTGGTCTAAAGGGACACAGCCTTCACCCTTCTCACGCCAGGACTCAGGACACAATGTTCACATTTACTTTTATCACCAGAAAGGCTCCCTGCTCTTTGTAAAACTAGCTGTATGGATCATATCACTGTTTTAATAAGCTGTTCTTCACAACTAAATATTAATTTGGCTGCTTCCATTGGTAGTTTCCCCTCATTGACAGTAGAACACAAGTAAATGTGTGTGTGTGTGTGTGTGTGGGGTTTCCACTCTGTGGCACGTGTCTGCAGCATCCCCCCATGCGTCCCCGGGAGGATTGAAGTTAGATTATTACCAAGGGGGCTTCACCCCTGTCTCCAGCCCCGCGCCTGGCCTGGTCTGCCCTGTTGCAGCCAACAGATGCCTCCCTTTGGGGACCCTCGCCACAAGGAGCTCGCGGTTTCTCAAGTGCTGCTGATACTAATCGGATCAGGGATGACATATTGCGGGGGTGAAGGGGATTGTCATGGTCCAACTGGGATGGGGGCAGCAGGGATGCAGGGTTAGAGGAGGGGAGAGATTTGTTTGTGTGTGTTTTGTCAAGATAGAGAGAACAAATGTAGAGGGAAAGATCTAACAGAGATGATAAAATGTTTACAGTTGAATCACTAGGTATTCACAATACTGAATTTGATATTGATGATGTGATACATCTTCTAAAAGGAGCATCACTATTGTCTCTCCTAATTAATTACTAAACATTTGCACTGTTTTCTAGAGTGAGTGTTCATGAAAGAGAGGAGTGTTCTTTAAATATATCTCAAATGTGGAAAACAGGCAGCAGTATTTGTGGTAAAACATTTTTAAACTTCTTTGCCGTCACAATTGTTCAACTGCAAGTCTGTTCAATTCAATTTGAACTGTCGCCTGAAAGTGTCGTCTGTGACTTGACATATCTTTCCTTCAATGCCTGTCACTGGTCTTGACACATAATTCATCAACATGTATGTTTGGCATATTGATTGACATTGTAAACCATCAGTGATCAAGGCCAGGGAGTCCAACAGGGAGGTTAAGAAGAAGAGAAATCAATGTAAAATAAAACGTGTAGTGATAATAAAATTGAGCACACTGACTAACATAACAGTGTTTGTATAAATAAAAGGTTGAACATGGTTGAACCTTTGAGTATTTAGGTGATCACCAGACCCAGAGAGCTCATGAATAGTGTCGCTCTGGTGATGCAGAGTTAAACCCATTAGTTGGGAAACACCTGCGTTTTCTCTTCTGGTTAAATTCATACGGTTGTTTAATGAGCTTTTCTGACTGGTTGGCATCTGGACCTCAGATCCAGACTTATAAACCTATTATATCACTTTCCCAGCAGTGAGCAGCACACATCAGAGGCCTTTGTCTGCTCTTAACATTAGTATCAATCCTCTAGTATTGTGTTTATGTGTGTGTGGAGCCAGATATCTGCTGGTACAATACAAAATGTTTGCTATTGAAAGAAATTCAAGTAGATGATTATGATCAGCAGATGTCAATAATATTGTTTTATGCCCATATCTGCTCACCAATATTGTGTGTGTTTGGTGTTGAAGTGGCGCGCATCTCTTTTCTTTCTTATTTTTAATACTTGCCATTGACTGTGATTCTTAGTTCTGCTTACATGTTGCTCATAGTTTAAACTTTAATGACCCAGTACGTATGGATATGTTGAAATACAGCAGCACAGTTTTCTGCAGGCCAAGTAGATGAAAGGTGCTGTGTGGAGTAAAGAGGTCTCTGGTGCAGAGGGGAGGAGAGCAGGACTCTGTTGGCCTTGGCCGAGGAGGTATAAGTAAGTCACTGGGGGTCTGGTTAAGTGGTCAGGATGTAACACACAGATCCTGTTAGAGGACGATGAATAGACGGCTGAGCCATGTGCTGAATGGCGTGTGTGCGTGCGTGCGTGCGTGCCTGCGTGCGTGCGTGTGTGTGTGCGTGCGTGCGTGTGTGTGTGTGTGTTTGTACTTGTACAGCTATCATTGCGAGGACCAGTTTGAGTTTTGGACTGTCAGAGTGAGGACATATTTGGAAAGTGAGGACATTTTGGCCGGTCCTCACCTTCAGACAGACCTTCAAAGGCCTTTTTGAGGGTTTAACCTTGGTTTTAAGGTCCAGGTTAGAATTAGGTTTAGGTTAGGGTTAGAGGAAGGGTTGGGGTCAGGCATTTAGTTGTGATGGTTAGGGTTAGGGTAAGGGGCTAGGGAGTGCATTATGTCAATGAGTGTCCTCACAAAGATAGCTGTACAAACATGTGTGTGTGTGTGTGTGTGTGTGTGTGTGTGTGTGTGTGTGTGTGTGTGTGTGTGTGTGTGTGTGTGTGTGTGTGTGTGCAAGATTGTCAATGTAGGCAGGTGTATTTTGTTGAACACATGGTGAGGCCAATTTAAAAAAAGACTCAGTGATGCAAATCAAAAAAGGTCCACATGTTGGATGACGTAAGCTCTCTCTGTTGTCTGTTTTCTGTTTTCCTTTAGACACTCGTTTTCCACTTTGACAAGAAAAATCATTCAAGAGTGACGCTTTTACTCTGTTCTTTCTATCAGAAATGAGTAAAACAAAAATAAAGTAGAGCAGCAGCAATTAGTCATAGTCGATCGACAGAAAATTACGTAGCAACTATTCTTGTGATTGAATAATTGTTTTGATCATTTTTTTAAACAAAATGCCAAACCTTGGCTGGATCCAGCTTCTTAATGTGAAGATTTTATGTTTTTCTTTGTCATAAATGGTACTAAACAATATCCTTTTTAGTGCTTTTTTCATGCTGAATGACTTATTTCCAAGAAACTTACCAGCACATCTCTGGTAAGCACAAGATTTAAAGTGGAGCTTTTGTGTGATTCTTTGTGGAAAAACTCAGATTTACAGATCTGTCGATTGTTAACAAATTTGTATGAATTTTGAGGGCAATCCTGACTTGAAGAAATCACCTTGGGTTCTGGGAAATTACAATGTGAATTTTCAATATTTTCTGTCATTTTATAGATAAATGATAAATCAGTTATTCAAAAAAATAATAAGACGATTGGTCGGTAATGAAAATAATTGTTACTGTAGTTGCAGAGCTAAACAAAAGTTACCATGGAAGTTGTCTATTTGCCTGTTGTTTGAATGAAATGTATTATATCAGGATAAGCCCCCTTGAGATGCATCATCTCATTTTATACAAATGGAAAACGGAGCAGTACAAGAAACAATGTTATATAACACAACTCAGAAAGTCTTGGATAAAAGCTTGATCCCTTTGCTGTGTCTCTTTCTGAGAAGCAGCACCATTATCATAAACTGTTCCACAGAGAGGCTTACAGTAAGAATAGGAGGCACATTTAGCTGAAACGTATTAAAGCGCTCTTCTCTGAAGACATCAGCTGTTTCTATTGTCAGTATCGCATGTGTGAAGACATGTTTGTCTGCGTCTGTCTTTACTCTGTCATCACTGGTCTCAGACACCCATCAGCTGGATTTCCTCTCTCTCTTCGTTTACCTTCCTCTGCTAGTTACAGCATCATGTTTCTCCCAGTTGTGCTTGTTTCCATGGTAATGCTAGTTTGACAGGATGTAAATACACATCAGGAGGAAGAACTGAGTAGACGGTGGCTAAGTGGTTGTTAGTGGCTTAGGAAATGGATCTTAATGAAGGAGGAGGCTTAAGTTTGGATGCAGTCACGTTTAGTGAGTTTCTTTACAGGGAAAACACTTAAACCACAACTTCTGTGCAGCATGTGGTGAACAGCATAGTGAGGCTGAGTTAGCAACTGGTAACATGGTCATAAAGATTTATATATACTGTATGTAATAGAAGATATATACATAAAAAACATTAGCACCAGCCATATTTTAAATGAGCATTTATATGGTGGAAACACAGCAGGTGGGACCGAGTCATTGTTTTGCAAGTCACAAGTTAGTTTCAAATTTTTGCACTAAAGTCCCAAGTCAAGACTGACAAGTCCCGAGTCAAGTCCCAAATCCTAAACAGTGAGTTTCAAGTCCTAAACAAGTCATAATGCACTTGTCACCAAATGTAATGCCATTTGCTTCTTCGCCTAATTTTCAACTAACACATTTTATATAGTGCAGTTTGATTTTTGTTGACCACCGTGTAGATTTGTGCGTGAACAAAATCATCTTTGGTATCTTTTATCTAACTGGCGCTCAGTAACGTAACGTTAGTTCTTCATGATTCTCTCCTGCAACTTGATTGGATGCTGTGGAATGGTTCAAACAAAGTGGATCTGGGGACTTAAGTGTTGACTTGCTGGGAATGATCAGCGTTAAGTCAAGTCAGTTGATTCAGAAAAGAGAGAGAAATTAATCGATTCATGGCACACCTTTTAAATAACTTACTTTTTAATCTTTGGGCCTGGGGAAAGTAATCATATATTTTCTAGTCAAAAGGTTCAGTCTAGGTGAATTCACAAGTCATTGGTGTTGAAGTACAAGTCAAGTTGCAAGTCTTCTTTGATTTTGTGAAGTCACGTATAAAGTCATCAAATTTGTGACTCAAGTCCAAGTCATGTGACCTGAGTCCACACCTTTGCTCTTTAGCATTTAGATTTCCATGTGCTGACTAAAACATACAACTAATCAGAGCTGTAAGACTAACTTGTTGTTAGATTTTATCAACTCTACTTTGTCAGTGAAGCTTCACTATTAACTTATTCATCAAATGTAATCTAACAACAGAAATATCATAACTGACAGTGCACAGGGGTTTTGGTTCCTTCTCAATAAACTATTTGAAATTTATTGACTAATTGTTTACTCAAATAACAAATTTCTCCTGTAATGTGAAAATATGTTGGATTTTCATGTCTGCTACGAGAGTAAATTGAATACGTTAGGGTTTTGGGAAAATGTGATGAACATTTCTCACCATTTTTCCGACATTTTAAAGACTAAATGTCTAATGGATTAATAAAAAGATAAAATAGATAATGATTATGGTTAGCTGCATTCCTTCCTGCATCTCATCTACAGGTTTATCTGTGTCACTTCTTAAAGTTAACATGTATAACACCATTGTGCTCTGTTGTTTTATGTCTGCAGTACTTTCCAGGCCGTCCAGTGGTGATGAACCTTTTGAAGTCTGTAAACTCTTGGCTACAGAACCAGACTGGTGATGAGATTTCCTACAAGGCATTCAGAGAGGTGCTGGATAACTCAGCTCAGGTGAGTCAAGACACTATAGTTAAACATCCAATACATTTTCACATTATGCATCAATATTGTGATGAACTTGAGGCTCAATAATGTCAGTCAAGTCAACATCCAAAGTACTCCTAGTTAACATTTTAAGTCTTTCTTCCATCTTCATTGGATTCAGAAGTCCATTAAATGCTGTATCGAGGAAGCACATTAATGCAAATTGAGAAGATCATACTTTTGTGAACCTGAGCAGGCATCTTAAAGGGATAGTTCAGGTGTGTTAAAGTGGGGTTGTATAAGGTACTTATCCATAATCAGTGTATTACCTACAGTAGATGACAGTTGGCACGTACCCAGTTTGGAGAAGTAGACGGGAGCACCGACAGCGGAGCAAATGAATGTACTGCTGTGGACGGGGCTGGCAGAGAAATATATAAAATAATAATACGCCTAAAAACAAAATCTATATATGTTTAAGTCTACACTATATTTAGAATATTTTTGCTGCATAATTTGCCTTCAGACAGTGCTTTCCTTCTCCTTTCTGAGAGGGAACTAAACTGAAAGTGAAACTCATCTATGCTCTCTCTAAATCCAGTAGACTCAGACGACAAAAACAGTACAGATACATTTCACTTTCAGGAAAACAATAAATATAGTATACACTCAAACAGGTATCCATTTTTTTGGTTGAGCTTTTCTTTTAGGTGGCTAAAATAAGTTTTTCTGCTGGCCCCGTTCACAGCAGTACATTGATTTGCCCCAGGGCCGATGCTCATGTCTGTTTCTCGATCCTGGCGCCGTGCCGACCGTCATCTACTGTAGGTAATACCCTGACTATAGAAAAGTACCTCACACAACCCCACTTCAAAACACTCAAACTATCCCTTTTAAAAGGAAAGGAAGGGAGAGGACTAGACTGGTAATAGCTGCAGGGACAACAGAGGGCAGGGCATCACAAAACGCACCCAGACTGATGTGAGGACATCTGTGGAGGTCACCCCTCAGTCTGGACACATAATCAGTTCAAAATCACATCAGAGGCTCCAAAGTGAAGCCAATCCTGTCAAAAACATGTTAAAACAAGATCTTGAAAATTCCTATAAAACCCCACAGCATGAGAACATAAAAAGATATTTTATAAATATCCATATATTTCAATATGTACTTTGTCCTTGTGTCGGTGCCAGCACATACAGCTGAGGATCTATGTGCTGTTGTCTTTGGAATGATGCCTGCATGCCTCCAGTACCGCCCCTCGCAAATTGAAAGAGTCACTTACTTACATCATTAGCTTTTAGCAGGCAAATCAATTGATCAATGAATCAATGGGAAGGTATGAATAGACTTCGCCTCAGAGGAAATGGACTCACACACACACAGACCAAATCTTTACTATTGACATGTGAGTAACCCTGTCAATCACTTTAGCCATGGCGATGCAATGCGGCAAGAGAAACGACTTTATGTCAGAGAAAATATGTTATTGGATTCAACTGTGGCTCGTGGTTAGAGATCTGGATAGCTTCCGTTCATTAGCGGAGGGCCGAGCCATTAACCTGAGATTGACTTCTTATTGATCAAGAAAACTACGTGGAGCAGCTTTCATTGAGTTGAACAGGTTGGGAGATGCTGGAGAGACTCCACTTTTTAGTAGTCTCATTTTAGAGAACAAGACATTTTTGTTACTGTCAACAAATCCTATAAAAAGGCCAAAACCATTAATGTGTTAATCTCTGTCTCAGTACTTTCCAACTTCCCTACTCTGTCTGTGGCACTTAGGGCACTTTCACAAGTCATAGTCCCTTTGGTTAGTATGAATCAGAGTGAAATTCATACTTTTGGTTTGTTTTCTGTTTTGTCTGGTTCAGTTTCAGTACATAAATTAAATCATCTCGAGAGCTGCAACTTCTATGTAGGGATTTACTGACTTTAAAATATTGGCACCATGGTAGCTCACCTGGTAGAGCAGGCGCCTCATGTCCCAAACTGCAGTCCTTTGCTGCATGTCGTCCCCTCTCTTGCCCCTTTTCCCGCCTATCCAATGATGGCAAAAATAGCCAGAAAAAAATGATTTCACGCTTTCACGATTTTTCACTTTGACTCAGCACCGTTTTATTGTGCATGAATCCCTTCTCCATTTTATCTTGAATGGCTTTATAAATGTCACTATTTTTGTGGACTTTATTTATCATATTCTGTATGTTTCTTCAGCCCAAATGTCAAGCAAATATTGAACATTGCAGAAGCCCAAGACTGTCCTCTTCCACTGATGTTAACCTGTCATTTACCTGTGTCCATTTCAACAAGCGCCAGTACAGGCAACCTTCATTTTGGTTCACCTGGAAATGGTCTCAGACCGGTTGATGTGGTCCCCACCAGAGAATAATTACTGCGTTCACAATTGGCCAAACAAATCGCACCAAGTTTGATAAACATGGACTAAATATTGACTTGTGAAAGTGCCCTCAGACCAAACCTTTTGTGGCATTCATCATATTTCTACAGGAACATACATTAAATTTAACCTCTGCATTTCCCCCCCCCCCCTGTGGGTGGGGTGATGGCTTCCCCCCCTCCCCCCAAGGAGGGACGTTGTTACCCCCCCGCCTGCGCCTTTTTTTTTTGTATTTTGTCTTTTCCCCCCCCTCCCAGCGGGCCTCCCCCCCCCCCCCCCCCCCCCCCCCCCCCCCAAAAATATACTGTTTTTTTTATTTTATAACTTTATTTTTCCCCTTCGTTTGTGTTTGTGTTTGTTTTTTTTTTTTTTTTTTTTTTTTTTTTCTTTTTTTGTCCCCCCCTTGATTTGCCCCCCTTCCCGGGGTGCCCCCCCCCCCCCCCCCTCCCAGCTGGGATCGGCCCCCCCCCCCCCCCCCCCCCTAACGGGATAAGCGGTTGACGATGGATGGATGGATGGATTTAACCTATCCTAAGCACTGTAGGAGCAGTGGCCTGCTGTAAAGTGCCCAGGGACCAACTTGGAGTTCAGTGTCTCGAGTTGTAGACAGTAGGAGCTGAGGTGGAGACGCTCAGTCCCGCTGAGGACGTATTAAAAACGGATCATGTACATAAACTTTCATTTTTTTAAAAAAAGGCAAAATTTCTTGAAACAAATGGGCATTGTAGTTTTTCAGCAAATGTTACTCAAACAGGAGTAAATAATGCAGTTGTTATAATGATTTGTTCAGCAGTGGAGACATAAAACACTATAACACAGCTATCTCAGGCTGTGGTTACACAGATTTTACTTGTTAGTGGGATCAATTCATTGTTGGCCTTGGTCTTTTTGTGGGATTTGTTGACAATAAGACAATTATAGAATATCACCAGATGCAGCCTTGAAGCTTTTTCTTTGTTTCCTGCTTCCCATTTGTCGGTAATGTGTGTTTATCTGTTTGTTTTTCTTACTCTCTCTCTCTCTCTCTCTCTCTCTCTCTCTCTCTCTCTCTCTCTCTCTCTCTCTCTCTCTCTCTCTCTCTCTCTCTCTCTCTCTCTCTCTCTCTCTCTCTCTCTCAGTCTCCAGACACTGCTTTGCCTGAAGGAGTAAGGTGGGTGGGCTGTCAGGGTTCACAACCCCACCTCAGACGTTACCCTTGTGGGATGTGGACTCTCTTCCATGTTCTCACAGTCCAGGCCAAAAATGCAGGAGGCACAGGTATAGTTTTATATATATATATATATATATATATATATATATATATATATATATATATATATATATATATATATATATATATATATATATATATATATATATACACACACACACTGAGTTTCTATTTTTGCGAATAACAAGGGTCATGGAAAGTTCACTAAGACAGGGATGAACTGAGGATGAGGGCTTTGTGAGGCTTTGTAAACAAATTAGCCCAGGAATGTTTGCTGGACTGTTTTCTTTTCACACTGACCTGATTTAACATCACACCCAGAGACACAAACAAATATCAAGATGAAGTTTTGACCAGAATTCTTTGAGTTTTTTTGTCCAACGTTTTGTCATTTTGTCTCAGCTAAAATTGAGCCTAATTGTGACTGTGTGAAAAGGGATTATGTTAGATTAGTGGAATGTGAGTGGTTAATAAAACAGGCAGATGACCGGAGGCTCCACTCCTGGCAGGGACGTTAATCTCCCTTCAACACACACACACACACACACACATACACACATACAGAGGTTAATCCTGAGGTTTGCGGACCATCATGTGACCTGCAGATGGACTGGCCAAAAGGGGCGTCCATCTGGCCCCCCACAGGCCACCAGCTTAATGAGTGGATATGAACACATACTGTACAGTACTGGCCATAACATGAAGCTCCATTCGTTCATATACACATGCTGCATAGATCATTAAAGGTGTGACCACATTAGTAACATCCATATTTCCATGAAGAACACACACAGTCCCAGACACACTCCAGCCATCAGTCCAGTTCATCTGAAGGTCCTGCTAAGCCGACAACAAAAGCAAACAGCTCCAGGAAAATATGTTTGTGTACTGTTGAAGTCCTGAGACAACGGCGTGGCCACCATTCACACAGAGGGTTAACTGTGTTTAATCTCCAGATTGGGTTATCCCATTCGCATAGATAATTCATCTCAATATGGGGTTAACCCAGCTCTCTGTGACTCCTGGCCCACATAACCGTGGGAATCTAGGAGGCTGTGGACACACACTGCCATTAGCAAGCTTTCAGGCTACAACGCTGGTTAACAGCACATCTTGATGTATAGAGACAACGAGCTTTACAAGAGCAGGTGATTGTGCTTTATATAGGACATAATGACTGATTTCTTCATGTTAGGACAGACCTGCCAAAATCCAAAATAAATGAATAAATAAATTACTTGATAAATAAATGAATAAGTTTGTTGTTAAATGTAGCAAAATAATATTAAAAAATAAATTACTTTATTTCTGTATTTATTCTCTTATTAAATTACTCTTATGTTTAATTTTCCCTTTTATTCATTTATTTTACTTTATTTTTATTTATTTTTTCTTTTAGTTATTTATGTATTTTTTGCATTTATTTTTCATTTGTTCATTTATTGCATTTTTTTTTAAATTAATTTAGTATTTATTTTTAAATGTATTTATTAATGAATGTACTTATATATTTATTTATGTACACTTTTCCTTTTGCATTTCACCTAGCATTCATTCATATTACCAATACAGTAATATGCATTAAGAAGAAGAAGAAGATATTCCTTTATTAGTCCCACAGTGGGGAAATTCAGTTTTACACTCTGTTGTTCACACAGTACATACACATGCGTCAATGGAGAGATGTCAGAGTGAGGGGGCTGCTTCTGACAAGCGCCCAGAGCAGTTGGGGGTTCGGTGCCTTGCTCAGGGGCACCTCGGCAGTGCCCAAGAGGTAAACTGGCACCTCTCCAGCAACCAGTTGGTCTTGGTCCATGGGGACGGACTGAGCTACTGCCGCCCCATTACATGTTGCATGTTACCACAAAAACATTAAGTGACAAAAACAGTATAAGGAACAAAGTTTGTATTTGACCTGATATTATGAAGGAATTTGTGAAACTGGTTTTATTTCTGTTTCTCATTTTTATCAGATTACGAGTGCTCAACATTGACTGACAACATAACATGTCTTTCCCCTCCAGATCCCCAGGAGGTGCTGAGTGTGATGAGAAACTACGTCCACAGCTTCTTTGGCTGCAGGGGATGTGCCGAGCACTTTGAGATCATGGCGAAGGAGAGTCTGGTGGAGGTGAACACGTTGTCGATGGCGGTGCTGTGGCTTTGGTCAAGACACAATCGCGTCAACAACAGACTGGCAGGTAGGAGTCAGCACCCACATCTGTAGCTAGATTGCAGAATCCCTTCGGTGCAAAGTAGATGTAATTCCACTTTCTAATATTTCAGTTACAGTTGTGGTAAACAGTGTGTGGAAATTTCATTAAAACAGCAGTTATGGCATCTATGAACAATTACATTTTACAATTACTATTTACATCAAATCCTTCAGATGTGATAGGATCACTCCAACGTGGGGGTGGCTTAGTGAATATAGAGCGATATGTAGCTGTACTGAGATATGGAGCTGTTGGCCTCCACCCACACCTCCCATAATATTACTTTGCTAACTACTATGTCCCACAAGTTAACCCAATATCACACCAAAGTGAATAATAGACCCACATGTCCACTAGAGGATAGCGTCAGTGTCACGTTTTGCCTCACAGAGGTGTGAATATTGCATGTGAGTATGAAGATGCAGAACCAGCAGGGAGCAACAAAACCGCTCAGTTTTAAGAGACTAAACCACTTTGGTAGGTTTAGGAAAACCATCATGTTTGGCCTTAAAATTAGTACGTAAACTAAGTACAAGATGTACGGAAACATCGTAACAAAAATACGGGAGCACGTCACAAATGTCACGAATGTAACTGACAACACAAAACAGCGGTCTCGAACTCCGGTCTTCTGGTTGTAAGTCCTGTGTTTATTGGCTTGGAAAGGCCCAGGATGAAGGTACAGCTTTACAGCACCCCTTGTCTGGACCTCGCCGCTTTGTGCTCACTGAGCCCTCGGAGTTCCCTGCTCCCGGCGCAACTGTCAACCTGGGTATGGCTATGTTTGCAACTCACGCGACCCATCTTGAAACACAGGCACTGTTTTGTTTACCATGCTTTGTGAATGTGACTTTTTTGCTGTATCATCACCACCCACATTTATAAAACCAGGTGTTTATGATTAGATTGTTTACAAGAGCACAAAGTTCTTCATAACTATGATTTTTGTCGCAAGTCGAGCTGTCCTGTACCATAGGTTGGAAATGCGATATTAGAGTGCTAAGCCAACCCCTGTCCCTCCCACTAGTTCCATCACATCCTTTCCTCCTTCCACACTCCTCTTTTCTGTGTCTCCCCATCCACACTTTGGGATCTTAAGCATTACTTTACTTAGTTTTGGCGGAAGATTTTCAGTTAGTGTTTCATAATACGACTAAGAGGGGTGAGGGGAGGAGGAAGGATGGATCCTCAGATCAGACACCAGCTGTCACCCCGTCTTAGTCCTCCACGAATCATCTGCTGCTTCTGCATCACCCTTTTTCTCCTGACCCCCCTCTGCCATCGTCCATCCCTTACTTTGATTCGCTCCCACACCCCACTGTCCTCCCACTATCACCTCACCAGACTATTTCTTATTCAGATCTCCTGCTCTTTCACCTCGTGCCCATAGGTCTGTACCCCTTCACTCCACTGTATGATTTCTGTCTTTGAGGAATCTATGACTAGGCATTTTTATTCAAACGCAGCGTAAATATCCATTTGTAAAAATTTTAGTAGGCTGTTCACAGAGATAAAAATCTTCACATCCTTCTTTTTGCATCAGAATGCACTTTTTTAGTTTCTGAGTCCAGACCTGTCTGTCTTTTCTTGTTCTGCATATGAATGTACAAAGTTTTCTCCCTTTTTTGACCATGATGTATCAGCATATTATACTTCTGCACATCTATCTCGACAGTATTAAACAGCTCCTAGGCGTCCCTCCTCCCTTGTCTGTGTTCATATGATTTTATGAGGCACAGGGCTGTCATTAACAGCCCACTTTGTTAAATCACTATCTTTTGTTTGTGTTGACTGCCCCCTCTACTATCTCAGGGACAGCTTGTGTCCTGAACTGCAGGGGCCAGAAGGACACCCGTCCCTGCGAGTGTGTGTTCCCCAGACACTTAAACACTATTCAGCCCGTCGCCATCACCCATCCGTCTTCCCTCTCTTCCTCTATCTCTGTTGTAGTCTTTCTCTCTTTCCACTCACCGTCCCCTGGGACTCATATCCTGCGCTTGACAAGTAATGGCACAGCATCCTCGCAGGATGGGTCCCCCAGGAACCAGCCCTCTTTCTGCCCACACACACAATTCCCAAGGTATTGTGTGACAGCAGGTGGCAAAAACCATGACACAAGCCACACACGCTCCCCTTTCTTTCCTCCCCCTCCCAAACGTACAGCCTTTCCAAGCATGGGTCAAGTTGTGGCGTGTGGCAGGGGGAGTTAGTCATGGCGGAGGATGAGTCGGGGGTCCACAGGGGATAAGTCGGGTGAATCGGAAGGAGAGAGAGGGAGGAGACGGGGGGCTTGGCTGTGTTTGTAGCAATGAGCGGCGGCGTCTCCCTGAGGAGAGCACACACTCCATCCCTCCATGCACTCAACCCCTCCTCTCTCCTTTGCCTAAAGTGGACCTCTTTAGCAGGCCTCCCCCGCCCCCTTTTTTCAGGAGCAGCCATGCATGAAAGAGCAGCTATTTGTAAAGCGCCCGAACAATTAATTTAGCTGGCAACAAAGAGGCCCCAGGGCCCTCAGCCTCCTCGCAGCAGCAGAATTAAGACCGGTGGCAGCTCAGTCCTGTTGCTGCTTGTCAACAGGCTGAGACTGATTCACATTTCCACAGACTGGCTGCCTTCAGGACTGTGGGTTTACATGCAGCTCAGGCTTTGTGCATTTCATCACACAGGACAGAAACAGCATACTATTATCCTCTGAAATGTTTCCATACTAGTGCCAAACAGTTTTCAATACTAATAAGTGTGTAGATGACAGTGCTGTAAAATAGTCATAATATAGATTATTTTTGTGCTAATTATATTTTTGAAGATAAAACAGAATCTAAATACTTTTGTCATTGAAAAAAATTGTTTAGCCTTATAAATTAGTATTTGTCCCATTGTTTTCATAAAAGTTTGTCTAATTTGGTTGTTAAAGCTAGGGTTGGTAGTATTCTTTGAAAACATTTCTCGTTATATTTGTTGAAATTCTCTTTACATACCGACAGCAATCAACATATCAAAGGACGATAATGAACCTCTGTCCATGCACTTATTGCGCATCACGTCTTTCACGAGCTGCTGGCTCGACAGCTGTGAGTACTAGCAATAGCCAGTTTGTTGTTTACACTCATTTTGATGATTTTGGGGGAGTGGCTTTAGAGAGAGGCCTGCAGCGATGGACTGTCTGTGTTGCCCACTTGGTGACTTTCTTGCTAGATTTCAGGACTTTTGGAGCGAAAGCTACTAGCTACTTTCACTGGAAAAGACGTGGCCACCGTGGGTTGGATTTTTTTGGTAGGATCATTTTTGAAATCTAGTGTACTCTTACGAGTTACCATTACCATCCCAAGCAAGTCCTCTCATCAGTTGTTTCACTTCCTGACTCTCCTCATACCATACCGTATATCCACTTGAAATGGTAAAACGGGTTTATATTGTAGTGCTGACTCCTTATTGCTTTTACCGTGTTCTTGCACTGCTTAAATACTAGAAGTGACCTTTTTATAACCACACCAGCTCCATACCAAAGATGCCATTTTTGGAATTAACCAACAGCATTATTAGTTTTGCTGTCGGCCTTGCACGTTGCTTTCTGTACATAGTAATGACATACATATGTCAATATGTCACAGTACAGTTAATATCATGATACGATATGTTTGTATTACATTTAAAAGTATGATATGGCACAAACTTCTTGAGAAATAGAAACTCGTTTTTCTAAAGTTTCAAAAGTTCGGACTGACCGAGCCACATGGCCGTGACAAAAGAGGGAGATGCGCACATCCAAGCCGTTGAACAAATTATTTAGTGCAGCAACACAAACCATAATATCAACCAAACCAAACGGGTGTCACAGGGAGCAGAGAGAATCAGTGACTGAGCTCCGGCAGTGTTTTTAAAAGGGCACCCAGGGTCCAATTGATGAGCCCCTCTGCCACTCCCATCTCCAAGACCTGCAGGGAAAACAGCCACACAAACCAAGTAAAAGCCAGACAGAGCGGAGAGGGTCGTCACAACAGCCATGTACAACATTTGACTAAATAAAGTAACAAAGAGGCATCAGCAAAATGTTGACTTAAACCAGGAACTAACTGTTGTAATAGTGTAAAACAAACCACAGCTTAGTAAGGGTTGAGTTGGGCTTGAACCCAATAGTGCATGTTAGGAAACAGCAACTCTAACAGCTTGGATGGTTTCCCTTAAAGCAGTGGTTCTCAAACAAGGGTCTGGGGACCACCAGGGGTCCTTGACAGAGTTCTAAAGGATCCAAAGAGAATGGCGAATAGTTCATTTCCACTATGTAAATCACTATAGAAGTGAGTCAGTGAGCCCAATGTAACGATGAATCAGTTCTTCCCCAGTTATCTCCTCAACTATAGCTGCCAACATAGAGATTCTGCTCTTAGTCAGATCTAACAACCAACATCTTTTCATATGGAGGTCCCTGAAGATAAATCTTATCAATTGGGGTTGAGAATTTGGTTGAGAATCACTGCTCTAAAGGACACAGGACATACATAATATTTATTTATAACAGAGCCTCAGTGATTTCTGTCATGTTCAGAGCCAAAATGGCCATCTGTTCCTTTATGTTCTGTTGTTCTGGGACTTGGAGTAAGTTACCTGTAGGTCAAAATGTTGCATCATTGTACATTTTTCCAGGAGCTTGCAAATCTCAGCACACAAACAACCTCTCCTTTTCCTCTGTATTTGCCGCGATGGAAATCTTAGATTTAATTGCGTTATCCCTGAAATGTTTGTAATTGTGTAATCCTCTTTCTTATAATGTTAAATGAACTAAACTAAATTACGCATTCAGTGCCAGTATTTAGGCCTATTCAATCAGCGGCCCTTTAATGACGTCAATCCGGCCCTGTGATCATTTAGAGACATGAAAAAAGTTTATTTTGTTTATAAAAGTTTATTCCCGTTCATCAACATTACCACTCATGCTACTGACACTGTTGCTGACTGTTAAAAGGACTGTTAAAAGTAATAGAACAATTTAGTCATTGTGTTTTACATAAATAACCTTCTAAGATTTTAAGTTAATCAACATTTTATTAGTAGGCTAATTAAGTAGTTATGTCTTGTTAAACAGAGAAATACTTATTTTGTTTAAAAGTTTTAACCCAGGCTGTTTTAACCCAGAGTCAAAATGAATTAAAAAAAAAAGATGTTAAATGCAACGTTGTGTTTATTAAAACAATTAGGGATGCACCGACTTTTTCAGTCCCGATAATGATACCTTTACCGAGTACCGATCTGATACCAGTGTTTAATTGATAAGCACTGTATGGAAATGATTGGGATCATTCTGTTATGTGTAAGAAAACATCAGGCCTGATTTTAACATCACTTTCCTAATTTTGTAAAACAAAATCTAACAAACAAACATAGATATCCATTTACTGAATTATTAATTGTTAAAATAATAAATCATACAACAAACAACAAAAGTCTTCAAATTTAACAGGGAGTACAATTCAAGTGTAAACGCTTTTAATGCAGCAACATATTGATCAAAAATAAACGAGAATTGAAATATCAGTATATAATGTATATAGTATATAAACATAGAATTGAATTTAATAGATCAGCCCCATTGTCACTGATATCAGATCCAGTGTCGGTGCTTCCCTAAAAACAACATCCCACTAAGATTAAAATGGTGCAGTGTTTTCACATTTAAATTAGTATCTTTGCAGAGCTGACAGCGGAAATGTAAATGTCCGGCCCCGTAGCACTTTACTAAGTAATTTAATGGGCCTATTTTTAGATTATATGGAAATGTGAAAGTGTTAGATCTGTCACACAATAAACAGAAGTCCTGGTTTAGGTTTTGTCTTGATTATTTAAATGAGCACAAAATGTCTGACACCACACACGCTCCCCAGTAGCAGCCGTGATGGCTCAGTATGTTGTGTGGTATTGTAGGTGATCCTCGCTCCCAGAATTAGTGCTGAGGAAGCTAGTTTGACGTGCTGAACAATACATATTTATACCTGATGAATATGTATGCGCGGCGGTGATGACATCTCCGTGACAGGCCATTGTGGCAATCTCAATATGGCCGGTATGGCTAAAGTCACCCTGGCCGCAAACGTGGCAAGCTGATTAGAATAAGGAACGAGATCTGAGGCATCTGTGTGTGTGTGTGTGTGTGTGTGTGTGTGTGTGTGTGTGTGTGTGTGTGTGTGTGTGTGTGTGTGCGTGCGTGCGTGTGCGTGCGTGTGCGTGTGTGCGCTCTCACTTGCTGAAATGTGTAAAAGCCCCCACACACACCTACACACAGCCCATCCAGGACACAGTAAAATTGATGTATTCTTTATGTAAAGTACTGTATGCAGAGTACGTACACACATGCATATGACTGAAATTAATCTTGAGCGGCGGAGAGGAAGAGGAGGAGGAGGAGGAGGAGGACGGAGGTGGTGGAGGATGTAAATTGACAGCGCTGTAAAGTGACAGACCTGCTGCTGCTGCTGCTCTCCTTTTTTTTTTTTTTTACACACACACACACACACACATACACATTTGCACAATAGCCTGTTGGTGACAACAAGCAATTTATTACTGGATGCTGCCCTGTGTGTGTGTGTGTGTGTGTGTGTGTGTGTGTGCGTGTGCGTGTATGTGTGTCCTTGTAGGCGTTTGAGCGGAGTGTGTGTATGAGTATTTTTCCTGTTTGTCTGCCTGTTTGCATGGACGCCGTGTTGTTGTACGTGAGTGACGAGAGGCGTTAGTGGGCAGTGGACACATGAAAGAAGACACGTTAAAAGAGAAAGTTTCTAATTGATTAGAAGGGCAGCTCCCCGCGGAGGTCCCTGTTGCTCTCATGTTCAATTTGGAGATTGGACTTTGCTTTCAAAGGGGTGTGAGGCGACGAGACAGGTGGTCCAGAGCAGCAAGGTCTGCTGCCTGAAAACAGGGAGTGTGTGTGTGTGTGTGTCCACTTTGGCCACATCTATTATCTCACCACCCCTCCCACTGGGACATCCCAGAAGCCCATTGATCATTGTTAGACCCTGTCATACACTCGCATACACACAAAAATATCAATCCCTAGATTACATGCACACAAACACAGACACATGATTTACATATACACACTTAAACACGTACATACACATATGCATATGGGCACTTGAGTTTTTTACGAGCACTGTGACAAGATCAAATGGGTTCAACACAGATTGCATCCAGTCCTCAAAGCACTTACATCCTCCAGTCAATGCACCAACAACAAGGAGAAGAAAAGAAACAACAATAGAGGAAGCAGCTGGCTGATTCCTGTATATGGCAATGAAGCAGCATTTTCTGGATTTATATACTATCTACTTTAAGTCAGCAAGGTACTTATTAGGTGGTTAATGTGGGAAAGCTGTAGTAGTGGAAGAAATAGGCCTCTTTAGTTGAATTCCTGCCTTCAAAAATGTACTTAAAGTATGTGCAGCAAAAATTATCTGAGTTAATCATATGTTTAACATTATGCAGTTAAGTAAGTGAGTAGCAACTAAATATATGTCAAATGTATATAGTGGAGTAACATTTTCCTTAGTGTAGTGGAATAGATGTGTGAAATGTCACAAAACAGAAATAATCAACTGCTTGGGTAATTGTACTTACTGTCGGTAATTTTACTGGTCTCAACTCAACTTGTTTTATCTTTGATGCAAACGTGTTTCACATAACAAGATGAAAGCAACACAGAAAAAAAGCAACAAAAAGTGAACAACAATAGATATCAGTTTGGAGGACTGATAGTTACAACAATAAAGCAATAAAATGTTAAATAAAATAAAAGTCAATGAAATAAACAGCAGGGTTGAAATGATTAAAACTGAGGCTATGACATTACACCGAATTAAATAAAGATTTATATATTATATTATATATAGTTATAGAAAAAGGCATGAGCCGATAATACATGTGAGCAGGTTTAATTCTGTGGCTCTCGCAATACTTTCACATTCACTATTAACCCTCCTGTGTTTGATCTTGTCCCATCACTGAAGTGATCAACACATTAACTTGACTTCTGCGTTTATCGCTGCAGGTGCTTTGAGTGAAGACCCCAACTTCCCAAAGATCCAGTGGCCTTCACCAGAGATGTGTCCAGCCTGTCACACAGTGAAGGACAACGGGGAGCACAGATGGAGCCAGGAGCAGGTTCTCCCCTTCCTCCTGTCCTACTTCTCGTCCAGTCATATCCTCACAGGTACTGATTAACGCCACCGAGAGCTCATATCTCGCCAGCTACCAAACCACAGTGTTGTTTCTTCCATCTACATGACTGTGTTAACGGTCTTAGAGCGCAATGAGCATGAAAGCCAATTGTCTCTCCGCTGTTATGTGTATGTGAAGCAGGGTGCTCAATAAAAACATATCCAGTGATCGAGCTGTTGCTTTGTTTAACGTAACACTGAAGGATGTGTTGTAAAAGACTCCCACTCTCAGCAAGCGATAAACATAGAAACAGTAATGCCAGCAAGCCTCGATAATCCTGCTGTCACCCACTGAAATTCCTTGTTCAGTATATCTTTCACTTATTTTTAGTGTGTAAAATGTTGTTTTTTAATTTCATGCTGCAATATATTTAATTTAGGTTTGCCAAATTCTTACAAATTGAGAGTTTATTCTCTAAATCATATCAAATCTTCTCTAAATGTAAATTTCCTGTAATGAGTGAATAGCAGAGAAAAAGGTTCACCATTGATTCAGATTAGCCAAAGATGATTAGTAAAACATCAGACGTGATGACTTTAGAAGTGATGTCCCCGTGTCTTTCTTCTCTTCGTCCTGTCAGACTACCTCGAAGATGAAAGCCAGATCCTGGCAAAACAGCGGGAAAAACATGCGAGTCAGCAGCAAGCTTTAGAAGCACAGAAACATGCAGAGAGGAGAGCCAGGGAGGCCTTGGACTCTATGACGATGCAAGAAGAGGAGGAAGAGGAGGAGGAGGAGGAAGAAGAGGAGGAAGGTGGTGAAGGAGCAGCAGCAGATGAGATGGAGGGTAAGACATCGGATACGACCCCCTGGGCCAAACCTGAAATGGAGGTGGGTCGAGGTCGGCGGCAGGCCCGCAGGAAGCCGAGCATTGTGGGGATGAGGATGCGAGAGCCGCAGGAGGACATCGTGGATCTCGACTCATTCGTCAACCAGCACTACAAGGTCAAGGCGCTGCAGGTGGCCGCGTCCAGCCGGGTCAAACAACGCACCCTGCAGAGGAAGGAGGAGCAGGAGCCCGGGCCCGTGTTCGGGCTCGGCATGGAGCTGGACGCGGGGCTCGGGATGGTGGGACTGCAGCCGATGGAAGCAGACTTTGAATCTCTGGACGTGGGGCAGCAGAGAAAGCGGCTGCAGAAGCGAGAACTGACCGGCCGGTACTTTGTTGAAGAGGCCGAGCTGAGCCACAGGGGACGATGGATGTCTGTGTTGAGCATTGGATTCTCCAAAGTGGACATCAGCCTGTGTGTCATCCTTTACGTCCTGTCCTCCATGTGTCTTCTCGTCATGTACCTCTTCTTCAAAAACCGCCTCAGGCTACGGCGAGCTAAAGTGGCCCTACCCTGAACGAAAGTGTGTCCAAATTTGAGCTGAGTCAGCAATGATTAACGTTCATTAGCTTCATGCAGGCTGAGGTTGGGGTTAGTAAGGGGATGTGTGGAGATTAGGGCGATCCTAGGTGGTCCACTTAACTGTTACCTGCAGCTAAAGGCATCCATGTGGTGGATGTGTGGGTGGAGGAGAAGGGCTGATAACCTTCCAAGTCTGGGTCGGTTATTTAACGTTACACTTAATCTGGCCTTCAGAGATTTTCAAACCTGTGCATATAAATGTATTTTTCCATAAGTGGGTTTCTGTTTGGAGTTGAGGATAATCCATTTTTGATTTTCCTTTAACCACTTATGAAGGATAAAATTAAACCCAATATAAGATTAATTACATTTTTTTATTTGTATGAAGTAAATACAACCAGTGGATTTTTTTTCTGAAGTGATTTTTGTTGCTTCACTGAATTTATGGTCATTTGTAAGTATGATTTTTTTTTTCCATCACAATTTTTATATATTTACACATAAAAATATTTGAATAATTTCAACTTAATACTCAAATAGGTTATTCTTTGATTTAAAATATGTTGTATCTTAAATTACAGATGAACTGTTGTTCCCATTTTTGTTTAAATTTATCAAGTATTCAATCAAATGTTTCCGCGTTTCATTTAATAATTCGATGGTAAAAAACAGTCCCAGTCCCTAAATGCTTTGTGGGTTGTTCCAGTTTGTTGTCAGCCTGACAGCTGCATCATATCGTTGAATACTGTCCCGGACCAGCAGCAGGTTCACACTAACTTTCACCAGAGAAGAGGGATCAGCCTTTTGTTGTTCAGCTCCTTTGAGGTGTTTTACTGTACATGACACTGAGCGTTATGTCACGCCTTTAGATATTACATCACACTGCTGAGTCCACGTATACTCTGTTTGTTGTGAAGTGTTGTGAAGTGTTGTGAAGTGTTGTGGAGCGACGCATATGTTCACACTGGACAAGGTTTTAGAATAAGCAGGATTTGTTTTTGGCTCGTGTCCACGATGTAAAGCCTCAACTGGGCATCTCAAAACACTGTGTTTTTCTGTTTGCTTCTTTGCTTCCGTCTGAATCAATAAAATTATTTTTGATAAGGACTCATTGTTTTTCATCTGAAACATGTCAGTTAAAGGCATGAATTTGAACATGAATTTATAGAGGTGTAAACCTTGATACCATCCGTAGCGTCTCAGACATCAAAGATGTTATTCAAAAACAATCTTCTGTTTGTTCGTTTTGACCAAGACTACCAGGACGTAATGCAAGGCGTAGCAGGGTGTTGCATGTAGAAATGGGGGGTTAAAGCATCCAAGGTTGAAGGAAAAAGCCTGTTGCCATCTGCTGTGCAGCGCAAGCTAAATCCTAACAATTTCATTGGGATTATAGCAAGTGAGTAATCCAGCTTTCCTTTAGGACGAGAGGGGAGAGATTACCCTCGAGGATTAGCTCCCTGCAGATAATAAACTTTATTAAAACGCAATCGGCTTTCGTGGGGCTTCTTCTTCTTCCCTCACACACTTGGAGGTGAGCTCTGCGGGGAGGCGGGAGGCAGCAGCAGACCCTCGGGGAGGGTAAAGTGGGTGAGGTGGATGAAGGAGAGGGGAGATAAATGGACGGATGGAAGACGAGGTTTTGATGTCGTCCGGATTACAACAAGTCCATCTGAAGGACAACCAATGCTTGATCTTGAGCTTTGTGTTTCCTGGAGCATCGGCTTGAATTCCCTTGACTCTTACCCCTTACCACCACCACCACCACCCCCCACCTGTCTCACACACACACACACACACACACACACACCCCGATCTCATCCCAAACCCTACTCCATCTCTTTATCCAAACCACGCTTTCAGCATCAGCGCTATGACAGGTTTTGATGGTGAATTATTTGAATTAAAGCAGTCAATTCCTCTAACAACACACACTCTCTCTCTCTCTCTCTCTCTCTCTCTCTCTCTCTCTCTCTCTCTCTCTCTCTCTCTCCCCCCCCCCCCCCCCCCCCCCCCCCCCCCCCCCCCCACACACACACACACACACACAATAGGCTGATTAATAGCCCTACATTATAGCAGAGGAGCATCAAGGCTGAGCAGCTGTGGTTCTGTGACTTAATCAAACTCTCAGATACTTTGAATTAGACCCTCAGTGACACATTATGATTGCCAGAATGGATCGAGAAAAGCACAGTTTGTCACAGGGAAGCTTCTGCATGTTATTTATCCCTTTTTTTATCCAATGCATCACCTGACAGATTTTAATATCAGGGTGGGCTTTTTTTAGTTGTGGGGAACTGTCAAACTAAAAGAGGTATGTGTCCTTCTCAAACTTTTCTGTTTAGTAACTACTTTGTCAACACATTCATTCATGACTGGTTTAAGCGCCTTTCTCCCACACATCAGATCTGCTAATCTGTTTAAATGTTTACCTGTGTTTGTTATAGGATTGATGTGTCACGCTGCTTACGCTACAGAAGCCCTTTATCAGGTGCCTTGAGCCTCGGGGAGCAGCAGGTGTTACGCTGGTTCAGACTAATGATGGTTAATGAGGAAGTTGGCAGCGGTGTAATATCTGTCTGCAGCTCTGCCAAGGCTGAGGTGAGCGGTTCACACTGAGGACAGATGCCTCACATTTAAATCAAGACACGTTCACGGCTGTTTGTGCTCTCTATCTGTCTGATGGCAAAAAAGAAGAATTTATCTTGTTTATATTCAATTTGAGTGTCGCTCCTGCAGATCAGATTAAACATAGAACAAAGAAGAAGTCATTCATGAAACTTGAGAGCAGGGATTGGCCTTAAGACTCTACTGTCTTCCAGAGGCTGTTTAAGAGCGAGACTGAAGATACTCGTATCATATGAAACTAGAATCCACTATCAACATCCATGTCATGTTAGCATGTCGGGAGAGAGGTAAAATAATGTGCCAAAATTGGGATAAATTGTCTGCTGTGGTCATTTTCAAAGGGTTCCGTTGACCTCTGACCTCAAGATAAAGTATGTGAATGAAAATGAGTTCTGTGGGTACCCACAAGTCTCCCCTTTACAGATATGCCCACTTTATGATAATCACATGCAGTTTGGGGGCAAAAAGCATGCAGTGGTTCCATGCAGTATAAATGTGATATTTTTGCCTATTCTAAAATGGTGTATTTGAATATTTCTGCATACTGGGGTCCCTAAACAGTCTTGGAATTACATAAATTGGGAATCACTGTAAAGCTGAGACAATTGTTGATCCAAAGAGCCCAACTGTATTCATGTGTGATGTTAGTCCCATTTTATTGTAGTGAGACATTTCTGAAACTTGACCTCAGTGTATAAAATGACCTGTGGTGACCTCTAGGATAATCACAGCCTCATGAAACTTTACAGCTACAAACTAGAGACCTAGAGCGTTCAGGGGATGGATGGCTTTCCTAGATAGATTGACAGTAAGGGGATTTCTGAGCAGTTTCCAGAACAGAAGAGCTAGACATCCAATTGCCAAAAAATGCAATTCCTGCAATAATCTCAAAATGTCAAAGTTTTTAATACCAAATCACAGCCTAGCTTTTTCTGTTGTGTTCCTCAAGGTCTTGGGGCCTTAATGTGATATTTTGGAGGGATCATTTTTATCAATTCTTGATAAAAATAAATAAATAAATAAATATTTATTTAAAAATAGATTAAATTTAGCACCAAATCTGTGTAACAAAAGGTATCAACCCAAACTTATGAGACATAATAGAGCATGGGGATGGACATCATATACTTTTACAATTCATTTTAGATACTTAATCAATTGGTGTTTATTTCTGATTTATGACTAGAACAACTTGACACAGTGCAGAGAAGCGTGTCATATTAATCTTCAGGTTCCCAGCTTTCAGTTGATGTACACCACTTCTATGTGACATCTACTGTTGACCTGCTATCTCCCCTCAGAGACCCCCTGTACCCCCCTAGACAAGACTAAAACAGACCTGTTGTGGGTCTCGGAGGGTTAAAATAACTAGGTTTCAAAAGTGAAATCTAGACTTAATGTTTGTGAACACAAAAACAGCTACACATTGTTGGAAACCTTTTCCAGTTTACAGAACTTGTCCGGTTTCTTGTCCCTCCTCCGGGTACAATATGAGCCAGATTACTTTCTCCAAAACTTTTTGTTTGTGCTTTTTCTCTGCTAAACAAATGTTGCACGCTGAGACGTTGTCGAGTTATGAAAGCACGGACTGAAGGGTAAAAACCTCACCTTGCTGCCCTGTTGTTGTCTTCCATAAATTAGACAATGTGGGGTTTTATAGTCGCTCCTCTCCTGTGTGCTCGCTGCCTCGATGTTTATTACCCCTCTGCTATTGATATTAAAATGCAGGAGGAGCCTGATGCATTTTTCTGTCATCTCTCTTTCTGACTTTAATAATACTATAAAGCTTCCTGCTGTGGACAGAGAGACAGAGAGAGGGGAGCAGAAGGAGGGGGTGAATAAATTATGAAAAAAAAGAGGTTAATATATGGTATTGGTATATATCACATCCAAACTAAGCCAGATCCCCTTTCAGTTTTAAACATTCAGCCTTTTAAAGGCAGGAGTCAAGCAGGGTCAGATCCATCTCATTTTACTGCTGCGTTCCCTCCCCCGCTCATCTGCTCGTCTCCCAAACATCCCATCTCACCACCATCAGTGTGCTGCGATGCTGTTTGTACCAAGGAGACCGTCACTATGTTGTGACTTTCTGTCTGATCCCGTACCATCAATATCAGTCTAGCTGTGTGGCTGCTTGTCCTCCCACGTTGGTTTGTGAGTGTAATGTGCGTTTTGAATGGCTGAAGGCAAAATAGCTTTGATTTTAGTGGAGTGTGCAGATGTGTGGACAGGAGGGAGGGAGGATCAATAACTTCCTGCTATCAACTACGTTTAGGCCTTGATAATATGCTCGACTCCACTATTTTAATTCCAACACAAATCTGACCTTTACTTCTTCTCTCCTGGTTCATGTTGTGGTCTCACCCTCCTCCTCCTCCTCCTTCAGAGAGATCATATAGCTTACAGGAAGTGTAGGTGATGAAGCTGGAGGAGATCCAACACTTGTCAGTCACATTGTTTTAATTCGCTCTGCTCCTGTCGCTGAAGAGGGAAGATCCGCTCCTCGCTTCCCACCGGAAATCTTGACTTATAAAGGTCTCTAGGATGTTTTTATTTAATGTCGTTTGTTAGAAACAAAAGGGCCTTCAGGTCATCTTATATAGCACCCAAACAAGTGATGATTTAACAGTTTATTTATTTATCTATCAGGAATCCCCATTAGTTACTATTGAGGAAGAAACTACACTTCCTGGGGTGTGTACAAAAACAATACATCACAATGTTAAAGGAAAAAAAACAGAAAATTAGCATACTTAAAGAAAAACAGGCAAACCAAGAAAAAAAGAAAGTAGGCAAACTGATAAACAGAAAATCCAGCAAACTAAAGCAATAAATCAATAAAAGCTGCTTGACAATAATGAACAAGCCAAAAATTGAACAACAAAAATAAAAGAAGAAGAAACAAACTACCTCAAAAAACAATGACAAAACTACTAATGACAATAAGAAAACAACCCACACCTTAAAAACAGAAAACAACAGCAGCACCATTAAAAACAACACACTGTATACAGTTGCTGAAATATAAATTCACCAATAAAGTTCCTCATTAATTATCATATTTTTACAGGGTGATAAACTGATGAACCCAAATGCAGAAAATGCCACAGAGCCAGAAAATCAGTTCAGGAGTTTAATTGCAACAGCCTGGCAGTAGATAGCAGAGCAGAGCAGGTCTGGGCAGCTGAAAATTAAGTTGTCAATGAACTGTAGACGAAGGGAAAGAATGAAACCAAAGTCCAAACCAAACTCTGTTCAAAAAAGTTCTAATTTAACATGATATAACCATCTTCAGTAACGTTTGTGTTTGTTTGTTTTTTAACAACTGGGACTGTATTTCTTTTGTTTTCATTATGTAGTTAGGTCTCAAAGTCAAATATTTCTATTACAAACCAAACTCTATTCAAAAAAAGTCACAATTTAGTGCCATCTAAATATCCATGATGAAAAACACAGTTACTAGCAAGCAAATCACCAGGCTAAAGAGAACACAGATGGCTCGGCTGCACTTACTGTGGTAACAACAACAAACTGGCAGGGTGGAGGCGGCTGAGCAGGGTTTTTGAGGAGATCTTGGTGATGGTGATGTAGTCCAGCTGGTGGCTCCTCCCTGACCCCAACACACCTGCAGACAATCACACCCAACCCACAGAGACAGAGCAGCTCCACGGTGAACAGGTCAACAAGAAACGTGTAGTTCAAGGAGCAGATGTAGCTCATACAGTATAGTTAGATATTCTAGAGCCAAACAAGTCGTATTTGGAGAGGGGCTATCAGGTATTTCTTTAAACTCTTCTTAAAAAATAGTTTACTTGTTAAATGTTTAATGTCTGATGGGAAACCACTCTGGTTGTTCTACCTCTGAACACAACGCAGGAAACTTGAAATGAAGGAAGACCCTTAAATCCAAGACGCCGAAAGACCTGGGTTGCTTACAAAAAATTGCTTGAGATTTTTCTTTTTTTTTTTTTTTTTAAATAAATGATCTGTTTTTGTTCGTTTGTTTTTTAGATGCATGTTTTTGTGTTATACTTCATGTTGCACATTCACCACATTATCATTTACAGGCTTTCAAACCAATATGACATTTCTCTCTCACAAAGGAGTCATTATCAATACTTTCCATGCTACGGCTTTTGGATCCAGGGTTTCAGTCATTCATTCCTTTGCTTTCCAGACATGATCTGATAAAGGTCATGCATGGTGTCTGGAGCCTATCCCATCATGCATTGCAGGATGAAAGCAGGGTTACACCTTTGGGCAGGTGCCAGTGAATCACAGGACTCCAAACTAAACTGGATCACAGTTTCCTAAAAAATATATCTCCAGAGTTTGTCAGTGGACTTCTTGATTTACTACTACTACTACTACTACTACTACTACTACTACTAGACTACTACCAATAATAATGATACAATTGGAAAAATAATATCTCCAAGAACAGCCTTTTTGAGGCTCACCATCGTGTCTTAAAACTAATAAAACACCTCTCTGAGCTTCTTTCATCAGGCTTTGCTTTGCCTGGCTGGACTGTTGTACAAGTTACTTGAGTCCAATGAGCCTATTAGCGCCTCGTCTTATAGCTGCACCGGGTCAGGTTCAATCAGGGAATTGGAAAATATCATTTCTGACGGGAATAGATTTCGTTTGTTCAACCAATCTCGTCGACTAATTACCCAAATGGACAGGAGCTGTCAGGAGACAATAACTATTCCCTAATAGAATTTGCCCCCCAAGTGCAATTTAATTTTCTCCTCGGTGCTCTCTCCTCAGGTTTCTGCCTCTCTCCCTCTCTCTGCTCCTCTCCTGCGAGCCGACCAAACGCTGAGGGACGCGGCGCCATCGCTGCGTCGTGTTGGGGATGTCGGAGAGATTGTGGACTGTTTCTCTGCGAGCTCCGGCTGAGAGAAACATGGAGGAGAAGATGAAGAAGAAGAAGAGGAGGAGGAGGAGGAAGAGGAAACTGTCACCGGTGAGCTGCGGTGGTTAGGTAGGTCTGCACGCTGGTGTTCTGTTTGCATCTTGCAAGAGGGGATCTCTAAAATATGCATCCTCCCTGAAGTGAGATATTTAGTTTTTACTGATCTGCAGTAAATTATAATTAGTGTTGTTTTATTTGCACACAAAATGCATGTGCGATGCGTCACCATCTGTTTGGTAAACTTGGATATAATCACCAGATTAATGCACACATCCTGTATATATACATAAATAAATAATATACAATGTGATGTTTTGGCTCATGGTAAACCAGGCCTATGCTGATTTATGACAGGACACCTGTATTATTATTCTCCATATACAAGCCTGCTCCTCCTGCATAGATGGATGTGTTTCTCTATTTCTGCTCAGTATAAGATGGATCTGTGGATCTCGGATGTCAATGAAGTGGTCCACTGAAATATTAGATCTAATTAGAGGTGGCGGGTCAACGGCGGTGGCAAAGGAGTCGCCCTCTGCGTGAATTATTGCCGCTTCCTCTCCAGCTTTTCTTCCTCTCTTACAGTTGCACCTTGGTATGGACAAAGATCAGTCATTTCACCTCTCAGAAAAGCGCCTCATTCTAATCATTTCATCATTATTCCTGCTTGCCTTTCTTGTGTTCGAGTGCATTGTTTAAGGATGGAAAAATGATTCAGTTTGATTTATGCGTAAAGGCCCAGCAGTAAACAACTGGATGTCTTTGCGCAATATTACAAATAGATTTGTGCAGCCTAATTCCTCTTGTGCGGTATAAATATTTCTTTAAAACACCTAAAAGATCCAGATGTGGATTGTTTTGCAATTCATTTAGTCATTCCCACGTTTGATTTTCTGTCATCTCATTTAACGATTTAAAAAAAAACGTCATTTAGTGTCTCACTAAACTAGATGTGCGCTCTCGCTTCTTTTCTCTTTCTGCGTTGTGCATCCGTCAATTATTCTAATTGTGTTGCCCTTTGCTGACAGGTTAAGAGCATTTTTATCTGCATTGTTTTCCAGGCAGGGCGGCTAAAGAGGGCCTCGATACCAGCAATCAGAGTAACTGAATAGTTGAATAAATTGAATGATCTTGAGGGGACAAGTGTATAATGAGAATAAAGAAAAAGACAAGACGATTCCTTTGCCACACATGCGCGCCATGGACGGATGGATGGATAGATAAATAGATAGATGGATGGATGGATGGATGGATGGAGGGGACACCTGCAGCTTTCCATGGGTTGTTGGATAAAACTCCTTTAATATCCCACCAGCCTCCTTTTTAATCAGCTTGATGTGCGTTTTCATTTTACTAAATTACATCTGAAACCACACAAGCGAGCGGCTTATGGGATCGTGGCTCCCTCCAGTATATAAACGGCGTCAATAGACAATAGAATAAACAGTTGGAAATATAAGATGGGAGGATAAATCAGCATAATGTAGAAGAGAAAACGTCACTTGTTTGAATTAGACGCACTCAAAATCTAATTTATTTAGGTTTCCAACACAGCAATAATTTTTGTAATTTGTATACACAGTCACTGAATATTAAATTACATTTTTTCAATGTTCTTTGGTGGAAATGCTTTTTCCACGGCAAAAAAAAAAAGACATTTCTGAGGTTGACATTAGTTGCTATCGTTTTTTATGGTATATATTTGCGTAGATTTGATGCAATAATAATTATGACATTAAAGTGCTGGAAAATAATTATTTAAAATCAAAATGAAGGTTCTTTTTTCTAAATAACCTTCTAAATAAACTCAGTGTTGCTGCATCCAGATGTGTTCGGGCAGATGTGGTGCGAGCTGCAGGCGGACTCTGCTGATGGAAACAACCAGGCTGCGTTGGTTCTGGAGGCGCACCGACCGGTGGAGAAAGCGCCACTGTTGTGCTTTTCTTTTCCACGCTTGAAGTAAATTGGAAGCGAAGATTGAGTTCATCTAGCATGAACTAGCGGCCCTCCGGGGGGAATATGTTATCCGGGAGAGCAGCTCAGACGATGGGCTCTGAAATGAACAGTGTCAGGAGGACTGCGCCCAGACTCCTAATCCACCTGTCACTGACAGACACATCTGGCTGCACGGGCGCGCAGTAAGACTAAAGCAGCTCCTGCAGGTGAAGGTGCTGTGAATCTGACTCGGACATTGTGTCCAATAATATCACTGCTGTGGTGCTTTCACTCCTGTTCCCACAGTGACAACTTAGTGTGCCATCTTTTCAATATGAAATTATATTAAAACTGATATAAGAGGGCTGATTTTAATAGAAAATGAATGAACCGTTGAAATGGGAACTAGGTTATAGATGGATGGATGGATGGATGGATGGATGGATGGAGGGATGATGGATGGATGGAGGGATGGATGATAGCAGGATGTGTGTTACAGTAGCAGGAACAGTACATAGCCTACACAGTTAATGTTCATATCAACACTAGGGATATTTATACAATATGAAAATATATTAGAATAAACTACAAATATACCAGACTAATACAAATAACTTAGAAAATATAAAATATGAACATAGAATATCAATGACATATTGACAGCTTGCCTATGTACCTATGTCAGTTAATTAATTGCCAACTATTTTTGATAACTTTAGTAATTTTCTTAAAGAATAAAAAGTACAAATTGTCTGATTTCAGCCTCTTAAATGTGAATATTTTCTTGTTTCTCTACTCCTCTATGTCAGCAAACCGAGTATCTTTGAATTGTGGACAAAACAAGACAGTTGAGGACGTCGACACTTTTCACCATTTTCTGAGACTTTATTGACCGAACAACTAATCGATTAATCGAGAAAATAATTGATAGATTTATCCACAGTGAAAATAATCATTAGTTGCAGCCAGACATGCACCTTTAATGTTTACAGCCATGTGCCAGTTTAAGCCTATACAGCGTGTACGCCTTCTAGTTCAATGAAAAACAAAAGAAAAATAATTTAATTCAGAATTAAACCTCCATTTTGGGGGGAATCTTCTCCAGACAATCATATAAGATACTTTAACAGGCTCTCATACTGTCTGGATGAGACTAAGGACAACCGCATCCTTTCTTTATAAATTGTCTTGATTCCTAAAATAAAAGTGAGCTGTTCTTCATCTTCCTGGCTGCATTATAAGCATTCAGTGTGAGTGGCCTCCTCCTGCTGGCCCGGGGCCCCTCCAGGAGTCACTGCAGTGAGCTATTTATGGTCTCCACAGGAACAAGGTCCCGCCTCTCCTGAGACACTTTCATATACCATGTCAGACGCCTCTCCTCCTCTGCTTTCTCCTCCTCGCCGGTACACCTATGGAGGATGCTTTACGCCCTCCGGGGCCTCCTCTTCCTGCGCTCCTATTGGCCCCTGGTGCGCCTCTGCCGCGGTGACGTCAGCCCCCGCCGCCCCTGCAGCGTTGAATGGACCGAGCAGCCTGTCTGATTCACTCCAAAACAGCTCGGCACGGCACGGACATCACCCGGGGAATAGAGAGCTAACAGGGATAGAGGCTTGACGGGGACGAGCCGCAGAGGGGAGAGAGGCCTCAGCATCAGCAGCATCTGTACTTTTGGTTTTCTCCAGGAGACAGGACGGGGGAGTGCGCCCACCGTGTTGCGGGTGTATGTGCGTGCGTTTGCCTCTCGGTTTGGATCACGATGATGCAAAGTGCGGCGGTCCTACCGACAGAGAGTCCTGCAAAGAGTTTACCGGAGATTCTCGGAGTGCCACTGCAACGTAAGACATTTTAACCCTCTTTTTTGTCGATTATCAATCTGGAAACCGGTTGGCGAGTGCAGCCTGTACTGGGAGAGGGGCTTAGAGACAGTAACTCGGCTGAGGATGAGGAGGACAGGATGAACCTCTCTTAGATTGTCACGTACAGCCCAGTGATGTGTCATGCTGCTTATATTTCCTCTTAACTAACACTGATTATTGGCTTCAAAGCCAAGCAACGACCATTACGCACGAACAATTAACCTCTCCAGGCTGTAGTCTGCAATAGGATGCAATTCTTACAGTGCAAAAGATGGCACTCTCATCCCATAATTAGGAAAAAATAAGATAATTTATGTTATTTAAAGCAACAGTATTTAATTTCTACAGTTTGGCCTCAAACTTTGCAGTCAGGTTGTTGCTCACAGTGAGCCTTCAGGCAGCCAGCTGTTAATTTGTAAACGAGCCTTCATGGTCAAGAGATCAGACGCAGTTGTCATCACCCATCAGACAAACACACACTGACTGTGACTGACACTCATTACTGGGTCGAATAAATGCCTGGTGCACTTGATTTTGCACTTTTATCTCTAGAGCAAAGGCCTAGATTTTGGTTTTATTTATTTATTTCGTACAGTTTTGGATGATTTAAAGCAGCGTTGTGCCATACTTTGTTCAGGATAAGACCATCTAGCAGTTTTCAGCATCTTATTGTAGCATCAAAGGGGAGAATTACCTTACATCTGTTCGTCCCGCGTTAATCTGTCCCAGGCCCTTTATAATCTGATCGTGCAATCGCGATAGACGTGCAATGGGATACATCCCCGCTCCTCTGACCTAATTATTTATAGGCGAGTTAGTGAAATGTACAGATGGAGCTACTCTAATAGGATACACCACCAAAAAAAATGGGATGATACAGTGAGATAATTACTGGACTGCACCTTGCTTTCAAAACACTGATAATAAAACGTTTTGCCAAATTTGTTCCTTTCTGTACCTGTAAATATTATATTCTATGACACTCTTGCCCCCCCCCACACACACAAAAATATTAAATTTATTATTATTATTATTATTTTAGAGGTTTCCTTAAACAAAAATACAAAATAATGTTGATTGTATTGGGTGGGAGCCAATTGAATGGTAGAATTTACCCTAAATACAAATAATAATAATAATAATAATAATAATAATAATAATAATAATACTTATTATTATTATTATTATTATTATTATTATTATTTGGAAGCAAAATAAGGTGTTAGAATTTACCCTAAATAAAAATACTAAATATTTTTATTCTCTGTGCACTACTGCTGTCGCCTGTTTAGTGTAAACAACTAAAATAATGGTGAAATAGAATAACTGGAGGAGTCCCTCGCAGCCTTTTCAGCTCAGTATTTAAAGGAAAAAGAGACTATATGTGGTCAGCTTATGCTCTTTAATTTTATAAATCGAGGCAGATTAAAAGATTGGATAAAGATCCTGCCACTCAGCCCCTCTACAACACCAGCATTCATCCTGGTTTTAAACCCGGATTATTCCAGGAATAAAAGCAACAGAGAATTTATATAAACATTTATTTTATATCGTGAACAGAGTACTCTGCTGACTCAGGGCAATTACACCTAAAAACCATAACCTGCAGGCTATTAGTCTGGGATATAAAGTGTTTACTTCACGTTTAATTACCACAAATCATTTGACAATTGGAAGTATGAGAGGCTGCCAGACTGCACTTATTCTTATATAGGAAGGAAAAAAGTGTTGAAGCAGTTTGGCTGCTGGACTGAAAATGTGTTGCACTTCATGACGGAGGTGATGAGACTGAATTGTTGGAAGGGACTGAAAGAGGTGGAGTGGTAGCAACAGATAGCAAGATATGAAGACCTCCTAAATGCACGAGGTTCTCTCTCTCTCTCTCTCTCTCTCTCTCTCTCTCTCTCTCCTCCTCCTCTTTCTCTCCCTCTCTCTCTGAATCTGGACGGTGGACCCTCTGTCGTTGCCAAGATCGTGCCTGCTTTCCTTTCAGCGCCACCTCTCTCAGCTCAGCTTCATCCACCCACCACTTATCTCCACATTTTTAAAATGCCTCTAATTTCTCTTCATAATAAAAAAAAGCCAAGACGTAGATTTAAGTGCAGTCCTTTCTTAATGTACGAATGCACTCATTATCGAGGTGAAACCAGTCCAGCCTGTAATCTTGTGTGTGTGTGTGTGTGTGTGTGTGTGTGTGTGTGTGTGTGTGTGTGTGTGTGTGTGTGTGTGTGTGTGTGTGTGTGTGTGTGTGTGTGCAGGAATGTTGCTCTGTATTTACTGTGCCTCGCTTTGCTTTGGTGGTTTTTATGCTGCAAGATATTTTCTGCAAGTTGTACATTTCTTCCTCTTCATTTAAACGTGAGCTAATCCAAAATATGAATGTTATTTCCACTAAGCTACATTTAAACGTATTTCATTTTAGTCTCAAATTAAAACAGCAAAAATAGCACACATTATTACATATCCTACATTGTTAAGGGCTGAACATGCATTTTAAATATATAAATATGTTTAAAATATGGGTGTGTGCAGGCTGACTCGCCCTCCGCTGCATAACCTGAGAGCTTTGTGTTTTTGCAGACTGATGAGATTAAACATGAGGCATCTTCAGCTTTAGACGGTTATTGTTAGATGATGGTTTGTCTCGCTGCCGCAGCTCGTGTGTGTTTATATTATTCTGGTGTTTTCTGACGTCCACTTCTCCTCGATATTGATTTTTCATTATCGGATATCATGTGGATGTTTCACGAAGTGAAGCCGCGAAATAAAAATGAGAAAAAATGTATTGCAATCCATTTATTGAAGAAGATTAAAGGCTATATCATATAATATTATAATATATATATATATATATATTCCCATTTTCACAATATAAATCAAATATTATGTAAATATATAATTACAATTAAAGACACAAACTTCGATCTCTATAAAATAAACCAGTTCTTGTATATTCCCAAATCGTGGCATTTGGTTGTTTATTAAAGGTCCAGCTTTGAGGGAAAATGTGCATTTTGTTGTGAATAAACATCTGATTCGTATTGATCCATTAATTCAATTTCACTTTTTGAAACGTGCATTTTACTGTAGATGATCGATGTCGCTGCAGAATTGGATGATAATTAAGGAATCGGTATGTGCACACGTGGTCTGCTGCTACTCTCAGTTGTTTTTTTTACAACCACAATAAAAAAGATAAGAAATTGAATCTCGTCTCGACCCTGATAGCCCCTATAGAAAACCATCGACAGAGATGGTCAGGCTTCACGGGAACAGAACCGGTTGAGAAAATTAATAAAAATCAATGCAGATGTTAAAAAGTAGGTCTATGTCTGCACTGCTGCTCCCAGATCAGCACCTTGGACAGAGACGGACACAAGTAGACTGACAATGGTTGTTTCATTTACATGCTATTCTATGGTTTTATTGTTTAACAAAGATGGTAAAATAATAAGCTAATAAATAAATAAAACACCGTATTTTAAAAATATTTAAAATGAGAAAGCAGCGAGATAAAAGTGTCAAAATAATAATGAAAAATAACTTCACCAGACGTTAAATAAATAAATCACTGGACTAAAGCTTTTGAAAAATACATTTGTATCTTTGAATATCATAATTAATGTAGTATAATAATACTCATAGTATAAATCTATCACTTGACCAGTAAAGGTTTAATGCAGAGAAATATTGTGCTTTTCAAGACCGAACTGCATGCTGGGACATGATGGAGGAAAAACCCACCCCGTTTTACGTGCGAAGTTCCGATTTAAACCCACGCAAGCATGCGTGAAATTGTTGTTATTTTACCGTTTAACGACACTTGCCTGAAAACAGTTATTTCTATGGATATCAGGGGTTTCCTCACGGTGCTGTGACCTCCTGTCCCCCGCAGAGATCCCTCAGTGTGCCGGCTGTAGTCAACACATCCTGGACAAGTTCATCCTGAAGGTGCTCGACAGACACTGGCACTCCAAGTGCCTCAAGTGCGCCGACTGCCAGACTCCGCTGGCGGACAAATGTTTCTCCCGGGCAGGAAGCGTCTACTGCAAGGAAGATTTCTTCAAGTCAGTTTCTTATTTCTTTTGTATTGAAATTATATGTATTGTTCATAGTTAACCTAGGTTTTTCTTTTTAAATTGGTTTCTTGGCCTGAACCGTGAGAGCAAACACGGACTAAACTCACCGTTTTAGCTAACTGCTAGCTAATGTTTCTAAATAAATTCCCAATAAACTAGCTTAGTTGCACCTAGTAAAAGTACAATCTTGGTCACTTTTCTCCACCGCTAAGTGGTTTAATTATGACAGGAACAAGTCTGAATAATTTGTATATATTTGATAATTACAAAAAAAAATATTACTGGTTTATAGATCTCTTATGTAACGTAGCAAAAACATGCTAGCAACATTAGCTTAAATGGTTAGCCTACTTACTAACATAGAGCTTTTAGCATATTAGCAAGTGTGTCTCATCTATATGCTAAAATGCTAATAGCAACTTTGAAACAAGCAGCCTGGTAGCATATTAGCATAGCGTTTCTCATCTGTATGCTAATATGCTACTATTAACATATTAGCAATAGCAAATCTAGTGTTTCACATCTATATGTTATTGTTTAGTCATTTGTACAGTTGACTTTTCAGTTTTTTGGAAAGTAATGCTTCATTATAATGAAAGAAAAATTATACTTTTTTTTATTATTCTAGATTTTATCACCTTTTTTATTTATTTCTGAACCAAAACATCCACAGAGAGAGCAAGCATGTTATTAATATTTTTTGGTGAATAATTATTATTGTTTAGGTTGATTTATTTTTATTTTAGTCTCATAGTTAAATTGATTTTGTATTGAACATCTATTACTTTGCTGGTCTGTTTTAAATGGATGTCACAGGCCTTTTTTTCATGAAAGACTTTTTGACTTGTCACAGCAGGAAAAGCACAAGTGAAATTAATGATGGCTGAATTCCAGTTAGCTGCTTTGCTCTCAGGGTGCAGGTATTGTGCATGCTGGCTCACTGTCTCTCCTACTGGGACACTTGAATTGAACTGAGCCATCATTAGTGTTCTTAGTTACACCTTTGCTTTTCCTATTTGTGTCTGCTGTGAGAAAGGCTTATAACTCAGCTCCAGGCACGTGCTGGACTGTATTTGCTGATTTATTTCAGAATTCAAATATGTGCTGATGGTATTCATAATAGTCATAATATGCCTTTGTAATTGGCTGTTTTGTGCTGACATCATGAGCGCAAGCAGCATTTCAAAACAAGAGCTCAAAAAGTCATTTTCTTTTTCTATATTTTTGCCATTTCCCCCTTTTCTTTTTCCTTTCTTTCTCTCAAACGATTGGATTTCTGAGGCATTACAAAAGAAAATTGAGTTTGACATTTATCCAAAACAGGATCAGCAGATCCGGGGCTTTTTACTAAATCATGTTTGAAAGGTTTTAATGCTCAAAGCTTGAATGAGACCTAAAGAGCACTGGAGTCTTCACTGAGCGCTAACAGTGTTAGCCGACCCCGGGGGACGGATGCATGTTCTGTACTGTGAGAACACACACATACATAAACACAGGAATACACACACGTGCAAAGACGCACAGATTCAGTGGTGTATGCTTCCCAGTAATGATTTGGAGGCTTCACCTTGCTCTTTTTATTTCTGTGGGATGGTCGTGTGATATAAAGCCTCTCCTGAGTCAGTGTTTTATTGGTTCTCCTCAGGGTGTGTTTACTGTGAGCACCCCTCCTCCTCTTCTTCCTCTTCCTCTTTTTCCTCTTCCTCCTCTCCCTTCACCTCCTCCTCCTCAGCTCTCAGTACTTCATCTGCAAACACATAAACATGCACACACACTCACACAGGCGTGCACACACCACACAGTGCATTGATCCTCTCCATCCATCAACCTGCGGACAGGTCTATCGTTAACAGAAATGCATTCCAGTGCTGATTTTTTCCTCTACAACAGCTGGAGCTTCTATTAATACAGACACGGTGCCATCACTCTTGGCTGCAGTTGAGGAAATATCTGTCTGGCATGTGAAATTTTAATCTTGGTTGGTCTCACTATCTCCACCAGCCTGTCAAGTGGGCATAAAATAGGAGACGTGTGTCAGTCTACCCTGCTGGTGTTTTGCATCAAATGTTCTAATAGCAGCTCCATACTTCATGTTTTCCTGCAGGCGTTTTGGAACGAAATGCGCATCATGCCAACAGGGGATCCCTCCGACGCAGGTCGTGCGAAAGGCGCAGGACTTTGTGTATCACCTGCACTGCTTTGCCTGTATCATGTGCAGCCGGCAGCTGGCCACCGGGGACGAGTTTTACCTCATGGAGGATGGGAGGCTGGTGTGCAAAGTGGATTATGAGACTGCGAAACAGAACGGTAGGTCTGCAATGCAACCAAAATACTAGCCACACAATATTAGCTGACACTCAACTAAAATCTAGCCAATTTAAAAAACACATTTTGAAGCTTTACTTAAAAAGGATTTGTTTCAACAATCGTGACTCATTTATATCAATGCAGTTAGACACAGCTGATTCAGTCTTTCTTCACTTAACTACATCAGAATCACAGCAGAGGATGTGACAGATCCAGCTGTGTACACTGTAATGCAGTGAAATGACTGCTGACTGTAGATCTATGTTATTTGTCGTCTGGGTGTGTATGCTGTCTCTCCCTCCCTCTCTTCAGAGATTTCCATGCATCTCTGATTGATTATGTAAAGTGAAGCAATGCTCTTATATGGTGTGGCTCCAATAACTCCATTCCTCTGGCACCCGGCTGTGAAGATTTATGTCCTCTGCTGTGGGAGTGGGACAGATGCACAAGGACAATAATACACTTCCATACATGACCATTCACTTCATTTAACACGCATACACTCCACGCAAAGGCCGAGGGTGCAACGACTGTTAAGGCAACGTGACAAATGTCAGAAGAAGTCATTCACACTTGTAATGATGTTTTCAGATGATTCAGAGGCGGGGACCAAGCGGCCAAGGACCACCATCACGGCCAAGCAGCTAGAGACCCTCAAAAGTGCCTACAAAAACTCGCCGAAGCCGGCACGCCATGTCAGAGAGCAGCTGTCCTCAGAGACGGGGCTGGACATGAGAGTAGTGCAGGTAGAGGGCTTCATCTTTTGTCTATATTCTTGCAAAAGGCTCTTTGTTATCTGCAACCTGTACAAAGCAGCAAAAAGACATGAACATTTTTAAACTAGCTATAATTTTTAATAATTAAGCTTACTTTATGTTTTAGCTCTGTATGGCCTTTGTTTACGGACCTTGGAGCTGAAAAGATTGTATTTTATTTAAAAGATGATATAAAGACACGATGCAAACACATTACCTCTATTAAACATCATGTTAATGTATGGTAACTTTAATTGTTTTTGAATGCTCTGCTTTAACATTTCTGTCCACGATTTTATTCTTTTTTTTCTGAAAATGTAATATTCAAATGTGTATATTTAAATAAGACCATTTTGAACAGGGATTTTATTAGTTTACTATAATAGAAGATTTAGTTGGTTATGTATTCCACAGTGTATTCAAATGTATTCACAACTATTTTGTGTCAAACAAAATGGTTCTCTAACATTTCATGAAATATCATGAATCATTGAATACCTCTGATTAACCAAAAAAATATTATTCATGATGATTTGAATGATGAATTACAATATAGGTTATTATTGTCATTTAATGAAGATTTTTTTATTATCTCCATCAGGTGTGGTTCCAGAATCGGCGAGCAAAGGAAAAGCGTCTGAAGAAAGATGCAGGTCGACATCGCTGGACTCAGTTTTATAAAAGTGTCAAACGCAGCAGAGGAGGAACTAAAGTGGAGAAGGAAAGTTCGGCCGATGACGCAGGACTCAGTGACAGTGAACTGAGCTTCAGAGGTGCGTAAAGTGTGTGCAACTTTAGCCGAGTGCCTCAGAGAGACATTCCTGAAAGGGAATTGTCAGTCATGTTGTCGTGCTAATGGGATTAAGGGAGCCTAAAAGCTGCTAAATGATATGATGCAGAGGCAATTGAATGTGTCTTTGTAGCCATTCATTTGTTTACTTGCATTGTTCAATGCACAGTGTCAGAAAAATCCAAACCGGCATTCTCATTTCTCATTCCCCTCACACCTTGCCGTGGCCGCTGACGCATCCTCCTGCCTCTGTTTGTTGCCATGATGGAGCTTATTGGAAAAGAGAGGGTCCTTAGTGGGATGCAAATGACATTTTAGACATCCCTGTGTTATTTAATGTTCTCAAAACCCGTTTTGGGTAGTCATAAAAGTCTTCAAGCCACTTTTAAAAAGGAGGCCATTTTTATGAGAAATGAAAACATGGTGACAGAAACTCTATAAAGCATGTGAGGCTTTTAGTCAATTAGAGAGAAAGCGCTCTGGGGGCATTGTTATTGAAGCCACTCGGGACGGATTGAGATGGAAACAAATATTTTGTGCTGCAGTAATCGCACTCATACAGACCTCCTGTGTCAGAGAAGAAAGTAAAGCACATCCTTTCTCACCAACAAGACTCAAAGGCTTATCAAATACTTAGCGGTCCACTTACTGTACCTGTGAAATCCATATCATTCTGCCACGATAAATCTCACTCATAAAAGCACTTAACTGTATTGAAAGATAACAACTATATAATGCTCTTGCAGTTGACAGCACTGTTGATGTGTTTAAGTTTTTACATCCCTCATGCTAAGTGATGGCGTCTCCTCCACAGATGACCAGGTCCTGTCAGATCTTGGCCACGCCAACGGGCTTTACGGGAGCGTCGGCGACGTGACCAACAGTGCGGTGCTCAATGGCGGCTTCTCTGTCGATGCGGCGGGACAACCCTACCACGACATCCGGGCGGGAAGCCCCTACGGTCTCCCTCAGTCGCCGTCCTCCATCACCTCTCTGCCTGGCCACACCCCTCTCCTCAATAACCTGGGCTTCAGCATGGACAGTCTGGTGGTGCAGGGCGGGCCAGGCGGCGTGGGGCAGGCTTTGAGGGCCATGGCTGGGGGCCCGACCTCAGACCTCTCCACAGGCAGCAGTACAGGATACCCCGACTTCCCAACCAGCCCTGCCTCATGGCTGGACGAGATGGACCATTCCCAGTTTTGAGTCTCAAACACGGCAGAAGAACGCTGTGGGGATACAGCAAAACAGACTTTTTACATTTCTTTCTATCACCCTCCAAGACTGGTATGTTTTGTGATTTTGGGTGAAGAGGAGAAGAAAGGACTCAGTCCCTCAGCAGTCGAAACGGTGAGGTATCGGTGTAGTCCGAACAAAAGCAGTGAAGAACACCTCTACGCCGTTGAATGTTCAATCTCAACACTGTATCATACAATTTTTGGTATCACTTGACTTTATTTTGTTCGTTCACTCTGAGAATGAGACTGGATTTCGGTGGATTAATGCTCACAGGGGAGGTAACATTGTCCCTCCAAATAAACCATCCCAGCTACAACAATAGGGCTACAATCTAGATCAAAGTCCCTATGAGACCCAGGAGGCACCTGCATGCTTCTGATTCATGATGAGTAGGACTGTTGTCTGGCCATATCGAAGCCTTTTACATTGGCAATGCACTTTACTCTCCTCTTGTTTTTCTACACATGTGGACAGCAATGCAGAGAGACGAAGAGAGAGAAAGAGGAGAGACATATGCACAAGGCAAAAACACAGTGTTTCATTGGGAGAGAAATTTACAAGAACAGTGGCACAAGTGTGAATTTTGAACCATGCTGATGTTTTTTTAATGTATTGCTGAAGCTTACAAGTTCTTAGGAAGTAGATGGCCGTTGGTCTGTCCGTCTGTAGAAACTGATGTTTCCTCTGTTAAAATGAGGACGAACACTGTTTGCTACACAGCAGGTCTCTCTTCTATATTTCTAGGTGCTTGACTTGTTCTTGTCTGTTTAAAAGCTGTCTGAGAGCGGACACCTGTCAGTATTAAATGATCCAGACTCATCAGTTGGAGGACAGTCAAGAAGTTTAGGGTTTGTAGCGATCTAACCATTCTAGTAATATATCACACATCTAAATTATTAATTTATTTTTTGAATGCACAGATGTAAGCCAAGCAGGTGTCCATTTATAAGACTCCTTTGCAGATATTATTAAGCAAATGAAATGGTTACGCAGATACAAAACATTAATTTGACGTTCAAAACACCCACAAGTATTAGCAGTAGGAACGCAGATGAAAAGTCCCTTTGTGTTGGCTCTTGTGTTTCCTCCGTCTGATCCAGGCTTCTCTTGGTAATCTACTGCAGAGCTCTAGCTTTGCCTGCTATCAACCTACTTACCGACCCCAGATGTGTCGTCAGTCTGTTCTCCCTCTGCCCGGCCTCCATGTCAGAGGGATTAGCATAGAGCCCCCCACTATCAGGGCCAATACCCTACTGCCGCTGCAGTGCTGGCATGACTGATATGTTTCTTACAGTTCAGGCTACATCAGCTACATCTTAAGAGGCAGAAGATTCACCAAAAGTCTCTGATTCTCCTGATATGCAAACCGTCATCTAATAGTTTGATTCGACCTGTTGAGCATGTCAATACCAGTATAGGGAAGGTTTGCTGAAAAACACATCATACTACAATTTCTGTTTTATCAACTAAGGAAAAGAAATCTTATCTATGTGGTCACATTTTCGTGAAAAATTGCCAAGTAGTTTTTTTTTTTTTTATCAGAGCATCCCATTTCAGAGCCAGAAAGCAAATTCACAAACAGAAAGTGATACCATTAAGAAAACTGGGTAACACTTACATTTTACAGCCTGCAAATTGCAGCGTAATTATCTAGTAAATACATGTTGTCAATGAAATACTTACTGGCTAGCTATTCTGGGATTGAAATATAAATACAGGGGTAGATGACAATAGATTAGGGAGAAGGAGGGTTACAGTGTTGATATTTCAATGACATTAATTGTGGTATAATTTATTATAAAAGTATGTTATACTTTGAAAGGTTCCAAATAAAAGTATTGCTTTTCCTAAAAAAAAATTATCAAAAAAAATCACAAAATTAATGTTATGTTTATCTCTATGGAAGATATCTGACGTTTGGTTTCCACTTCTAATAATAATAAACAGCTTAAGGAAATAATGTAAAAGGGTTTAAAATATCTGGGGAATAAGAGGTTAGTTTTTCATGACCAAGCTAAGTACTACTGCATATTTGTTACCCATTATTCCCAGTATTCTCCCCTTGTACTCACCATTAGATACCCAGTAAGTGTTTCATTGGCGCTTCATATGTACAACCTATTTTCAGTGTAATATTTGCAGGCTGTAATCTAAAGTGAGTGAAGATCATACACAAACACATTACCACTACAGTTTTGTTAATTCTGTGTTGCCTCAGAAGTTTGCATCTTAATTGTTGTAAATTTTGTACAGTTTGAAAACGTGTTGATCGTCTTGTTTCTTGAGCGCTATTTATTATTATTGCCATGTGTCTTTGAAAAAGATGTAAAAGAGAGCACTGAATTTATTCATTTATGCCTTCTGTGTAATGGTATGAACCGTGTACAGTCAAATCTATATGAGGAAAATAAAGCTGAATTGTCTTTGGGTTACTCTCGAGTGCATTTCTCTTTAATAATAGACCCGGCCTGCGGTGATGAATGTGGGAGTTAAGATTTTCAGCTGAACTTTGTTTTCAATATATCAAGAGGAAAAATATCTGCTGTAGGTGTTTTTATTATTTTTGCCTTATCTAAACGCTCTTAGGGCGAGTTAACCTGCAAATTCATTTACCCATTGAGAGCATTTACCACACACTTAGGCCTCTATTCAATTGTGGAGATCCATTTAGTACCACCAACGGACAGTGGTCAGTCAGTTAACAGTGATTGATGCTGCTTTCCTCTCTCGCTCTCAGGGTGGGGGTGACAAGAAAGATGCATGAAGAGAGAGGAGAAAGGGAGGAAAAAAATAAAACAAGTGGAGAAACAGATGCCTCGCTGGCTTCACTGATCCTCTCAGTGCTAAAGAGACACAACAGCAGATTGCAGCGCTGCACTGTCAAATCTATCCTTAATCCCTGTGCTGTTAACTAATTGTAGAGTGCTTTGTGAAATATGGGGAAAATATACTTTGTGGTCAGGCAAAGAGGGAATATGGCCCATATGCCGGCAGTTAGCTTGTATGTCAATATGTCAAGCTGCTAAACAGACTACCAAAGATGTTTTCTATAATTTTGGATTATTGATGGTCTAAAGGCTGTTTCAAAGCCCTCCACTGCTCCTATATGTTTGTTGTTCTAGTGGAGTAATACTAAATACTTTAGATTTCATTTTAATATTTGTTTTTCATTTTTTTAAGTCAGATTTAGATATATATATATATATATTTAGAATATCTACACAACCAAATTAGCGGCTCTGTGAGGCTGTACTGAGTTAAATACTAGCATGCTAACATGCTCACAATGACAATGCTAGCATGCAGATGGTAGCGGCCGCACTGTGCGTTCCAATACCCATACTACCGTATTACTGAGTATACCAGGAAAAGATTTAGTATGTCTCAATACATAGTCTGTCAAATGCAGTATGCCAAAAATACCAAGATATCCTAATACATCTGGTCGTATTTTACAGCATGCTTTTCTGTCAATTCTGACCCACAATCTTCAACACAGGCATATGAGCAAAAGGGTCAAAGTTCAAGCGCAATGTTATGATGACGTAGTATGTCTAAATTGTATGCATGCTGCATGCAACAGTACAAGGAAAAAGTAAAAATAAAAGTATGTGTTTTGAAATGTAGCCACAGTTTACCACATTCACCATCTCATTCTAGCATGTTAGCATGCTAACTGTTGCTAATTAGCGCGCAACACAAAGTATAGATGGGCTTAATGGGAATGGGGATCATTCTACAGGTTTTTTTTAGACCAAAGTATTGGACAAATCTAATTTGGATCCGATGATGGTGCTACATGAAAAGTTGAGGGATCCCCAAAGTTATTACAATTTATCCTGAGGAGAACATGAATATCTGTACCAGATTTCTTGGTGATCTATCAAATTGTTGTTCAAGTATTTTAGTCTGGGTTTAACTCTTAAGACTTCAATCCAGCTCTGCTCTATGTTGTTTGAGGGCGTGCCAAACTAGCTGTTATGCAAATGTGTTACTTGGTGACATCGCTGCGTTACTGAAGAAAAGGCGGGACGTCAAGCGAGATGTTTCAGGCAGCACTGTTTCTGTGGGGTCCCTTTGGTGGGACTTCGAGCTCTGCAACTTAGCAGACCTTTTACATGCATAAACAACTAACACACTAAAGGAAAGGGAAAAAGCATAAAAGCATAATATTTCTCTTTAAGGTACCGACCATGAACCACTATGTTACTGGTTTGTGTCCAGCTGGCAGCCTTTATTGCATATCATTCCCATCTCTCTCTCACTTCACTTCCTGCAGTCTTTCCACTGTTTGCGTTCTAATAAAGGCATAAAATACCCTGATAATAATAACTTAAAAACATGTTATTAAACCCCTAAAGTCCCTGAAAAAATATAGAGGACATGACCTCATTTTTCGTGAGAGAACTGACCATAAACTGTGTGTGGCTGCTTGGCCTTTGCTACTGTTGCTGCATCATCAAAACCTCTCAGGTTACAGCGGATTTATTCCCTGTAACTATGGTGTTGGCTTACTATGTATGTATAGAATTATAATGAAATTACACCACAGTGTACATCTGTATGAACTCATTTGTATGCAGCAATGTGCAGCACTTGTCTGAGAGCAGGCCAACCTAACCCAAACTTAAGTGTTATCGATTCCTTCGTGTTTTAGCTATTCCTGTTACATTATAAAAACAAAAAGCAAAGAGTCAGCCTGGTCGGAGTTTGCACGTTTGCATAAAACGCCACAAATTGAGCTGATTTTTATTTAAGCATTGATTGGCTGGGCTACGGGCATTAATGGATAGGCTCTAATAGTACGGCCTTACAAAGATAAAAAGCCACACAGACAGTTAGGATAATTTACACGCCACTTACAGCACTAGTATACAAATAAATCTGTGGGAACTCCACCACTGTTGCTTTTGCGAAGATGACAAACACAAGCACAAATGCCATTATCATCGATCGCAAGGCTTTTATTACAAACTTCCTGAAGGAAACAGGTTTTTTTTTTTTCGTCTGAAGCAAAAAGGGAATAAATTAACATGCAAAATAGAGAGAATTTGTTTTGGCTCGAGAGTCAATCTCGCAGCATCAAGACAGGGCATTTTTCTCCCCAAACGACTCCATCGGGCCCACGGTGAACAATGATCCGCAGGATGACGGAGTGAGTCTTAAAGAGGCGCTGGAGTCAAACAGAGGCCTCTCAATGACACCCTCAAGGTTGTGAGCTCAATGCTGTTTTAATGCTAAACTGGGCCTTTTTCCACTCAATAATTATACTGCTGTACATATCGGATAGATGACAGGTAACCAAAGGAGGAAGGTTCACGACCCCGAGGAAACCAGGATAAATACCGGAGTGATGATAATATATTTGCTGTGTTGAAGACCTCGGTCTTTAGTGGTTTTCATGTCTGTATGTGACACAGATGCTGTAAAAAGAGTTTTTACTGTTTGTTGGCTCATGTGAAGTCTGGAAGCTCCAGTTGGTGGAGAGCAGAAACGCTTGTTCATCACCATAAACTACACATAAAGCTTTAGAGCTGACACACACACAGTCCTGGCCTTCAGTGAATGAGCCTCTGATATTAGTGGGAAGTGTTTCAGCAGCAGAGGGATTTCTGCTTACTGTTAGGTTCCCACCCACACTGCTCCGGGTGCAGCGTAAAGAGAAGAAGGGATGGGGAGGTGGGGGGGTATTGCATTAAGAGCTGGCCAAAGCAACGACATGGTATTGCTTTTACAGGAGAGAGAAAGGAGTGGAGAGGTAAAGGATAAGAGAGAGCCAGTGTGCAGAATGACGGTGAGAGAAAGATGAAAAGGGGAGGGATGAGAGTGATGAGGAGGAGAGATGGAGGAGTCCCTCAGGAGGAATTGTTTAAGAGGCGCGCACACATCTGGAAATACATCGTAAGATCCCCACAACAAACACTGGACAAAATACTCTCACTGTCTGAATTAATATGTTTAAATGCACATTAGTAAGATTCTGGTTTTATTTGGGATTTGCTGTTTACATGAAACCTGGCAGCAAGCAGGTTTCTGATCAGATTTCTCAACATCTTGGCCACTCATTTCCTCACAGACTGAGTTTTCTCAACAGATTTTGGTGTCTAGCTGTCTGAACTCTTTTGGATTTAGAGCCTCCATCTGATCGCTGGTAATGGAAAACAAGAGTGACAACACAATTTATGATCTGCATTGCATTACTGAGGTCAGCCTTTCCCTTTACTTCGGCTTGTTGATCATCATTACATTACATCATTTATTGTCATATTTCTTCTTTTACTGACTAACTACGACGTAACTTGGCAGAGAATGATCAGAAACCTGGACAAGGTGTTCACATACCACTGTGTAGTACCGGAGCACTACAGCTAGCATATCCAGGGATCAAGGATGGAGTTTATATGCACAAAATATACTTCAAAAACCTGAAAATAACCAGGATACTCATGAACATGTAAACAAATTCATTCCCTGCCCTTCTTTTGTTTAACATAGACGTAACTTGCTAAGTTTTTATCAGAAATGGGCGCTGTTATGGAAATGCGTCGCTACTTATAGACAGTAAGTAAAAAAACATGTCCAGTCATCATCTCCTAATTATATAATTAACTGAATATATACAAGAACAATATGCTTACTGTTCAACAAGGGGATGCACCTTGGGGATAAAGAATTGTTGGGGGATAAAAGCTTTATTTCGTTCCAAAATATAGTGCAGAAAAAAGTCATGGATGTAGTATAAGAACTGGATACCGGACCCCAAGATGGCGCCTATTTATTCCAATGAGTACTGCTCGCCTGGCACATGTGCCAAAAAAGTGGTTGTGCCTGGAGCACAGATGTGATCTAGAAGGTAACCCACAATATGGGAAACTCTCTTGAGATGGTTAAGGTTAGGCATTGACCTCAAACTGTTAAGGTTAGGATAGGTCGTCAGGCAGCAAGTCTTGCAAGACTTTTTTCACGATTTTGCAAGTTTTCGCGATTTGCAGGACACATTCTAGACACAATCCAATGTTTTCTAGCTTCTGGGATTATATTCGGCTCATACGGCCCACTGGCTATGAGCTGCACTATTTTTCCTGCTGGGCCCTCCCATGAGCTCACAAGCATGAGCTCAAAAACCTCCTTGGGGGCTGCATCTCCCCGTGTTAGTATGGGTTCTCTGGCTTCCTCCCACAGTCCATTGTTGACTCTAAATTACCCATGGGTGTGAATGTGAGTGTGAATGACTGTCTGTCTTTATGAATCAGCCCTGTGATAGACTGGCTACCTGTACCCCACCTTCGCTCAATGTCAGCTGGGATTGGCTGCAGCCCCCCACAACCCTGAATGGGATAAGCTAGCAAGATGATGGATGGATGGATGGATGAAAACCTCCATGGATCAAAACTTGAAAATAGAAAGTTATAATCAACCTTGTTTGCAGTCGAAGGTGTCCTGTCTACAGTTTTACGTATTTCTTTATTATAAAGGTGGTCTAACGAGAGGAAAACAGGAGATTTTTTGTTGAGTGGCCACAGTAAAAAAAAGCTGGAAGCCAGGATGAGTGGGGGCATCATATCCAGGTCTTATTATAAATCCATGATAAAGTATAAAGTTGCACAAAATGCAAGCACTGAAGCAAAGCACTGGTACCTCAAAACTGCATCTAAGTTTACTACTTCAGAAAATCAAGTTTATTACTTTTCACCTCTGAAAAATGCATAAATATTCAGAGCAGCTGAACAATATTGGGCCTGGAGGGTGTGCGAGTCTGCGGTTTGGAGAGGGAGGGAGCTGCAGTGTCAAAAGTGAAAAGCTCAGAGGAAAATTGAAGCCCCATAATGGAAGCATAATGGGCTTAGTGTCAGAGTCTTGCAGACGAGCCGGGGGGGAAGTACGACTGCCGTCACACTCTCTTACCTCTAGCCAGTATAACGGGGTTTAGGAAGCAACGAGGAGACAACGACGGGCCCCAAACAGGCTTTAGAGATACACCAACTGCCTAATGGCTGCATGCGGATGGAATTCATAACAACAAGATGGTCGCTGGTCGTCTCTTTGTGGGATTGTAACGCATCGTGTCTCAGACTCTGGTTGAATACTCAAAAGGTTTCCTCTCAACTCATGCAGGGTTCCTCCTCAAAATTCATGATGGGAGAGGCAGAAAATTTCATTGAGGAAGGCTCCATGGCTGGAGTTTGTAAAAGTGAATGATGATACTTTAGGAAAAAAAAATCTCTCTCTTCTTCTACCTTGCGATTTGTGAAGGAGGGAAGGACAGGGATGCAGATACAGACATCATCTGGGGACATTTTAATTCACCTCATGTATAGCACAGCTCACCCGCATCTCAATTCACTGCAGCCACTGTACAACAGCTGTCAAGACAAGAATTGAATTTGAAGTGGTGCCCCTGGCGATGACTACCAATGCCGGTTAGACCATCTCGTGCTGTCATAGACCTGTGAGTGAGTGACAGGCTGCAACCAGACATGTTGAGGCAGGTATCTAACGCCTTGTGTCGAGGCAGATTTCCATTTAGTTAAAACACTGGGGGATGAGAGGGCAGGCGTGGAGCAAGGGAGTGTACGTGTTAGAGTGTAAAGGATTAAGCTTTGTCCCTGCTGTTGTGTACTAAATGTGAATCTGCATCTTAGTGAAGCTGTAGTTAAGATCCAGGATCCAGATTTAGTGTATTCTCATCTGGTGGAGTGAGTTTTTGTGTGTGTGAGAGAGAGCTGAGACAGAGAGAATGTGCTGATCAGAGGGGCTTGAGGACGAGTAAAGCAGATTTGGACTCAGACCATGTGTTAGTTATTTTTGGAGAACATCCAGATCTCTCCTATATGACATAACACTACAGAGGCAGGTTGTAGAGGCCTGTGTTGTGAACAGCATGTTGTGCGTATAGATGCTGAAGATGAGCCAGTTGGGTGGGATGTGTATTAAAATAATAGTGTGCTGTGTTTCAGGACTGCAAAATAAGTATTTCCATTTTTGGCCAGACTTAATGTTTGAATGTGTCACATATAGTTAATTGGCTGTACGATTTCCAGCCATGTGTGATCATTAGTTTGACAGCACAATATTACAGACAGGCCAAATAACTGGTGCGTCAGCAGACTTGTATTAGTGCTCATTTGTACTGGGGCATACCACTTGGTTGGGCTTTGAGCATGGTCATGTTTGAACATTTTCGCTGCGACCAGCTGCTCTATAGCTCACTCACAGGGGCTGCAGTTTCCACCCTTGGAGGTGTGGCAGTGAGAATGGCCTATAACAAAAAAGTGTGTACCTTCTAAACAGATTCACATACCATGGCCAAAATAATTAAAGGGGATGTACGCCTATTTTAAAAATTCATACATGTTATTCTTCTGGTCTGACTGTCCAAAAAAATATGAGTTAAAATGAACATCTCTCCCAAATACAAAAACTACAGAGCTAAAACTCATCAAATATAAAGTGTGGAGCTGCTCTATAGACAATGAATTGAGAAAGATGTACTAGATGATGCTGAGAGCACCCAGGGGATTGTTCTGAGTATATGGGAACATTTTCTGTTTCACAACTGACAACAGTACAATAGAATAAAGCTCATTTGGGTATAAAATAGAAAAAAAACACTGTGGGACCACAAAATCAGTCCACCAGTCATTGTCTATGGAGCAGCTTTACACTTTATACAAGACATCACAACTAAGAGACTTACTTCTCTGGTTTCTGGCTTTGAGAGAGAGGCGCTCATGTTCACAAATATTGATTAAACCTTTCTAGACCATGGAAATAACATTGGATTTCTTAATTTAGGCGGTGTTTCCCCTTAATCATTTGTCATAATCTCTTGTGGGATGCATCAGTGGTCTCAGCTGAGATTTAGCCCTACCCTCTATACTTAAACCACACCCCTTTCACAACTAATGAACCATTTCTCATAGACACTCGTGGGAGATGTGTGAATCCGTGCATGTGTGAATGCATGCAGCTGCATAAGTCGTCACAGCTTTTGCAAATTCTTGCTTGTTATAATGTGATTATTTTTCAGTATATTTTCATGTGTATTTTATCTTTCAGGACTTTTAATCTTGTTACCTCCTTGGCGAGTACTGGTCCTTGGAGGGGGCATCTTATGTGTGAATTCCCCCAAAGTTTTCTTCTTGTTTTTTTCCCCATTTTTGTCTTTATTTGCCTTGTAGGATATGTTTTACCTAATTTACCTGTTTTGCAAAAGCATTTAAATTCTAACACAAATGTTTATTCTGATAAAGAATGAGTGGTTAGCACTCTTGCTTCACAGCAAGAGGGTCGCAGGTTCGAATCCGGCTTGGGGCTCTTCTGTGTGGAGTTTGCATGTTCTCCCCGTGTAAGCGGGGGTTTTCCCGGGTCCTCCCACAGTCCAAAGACATGCAATTTAGGTTAATTGTTGACTCTAAATTGCCCGTGGATGTGAGTGTGTATGGTTGTCTGTCTCCATGTGTCCTGCGATGGACTGGCGACCTGTTCAGGGTGTACCCTGCCTTTGCTCAATGCTGGGATTGGCTCCAGCCTCCCCGCGACCCCTAACGGGATAAGCAGACGATGGATAGATGGTGAGGTTCAGTGTGGTCCTCACTAAAACGGGATGTGACATTAGGTTTTACTCATACAAGGGCGACAATATACTTACAGTGTCTGTTTGCACTGTGAATGAGTACGATAGAGCATACCACACTACCATCTGATCTAATGAGCAGAGAACAAGTCAGAGGGAAAGTATTTTTTGAAGACTTTAATGTGGTGAATGACAAATGAATAAAGCATTCCTTGAAGGTAACAACTGAACCGCAAAAAAGATGGTCAGAGAGGGCTGACCCAGACTAAAAGGCCTGGCTGGTTGTCAGACCTGGGCAGTAGGAGTGGGTGATATGTATAAAATCACAGTCTGAATTTTGTTTACAGATAAAATAAGTGAATGGGAATGTTTTTGGTTCGTCCAGTGACTTAAATATCTGACAAATCCAGATACTTTATCACATTGATGCAAAAATCCTGTCATTCCAAGTTTGCCAATAAGCTGTCCTGCTCATTGATCTGCAACATTGCCTGCACCGGATGAATACAGCAAGAGATATTTAAGTTAGAACTACCTCAGTATAGCAAAATCCCCACCAGTATTCACAGTAACCGCCATATCACCCAACCCTACTGGGCATATAAAGTCAATAAACATTATTTAGATGAATGAAAATAAATGTGGTGTGCTTCAATTTCATGTATCTCATCAAATAGAAGGGCTAAATTTTACACCCTGTAGTTAACAAAATCAAACTCACCTCAAGTATTTGAAAATGTAATCAAATAAAACTGTTGCTATCTGAGTGGACTAACTGCTGGGGATGAACACAGTCTCTTCAGGGATGATGAGGAGGACGGGAGAATGAGTGGAGTGGCGATGAGACGAGGTCAGGGGTGGGGACCGGTGGTGGCAGGTGGGCCATCTAGCCTTTCGGAGCCGTGTACTGACGCAGGAGAGAGGAGATGGCGCTGGATTCAGTGACCTCCTCGGGAAGAGAGCCCTCCAGGTCTTTGATGGACGGGTCGGCTCCAGCATTCAGCAGGAGCTCCACGATGTCGGCAAACTCGCATGCTGATGCTACGAAAAGAAGAGAGGATAATAATGGAGGGGTTATAAGGAGCAGAAAACAGCAAAGAAGAAAAATAAGAGAAGTAGAGGACTTTCTGCAAGGCATTTAACTTTTTGGCCATGCTAGCAGCTGTACGGTACTGTTGATGGCTATGCTGGCCTGCTGGTCAGTGCATAACTTTGGTGGATTGCCTTGGTACATATTCATGTTCCCCAGAGGATGAATCCTAGTATGATGGCAGATGAATCCTTTGGTGAGCTCCTGACTTCTTATCTTGCACCATCAGGTTAAACTTACTTTGTTCAGTACTTTGGTTTATGACCAAATTCCTGCAAAACTGACATTCCCATCAATCTCAGTTGCACTTTATGTTTAGTGCTAATTGCATGCTAACACGCTAAGCTAAGATGGCAAACATGGTGAAGGTTATATCTGCTAAACATCAACATGCCCCCCCTCATCTTTCTCCTCTGTCCTTATGCCTTTGCATTATGTTAGCCACTTGCTAGCTAAGTTGTTAGCCTCTAGGGCTTCTAGACTCAGACAGTAATGTTAATTATTTCTTCACAACTTAACCACTTGGACGCCATTCATATCGTGTGCACAACTTCCCATATAAAATATATAAACACGGTAAACAAGACCCCATTTGAAGGCACCATTTGTCCCACATGGGTTTGTTGGGATCTGGTCACCCTAGATCAGACCTGGGCAATGTGCAGCCAGGATGGTTCTGTCGACCCGCGAGGTCTCAGTCAATCCACACAATTTTACCTACAAAGCTAAAAAAACAGTAAAGAAAATAGCTTTTATTTTGAAATGCTTGTGTATTGTTAGTGTGCTTCTTCCTGTCACACTTGACATTGATGGAAATTGATGAGTGATGATTGAGGAAGCATCATCTGCTGAGGCGGCAGTGTTGTCAACTAGCGACTTTGTCACTATATTTAGTGAGTTTTCAGACCCCTCTAGTGACGCTTTAGAAAAAAAGAAAGAAAAAAAAAAGCGACTAGCGACAAATTTAGCAACTTTTTCTGGTGTTATTGGAAACTTTTTGGAGGTTGGCGATAAAGCTGTGTACTTAGTTTGCACAAGCCATGGCTGTATTCAAAGAATACAACTTGAACCGTCACTTTAAGACAAAACATGCAGAAAAACACAGAATCTGGAGATGAGAAGGAGAGGACAGCCGAAGGGCTGCTGGCTAAGATACTAAAGCAGCAAGGACTTTTTACAATGCTGCACGCAACCAAAGAAGGAAATGTAAGTGATAATGTTAAGTTAAATGTTAAATGTAAGCGTTAATGTTAAGCTAAATGTTAAGTTTTGCTAATGGAAACATTATTACCCTAAACAGTCAGTCCTGTACGGTTCATAGACTCCTGTATATAATGCCATTTTCTTAATAACATGCTGTTTGGAGTGATTTTCAGTATAATAAATGCTGAAAAATAAGTGCCCAATATGTTTTCTATTGTAATAAAAAGTATTTGCTTGGCCCCCAGCAACAATCTGGGTTTCTCATGTGGCCCCCCAAGAACAATAATTGCCCCCCCTGCTCTGGATGTTAGTGTCGCCAGGTGGAACTGACGTAAAGGGGTGTTTGGTCAGGTCGGACCTTTGATGCAGTGCACTGGTAGTGATTAGGAGATACAAGGCACCTGTCGGCCCGGGCCGGTACATCGTGTGGGTGGAGTGAAACAGTGTTACGCGGGTAAAAGTTCGGTGGGACCGTCAGCCAGCCCGTGTCGCCGTCCGGTGCTGCAACGGGAGCTGTTTCCTTACAGACGTTACCGGCGTGGAGCGGACGGTGACCGCGGTGACCGCGGGCGGTGTGGCTCCATAGTGAGTAAATGATGAAGTGATGTACGGTGGTACTGTGGCGGCCTTGTCTCCTCAGCAGGACATGAAATAATACGGTTTGGTTCGCAGGTGAGCTCCGAGTCGCGGAGGCATCGTACCCTGACGTGTCGGTGTGTGCTGCTGGCTCGCTCCTATGAGGTACACATTTATATTTGTATTGTTGTACTTTGAGGAAACTGTGATTTTGTGTTTGTGTGTATTGTGGAGCTTTCTGCGTAGTGGCCGCCAAGGGTAGCTGGCATACTCGCCAACCTTGAGACGTACTCAACTGGAAACAGTAGGGATAATACACACTGTACAGAGCCAGAGACAGGTTGAGATAATGAAAGGGAAAAAAAGTGTGAAAATTTGCCATAAATTGTGAGAAATAAGGGAGAATTGTGACCCCTGGAGGAAACTGGGAGACGGCAATGAAAAACGTGTCTCCCAAGAAAATCGGGAGGGTTGGTAAGTATGGTAGTTGGAGGTTGTATGCAGTATCAATCAAAGTTTATTTATATAGCGCTTTACAACAGCCCAAAGGCTCCCAAAGTGCTTTACAACAAAGCCATAAAACGATACATAAGAACACAACATATAAACAAAACATACACAAACATAAAAACTCTATAAGAAAGTGCTTCAGTGCTGCAGAGTGCTAAAAGCCTTTAAAAAGTACAAGAAATGGGATCAACAAAAATAAATACATATAGAATAAAAATAAATACAAGACAAGGCTGCCCTAGTTAGTGTTGAACGCCAGCCAAAAAATGGGTTTTCAACTTTGATTTCAAAAGGCCGACTTTGGTGATGGTTCGAATATCGGGGGGGCAGTTTGTTCCACTGTCCACAATTGGGACATACTACTTCATCATAACATTACATCTTGAACTGTGCAGAGGATTATGGGTCAGAATAGTCGAAAGAGCACACTGGCTTACATATTGCAAAATATCAAATAATAATAAATCAAATAATATGACATCTTGGTTTTTTTGACATACTGCATTGAGACACTATGTAATGGGATGTACTAAATATTTTTCTGGCATATTCAAAAGTTTGGGTATTTGCATGCACAGTTAGGTTGCATCTGAGATTCCATACTAACATGCTGTTTAGTAAGCTAAAACAGTATATGAGGTATTTTAGTATGTCCAAAGCCTTAGTGTGCAACCAGTATTACGCAAATTGCATACTATTTCCAGTGAAATATTACAATATGCAATGCTGGATACTACGGCAGCATAAATATCCCACAATGCAATGCAGTTGTGATGACAACGTTCATAATAGACTTTGGCGGATAGCTCTGTAACAACACTTCAGTTTAAGTGTAAGTATAAGATTTCACTTTGCTAGGCGTAATATGTTTTTTAAAGTAATTCACACTTAGATTCTCACAAATCAATATTTTGATCACATGAGGTTGGTACAGGTTTCCATAGTTACATGCCTCCAACTTGCAACGAGGCTTTCAGGAAGTGACGTAATTACAGTTCAGTGTCGGAAAAGATGCGTGTTTAAATATTTCTTTGGGGTCATTTTTAGGCCTTTATTAGACAAGACAGTGGATAGAACTGAAAGGGGGAGAGAGAGATCTGCGACATGCAGAAAGGGCCACAGCTTGGCCTGTTATATGGGCGCCCGCTCTACCAGCTGAGCTACCAGGGCGTCCCATACTACTGTTTGTTGACACAAAAGTATGTTGAATTAACTATTGATTATGTAGTGCATAGTATGTGATGCAGCCTTATCTCTTTTCAACAATGGAGTTGCAATCAGCAGAAGAGTCTCGTTACCGTTACCACCGTAACTATCATTTATTCATAACAGGATAATTAACCAGGATTCCCTGGTGGTCTAGTGTTCCCTGGTGGTCTAGTGGTTAGGATTCGGCGCTCTCACCGCCGCGGCCCGGGTTCGATTCCCGGTCAGGGAACCACTTTTGGGGGCGGCAGTAGCTCAGTCTGTAGGGAGTTGGCTTGGGAACCGGAGGGTCACCGGTTCAAGTCCCGACATGGACCAAAAACTGAGTGTGAACTGGTAGCTGGAGAGGTGCCAGTTTACCTCTTGGGCACTGCCGAGGTGCCCCTGAGCAAGGCACCAAACCCCCAACTGCTCGGGGCGCTTGTCTGGAGCAGCCCCCTCACTCTGACATCTCTCCATTACTGCATGTGTGTGTGTGTTTGTGTGCATGTACCATGTATAAGTTAAACAGAGTGTAAATTGAATTTCCCCACTGTGGGACTAATAAAGGTAGATCTTCTTCTTCTTCTTCTTCTTAAATGTCATAATTCGTAATTTGTTGGATTACTGCAGCTCATTTCAGGCTGTTATGATGGTGTGAACCACGTTTGAGTAAATTTGCCTCATTCCTTTTCTTCTGCATAATGTAGTCTAGCACAGTATGTACAGTGCCGCAGTTAATGAAAAGCCCATCTGCAGGCCCGGCACTGACACCGGCCTGGACCTGTGGTTCTCTCAAACACTTCATTTCTGCCCCATTGGCAATTTGTGCCCCACTAAAAGGGTCTTCTCTCTCCCTGTATGAGGGGAGGAAGCGGGAGATGCTTGCACTTTCTTAACCCAGTTAGCAGGTCCCTGCTTTCTCGATGCACCTCTCGCCCCTCTGGCACCTCACCCCTCCCCATCCCCTCTCTCTTCCTCTCTTGTTCTGAGTGCTCTTCTCTGTCGGTGTCAATCGCTCGCTCCTCTTAAAGAGCGGACTCTGTGCTGCGCCATGATCGCTGATGTCAGCAGCCACAGTGATTGACAGCCGGGCCTTTTAACCTCCAGCCCAGGGGTGGCTGGCGGGAGTGTATGTGTGCATGAGATATGACGATACATCGGAATGTGTAAGCAAGTGCGTGTGCTCGAGTTGCGTCTACAAATAGCACGAGGTGTGTGTGAGTATCAAACGCTACAAGAACCACTTATCTTTCAGGCTAACAAAGCTTGGCTTATTTTTCCAGCCACGCTTGCAGTCCTCCTCTTGTTGCTCTAAACAGTATTTTACAGCGGGGTGTGTGTGTGTGTGTGTGTGTGTGTGTGTGTGTGTGTGTGTGTGTGTATTTGTGTGTGTGTGTGTATGTGTGTGTGCGCGTGGCGGGTGTCTCGCCTGGGCCTTGAGCTGTAAAAAGTGGCCGGCCCTCGGGGGAGCCGTGGAGGAGGAGAACAATTTATGGTGAGCAGTAAACCCTCAATTAATCACTTGCCAGCCACTGTGGCCCTGTGCAAAGAGAGGTGGGAATGAATTTTCATTCTCTGCTATTTGTCTCTTGGAGTTCATCGCTTATGTTTATTAGTCATCTTTTTATGCCCCATCCTTGGGGCTTCCTCCGCTGAGTGTGTTTGTGTGTGCAGATCACCGGTGGGTGATGCAACATGCCCACACCGACGGCATCACGCCGGGGGACAGATGGTGCAGCCACACACACACACACACACACACACACACACACACACACACACACACACACCTCACTCAGAGGACAGGGGAAACGCCCCTCAGGGACATGTGTGTTGGGGCATGAGAGGGTCAGGGGAGTCTAAGGACCAGTGCTGATTTCCTCTGGGAGGCCTGCCGATTATTACACACACACGCAGAACAAAACCAGACAGGAATCCACACATACATACCAAAGGACACACACATACATGCTCCCACAGAATAAGAGAAACTGGGTGAAAAACAACCGTAGAAAATAAAGATGAGGAATGGAGGCGAGAGCGTGGGAGGAAGAGGAGGGAAAGATGACAAATGTTGGCAAAGAACAAAAAACAAGCTGCTGTATATAAAGAGAGTACACACACAAAACATAATGATGTCAGTGTACGATAGATGTGAAGATCCAAAACAAGATATTCACAATTTCCAAACTAGACTTACATACACTTACAAAAAGCTTTATAGCAGAAAAAGAAAATAGATTTAAAATGAGTAGGAAACATTTTGGACTATAGAGACGAATAAGAGGGGCCTTCTTACCATAATGTAGCGCCGTCTGTCCTTCATTATCCTGTAAGACAAAAACAAGTCTTAATAATATCTTATAGCAAAATATATATGTGAGAAATTACTTTGGTCAAACTTCCAAAGAGTCAAGAGGAAAACTTTCAGCTACTAGAATACCAATCACCTTTTGTTGGTCAGTTGTGGACAAATTTTGCCACGTTTTCACTGTACAAAAGGCGAAATATGAGATGATTGATGAGATATTGATTTGAGAAACACGTGACCCGCAAATCAAATCTTTCAACCTGCAGCTCTGATCAAGCTTTGCCAATGAGCTGCTGAAACTCAACTTATTACAGTGGAGGTGCCTCCAGCATTATGTATCTATCTCCCAAACACCAGACCAGTGTTGGTCCCAACGCTACATCTCAACCTCATGTCAACTGCTCCCTGACACATGTTGTGAGAGTTGAAACTAGATGTAAGGTCTTAGAGAGTCTTAAAGATTAAGGGCTCTATCTTACACCTGGCGCACAGTGCAGCACAACTGTCTTTGCTAGTTGTAGACCAACACACCCAATGCCCATGTTGTATAAGTAGCAACTGCTGCAATTTCATTGTTGCTGCTTTGCTATCTTAAGGCAGCAGAAAGCAACTGCGCCATTGACCAACAAAAACCTGGTCTTAAGTCTGGCGCAGTGTCTTCCTGCCATTTAAAGGATGCATTATTCAGATAGTAAGATGTACCTACATGGGCGGGTTCACATACATCTGCTGGCATGCTTTCACTTCACACAAGCAGATCTGTTTCCTCAGCAGAAAACCACTCGCTTCTCCAATTTGCCTAATTCACCATTGAAATAGCAATACACGAAGGTGCAGGTGCACCTTTAATTCATGTTACGCCAAAAAACACACCTATGATTAATTAAGAAACTTAATACAACCCATGTGTGCCTCACTTTGCATCCAGATTATGCACCGTTTAACTAGCAAAAGTGAAGCTGGACATGCCCTAAATGCACTTGCACAATGCACTTTAGAGCATGCACTATAAAGTATTTAAATTAGACCATAAGCACTGCAGTATGCTATATTTAAGTAGTTTGGGCAGAATGGGATGAACATGAAAATGCCCCATTATGTTGCTGATACAGTGTTCATGCTTTATTAAAATAGACAAACTTAGTGCATATCTGTAGTGGTTTGTTAACAAGTGAAAGCAGATACAAATAGTGTGTAGCTTAATTTTATTTGTAAAGCCCAAAATCACAAATCACAATTTTGCCTGTATAGTATACAACATTATCCATTGTTTACAATGCAACCCTCTCATCACATAAGGAAAAACTCCCCAATATTGGACCGTAGGCATCAGGTGGGTCATATCGTAGAAATCCCTGATACATCCGACACGGAATTACAACCTGAGGGCTGAAGTGAGCAGTTTTTCCCCACTCAGCTGCTTAATTCTCAGCCTCTGAACAATATGACATGAATCCACATTAGTCCGTCTGTTCGACTTTAGGACTTCCCTGTACTGTCTGTGGCAATCAGCCCAGATGTATATGTATATCTTAAAAAAATGTTCAGCCATTTCCTAGTACAGCTGGGCATTGTCATTTTCAGGTACTATTTTCTGCTGCGGATAAATACACATTTGTTGCTGTGAGTATTTACAGCGCTTGGACGGTATGTGTAGGATGACTCAAAATAAACTAGTGTATGTGTGTTCATGGTAATGAAGGAACATGTGATGATGTGTTTTTGCTGACAGCAATGGACGTCTATGGCACAGATGCATAGGTGATATCAGGCTTTGGAAAGGCAGAAAATAATTGTAGTAGGATCAAGTCACTGGATTTCATGTGATCTGTTAACAATAGGAAATATATAGAATGTTTGCAGCCTTATCTTTTATTTTATGAATTAACCATGGAGGCTATGTGACCCTGATACACAGCAGCCCAGGAACAATATAGAGGGTGACCAGAAAATCAGTGGTGGTCTCTTGCGTGAATGTGGATTTGTGGGTGTGGGGTAAAAATGATGCTTGGGGTCAAAGGATCAATGGTAGAGATATAATTCTTGTAAGAACGGTGGATTGGGGACAGGGATGAGGAAATGTGTGTGTGTGTGTGTGTGTGCGCAGGTATAATAAGACACAATATATGACAGGCATCATCAACAGGAGACTCAGTTCTTAATCACTGTTCCAGCCTGCCTTTGCACCTCATAATGATGATAAATGGTCAAACTGTTGCCTCCAGTCTCAGAACAAGAGCAGTCATTGAGCTGTACACAATGGTCTCCAATGCTCTGAGACAGATTAAAAGCCAGCAGGCACGCTGACATTTCCTTCTCTGCCGTAAAATGTCACCGCAGTAGAAATACCTCCAAATTACTAAAACTGTTGTGGTGAAATTATTCATTAGTCTCTCCACCTTTGCCCCTCCAGCAGCAGATCCTCTCATGCACCATCCTGTTTTTGGTTACTTCCATGTCCTTCCTCTACTCTCTTCCAATTCTTCCTCCTCTTCTTCTTCTGAACTCCCTTCCTCCAAACCACACCTCCCTCGTCTCTTTTCTTTCATTACCTCGCCCATGGTCACTCCTCTCTTTCCTCTTCTCTCTGCTTTCATTACCACATCCACCTTTCTCTCTCTTTGCCATTCAGTCTTCTCTTCAATCTTTATCCTTTTCCTTTCCTTCTTCGTCCTGTTCCTGTCTTCCCTCTCTAGCTGGGCCCGGTGCAGAGTGATCCTATTGTTGTGTGTGTCTCTCTCTCAGGGGCAGCACTTCAGGGACCTGCTGATTGGATTAGAGCTTTCTATTCCCTCTGGGTGGATCACAGAGCACAGATGCAAATCGCCACCAGCGTGGAAAGCGTGCTGTAGTTAACCCAAGACAACAATGCTGTCTGTCTGCGAGTCAAATCGCAACCTGTGATGTATTGAGGACATTGTGTCTGTCTCTCACGATGATGTTGAAGGAGAGAGAGAAATTGAATTGACAAATTTAGATACGGTTGCATGTAGGGCTGTGAATTGGCAAGAATCTGGTAATGCGATATGTATCATGATACTGATACGATTCAATATATTGCAATATTGTAAGAGAGGTGATATGTTATTATGATATTTATTGTTATCATAAAGTGGGCATGTTTGTAAAAAGGAGACTGGTGGGTACCCATAGAACCCATTTTCATTTACATATCTTGAGGTCAGAGGTCAAGGGACCCCTTTGAAAATGGTCATGACAGTTTTAACTTTGGAGTGCTAGTTAACCTCCTTCTTGACAAGCTAGTATGACATGGTTGGCACCAATGGATTCCTGAGGTTTTCTTGTTTCATATGATGCCGTCAGATTTTTAGGAGGTTTATAAAAAAAAAATCAATACAGTGTTTTGGAGAATCAGTACAATATCGCACAACATAATATTGCAATACTTGTGTGTATTTTCTTATATCCCTAGTTGTGTGAAGGGTAAAACTTTACTGTCTGGGCATTTTCCATAGAAATAAAACAGGGATGCTTTGCTATACAAAGGAAAAAAACATACTTCACTAATTTTCACACACCCCACACACATGCACACACACGAAGACTCAGCACAATGGGGCAGTGACAGATGTTTACAGCCGGGGCCAAGTGAAAGACCTTGATGCCCATAAATACATACAGTTATAATTAAAGTGTAAGGGGTTTAAGCCCTAATCTGCAGTGAGCGCTAATCTACAGTTCAACACGCACGTGTGCACGCACACACACACACACACACACACACACACACACACACACACACACACACACACACACACACACACACACACACACACAAACACAAAAGTATGAATGAAAGCACCAAAATCCAGTAGATGCCTTAAAGTGCAGTGAGACGAAAGCAAAATCAAAATACAGTATGTTGCCTGTACATGTGCATGTTTGTTGGGAAACATTTCACCCATGTGTGTGCACGGCGTACATGCTTCCTGCATGTTCATGTGAGGGGTCAGCGGCCTGTCCTCTCAGCGTTCCCTAATGCCCCTTCATCCAGGACGGAGGCTTGATGGAATCACAGGAAATTGGATTGTCTTCCATTTGCTTTGGAAGCAGCTTGGAAGAGACACTCCCTCCCCTCCCCATCCCCATCCCACCACTCTCCCCCAATACCTGCAGTCCCCCCCCAACCTCCCCCCTCTCTCTGGTGCACCCCTGTTCCCATCCCATTATGGAGGCATGTCCCACCAAACCCCCTGCTTTTACATGTCATCCAAAGTTTCCCCTTGCGGTGCAGAAATGCTGGGCTGGATGTCAGCAGAGTGCTCAATAAAGCCGCTGCTTGCACAATACCAGCAGCAGCAGAGATCCAGCACTGTGTAGTGTATCACCCTAATGGGGTGGAGCAATATGCTTAGGAGCAGCATGGATAGGGACTGATCTATTAGTACAATTGCAGTTTTGCTGAATTTAAGTCTCACCAATCTATCATTTCTACCACACAGACGATGTGAAGCAAGATGGATGAAAGAGAAAGACGGCAAATCAAGAATGTAGAGAGATTATAGGCACACAGTCTTATTTCTTTACAGGTCAAAATAATACTGTAACTACTCCAAAATTGGTCCAATGAAAGATGACGGTGTTTGTGTACATTTGTGTCTTTCTCAGTCAGATTGTCCTACCAGAGTGCAGAAATGTCCAGAGTCAGACTGAGGCCAACGAGGATCAAATAAAACATTGTCTGTGACACAAAGGGATTGTCACAGATGTTGTGTTCATTTCTGGAAAGTGGTTTAACTTGTTTTCTCCATCTGTCCGCCTTCACGGAGCTCGGATGGTGGGACAAGAATACTCCAAACGTTCAACCCAAGCTGTTTACACCAGCATTATGTAGAAGGATCAAGGGATATCCGAGGCGGATACTCAACTCAGTCAGGGATACAAATAGGACACAGAGGTCCCCTGAGTCCATCTCCTCTTGAAACTAGGTTTCAGTTTGTCTTTCATTCTGTTTGTCTGTGTCCGAGCAAGAGGAGGGATTGTGGGTAGAAATTAAAGGTCTGTCACTGTCAGGTCTGAGGCTGAAGAATGTGTGTCTTCATATTTTCATACAGGCTGTTCTCATACAGCGTTCATAGCTGTACCTACGAAAGCTCATGCACTGTAATAGGTAAATATCTCACAAAATAAATTCATACGTAATCCAAGCAATTGTCATGTAACGTCATATTTAAGTGACACCACTTCCATAATTATCCTAACCCAAACCACTATCTTCCTATACCTAAGTCATTTTGATACCTAAAACTAACCAAGTAATTCAAGTGTAGTTATTTTAACCCAAACCCCAACCTTTTCCTAAACCTGACTCAAGTAGTTTTGCTGCCTAATCCTAACCAAGTTGTGTCCTGTGAAGATGGAAGTTTACCTCGAAGACTGCATGCATGTAACAAGCTGAAATTGACGTGTTGCTGAGCTTTTGTAGGAAAACGCATAAAAATGAGGAACAACTTTTCGTACAATATGATACAACCCGTTGTATGAGGATACGTTGTTTAATACCAACTGCCAGTGCTTCTTGGTATATGGTGAGTAATCAAGCCCATTCTCTTTCTAATATCTATTAATAAGAACGGTGCCAGTCTCAGCAGTAACAGTAATTTTAAGTGGAGAGTGTTCATGTTAAGATGGACAAAACACGATAATGGCTTCATCACTGTTGTTGGCTCACAAATGTTTTGTCTGGAAATAAAAACTACCTCTTAAAGGTGCTGGAATTTAACATCAATAAGTCATCTCTACAGTCACTTTGAGACATTAGTGTAATTACTGTAAACAAACAAGACCTTAGCCAAGATGATTGGCAGATGTTTAGGCTACATCACAAAAGAGAGTGAGCAGGACAACACTTTCAGAGGCAGAAGATTATCTCCAAAAGCTAAAAGAATTTCAACATGTTTTTCAAAAGGTGAAGCCAATATAGCTGAATACAAAAAGCTAGTGTAGACGTCAAGAGCTGTAATTCCTCTAATGGCCACTGGTGTTAAAATCTACTAGATCTGTTCTTTCTCTCCATCATATCCTCTTTCTACAAACTCTTCCTTTCTATTTCTCGTTCAGCTCTTTTTCTCTCATCTTTCTGTCTCACTAAACCTTCTCAGGGCTTTTCTTCCTCTTCTTCCCTTCCCCGCCTCCCCCTTTTCTCCCCCTACTGTCCCTGACAGCAACATTAAACAAGTGGGGAAAAATGGACAAGCAATTATGATTTATGATCAATGCATGCAGCAGCTGCTGACTTTTATAATGACAGTGGTCGGGGGGGAAGGAGAGGGGATGAGTGTGTGGATCAGTCTCTGGGGTGTGTGTGGGGAAGATGAGGGGTGAATCGATAGGCGACCGGGATCATTGGTATGCAGATTCCAGCAGATAGCATTATGATGAGCAGGTGCCATTAATCAGAAAGCAGAACACAGATCTGAGTAAGATGGAGGGTCCCATCTGGAACCAGACATCATGGGCCAGACACAACCAACTTATAGCACTTTTTAGAACATTTAGTACTAAATCTGCAGACTTTTCTGCTTAACGTTTTCCAAAACATACAGTACCATGATTTTTTTTTTGTTTTGTTTTGATGCATGCACTCAAGAAAAGAAAATCGACTTGCAGCAACTTGCTTGACGTAGCTGATCCATAACAGAGAACATTTAATCTGCTATATCTAAATATCAGTCTTATTGTTACATACTGTATTTGTGCAGTTTGAAAATACTCCTTTGTTGCATTTAAGGAAACTTTAAAGTCAGCTATAGACCCCTTTTCTGTTCGTAAAGGTGATGATTCTCTGAAAACATGAGCTAAGTTTTGTTGGCTTGTTTTTTTTAACAATTGCTAAAAGAATTTTGTCTCTAAATGTTCCTCTTAACGTGTACAGTCACTCACTAAACTATTTTAAACTAAACTACACATTTTCTCTGTTATCACTAATAGTTTAGTATATTTGCAACATTTTACAGCATTTTCTCGACTAGTTTTGAGTAGCGATGCTAACTTTAACAAATTTTCTAAACTGATAACCGACCCTCGTTAATTGTCAACCGACAAGATTTGTGCCTGTATGCAGCGGTGCGCCAGCTGCAGTATATGAGCAACAGACAACTGAGTCTCCAGTTCACTGTCAGGAGAGTTACTGTAACAGCCGTGGTGCTGCGTTCACTGTCTCCAGTTCACCACCCGGCAGCGTTAGCAGCAGTGCTGTTGTAGTGTTGTAGACATGCTGCCGCTCTCAAAGTAAAAAGTCTCCACTGCACATTTAGCTTAGTTTAGCAGGTTGTCGGCTGTGTGTCTGCCCGGATTAATGATAACGATTGTCCGACAGACATGTTGTGTTTGTGCTACGTTAGCAGCTGCTAGAGTCGCTGGTGGCTTCGTGCCTGCTGTAGCATAACTTCAGCGAGTGTCCGACAGACCGTGTGTGTGTGGCGGCAGTGAGTGTGGGTTTGTCGGTGGCATCATAGCTGTGAACATACGTAAATACTGTATGTCTATGGGAGCAACAGATGGTGTGTATACAGTTTGTCAGTGAATAAATGCTATGAAGCTACAAGCTACAACTCCTCCATTCAAGATGGGAGCCAACTTCCTGTATCTGTACCGTCTCTCTCTTAAGGTGGACCAGCTTTTCTCCTTAAAGTGACGAGCCGCTCCCCAGTATTTTTCTCAGCTTTTTAATTAATTAATATTTTTCCTTTTAACCGTTTAACCGATAGCATTAATCAGTTAAAATGCTTAATGTTGGTTATCGGTTAAACGGTTAATTATTAATATCCTTAGTTTAGAGGGAAGCGTGAGCTCGCCGCTGCGTGATGGCTATAGTTAGCAGAAGGCTAAGCTGAACTATCAGCAAACATTTCCCTACATCTCTGAAACTCTTGGCTGATATTGTAGCTCGCTAGAGCTTCATATCACAGTTTGTCAGCTCACATGTATGCAGTATCAATTCTGACATCCAACACCACAGCGAGATGACGTGTTTGATGTAACTACTCTGAGGTGATTTGTGTTTGCCTCCAGTCTTTCCTTTGTTTTGCTTCCAGCTAACACTGTAACGTAATCATGACGTTGTCAAATAAAGGGTCTATAGAACAGAAGTCAAATGCAAAAAAAATCCACCAAATTAACACAACACTTTTTATGTTATTGTAAATCTCAGCTAACGCTCAAATCATCACTAAATGCAGCAATGAGGAAAAGTTTTCAAAAGTCTACAGAAAGCTGCATTACGATGACTTCATTTTGACAAAGGCAAAAGTAGAAAAAAGTCTATTGTGATGGATCCATCCCATGAAACCAGCAGCAATCCTGAAAGTAGGATATTAGGCAAAAAACGTTTTGGTATGCTCTGGAAAATTCTTATGTTTGATTTGTAGTGAATATACATGTAGGATCGTCATTGAAATCCATATGAAACAAGAAGTGATCTCACAAACGTATGTATTGTGTAAGTAGGTATTGTATGTAAAGGCCTGTGTTTGCTGTGTGTGCTAACCGTCAGTGTGTGTGTGTGTGTGTGTGTGTGTGTGTGTGTGTGTGTGTGTGTGTGTGTGTGTGTGTTGGGAAGGCCCCCCGTGATAAAAGGATCTGCAGACCGGGGCCAGCCCTAATTGAATCTGGGTCTTCTCTCTGAGCAGGGAGAGGTAACCTTGCCACTCAGCGTGTGAGCACTGCCACCCACGGTCAAATTAGCCTGACGCCAAACTCTCCGTCCTTCACACCTCCTGGGAGTGTCCTTCAGGTGATCCCCCCGTTCTCCCTCATGCCCATAGCTGCCATCAGTAACATCACAGTTTGGGGGGGAAATCCTGAATGATTCACCAGAACTGACAGTGGGTCCCAGAGGATGCCAGGGATTATAGATATTTATTGTGTCAGAGTTGTCGAGAGGCCTAAAAGCGCAACACACCTTACTTCAGCACAGGTCGTCCATCCAGAACTACTCCTGTGTGTGTGGAGCAAAGGATAATAAGAGTGAGGGAGGCTCGATCCGAGTGTAAAACCTCCTTTAAAAGGCTGGACGTACCTTTACCCACAATAGCCTGATTTCTCTGGCCTCTCTGTCACACCAAACAAAAGAAGCCTCTCTTCTTCTCTAAATCCCTGTTCTCTTCTTTCCCCCTCCACATTTCCCTCCCCTCCCCGTTGTCGCTGAGCTTGCTTGTTCCCCTGGGACACCTTAGCCTCCATTAAAGCCATCAGAGAGGAGGATGAGGTTGAGACTGGGAATTAACATCGGCCGGAGGCCCCCGTCTGTCCTCCTGCGGCTCATCGATGATGTTTAAAAAGAAATATATGAAATAAATAAATACATAAAAGAGTGTAATATGAAAATCAATTGGCCGGGCAGCGGGGGCTGCGGCTGAGGCATTTGGAGTGAGGGACTCATAAAGCTGAGTACTGCGGGAGACTGATGGAAGGCAAAACACTTACTTTGTTTATTCTCTCTCCTCACCCCCATCCCCTCCCTTCGCTGTCTGTATCCAGCTCTCGCTCCGTCACCCCCCCCCCCCCCCCCCCCCCCCTCCTCTGTCTGAAATGGTCGAGGACAGCTTTAATGCTCCTGACAATTTATGTGGACGGTTAAGAACGATGGAAATCAAATAGTTGAGTGTAGGCAAGGCCCAGTGAGTGGCCAATAAGAAAGAAACAACAGCTGATGATGGCAAAGAGGACTGTTACCTGCTGGAATGGCTCTTTAGGCCGCACTATTACTGTCAAGTCGCTGGCTCTTTTCTGAGTGCTCATATTATAGATTCATAACTGTATCTATGTCCGATAGGCCCTTTTAACACAGCGCGGCAACAGCTTTCATTTCATCGAGTCCAGCTAATGTGCGGCAAGTACTAAGCATGAATGCTGTAAGACTGGCTTACAGTGTGGCGTATAAAACGTCAAGTGGTGTGTGTGGTGCCTTTTATGTGTGTGTGTGTGTGTGTGTGTGTGTGTGTGTGTGTGGATGACAAGGTGTGTTCGGCGTCCTCTACATTTAACAGATGCGTACATACTGAAGGCATACTGAAGCAGGGGCAATAGATTACACTCTGGCCTATTATAAAGAGGAAGCAAGGAATGGCTTTCTTAGATATCTGCATTAATGTGCACACTAAGCTGTGGGAGTGTCTCAGAGTCCACTATTAATCTGTTGCAGAGATATGAGAGTGTGTGAAGGTGCTCACTGTAGCTCGGACACTATGTCCAGCTAAATAGGCACCATTTTACATGCTGCAAACTGCGGACACATGCAAAGGAACATACATGTTCACAATCATCCTGCCTATTGTCATGCTTCAGCTGTGCTAGTCTCTAGTTGACAGCTCTAGAGCTGGGCGATGATTCAATGTGATCATTTACAGTCTTTCAATGGAATTGTATTGTGGTGAAATCATATCGAGATATCGTGATGCACAATTACGTTGCCTAAATCAGTGGTTCCTAACCTGGGGCCCCTCTTAGGGGGCAATAAATACCTCAGGGGGTGTGCCAGGATTTGTCTCCAAATTTCAGTTTTGCTTCTGTTTAACTAAAATCATCATAACACACTTACTGGATAATTTATACAAGCATCTGTATATACAACTATTTAAAAAGTTTTTGCTACTTAATAGGCCGCATTTCTAAGAGAGATCTACCTTTATTTGTCCCACAGTGGGGAAATTCAATTTACACTCTGTTTAACTTATACATGGTACATGCACACAAACACACACACACATGCAGTAATGGAGAGATGTCAGAGTGAGGGGGCTGCTCCAGACAAGCGCCCCGAGCAGTTGGGGGTTTGGTGCCTTGCTCAGGGGCACCTCGGCAGTGCCCAAGAGGTAAACTGGCACCTCTCCAGCTACCAGTTCACACTCAGTTTTCGGTCCATGTCGGGACTTGAACCGGTGACCCTCCGGTTCCCAAGCCAACTCCCTACAGACTGAGCACTGTCGCCCCCAAATTTTGTTTTAACTCAATATTTGTGCAGTGTCAGATAAACGTCAGATTATTATTATTATTATTATTATTATTATTATTTGGAGAATTGGTTTCTAGTAGTGGCTGTGTAGGATTGTTTCTGACTCTGTGATCCAAACATTTCCAACAACTGTAAGTAAAGTCCAGAAATCAAAATTTATTGGAAAAAGAGAGATGTAGTCATTTCCAAAATTCATGTTTTTATTTAATGAAATTGTTTTCATCGCAGAAAGTTGATTTTATAAAAATATGTAATTTAATACTCTGAATACACCAAAACACCTTATTGAAATTGAGGGTTTTGTTCAAGGATTTGTACATTTTGGGTGAGCCAGAAGCCAGAAAATATTAAAAAATATCAGCTCTTCTCAGAGTTAAGTAGTGGGGTACATAGATTGGGAACCACTGGTCTAAATGATAATAATAATAATAAGCACATACAATCTCAAATTTCTCAGAATATCTCAATTGCTAAGAATGCTGCTAATGGGAATAACCCCGCGTGGTTAAATAAACTATTGTCTTAATCTGATTACTCTGCATTTGTGCGCATACATGTGAACATAGACAGTGTATAGCAGGAAATATTTATTATTATTATTTTCCTATAATTTAACATGAAATTTTTATTTTGCACTAAAGTTCTTCATTAAGTTAGCAAAAACTGTACTTATCAAGTATTTAATTCACACAGGAGTATACAGAAATAGGCATTACCATGTCTTTTTTTCATATAGATTTATTTATTGAAATATAAGAAAACATGCCATATCATGATATCTAACATTATCGAGATATGAAATTATATCATGATTAAGGCTGCATAATTAATCAAAACTTTATCAAAATTGCAATACGGTCTATTGCTATTTTCAAATCGCGGGATGAGGAGGAAATCGCAATTTAAAGTTGTTAAAGGTGAACTGTGTCCTGGCCTACACGTCATGTTCTATAGACTTAAGAAAACACCTTTGTTTGGTACAGATCCTTGCAAAAATCACACTCTCAATCACAGAAAATGAGAATGATGTAAAATTTATCATTCCCTATAGTATTGCAAATCATACTGAAATTGCAATATCAGTCAACATGTTCATAATCAGATATTTTTTCAAAATCATGCAACTCTAATTGTGATAGATTTTGATCATATCGTCCAGGCCTACTATATGTAATTTGATATTTGATATAGTATCAATATAACATGATGCCATTTCTGGAAAAAGTTTAATTTGTTGAGAAACTGTGGAGGAAATAACCAGACATGAATGTCTATTTTGGGATTATTCAGTGAATTAAATACATGACTGTTAAAGTTGTTGTTTTGTCATATAATACCGCCATAAAAACGTCAAGCTGATTGATTTGTAAGATAGTGGATAATGTCCTAATACACCCAGAGAGGTGAAAAGGACACACACTATGCTATAAACAGTATGTCTGTTTCATATCTTTGTTTACCTGCTCTATTTCTACCTCCATCCTATTTTATTCTCCATTTTTATTCTTCGAATCCTTGATATATTTTGTCTTCTTACTTTCCCACCTCGCTGCCTTCCCTTTCTTAAAGACCCTACATATTCTGAGGGATAGGTTGCACAATTACAAACACATATACACACACATGCGCGCACACACGCACAATTATGACGAATCTTGCTGGATATTTGTTATGACTGGCCTGACTGAGCCATTAGTTATAGGAGGCAGTGCTGGGAAAGGGGAGGGATACAAACGTGTAATAATGCCTCCACCATAGAATTTCAATCAACCAGCGTGTGTGTGTGTGTGTGTGTGTGTGTTTGTGCGTGTGTGTTTTGATCACACAAGTAGTTGACACCACAGTAGAGGACACAGATGAGATGGTTCAGTGTTCTTTGTTTGCTGGCTGAGCTCTAAAATGCTCACAGCTGCATAATATCCACAATAAAAGGTTGCAGCATTTAATTTTTGCTGAATGCTGCGACTTCAATATGAAATGTCATAAATATTGATACAGGTTTACTGTGCTTTTTCGTGAAAAATGAGCACGAACAGATGCTAATGCTTACGATTTGTTCAGTTTGATTAAAATGGAATATTTTCTGTGATTTGTGAGTCCGGGATTTGGCACAACCAAGAACATCTTATTTAGGAAACACACTTTATCCTTTGAGTAAGAGCAGCCTGATGCTATTTGGTAATTGTTGCAGTAGTCCATATTTATACGACAGTCTGACATTTTATATTTTTTCCATTCATTTACCATGAAGTACATCTGCATTATTTTATAGAAACACCACATTACTGAAATAATTAGCAAGATACAGCGGTTTTCTTCAAGAGAGGTACTTACTTGTGTACATCTTCCCAAACTAGCAAGTACTCAGTCATTTATGATGATTACTCTAAACAAATGAGCAAACATTTTGATAGTAGAGTCAATGTTTAAGTCATTCATGAAGCAGAAATGATGGTGCAGTGGTTAGCACTGTCGCCTCACAGCAACAGGGTCGCCGGCTCGGGGCCCTTCTGTGTGGAGTTTGCATGTTCTCCCCGTGTTAGTGTGGGTTTTCTCCGGGTTCTCTGGCTTCCTCCCACAGCCCAAAGACATGCAGGTTAACTGATGACTCTAAATTGCCCGTAGGTGTGAATGTAAGCGTGAATGGTTGTCTGTCTCTATGTGACCTGCGATGGATTGGCGACTTGTCCGGCTCCAGTCCCCCCGCGACCCCTAATGTGATGAGCAATGGATAAAGCAGAAATGCAGAATATTCTCTGGTTCCAGCTGCTCTAATGTAAAAGTTTGCAACTTTTCTCTCTGTTTTTAATGACATTTCAATCTTGAATCTTTAACTTCTGGGTTAAATATGTTTAGTTTTTAGACTGTTGGTTGATAAATCAAGCAAATTATACCTGATGTTTTATAAGCTGACCCTCCAGTCCCCCCTGTGGGGGGTGCTACCCATTTGCGATGGTGGCGTCAGTTGGGATGGCGCTATCGGCGAGAGCTGTGCAGAGCAGTGGTCATGATTTAGCCTGTGGAGCACACTCATATACACGAACATGCACTAAAAGGCATGCGAGGCTGGCTGGCGAATATCAGCAAAGCATTGAGAAACTCAGATTACAACACGCACAGAGTGACTTTATTCTCTGCTCAGGTAGACATTACTCCTCCCAAATAGTTGTTTTATGCTATATTAATACTCTGGATATCATATAGAGCACCTGTAAATTTGGGTATTAAAGAGTTGTGACTAAGATCTGTGCTGTGTTGAATGTCTTTCGCTTAAAACTGAACACGTCAGAGATCTCTGGTGAACAAACGTTCTGATTATATTCTATATTATATTGATGACACTGTTCCTAAATTATCTTAAACATGCTGTATCTTTGGTATATTGTACTGCAATGTCTTGTCACCGTATTTATCTGTCGACATTCACCTCAATACTGACATCTACAATGATCTAATGTGAGTCTGGTCAACTTACTGGTCCAGCTATAGAAGGTAACCACGGATACTGAAGCAGCACAACGTGAAATGTGAATGTTAACGTACATGAAATCAGAGGAAACGTTCGTTTATATTACAAAGATTCCCCAAGTTCTTCACTGACCCTGTCAACGTTTATCAGTTAAGTTGAGATCTCACACAGTTGTTAATTTACTGTTTTACTCCTTCATATAAATAAAACAACAGCCACAGAGTCCCCACACACCATTCACATCAATATCAAGTCAATGGATCCATACCTCAACAGAAACTATGGCATTACAAATCAGCCATACACACATCATGTATGTACAGAGATCCCTCGCTGTATTTTACACACAAGCAGACAAACACAAACTGTTGATACCAGTAAAGAATAGTTTTCTACAATCTAATTAAAATAATGAAATTGTACATTTAAGAAATGAAAGAACATGTAAATGCAATAAGATATGCTAGTCTGCCAGTCTTGAACTCCTCACACACAAACAAACAGATATCCGCGGAGGTCCTACATGCAGACTGTGTGTATGAAACTTGTTGTGTGCTCTCTAGCCACCAATTGTAGGCCGCCCAGTCAGATATTTATTACTATTGATCTAGCTGGTCCTGGCTGGAGACTTTTGTTCTGCCGGCTCGAGGCTCTGACCTCAATTAAGTTATGAATTTCTATCTGATAGACTGGGAGCGCTTGGGGCCTGCCGCGGCCGTGCTACCACGCTGGATTAATTAGAATTAGCGGTGCTGCGAGTCGCCCTCCCCGCCTCATGGATCATGTTGTTTTAATACAAAGTAGAGGTGGAGGCGTGGGAGGGATGGGGTGTAGGGGACGGGAGCTTTGGGGGGAGGGGAGAGCGATGAGGAGAAGGGAGAGATGAAGACAGACGGAAAGACGGGAAAAAAAGCAGATATGAGTCGAGTAAAAGGATGAGCCATAAAACCTGCACCGCCTTTTCCTCCAATCACCTTTAAACCTTAACAGTGTTTCCTGTTGTGTTTGTGTTGTGTTAACCTGCATCTCACCTGTCCGTCCTCATTGTCATCCTAATCCCGCCTCTGTCTCTAACCCTCTCGGTAAACCACACGTTGTATTAATCTACTCTAGACCATTCCTGACCTTTGCTGTAGGTCTGCAGCACCTCCAAACCAAAGCCCTGCCTTTTTGACTCCAGTTTCCATGAATGGGCATGTCCCTTCTTTAAATGCATATTTCCATGGCAACCCTTCAGCTTGCTGGGAGGGTTTCAGGTGGGATTTCCACCTGTGTGGGTATGGGATTACACCGAGAAAGACCACAGGGACAGCGGAAACACACAAACGCACGTCGTCTTAGACCAATGAAAGGACATAATCTCCTCTTAGTCACACATCAACAAATATGTGATCGCCCAATTTTGAATGAACCATTTTCATTTTTGTCATTTAAATTTTTCTCAAAAGAAAAGTTATTTGCTTTCTTGTGGAGAATTAGATGAGAAGATCGATGTCACTGTCATCTAATGTGTCATAGCTTTAAAAAAATACAGTAAATGGTTAAAGATTTCTTTGTTTTACACGAATCTGTTATAAAAACTGCTTTGTTATTAAATGTGTTTATTTTTGAGACAAATCTCAAAATTGTCCTATGATGTGACTGCCATTGTTCAGTGAGTTAGAACTTTTAGAAATTAAAAGGAAAAGCATAAAAACGGCGAATAACAACCTCCGGCATATTTTACCCCAAAGATTTGTTACTGGTTTGTCCTCATGTCCTCATCACATTTTTGCCTTTGTAGGAGATTTAACAGTAGACCGAAAGTTCACTTTTATTTTTGTATTGATAAATGATGCTGTTATGCATCTTTTTTAGTCATTTCTCTTACCTATTCTGTTTTATCTCCTGAAGACAAAATCTTACTGTAAAACATTTTTTAACCAAATCAGTTATTTGTGTGTTGTATTGTTTTGATACTGTTTCGAATACAGCTAGTTTTGGTACCTATAACAAAACCTTTTTTTGAAACGTCACTTTGAGTTTATACAAATAATTTTATCTATTTAACAAAGTAAAAAATTTAAAAAATATAAAATTCTAATAAATTAGGGGCGGCTGTAGCTCAGTGGGTAGAGCAGGTTGTCCTTATAAACCGCAAGGTTGGCGGATCGATCTCTGGCTCCGACCGTCTGCATGTCGAAGTGTCCTTGAGCGAGACACTGAACCCCAAGTTGTTCCTCACATGCTTCACAGCAGCACACTGCTCCTCAGGATGGGTTAAATCCAGAGGTCAGATTTCATGCATGTGCTTTAAGTTGTTGTTTTTTAAATAAGCCAAACTAGTTTAATACACTTTTTCTGTCATAACACAAAGCAGCAGCAAGAACTTTTTTTTTTTATAAAATACAGCCAAGTTAATTAGATTCACAGTTTATTTTCTGCTCTGAGATAAGAATTAAAACATCTACAGTTTCATGACCGCAAACTCCATCTGCAACTAAACTTACCTTGGGGTGAGATTATCTTGATAACAGCAAAATTGGTATTAGAATTATATCTGACTGGAGAAAAAGTAAACTAAACTAAGACTCTGACCCAGCGTTAATGCTGGATTTTGCTACTCAGGTACAGAGAGATATTTGGTCGTTGCCCATGAGGGATGTTAACAATTAACCGTTTAACTGATAACCAACATTAAATATTTTAACCGATTAATGCTATCGGTTAAAATGGTTAAAACTCAGAGGAGTGGCTCGTCACTTTAAGGAGAAAAGCTGGTCCACCTTAAGAGAGAGCCGGTGCAGATACAGGAAGTTGGCTCGGGACTTCCAGCTGAGGAGTTGTAGCTTGTAGCCGCGCAGCATTTATTCATGCACAAATAAACTGTACACACACTGTCTGCTACAGCTACGTTCACATATATAATGCCACAAATAAACCCACAGGCCTCGCTGTCACACACACGCTCTGTCAGACACTCACTGAAGTTGCGCTACAGTGGGCACAAATCCACCGTCAACGCTAGCTGGGTTGACACACAGCTGACAACCTGCTAATTGAAAGTAAATGTGCGGTGGAGACTTTTACTGGGAAAGTGGCTGCAATGTCTGCAACTGCTGCAGAGGTCCAGTGTCTTTAAACATTGCTGTCTGATATCTTACCTTATTTGTAATGTCTTCCAAAACAATTATACTTCTTCTAGTTGAAAATACTAAACCTAATTAGTGGTGAATCTGTATTGTGGGATCTGTTTTCATGACACGATGGAATGTCCTAAACTTAATCTGAGACCTCATTAATGCTCTTAAATACATTCTAGCATACAGAATATAAGTCCGGTGTTTAAGCCTTAATTTTCATTATTACATTAAGTGAGGTTTTACTGTTGTCTTTCCCACAGTTTGTGCCCCACTTTCTCTGGATGTATTAGCTGAGGGAGCGGCGATACGGCGAGGATGGGGGTTAATGTACAGCACCAACCATGGGGCCCTCATCTACAACTGGCAGGTGGCAGAGCTGTGATCTGTGTATTCAAACACACACACACACACACACACCACGCTCACACACAGCTACCTATTGTAGTCCCTCCCTCCCCGCCTTGATCCAGGATTAACTATCAAACGAGCCTTTAATGCAGGTTACCAGGGTTTGGGAACAATTCACTAAAACAATCAGTTGATTAATTTCAAACGATTTTCCTCCTCTGCCAAGCAAATAATACTTTTTGTTTTAACTCTGAAAGTCCCCCCTCCCCTTTTTAATCAACAAATTAAGCATAAATCATGTTTGATCTTTATTTACTGGTTGCTCGGCAGTTGGTAGAGGTCAAGAGAGATTACTGGTCGCTCTAATAGCCTGCAAAGAACCCAAACATTCCTCTGTTCCTCTCATGAACACTCTTTCTTTCATGTCACAGGGGCTTTGGGCAAAAAGGACAGACGCATAAAGCTGCTCCATCAAGTTTTTGTCTTTCTCTAATATAATGAACTTTCCTTTCCTTCTCCTTCTTCCTTAATTCCTTTCCTCAAGGACTTAACCCCCAGGTAAAACAAAACAAAAGGATGTTCGAGCAGGTTCTAATGAGAAGCGTATCGTTCTGTAAGCTTTACATAGTGAGATAATTTGGCATTGCGACAGAGTGGTATGATTTAGCGGACTATATTTTTCTCTCAGCCACCTCTTTGCCACCTCATAAATCTGCTACCAGTAACTCCGCTGCAGAGGTCCAGTGTCTTTAATACTCCAGCTTCTCCACGGCCAGCTCCCTCCAACACCTGAGAGACAGGCAGGTGAAAAGGTCCTGATGCATGAATTCAGGCAATGTCTGCACTCCCTCTGAAATATTATTTTTGGGCTTTCCTTCTTTGTCCTTCAGTGGTTCCCAACCTTTTTCACTGAAGGATCCTTTTTCTATCACTGAGTAAACTGAGGAGCCCTAAGTGACTATTTTATGGATATTTCATATTATATTCAATGCATAACAATAACAGTAAAGAACAACTGATAAACGGTACAATTAACCCAAACAGCGAACGCAGCAACTGCTTTAATATGACATACTTAACAGGCTTCTGATGCTGTGGTCATTGTTCTGTCAGCTCTTTGGTTGTTTTAACTGAGTACTTTTCTAATGCTGGATGAGGCTGTTTAGCAGAGGGGGAAGGCTCTGTGAATGTAACTTGTGTTCAGGTCTTCAACATGCTGTTATCCTGTTTATATCTTAAATAATAATCCATAAATAATAAAACAAACTACTAGAGAAAAAAAACAGTTTTCTACACAAAATTGTATGAAATGCTGAGATATAGGCCAACTGTATATAACTGTATATTTATACATATAATTGGAAAGTTTATGAGAGCTCAGAGTGCACGAATTGTGATGCGTTGTTGACGTCGGAAGCAGTGGAGGCCATGAAAGTTAATTTTTCAATGCATAATAAGTTCATCAATTTTAATTTTAGTCGTATATTGTCATTCTTTGTAATTTTATATGTCTAAGGAAAATATCGATATTCCCAATGGTCTCATCTTTGCATTTCCTGCATTGTTACCCACTCGCTATCTTGCTAAATTGTTGCCTCTGTGGCTTCTAGACTCAGACATTAATGTTATATTGTTGTTGCTTAGCAGCGGTGTTCTTCACGACTTAACCACTTGAGCGCCACGCGTATCGTATACTTGACTTCCTGTGTTGTAAACACAAGCTCATGAGTTTCATTTGAAGGTACCATCACACCCCTTAAAACCCAAAACCAAAGAAGGCCTTGCAACCCCCTGTGAAGCATAGGTGACCCCTGTGGGGGTTGGGACCCCAGGTTGGGAAGCAGTGCTCTAGATTACGTCATCTCTCTGTTTGCTCCATTACAAATGATTCAAGATAAAAGATGTATTATTTATTATTTATGTATGTTTTGATACCAATTTAGACAAAAGTGTGAGGCTCATAAATTTGAAAGGCTCCTCAAATTCAGACATTATCACAACCTGGCCAAAGATTTACTGATTGCACTTTGACTGCTCAAAAATCTTGGCACACCAGGATATAAATTTATATTTTATTGATTGGTGCATGACTGTAAATACGCTACACCTCCCAAAAGGACAAACGCTTCCGTCTATACAACAATCCTCCTCTGCTGTCATTATCTTGATATGGCTCTAAATCATTAGTGAAGTGTTCTCGTAGTTATCCCACTGTTAAGTCTTTCATGAACCATTCGCCACAAATCCAACCCCTCCCTGGCTGCGAGCATTTGAAACAAAAAGGGGCCATGCATGACCACAAAAGAGAAAGTCATTTGTGAAATGTCCTGATTATGTGGGTTGTGCAACATAAAACAATTTGCCTGATTACTTCCAATTGATTCGGTCTTACAGTTAAAGCCTCAGTGTGCAGCCCCGGTGGTGAACTGCATTGTGTCGTGCCGCCGGCCAGGGAAGAGGAGTAATTTCTCCGATGTACGGCTGAGCCAGCTTACCGCCAAAAGCTAAAGCCTCCTGGATGCTGCTAAACCTCGGCGAGGCTAAACACTAGGCTAGCTACCAGCTAACTCTGTCTGCTAAAGCCCTGGGGGATTTGTCTGTGGCACAAAGTGAATTAAAGGTGACCTTCTGGAAGGGATGGAGAGGGAAAAGAGAGGGGCAATGGGGATGCTGGAGATGTCACTATTTGCCTTGCCACATGTACATAGCAGTGTAGCTCCTGTGACTTCCCTCTCATCCAGCACCCTAAATCCATTTGTTATACACCCAAACACACATCTCTATACTCTGTACTGACTTCTAGAACAAAATACAGCCACTAAACTTAAGTCCTGGTGCAAGAAAATGTTGCATCACATCCCATTAAAGTCCTCCGTCTGACCAAAGTATTGTTATTGAAAAAACTTTGCACTGCATGAATGTTTCTGTTCTTCCACCACCTAGGAGAACTGTCCCTGACTCAAGCTCTCCAGCTCAGTAATTTATGCATTGATAGAGTAATCTAATAACGTAATAGAGATCTGAAGCCCTGCTCCAGTTCTGGGCAAGTCGCTGCTCCGCAATGAATTTTCCCATAGAGGCTTTCTTTCATCGATCTTTTTGAAAAGCAGAAACAATGCTGGTGTTTCCAGTCCATTCCGTATAACACAGGTCAAAACTCAGAGGAGCTGTAGCTGTTGAATGCTAACAAAACAAATGTTGTTAGGTCTTTAAAAGTAATAAACTGTAAAATAAAACAGCATGAAGTTTTCTAATGCCAGTAACTTCAAATAAGACATTCTAGTTAACTACTGTATAAGAAGTCGTCGTTAGGGCTGTCGAATGAAGAAATTCTGAGTTGATAAACACGCATGTGATTTTGTCGACTAATCAATTGATTTAGTCACCAGATCTGTAAACCTGAGTTTCTCCACAAAGAATCACACAAAGGCACCACTTTAAATCTTGTGTTTACCAGAGATGTGCTCATAAGTGTGAAGCATGAAAGAAGCAGAAAAAAATCTACTAATCATCCAATGAAATCTTAGTGGATTAAAACCAAAATGACCAATTAGCTGAAGAGTCAGCAGCCACTGGTCATCATACAGTGTCAAACAAGAGGGGCTTGTTTGGCTTCCTCTCATTCATTTGCTGATTAATTATCAGAGAGAGACGAACGCTGCTCACCTGACTGTTGATGTCGGCTTTGTGCTGCAGTAATACAGAAACCAGCTCCTTGTGTCCCCTGTCACAGGCCCAGTGCAGGAGAGCCCGGCCCTGCAGACACAAACACACATCAGACGATTACCGCTGTAGGAACAGACCTACTTTAAATTAGGGCCGTCCTCGACCGAAGAAATTCTTAGTAGACGAACACTCATATGATTTTGTCGATTAATTGATAGGTTGATTTTATCAACAGATGTGTAAAACAGAGTTTCTCAATGAAGAATCACACAAAATCAACACTTTAAAATTTAGCATGAAAAAAAGCATAAAAATAACTAATCAATTAGATAAATCTTGATTTGATCTTGATTTAAGAGCAAAACAACCCATTAGTTAATTAACCGAAGTTCTACTTTAATGGCACGTAAAAAAAGTAAAAAAAAAAATGAATATTATAGGTTTAAATTAGCTTGCATGAAGTGTAATTACACGAAGAACACACAAGGCATATTCATCCTCTACCTCATCTTCCTCAAATTTAACTTCCACTTAAAGACATTTCTTCCCTTTCAGACTAAATCATAATCATCTTCAGACAGAGTGATGATGAGTGTGTGTGTGTGTGTGTGGTGCGTGCGTGCGTGCGTGCGTGCGTGCGTGCGTGCGTGCGTGCGTGCGTGCGTGCGTGCGTGCATGCGTGTGTGTGATATAGGGGGTTGCTGATCAGGGAGTTGCTCTTGTTTTGTGCACAGCATCCCATCAATCAAGCTTTACACACTGTATGCAGGTTACTGCGATTTATCCATGAGCCCTCCTCAGTCTGTGCTCTTCTTTACACACACACACACACACACACACACACACACACACACACACACACACACACACACACACACACACACACACACACACACACACTACCTCTCCTTAGGTCCAAGATCCTTGTTCTAATAAAACCATGCAAGCTCATTTTTCAGTGAGGCCAATTAGGTAAAGCAAACTCTCCAAGTTCAGTTCTGTTGCTTAAATCATATTGATCACCGTGGCTGCATGTTAAAATGGATACTTATGAGCTGAGCCAGAATACCACTAAGTTGCTCTCTCTGTATTTCCCTCCCTCTCTCTCTCTCTCTCTCTCTCTCTCTCTCTCTCTCTCTCTCTCTTTCCTGCTCTCTTACAGGTGTGTCTGCTGACTGCCGAAGACCAGAGTTTACTACTTCCAATGGGATACTGCACACACACACAAATTAAGTGGGCTTTTGGTGAGTTGCAGTGATTAATAAAACATTGAATGTGTCAGATAGAATAAGTGCAGCATTCAAAGCAGAGAAAACACCATTAACGGAAACATTCAGAGTTTGGGCCAGCCAGTTTGGCCATTAAGAGAGGTCTGTTGTGATTAGAGCTGAAATAGTCCCAACCAGGAAGGAAACCCACAGGTGATAAATGTTAAGCACTCTCTGCTCAAGTGGGCAGACTGAAGTAAAAGCCTCCATTCTTCTCTTTTTGAAAAGGACGACCCTGTTGTACATAAAGATTAGCAGTTATAGCAATGGTAAAGGAAGGAACATTTCTAACCAGAAACACAAATGGACACAACATGCACACCTGGTCAGAAAATGCTAAATGTCCGTATGCGTCTCTGTTCTCTCTTCTTATATCAAACAGTAAGTATGGAGCGTAGCCAAGTATGCATTCATATCATTGTCGACTGATCTGTTAATTATTTTCTCCATTAATCGATTAGTTGTTTGATCGATGAAATGTCAGAAAGAGTGTTTTCCAAAAGCTCAAGATGACGTCCTCAGATGTCTTGTTTTGTCCGCAACTCAAAGAAATTGTTATTGTTTGTTGTCACAGAAGAGTAAAGAAACCAGAAAATATTCACATTTAAGAAGCTGAAATCAGAGAATTTTGACTTTTTTTCTTAAAAAATACTCAAACAATTAATCAATTAATAAAATAGTTGACAATTAATTTAATAGATGCCAACTAATCAATTAATTGTCGCAGCTCTAAGTGATATAATGGAAAAATCATATTGGAAACATACATACACGTGCAAATATATCTCAGTCTTAAAGACCGCAGCCAATTTCTGTACAGACGTGTACAGTTGTTGTCTGTTGGACATTTATGGAAGACTCTTCCATAACTCTGGTCAATAATAACCCTCTCCAGACTTCTTCGTCTTGGGTTCATGACACACATTTCTTCTAGTACTGCTTTGGGGTGGTACTGAGATGATTCAAGATCTCGTGCACCTACAAGCTGGTTGGTGGCAGCAATGAACAAATACAAAGTTAGATATTTTAGAGTCAAATAATCTTGTGTTTGAGTAATTGTTCATGATTTAAAAATGACCCACATTCACAGAAAAAGTGCAATTAGAGTGGACTGGTTATAAAATACAAGCATTTGGATAATTTTGGATAAGCAACATCGATTAAAGTGACCAAAAAGAACGAAAAATAAAGTAGGGATGCACCCATACCAGATCAGATATCGGGATATACTGAATTTGTAATTCCTGTTTTGACCAATTTGTTGCTGTATTAAAACACCTGAAGTGTAATTCTTAATTTTTAAGATTTTTTTTTTTTTGTTTTAACAAAGGTAGAGGTATATAATTTATTTCAATGATACATCAAAATTTTATTTAATTTTTTTTAACAAAGTTTCTGGTGTACAGTTTATTTAAATAATAAATCCAAATTTAATTTGTATAAATATAATTTAAAAATATATTTATTTTTTAAATTTTGTTTTACAATGTTAAGAAAACAATGAAGAGGAAACAATGAAGTCAAACCTGAGGTTGCCTTACATGTAAAGAACTTTGACACAGTGAGACATAGAGCTTATTAATTAAACGCTGGTTTCAGATCGGTACTCGGTATCAGCCGATACCCAAAGCCCAGGTATCGTTATGGGGACTGAAAAAGTCTGGTCGGTGCATCCCTAAAATAAAGTAAATATATAAACAGGCTAGCATCGTCCAAAGTGAGAGAATGTATCACAAAACTATAAATAATATTTATCTTGCCTCAGAATTGTTAATTAAAAGGTTTAATTTGAGGTCAATACCCGTCTCCTCTCTTTGAAGCAATAAACAAACTAATTTATCTCCAAACAGCGCATCTTGTCCGGCCCTCCAGAGGTGATTAGGACTAAGGTTATAAACTGTATTCTTCTTCAACTAATCACAAATTTAACAACACCGTGTCCTACAAAAGTTAGTTAACTTTAGTTTGTTACCATACAACTAAAATGCATTCTCCATTATGTTTCGAGAGAATCATATTTTCTCCCTGATTAAGGTCACATGTGCTTAATGTTGTAAATGAACATGTGATTAATGTTGCAAATATTTTTAAAAAAGTGTAACAAAACTATTTGGGTCGTTATATATAATGACTGTAATTTCATTCCTTTAAAAATGTTTTATCATACAGGATATATCCTGTTTATGATTGTGTTATCTTTTTTATCTGACTTTATCAACAATAATCTTAGATGGCTCAATGAAACTGTTATATTCCTTTAGTTTCCTGGATTTTTTTTTGTTTTATTTTTACTGGAATATAACTGTGATGCTAGATGGCTGTTTGTTAATTTTCTGAAAAAGTAAGTTTATGAAAGTATCTGAGGCTGAACAACCAAGAGCACTGTGGAGTTTGCATGAATGAATGGATGAATTTGAAAATCCTCTACACACTTGCAGTCTAAACTGGGATTTGGCTTTGTAGGCAACTACAGGAAATATGTAACACGTGGATATTTGTGGAGTACTGGGACAGAGCTCCTGTCTCTCACTAAACTGTAGGAGCAGATGAGGCTTCCTGCTGATGTGAAACTTCACCATTGCCCTCTGCTGTTGAGCTCGCTGCGCTGCAAGAGCACAAACAACAGACGAAGCTTTCTCTGCAGAGGTCCCTCCACCATCTGGCCTCTCTGACTTGGAACTCACCGGCCGACTGCCTGCTTATCTGAAGGACGGCTGCGATGAAAGGGAGGCAGGGAGCGAGCCATTTGGCCTTGCCGATAATGAATCGGGGACAGATGAATGGGTTTCGGGGTCAATTCAGAAAACACCTCGCGATGGTAATGGCTGTTATTCGTCCCTGCCTGAGGAGTGGTTCCCATGTGTTTGTGGTTCAGATCATTGAAACCATTATGTAACGATTGCAAAAAGAGCTGTGTGAACCATCCCCCAGTGACCTGTATTTTCTATCATACTGCACTGATCATTTTCACCTGCCCTCCTGCACCGGGGGTCACAGCACATAACAATAACCCTGCAGCCGGTACAGACTCGGCGCCTTGCCAAAGGGCACTTCAGCAAGGTGAATCCCTCCTGACATGAGGGCTGAACATGGATCCTACTCTCTCTGCCCCCTGTTGCAACATTCCAGCACTGACATTACAGTGCTGTCACGCTATCAATACATTTATGGACAGTAGCACTATTAGCATCCCTCTCATGCCAACTGTACAGTTTCAGTTGACATACTGTATTTATACCAGGCGCTGCTCTCTGTAGTTACCTCTTCATCTTTAGTATTGACTTCCACTTTCTGGGAGATGATGGCCTTGCTGATGTGGTCGATGTTGTTTTCTCTGCAGTAGTCAAAGATGTTCTTATCCTCTTCCCTGAGAGTGACACAGAAACAGAGAAAAGATGCAGTCAGTTTTATCCTTATGGACCTTTATTTGTGATTAAACAATCAGAAGACTTTGCTTTCTCTGGTTTTACTTGCCCAGATTTGAGATATACAGTCGATTTCAGGAGCTTCTACTACAACTCAATGGACGTGAATGGATTTTATTTGTAGTACACAGATTTCTTAACACATCCATTGTCTTGGTTGCTCTGAATAATCTGCAGACCTAATAAATCTCTGACAGTTCTCATTGGAGGTACTTTCTTTTTACTCGTTTTTCATGCCATCCTTTCAAGATGGTGTAAACATACAGATATACAAATTACACATATGTACAAAAAAAGAAAGAGGAGCAAGGAGCTGTCCTCTTGCCCACTCCACCTCCCACCACTCCTGCCAGTTTACAGATATTACAGGTAAAGCTTTTTTTGTTGCTGTTTCACATGAAAATTAACATGGCATATCCTAATTGCACACTAGGCTAGGTGTGTAGCCCTACAAATGTACGTTTACAGTTATTTTATACAGAGGATATCACCTAGTCGGCAGCAGTTGGCACTACTTTCTTACCAAAGAAGTCCCAAAGAAAAATGGTATAGTAAAAAGTATAGTATAGGGTGTGTTGTCCATGATCCAGAGTAACAGGGACACTGAGAAAATGTGTTTTCAGTAATTTGGGTGAAGCGACCCTTTAACTGCCTTGCGTGACAATTTATGTGTGAAGTGTGTGCACACACCCAGGAAAGCAAACACCACGCTGCTCGATCATTTAGTCATCAAACACACACACGCAACAGATAACGCAAACACATAACTGCTCTCTTTGTGTCACACACATACAGCAGCCACACACGCCGCATCCCTCGGGAACACTGGCACGCGACACACACACATCCCATCCCACCTCTGATTATATCTGTCTCTAATCACCTCCTGGCATTGGGGACAGGAGTGAGTGCTGGGGGGAGTCAGGGTGCAGCGGTGGTGGGTGAAGGGGAGAGAAGGGGCGAAATCTCATTTAGAGCTTTACGCCTTCCCCTCCCCTCTTACCCAGTGCCGGCCATTCAGATTAATTGAATTTAGTGCTCTATTGTCTGACAGAAACCCCACATACCAGCCGCTCTACCACTCCCACGCGGTAAGTCAGTCATCCCCAAGGCCAAATTCCCCAGTTCCCGTCTCGCTCTGCCGCACCGGGCCTCACAAATCCCACAGCCCACACCTGGCTCGGGTCACGCCGGAGACACCGTGGGCTGAGGATGTTGTTTAGCTTTGTGTTGAGTATGTGGCCTTAACACTGTCATAGCTAGAGGTTCAGTTACCTTACACTGCCTGTCATCTGTATGCAAGGAGACACAGAGGTCTAGCAAAAATCCAGGGTTTTCCTTGAAATAAAGACCACTTCCATTCACTAACATCATAAATTATAATTACAATTTTATGAAAAACAACAAAAAAAAACTTTAGTTAAATTTAGGGGAAAAAGAGCAGAGGGGCTACTTCACACAACAGTGTTGGCATCAGAAATAGAATATAGGAGCCATTTGTAGTCCTTTTCATTCCTATAGTTAGCATTATTTAATGATTGAAGTTTTTGTTATGGTTTATGTTTATGTTGTCATGTACTAACTAAATTAATCACAAGGGAAGCTGTCAGGATATGGGTTTAAAGCTTCAACAATTGGCCAGTTGTCTATTGACAGATATCACATCTGCAATAATTTAGATAATCATTTCAAGTCCTGTTTTTAAATAAAAGAAATACGTGCCAAAGTTTTCCTCCATCTTCTGCAATTGTAAACAGAATATCAAATCTCTGATTCCAGCTTAGATGTGAATATTTTCTGGTTTCTCCCTCTGACAGTAAACTGAATATCGTTGAGTTGTGGACAAAACAAGACATTTGAGGACGTCATCTTGGGCTTTGGGTAACATGGATCAACCACTAATAGATTAATCGAGAAAATAATCAACAGATTAATCAACAATGAAAATAATTCAGTTGCAGCTGTATCTGGGCTCCTTACCACCTGTGTTTGTTTGGAAATCCTTGTCTTCACCGAGCCAAAAACCAACCAGAGTCACTGTTGGACTATGATTGTTTTCAAACTCACAACTAATCAAATGCTCTTCTGAGGATTTCCAAAAATCCTTATCCTGAGCTGTGACTTCTTTGAGTGGTTACCTACTTGCTGAACATAAAATTGCAGCAGAATAGGAACAGAAAACGGTTGGCAGCATCATTAGCAAGACATCTGTAATGTGTAAGTACTCGATTGGCTGCATGTGTCTGTTTGATACAAAGAACAGACGGAACTAAATCTCTGGCATTCACAGATAAAGTGTCTTTATTATATTGGGCAAACAAACAAACGCATTTAGGCAACAAGCTTTTGTCAGCGTGAACAATCAAAACGCCAGTTTTAAATACTCAGATGAGACACAGCCCACAGGGCCGCTGAAATGCATTCATTTGTTTTCCGTATACAATAAAAAAGACACTTTATCTGTGAGTGCTGGATATTTTGTTCCTTCTGTTCTTGCTGCTGCCTGGAACCTGATACTTCAAGATTTGGAGACATGCTTGCTGTTATTTTGTGATTGATACAAAGAACAACAACTGAATCAGAGAATCCTATACTAGCATAGCATCCTCAGGCCCACTGTGACCTACTGCCCTCTGACATCTGCCCTCCCTCCTTACACAGCTGGATCAACTACAACTTAAAACTACCCCCAGGAGAGATAAACCATTCTGACTCATAATCAGCACATTTTATTGTTCACAGCGAGGACACCCAAACAAAGTTTTGTCTGCTGTTTGTTCTTTAATGAACCTCTGTACTTCCCTTTCTTCAGCTTTTCATCTACACGCTTTATCTCTCCCGGCTCTCTCGTTCCTCCCCTCCCTCTTCCCGCCATCTCATCAGCCCGTGATGAATTATGAATAACTCATTACACTTTTATCACTGCTGGGTTATGTATGAGCACATTCATTTACATACTCCTGATTACTGGCGCCATGTTTATTCATGAGTCTCTGCGCTGGGCCACACCCACTTCCTTGTCTGATGGCCATGGTGACCCCGAGTGTCCCTGATGTGTGGCCGCCATCCGTCTCCCCGGCAACTAATCAATAGGCCAGCTCATCAGTCTTTCGTCGATGGTCAGGACAGGGCCGGCCTGACGGGCGCATGACACATCCTCACGTATATAAAAGCACAAGCACACACCTAATGTAGTGTGAGGTTATATAACGCACAACTGGTAAAATAAGCTCAAATGTGAACGTACACAAACACAACCAACATCTGTATTTAGTTCATACCACAGTAAAAGTAACATGCACACAGGCTATAAACAAGCAAATGATTAATGTGGCTCCTATAAACGACGTGACATCAGCAGTGCCGCAATGCATGCTGGGAAGGTCACAGGCTACTCTGTCATCACAACAGCAGGGGTACCAAGGGTTTTGTGTGTGTGAGAGAGTGTTGTGTGCTTATGTGTGTGTGTCCAGTCTGGTGTACTGGCAGATATGTCCTTCATCCATCAGGCTAAACTGGCCACAGTGGTGGAGAACACTCATCTACCTGGCCTGAGCTTCGCTGATCAACACCACGGCCACGCCATCCATCACACACACACACACACACACACACACACACACACACACACACACACACACACACACACACACACACACACACACACACACAAGCTGTCATCACATCCCCTATAGGACCTCGGTCGACGCTCTCAACGTGGCCGAGCTCCACGGCAGTATGGGAAACAATGAGAACTCAAATAACTCAGCGGCTGCTTCCAGCAAAGTGTCCAGACAACAAAGCCTCCGGTGTGTATCAGAGTCCTTTTTCAAGGTGGGTGAGAGAATTACAAATGTAGCATTCAAAGCCTCTTCAATCACACACTGATCAGCTCGGTAGCCCAGGGATATTGCTAATCAATCCTGCTTTTTGCTGCTGTCGATACACACTACACACACACACAGATCGAGATGAGCAATGCAATTAACTCTGTCTGGTTAACAGGTGCTTAGCTGTTTAATATGGAGCGTGTGTGTGAATGTGTGTGAGAGAGGAAATTGAAATGCAGCAGAGCAGTGAGTGTGACAGTTCCGGCAGGTTATGCATGGATTCGGATGCAATCGCGTCGACGTATAGTTATATGTTTGTGTGCGCACATGTGTGCATAAGTGTGTGTACGTGCCGTGTTAATGACTTCCTCCTTGCTGGTTTCCCCCTCGGGGCGTCGTTGCTACTGAATATCACCGAGGGGAGCATCGTTCTGGGAAACCTGCTGTACCTGCCTCCCTCCGCCGTACCCGGCACATCTTCATCACCCAAAAGTACCCCCCCCCCCCAACACACACACACACACACACACCCCGAATCGTAACGTAATTAAAAAGGGGAGACTCTGCCTGCCTCTTTCCAGAGACCGTGCATACTAATCACAATACAGCCATTTAGGAGGAAGACCTGCAGGATTCACACATCTCATTTTCATCTCCAAAAGAGCTCTTTTTTCATTGAAATGAAGATGAGGTTTTTAAGCTTGAGTAAGTCTGCCAGGCAGAAGTAAATGGAGAATATATTTCATTAACATAAATCAGAACTGTATGACGTCTCCGGGCCCTGACTGCAGTTACGGTCTGTTGAGTAGAATCAAATACAGCATCAGGACCAGCGGTTAACAAAGCCAGACTTTGATCGAGTTGACCTAAGCATTAAATGAGTAGTGATTCACAACTGAGTGTAGAAACAGCTGAGTCTGTTCAAGTACTATCAAGAAGTGGGGAATTGCATTTAGATGCTTTGGGTCTGAAAACAACCAAAGAACACAGAGTTAAATAAAGAGAGTGTATGAGATGTGTCAACAAAGCACAGTGTGTGTCTGTGAAACCCTACGAGAGACTCTGATTGTGTAATCAATGTAACAGGCATTTTCTGATGTATGGTTGGACTGGTTGTAAATACCTGATCATCTCCTCCTGGTATAGAGAGCTGACTGCTGCTCCGAAGCCTGTTCTTCTTTCTGCTCCTCGTCTTTCCTGTCAAATAAAAGACACATTAACAAACAATATCCACCTTGTACACAGTAAAACCAAAAATATGACATTTTCATTACAGATATTGGTCACAAACTTGCTTCTCGTTCAATGCTAGTTAGTGTGAAACACCAACCTAGTCTGGTTCTGCAGCCTGTGCTGCTATCCCTTGTGGACAGAGGCCTTATTGTTTTGTTGTTCAATGCAATACAAAAGGGTCAGGTTCATCTATTCACTGTACCTATAGCTTTTCACCTATAGCCTTTGCAAAGTGAATGCATGACAGATGAAGACTCTGGTGCTTTCAGACATGACCTCATAGGTAATAAAATGCCCAACAATATGCACAAGACCAAAATAAAATATATAATTTGTGACTCTTGTTAATCTTCTGTGTTTTACATTCAGTTCAGCCAAGACTTTATTACCCTATTCTTTGCTGGACCAACCTCGACTCACAAAAGAAGCCTCACAAATCTGATTTCAGAAAATACAGAGTGGGGAGAACATGACAAGCGAAGCAAAACAACTGTGCGTGCACTTTTGGGGACGGCCTAATTCACTTCAGAAACTCAGAATATTCGCTGATGCACTGGCCCTGCTCCTCTGCAGTATAATGTAATATAAAGCCAGTGTCTGCTCAACAATTGAGGCAGGAACAGAGGTCAGACTCTGGCTATTATTCTCTCCCCTGCTCCTCTGTCTATGCACTCCTACTTACACCATTTGACTGTGCTTCCCAAAAGAATAGCGACTGACATGCTATGGTGCTTTGTTAACACTAATACAATCAGCTTCTGTTCAGAGGGGCATTTGTGCGTTTGCTGGCCGGTCTGGCGGGCTCTCTCCTGGCATTGTGGAGCCAGTGGGGGCAGAGTCAGCGCCGCATATTGCCCCGCAGCACGGCCAAAGAGAAAAGAATGCGTCAGGATCGGACATGTGGTTGACAGTGACGCTATTAAAGAGACGTAAATATGGAGGGAGAGGAAAGAAAGCGGGGTAATAAAAGAGCGAAGGGGTTACAGAAGACAAGCGGGAGGGGGAAAGATTAATAGAGGAAAAGCAGGTAGCATAGAGGTGGAGAACACAGTGCAGGAAGGAAGAGGTGAGGGGAAACAAGAGGATGAGCAGAAAATGGAAAGAACAGTACAGTAGGTCACACAGGACATGACATTAATGTATTCTTTGGCTTTTCAATTCTAAACCTAAAAAAAACCTTAAAAACAACCTCCTTCCATCTCTCTGGCACTGTGCTTGTAGAGCATTATGTGACTGTGAATCCGTCCCCTGTTTGGAGAGTATGCTACACTTGTAGAGGAAACACACACTCTAAACAGATGTTTGCCACATGTGGCCATGGCAGTAACATTCAGGTGGGATTTACAGCCTATGGCAACTTCAAACCCCGGCACAAGGGATTGGCTAGATAAAGTTTTTCAAGTTATTTTAAATATGTCAATACTTCATCAAAATCTGATTACTTTCTGGTAAGCAACATGTATTAGTGACTACTGCCATTACTAGTAGGTATACAAAATAAAAAAGTACCGTACATAAATCTAGAACTGCAGCGATTAATTGATTAGTTGTCAGCTATTAAATCAATCGGCAACTATTTCGATAAGTGATTAATCAGTTTGAGTAATTTTTTAAGAAAAAAAAAAAGTCAAAATTCTCTGATTCCAGCTTCTTAAATGTGAATATTTTCTGGTTTCTTTACTCCTCTATGACAGCATACTGAATATTTTTGAGTTGTGGACAAAACAAGACATTTGAGGACATCAGTTTGGGCTTCAGGAAAAACTGACATTTGACATTTTATAGGCCAAACAACTAATTGATTAATCAGGAATACAAACAACAGATTACCATCGTCTACAATGAAAAGAAAACATTAATTGCAACCATATTTTAGGTAAAGTATACAAAAATATACATAATTCAACCTGTCAACTTATCTTAAAGCTGCAGCCTCATAACTTTGACATATATGGCAACGTACAGCTGCCAGTTTCTTTCTAGTAATAATTTTCCATCTCAAATATCATATATTCAACTTTATCTGATTTTAATAATTAATGGAAAATTCCCAAAACTTAGCAGAAGGGTCTAGTCTGTTTCAAAACGATGCACACTACATACAGAAAACAATTTCCTGATTGTTGGCCTGATAGTAACCATCTCAAATCTTTAATCTGTAGACATAGCAAAAGTACTTCAATCTGCCTTGTTTTAATATTTAAATTCATATTTACTCGGCACACAGTTTGATGTGAAAATCAGTTTGTTGTTAGTGCTCCAATAATAACACTTTTCCCAGCTAAGCAGACAGTTTACGGTTGTTGTTGTAACTCAATGCTCCTGAGTTGCCCCAAAGGACAGCCTGTCCATGGCAACACAACTCTCCTGACACGAATGAATGATAGAACACGGGAGCGTGTAGAGATGTAAACAGTTTTTCTTATGTTGGCATACACACAGGCACATTTCAGTGGCCATACTATGACAGGTTCTTGCATTATTCATATCCCAAAATGTCAGCTATTGAGGGAGACAACTTAACCTTCTCATGTATTTTTCATGCTTCATGCACAGAATAAAGAGGCACTGAAAGGCCTGGGACAGAATGACACTGTGACACTGACCTCTAGTGGTAAACAACGTGCACTGCATCTTAAAAGGGCATCAATGACATTGGATGTTTCTATATTTGTCATCCTTTTTTAGCGTACCTGCAGAGCTGAGTCATATACTTATGTTTATTTGAAACACATCTAAAGACTAGTTTTAATGAACATGAAGGTGGGTGGGATTTTTTATTTAACAAAATATACTTTGCTGGTTGGTAATGTATAACTAACACACTGAACATAGGAGTGTTTCCCTGATTGGCTGTATTTGACCTTCAGCTCTGTATCATCACAAGTGACAAACTCCACTGAAAAACAAGATCTAACTTGATTTCACAAAGTCTGTAACTCGTTTGCCATCTGTGATGTTTACATTACTCACTCAAGAAGGTCTTATTAAACCTACCGGTTTCCTTCCTTGCTGAATCCACAATATCAGGATTCAGAATGACGCAAAGTTGTGTGGTATAAAATTGTATACACCATATACAGTAGCTTATAATCACACCTGGTGTTAGGAATCAGTGTTGACTTCTCAGAAATGGTTCTTATTACCTTTGTGCAACCTTCGGGGTCTAACACATTGACACAGGAGATGTACTCTCGCATTGCCTGATCTGCCTCCATGTCTCCAAGCTGCTTCCAGGCTTGCCTGTAATGAGATCATAAACCTGCAGTTATTATCTGTACCACGTGTTGTGATGCTTTACAAAGTATTTCAGAGTAGAACAGAAACCCATCAAAATAACAGACAAGAAACTTTAATATGAGCTCTTGTGTAAGCAGGTGCACGTTAACTCATGCAATGTGTACAGGAATGCAAGTGCTCCTGTAATATTTTATATATATATGAACACATTATTTATTGAAAACTGGTTTCTCATTTAAGGCTACATACCATTTTCTCTGTCCTTCAAAGTCAAAGAAGCCAGGCTTTTGTGTATTGCACTTTCCCACTTTGGCCTGAAAACAAAACAAGTCTGAGTTATTCCTGCGATCCAGTAGCATCCAGACCTAATTACATCAGATGACAACATAACGACAGAGGTATCCAGGCCTACCTCACGCCATCTGTCAAAAATCAGTGATGACACAAGGATGTTGGGGAATTCAGTGTGTGGGGTTCTGATCTAAAACCACATGGAGCCAGTATTTGAGGGGTTAAATTTCTTCCACGACAACGGTGCCATTTAATCGGCACTCACCTGTTTGTACCGTGCATACAGGTACAGCAGCTGGTCCCTGCTGGCCGTCTGAACCAGATCTCGAACGCGGTTGGCTGCAGACTCAAACTCCCGCTCCAGCTCCTCTCCCTCCAGCCGGTCCCCCATTTCCACGGCGCTGCAGTCAAATTTACCCAAACCCAGGTCCGAGTCCGAGTCTGATCCTGCTCCACCGAGAGGCTCCCCTGTGTCGGGCCGGGCTGGGTCTGTACCTGATCCCGTCGCAGTGTCCGGAGAGGACGACGGCGACCCAGAAGCCATTGTTATTATTGTTTATAACGTTAGAGTACCGTCAGAGACGACGATCCCCGTAGATCCGAATAGAAAACGTTAACGACAAACAGAGAGCAGTTGCCTTAAATATTTCTGTTATGTATTTCCGATTTCGCTTTTTTAATCCGTTATCGTTAAGAATCCGTGACAGTCGGATTTGTTTCTGTCGTTGGTCCGTGTTTGGTACGATCAAGTAAAAGCTCCGGGTAAACATGCTGCTCTAGAGAAAGGTTCCGGTTGCATCCCTGTCTGCGCCGCATGGATTGTGGCCCTTGGGTAAGGAAAGGAAAACAATGTACAAACAATTGAACAACCGAAGAAAACCCCTGTGAAATAGACGGTTTAATTTTGGTATGATAGTGCTGTAAAATAGGTGACAAAATACGCGTGAAAATAAAATCTTTTTAGTGTGTTTTTTTATTTGAGTTTATGCAGTCTGTTGTCGTGATAACAGCTAGCGTTTAGGTTCACGTTAATTATCGTTAACTAGCTAGCTACTTGTCACTTAGCGTCAGTCACTCACTAGCTAAAAACTAACGTGGCAGTCGGTCAGTTGGTTCTACAGACTCGTCAAAACTGGGTTATTAAAATCTCTTCAAATATAAGCTTTTATATCATACAGCTGCCAGCATGGCCATTTTTCGTATGTTAAGTGTACGGCAGTGTTGTTTGTTAGCTTAACGTTAGCTTAGCTACACGGTTGCTTGGTGACAGCTACGATCTACAGCCTGCTAACACAGGTGAAGTTAATTTGGACTATATTTGCCTCGGTTTTACGGCCAACTGCTCGTTTAATTACTTTTATGTCCAATTTGAGTCCAGTTTGTCCAATTTGAGTTGAACTATTCAGGTCAACTGTTTATCTTCTACTGCAATTACGAGAACTTTGACTTTTTGTTGACAGCTGATATGAGGCAAATATTGTGTAGTTGTGTTACTTGGACGCGTTGTTAGCCTGCATTAGCGCAGTTTGTCCAGCAGGTGCTGCCGTTGCCATAATGAAGCAATTGTCCCGAACGCTCACGAGATCAACTCAAAACTATAGCTGTATATTTTTACTACACAAACACACAGAATAGCCCATCTAACTTGTTTAGTATGTTTGTAATCTCACTCGCATTACCTTTTATTGTACTTACCATACACGTAGGGAACTTTGGAGTTTGGATGGGCCGCTTAATGAGATCCTTTTGCGTAATGGTAGCCTATTACCCTGTTCTCTTAAAACTCTGTTTTTTTTTCCCCAGTGCACAAACAACTGCTTCTGTGGGCATATTAAAGCATCCAAATCTGTAAATCACTGTCCCATGGTCTGATAAATTGTAGAAGGCGAGCTGCTCTGTGAAAAGTCTGCATAACCATAACTTGAATAGGACTGTTAATCAGAAATGCTAGCAGAGGAGAGACAAAGCGATGAAAACAGCCATTAATGAGTTTATGAAGTAGTTTGCAATCATTATGTGATCTTTAAATGGAGTTTGCACTATGACGCGGGTTGGATACAAACAATAAATGTAAATTGCAAAGCATCAGATAATGTATTTTTACTGTGAAGTTTAACTTTATCTCCTCTTTCATGGCAGACACAACAACAACAAGTTTCTCAGACTAATCTCTGGGTATAAGATGAGGGGTTCCCTGACCGCACTGCCAACTACTGGAGGTCCCAACAACGCCTGGTGCCACAGTGCGCGCTCTGCTGACGCAACCACGTCGCTGTGGCTCAATGCGATGGCGGATCTCAGTGTCCTCAGACCTGCCCAGGGAGGAACGGAGCAAAGTCACTGAGCCACTCTCACCTGCTCCGTTAAACTTGACCACCTGTTAAAAGAGAGAGAGACAGACCGCTGCCATCGCCGTCCCTCCCGTGTAGTAGCATGTGGGACGGGATCTGCTCGGAGTGCACCGACCGGGACGAGCCAGAAGTGGAGTGAAGAGGAGCGGAGTGCGCCGGGGCTGACGCGCCGCATGTTGAGCCAGCAAGTTAACTGAAATAACCAAAGTCGCGTAGACAGGGGAGAGGACAGCCGCTCTTGGATTTAACGGAGGTTTGAGGGGACAGTTGTTCCGGCAAAATGAAATTCGCGGAGCATCTTTCGTCCCACATCACTCCAGAGTGGAGGAAACAGTATCTTCAGTATGAGGTAAAGTGACATTTATATTGTATTAGAAATAAACTCCTTGTGAATACGGGCACGGCAGAAACTAATACAAACATATATATATTTTTAAAGAGGAAAGTGGAAGATAAGTGTCAGTATTAAGTATGACAAAATGAAAAAGCTTTTTAAATAATTTGTTCCCAGTTTCAGTTTAGCCTGCTCCTGAGAGCAATAAACGACGGGAACATAAGGGATGTCCTATTGTTTATGGACGGGAAATTGACTGCGGGTGTTAAGAGCCACGGGGAGCACTCATTGTTTAATATTGCTGTTTTTTTTAGTTTGACACCTAGAAATAAACACTAGGAACAATTGAACGCCTTTCATAGAACAATAAAAAAACAATTCTGTTATTTATTTCTACTATACATAATATAAATATGTTGGAATATTATCTAAATAGTTCATTTCTCTATCTTATTTGTAGGTTTATTTTTTGCATTTTCTTTGCAAAACGAAAATGGATATTTTTTTCTTTCAGTTACATATATATTTACATTTTTTGTTCTTTTTGGTTTGTTCATCATATAATTGAGGGGTGTGTGTATATAAAAAAAGGGAAAATGACATTAATTGTCAATTACTTTGATAATTCCATCTAATAAATCTTTTGATTTTCCTTTTTAATTTTTATTATTTGCAGCAATCTAACTGAACACAAGGGAAATCTCCCAGGCATCAATTATGCATTGCTGTAAAATTGCAAATATTCTTCTGTAATAATTTCTTGTTGAGTTATTTAGCCTAGTATTTTTTTTATATCACAATGCAGTTGTTGTTAATATTTTGCACAATTAAACAGGAATGGTTGCCTCTACAAATCAATCTGCAAGACTTCACCTAACAGGATATTCTGCCTTCTCTCTGATGTCTGAGGATTTACGTAGACCTTTGTGTGCACACATGGTCTTTGTTGGGTGGTGTACAATACTTGAGGAGTATTTAATATTCACACCCCACTTCTTGCAGGCTCTACATTAAGAGCTTTAGTGCAGACATGCAGTGACAGGACAGGCTGCTCCGTTCCATTTAGCTCTATGAATTATAGACAAAGACCCTGTTCTCTTCAACCTCAGCAGCCAACATCCCAGACTTAACAGAAACTCACTGCACTGGTTTTATTTTGGAAACATGCCCTGAATACTGTTGTTATTAAGTTGGATGATTGCTAAAGCAGATATATGGATCCATCCAGCTGGACATTAATGATATGTTGTCATCATTGTGTGACTAAAAACATATTCAGTTGTAGTAATTAAACTAGAAAATAAGAGATATTGGGTATTTAGTGGACACGGTGATGAGAGGACAGCTCTACAATAGAATGTCATTTGGATTGATTATTAACATACATACACAGCCTATGAGGGGTCTTTGTGTGTGCAGACTGACGCACAGTGAGCCCAGGGACAGATGCATGGCCATACCAGCCATTTTACACCTCCAGTCTTCAGCTCCGCACTCACTGACCTGAGATGGATGATGATAGATTTTCTCTGTCATTCATGCTTTGTGTTGGTATTCAGTTATGTCAGACATAATAATCTTAAACTGACATACATGTTTTAATATTATAGTATTTTAGTGATATATTTACACCAGTAACTATCACTGGAGTCTCCAAAGTAGATTGCAGATGATTGCATGCTTCTTTTTTTTTAACACTGGAGTCATGCTGCACAGTCTTTGTAGATATAGCAAAAGATATATTCACTTAACTGGAATAACTTATTTCTATGATGATAAATAATTGATTTTCTTTATCAGTTTTTATTTAGTACTTGTTATTTCTATCAGATTGTAATTGAAACAAGTGGTATATGATTCATATATGAGGTTTTTTTTTCCCTTTATTAATCATCCCAAAATCCCAGCCTATACAAACATGTCACATGTGGAGATGTTGTTCTATTATGTAGAACAACAGTGCCGGTTTACTATCCACACAGTTTGTATTCTGCCTCGAAATCTGAATTATACATAGGGTTTGCAGGAAGAACGAGTTTGTGTGTATTTGTGCGACTGCAGCTGCCTTCAGTCTTTGTCTGACCTCTGTAAACACCATTACCTCCTGAGTGGGCGGGATAGTGAGCTAGAGCTCACACCTTCAGATGATGGACATCTTATTCAAGGCTTTCATGCCCTCTGAAACAAGTCAAGAGACGAGGACAGTCCTAGAAGTATAAGCAACAAGCAAAGTCAGTTGACTTTAGAGAAGTGGGTCACTGAGATAAAACAGACTTTAAAATAAATCAATTTTAATGTCACTCTGAAAAATGCAAAGCCTTGATATGCTGCTGTGGTGCAACAGAAGCAGCATCAGTCCACTGACTCCGTCCAGTAGAGGGACTTGAAAAACATTCAGTTATTACACACACAGCCAACAGTCCCTTATGTATTTATGCTGCATTATGTGTTACAGTGACCACTGCTGCCAACACGGCAGCTGTATTATAATGCAGTTGTTGGTCTATTAAATCACACATTTTTCGAGCAACACAGGTCATTTTCACCCATAGGCCGTGCAGTAAACATGACACTTCCACACTGGCTGTATCTTGTGGTGCACCGACATCCAAATTGACTGTGGTTTGAAGTGATATTCTTGCTTTTGTGAGCTGGTTGGATTAATTAACCTGCTGCCCAGTTAGAGCTCGGCGCTATTGTGTGGAAAGCTGCACGCTGTCTATTTAAATTGGTCAGCCAGTTTCTATGCAGATGAGAAGGATGCGGCAAAGTTGCTGTTCCAGCAAATACAGGCTTAAGTTAGTAAGGCACTTCATTTTGAGCATGGTGGCATTGACAAGGCAATTGAGTGATAGAGTAATTAGGTGTCTGCTTTATCCTGTGGGATTGTAGTTATAAACTTATATGCTAAACAGCTGCTTGGTATGGAGTTGTGCGTGTCCTGCCAACTCCAGAGGCTTCTGACAAAGGCAGGAGATGTAGGTTGATAGATGTAGTTAATAAGTGCAAACATTTTTAAAAAGCTGTTTTTATGAACTGATTCTTTACATGCCTGAAGGTTTTTCACGCAAAAGCAAACTTGCTTGTATTACATCATTAAAGATGTGTGCAGACAATAATTAGGCGTGGCGACTGTTGAATTCAGATGTATATTGAGTAACTAATGGTTATTGAACATTTGTGGCATATAGAAAGAGTGAGAGCCAGAGATGTAGGTGCGTGTATGTGTGTGTGTGGGCGAGAGAACAAGGCCACTTATGCATTTACCTCCACAGTCTAATCATTCGTGTAAGCTTAGATGAGGAGGTGGTGGAGAGTGCATGTGGAGACTCGCATTTACAATTCAAACGAGCAAAGTGATATTATGTTGACGAAAAGCAGGTGCTTATGTGATTTCAGTGAGTGATTGCTATTGCTTGTGTCTCGTTTTTATTAATATGAGTGATGTAAATGTTTAAACCAGCACAATGAGCTTTGCATTGTGACAGATGTAATGGGAATACTACTTAAAATATACAGCATTTCTCTCATCTGCAATTTTTTTTATAATGAATGTGTGATTTAACAGCATATTCAACAATGTGAACATTATGTATACAACAGGCAAAGCAACTGCTGAGAACCACCCTTTCTATACCTCCCTCCTTCCTTCCATCCTCACCTCATCATTCCTCCCCCACTGGGAGGACATCTGGTCCCCGACCAGACATGCCCTATGCTCCCCCCTCCCTCCCTCCATCCTCTCCTCCCATCCTCTCTACTCCTCTTTCTCCATGCAGGGATCCACTCAGTCACAGAGCTAGGGAGTCAAGTGATCCACCATTGGCTTTCTAGTTGAGCCAGAGATCTCTTCAAACTAATAATGCACTCTCAAGCACAAGGATAACAATCTCAAGTATGGTAGAGGACAAATTTGACCATCCAGCGCTCAAAATATTGTGGTTAGTGTCCACTCAACATGTCACTGAAAGGTCGGATATAGTGACTTAAGTCTACTTGTGTTGCACACGTTTGGTATAGTGAGTGTTCATCATCGTCGTGTTACTGCACGGTCATTCAAACTGATGGCCCCATTAGGCTTGGCTTAGTTATTGTCTACAGGTTCCACCGCCGATTACTGCCAAGGCTGCAGGTTTATCCCAGTTCCCTAAAGAACCCCCCGCCCCCATTTCCCATCACTGCCATCACCATGGCAATGCCTCCCTGTCTGAATCTGAATGTCTATTTCCCACCTATTACTCAGGGGGGGGGGGGCCTTTTTGCTCACCAGAGATTAGCCAGGACTGGGCCCTGCTCCAGTGGTGTGTGTGCGCACAGTTGGTCTCCTGTGATCTTTATCAGACAGTATGAAGACAACATGCTACACACAAATGAAATGTCATCTCTTGGATTAGACTCCAGTGTCTGTGGCTCATTGCGCATGTAATTCACAGAGGAATTTAAGTATCAGCAATCTTGGTTGCTAGCTACTAATGCACAGCAGTTTCTGAGTGGTTTCCACCCACACAGGATTACTCACACAGCTCTCTCATCGTCATGTTACAAAAGCAGAAGGTTGTATTGGAGCCCGGGCTTAGTGAGCGGTTTGATATGATCAGTGGATTAGAAAAACATACAGGTTGGCAGATTGGATGAATTTTCTCCTTTACCTGTACATCATACTCCATTTGCACATCAGACTTCATAAAGTTTAGTAGACATTTTCTTCTATTTTGCAGGGGCAGTTTAGTTATAAAGACATTCAGGAAACAGGATTCAGTTCCAGTCTTTTCTCTGATTACCACTGATATGTTCAGATGAGCCAGCATGCAATTATCTGTCAGTTCCCATTATCTTCGAGATCAGTCTTATCACAGAGAAACAACCTCATTTAACCACTACAGCTATCTCTCTCCCTCCCTTGTTTCTGTTAGTTGGTCTGTCTGCCTCTCTCTCCAATCTTCTCTGTTAATTAAAAAGATGGACATTGTCTCAAACTCTGCACCTGTCAAAGAACAATTTATTAAATCTGTTATTGAAGCTATCATTGTTAATTTTAAAATTCTGGATATTCTTTGTTTATTGTTAAGTCTTGTGAAGTCAGGCCATCTCCTTTCCTTAGTTGTTTCACATTAACTACATCAGAGCAACAGCACAGCAGCACTCATTCACCAAGCTAAATGTCATACACTAAAGCTGGGGACACACCAACCCAACATCAGAGAACTAGCAACAACGAAGACTGCTTGTTGCATCGCCTTATGAAGCCTTTGTTTTGGCCGACAAGTTGCACTAGAACATGCTGCAATGACTACAGCCGACGGCCAATCAACACATAAGTTTACATCACGGACAGTTTCTGTTACAGAGCTCAGTGGCTGAAAAGACAATCATACCTGAAATAACAAGTTTGTTTCTGATCTGCTGCCAGAGTTTCACTGTGATGTCGTACAGAGGTGGCCTCTCCTGAATCATGCTGATTAGTTGGACTTCAGTTTCTTCTCTCCAGATGGCCATGACATGAAAATATTTGTGATCAGATAAGATAAAGTTTAAAAATGAGAGGAGCCTTCTGTGTGCGCCATCTTGACTTCACTCGTTTGCTTTGTTTTCGTCATATCAGTTTTCCTTCTTATGCACTGATTAGCTTATGCTGAGTCGCCAATCAGAGTGATTTCTCTCACCAACCTCCAACATGAGCAAACTAGAGCAGACGGTGCGGGACACACTGAAAAATACTAGGCTGACCGACACTCACCGATGGCCCCAGACTGTCCAATGACTGACCGCCGTGGGCCTTAAGAAGGATAACACCAGTGCTAGTGAACAAATCTTTGTTGCTTATGGCAATCCCTCTGGCACATTTGGCAACCAAAATATGGTACTGTCGGGCCTATATGTTCTCAGACCTTTGAGCTGTTGCAACATTTAGAAATCTCTGTGTAACTACTAGAACTCTGAGTAAATGAGATCATTAAAATGCCAGAGTTTGTGCCTTGTTCATTATGTTAACAGCTGTGTGGCAGTTGCTATTATCTTCCTAAAAGGTAGAACAGTTTATTTAATGGCTCTCTAATGGCTTTAGATGGTTTTAATGCTACTCCAAAAGCAGATGGTACTAATAATTGTGTAATGCCTTATGGTCTGCTGCTGTAATCCTTTTTTACTTGTACTGGAGTATGTACATGCACTTTCTTCATTTGATCTGGCGTGGAAAGACTCTAATCTTTTAAATGACCTCACAGTCACTCCATGCATGTATACACTAATCCTCTGTATTTATCTGTATGTCGTTTGGGTTCAGTGTTTGCTGACTGTAATTTTATTCTTTCTTCTTTCATCACCAGGCATTCAAGGATATGCTGTATGCTGCCCAGGACCAAGCCCCATCCATAGAAGGTAAGGAGACCCCTTGTTTGGATAAACAAATAGATTGATATTTGTGTACTTGCTTCCCTCTGCCTGGGGCCTGTTTGGGCATCCCCAGAATAACAGCCCTTCATGTGCTAAAAATACATGCTGCCACTCCCTCTGTAGGCTACATCTCTGTCTTAGCTTTTGACCCTGCATAAGGAAAAACATGCTGTGAATCAAAGTTGAAAGTTTTGTTAAGGGATCAGTTGTTTATGTTGCTGTAAGTGAGATGTTTCACACTTATTAAAGGTCCAGTGTGTAAGGTCTGGTGGTGAGGTTGCAGGGTGTCAAACTTGTAGCATAACTGTGGTGGCTGACATGAAAACGTGAATGGCCCTCTCTTAATCCTGTTGTAACATAGGTCATTTGGAGAATAGCAGAGCCAGTGTGTAGATGTGTGTGGACTTTGGAAGTGAGTGGTGAAGCAAGAGAGCAAGAGCGGTGGCAAATGTGTGCAGTGGAGCAGCAGACAGTTTTAGCTTTGAGAATATCAAGAAATGTATGGTGGAAGTTGCAGATTGTGCAGAAATAAATGCTGCAGCCATCAAAACCAACAGAAGTTTCCTGTATCTTGTTTCCCAAAGGCTGAATGGAGTCATGGAGGTTAACTCCAGAGCGAGTAACGTTATTGTCTCCTGCCCAAGCAGGAAAAGTTAACACAGTGGTTTTCCCATTCTGGGCTACTGTAGATACATGGCGGCCGGTTCCATCAAGAGAGGACCGGCTCTGTATGAAGATATACAATAAATGGCTCATTCTAAGGTGAAAAGACAACGATTCAAATTTTCAGGTGATTATTCACTAAAGAAAATGGTTGACATTATGTTCCATTCCTGCCATTAGATCCCCCTAAGTGTTGCACACTGTTCCTTTAATAACCTGTCTTGATGAAGTCACTCTCATTGGGTTAAAATAACAGTGCACCAGTCCAGTAGTCAACGTGGCAGACCAGAGCTGGAGGTCAATGGCCGGCAGTACTAAGTGTTGCTGCTCAACACTGCAAAGATAAGGAAGGCCACTGGCTATAATTAATCTTTGGCATTAGACTGCAAATGATGTGTGATGAAGGAAAGAATGTAAAGCATTTGTTTTTATTCTAGATACCAGTTTGCGGAGGTAAATTTATTTTGCTGCAAACTTGAGACGTACTTTATGATGTGATAATGTGCAGCTCTGTCTATGTGACTGTCTGGGGAAAATGGGCTTGTGTTGAAATATGGCTGTACAAAACTGACCTCTGCCATGGGTGCTTGTTTTGTGCTGTGAAGGGATGAGCATGTATGCTTCATGCCCAAATGCGTGTATCTGTATAGTGATGGATTTTTCAGTGTTGTGCAACATGGCCCCTCACAGAGCTGCGACTACCAGAGCTCAGTTCCAGCTGAGCGGTCTCGATATGGATGGGAGGATGATGCGACTCTATCCACGAGCAGCAAGGGCGTAACACACAGTCACAGTGTGTGGAGATCTGTCTGTGTGAGTCAGCTTCAGGCTCAAAGACAAACTTGTTGACTTTAGTCAAGAAGAGGTGAAAGAGACCCTCAGGATTTACTACATAAAATGTATAATGCTGGCTTGTGTCTATTATGTTTGTTTCTTTGTTTTGCTGTTGCTTGTTCCTAAATAGTAGATTTAATGCTACTATTGAACACACGTCTTGTTCGATGATAACATATGAGCCGTGTCCCTCCTTTGAGCACTGTCTCCAGAGGCTGTTAGCCATGCTAGGCGAGATCAGCGTGGATGATAAATTGTTTGTTGTCTCAGGTCTGAGCTATGCCGATTGGTCACTGGTCTGTCAGCTTGTCACAACATAGGTATGGCTTTCTTACGGGATCAATCAATCAATCAGTAGTTCGTCCTACCGTGTCATTCATCTGGTTTTGTCATGGCGTTTCAACAGTCCCCACTCAATCAAATTGATTTGTGTGCTTTTCACATTTTTTTCAGATACTAAAACACTGAAACAGGCAAGTATAAAGAAAAGCATTTGTTTTTGTAGGAGAGAGGACCTCTTTGAACATATCAGACAGTTGTCTGTCGCTTTTAGTGTTTTTTTTTTTTCTTTTATGGGAAAGTGAGAGGCTGTAATGAAAACAGCAGTGGAAGCCAACAGTTATCGAGCCCTGTCTAGCATTCTCTGCTGTGGCTGAGATTTTGTTGACTTTTCATAAGAGAAACAAGATTATCAGGTGTTATAAACTTAAAGCTTACTGCAGCACTTTCTCTTCACATCCAGTAGACCCAATCTGTCAGATCTGATTGAATTTTAACTGGGGCAGAAAGATATTGGAAAAATGGACTGCACTAGCTTAGCATTTCTTTTTCCACTTAGTGGACAAAGCGCATTACAGTTTGCCTCTTATTGATCCATTCGCACAAATGTGCACACTGATTGCAGCTGTGCAAGACACTGGAGCATTAGTAGGAATTTCTGGTTTACTGTATTGCTCAAGGACACTTCACTACACGACATATGGTTCGAGCCAGGGACTGAACCCCCAACTCTGCGATTACTGAACAGCCCACTCATCTTCTGAGCCACAGTGCTCCTGTTGTTTCACACCATTTTTAAATGTGCTAAATTTGATTTCCAGAGTATTAATATAACAGCAAACAACTATTGTCTGTGTAAATATATAGTGGAGTCATGTCTACCTGAGCAGAGAATGAAGTCACTCTCTTAGTGTGTGTTGTAATCTGAGCTTCTCCTTGCTTTGTTGACATCGCCGGGCCGGTTGTGAGCGTGCCCCACTCACTAGCTCATGGCTGCTGCTTTGTACTGCTCTCATACAGCGGTTACAGCTGATGACACCTTCCTGACCAGTGGTGTCATCATGAATCATGGAAGTGTAGTGCCCACCCTCTGGTTACTCCAGTTAACACTGCCAGCACTTTGTTGTTGTTTTCACTGTTAGCGCTGTTTGCACCATTTGCTGTGATCCACTGGCTTGTTGTCGCCATGCTGAGAGCCGTTGAGAGACAAATGCTCTCAATCTTGTATACAAATGCTCTCAATCTTGAATTTAGTACCTTTAAAAAAAAAAAAAAAAAAATGTCTAACTAAGAGCAGATCAAGCATTTGTTTGCATTTATTGGGGGGGTCTTGCACTCACTGAGTGCCAGAATCCTTTTTTGCTTATTTTATCTTTTTTGTGTTGTGTTTTTCATATGCTAAATGGGCCATACAGGCAGTATGTGCATGGGAGACAGGTAGAGCTGCAACTGACAATTATTGTCAATACTGAGTAATCTGCCAATTATTTTTTTGATTGAACTGAATCACAGTTTCCTAAAGTCCAATGTGATGGCTTTGCATTGCTTGTGTTGACTAACTAACAGTCCTAAACACAAATATATATATATATATATATATATGAATTTTACTGTCATATAAAATGGCTTGAAAGCAGCAAATTGTCATGATTGAGCTTGGGATTGTTTTGCATATCTGCTAGATTAATTGATGGTCAATAGTTTCTCATCTAAAGGATTAAGCTCAAGAAACCAAAATGTCATTAAGTGTGCCTAAATTGTGCTTGTTTATTAGCAAGTTAAATAGTCTTCTGTCACAATTGCACATTCATACATTGTGATATAGATGGTGAAACAATATATTTTAAACCTGATTTTAAACCTTGATTATTTTATTAAATCTGCTCCCTGAGTGGAAAACTAATTATGTGGATTTGATTCAAGCGTGCTCTCTGATCTCCCTCTCTCTCCCTCTGTCTGCTTCCTCATTCATTACAAAAAGCAACATTTTTGGTATTCAGAAGCTGTCTCCCTTGCCTGAGGGAGACAGTTTACTGGGTTATAAGCACTTGCTCACCCACTCTGCTCTCTCCCTGAACGCCTTGCAGTACCTGATAGAGCTGTGTAGTAGATGGACACAACACCGAACAGGCAGCACTTCAAAGCCTCTGTCAGAGCTTCTGCATACGTATCGCTTCCAGGTTGTGAGACCATCTCTACAAAACATTAAAAAAACATATGTGTAATGTTCATAGTTTGATTTTTCCATAAGTACATAATTGTCTCTCATGCTGTGTTATGTGTTGCAGTGCTAGCAGGGCTTTTGTTTAAACAGACATTACACACATTAGCACCTCCACCACAGAGAGCCTCTGCGGAAACACATACCACATAAAATGCACTTCTTTGAGCACCAATTTTAGTCTAATTAATCCTTTAGTTTCAACAGGATGAATGTACACTAATTAAGAGAGCTTGTTGTAAGCAGAAACAGAAACACATGCACATTATGGTCGCTCTGCTGCTGCACGTGACCTTTCACCCCTCGTTAAGGTCTTTTGTTCCCATTCCCTCCATCGCTCCATTGGTCCTTGTGTAATTGTAATTAAAAAAAACCCTGTCCATGTACAGTGGAGAGCCAGAGGAAGACAACAGAGAGAACAGCTGGTTCTGGTTCCCCCTGTTCCAACCATTAAAGTGAGTTATGCCACAATTTAATTCAATTAGTCTGCTGATTATTACAGGAATCTGAGAACAATGGCCCCGGATATGAACACAAAGCGTGCTGCACATGTCATGCATGGCTATATTTATATTATGAAGAATTTTTCTAATCTTGCAGGGGGAGGAGGATTAACACTACAAGTCATTCAGTTGCTGTCTCATTCATTTGTTGGTTCATTCATTCATTGTATCTGTCATTCTGCTACTCTGTCAGTGGTCAGTCTACTACTACTACTGTGATGGTATCTGTACTGGGCTGGAGTAAGAGGAGATGTGGGGAGATGGCAGTGATGGCACTGTTAGTAAAGATGGGGCTTCTGTGTAGTAACACACACACACACACACACACACACACACACACACACACACACACACACTCTGTCCGAGGAGGGGAATGGGTGCTGACTTACAGCTCAGGGGACCAGAGAATGGATTTTTCTTCTGACTCACAAGGTCTAGATGGCAGAGATGAATGAATCAGACCCCAACTATAATGAACGGATAATTTCTCATCCATTTCATAAATCATTTACTTTTTTATCTTATGTAGGAAAGCTAGAGCTTCTTCAGGAAACACCCACTGTATTTTCACTACTGTCTTGTGGCTTATCCCTTCAGGGCTTTTCAATGTTTTATGCAGCCAAATCAATAACAGTATAAAAGCAGCAGTGTGATAGGATGCTTGCAGTGCTTCTTTGTGTGGCGATGCACACCATTGACCATTTCCATCAGAAAGAAATGTGATAGTAGGCTGCTCACCAAAAAGTTTTAGCCTCCAATATTTGTTTTATCAAACCCCACCAGTTATGTTTTTATTGTCCACTTTAATCAGACTCTAAACTTTTTAAAGAACGAGATCAGGACACTCAAACTTATAACTTTGTAAGATGTTTAAACATGTTTCTGTTGATGCTGGGTCATTCAACCCAGAGACTGACAATGTCATTATAGAGCACTCTGAATTGAAGATATGGTGCATGTATTTTACTGTGCATGAAACTGCTGAAATAGTGATGTTTGAATGCACATATATTTGCTTGTGTGTTTGGGTGTGTGCAGGTTTGTGTCTGTGCTATGGGGCTATTGGGCATGCAGATCTCACATTTGTTTTATCCTGATAGTTGATGTGCTTAAACACATCCTGGTATCTCTGGCCAGGGGACTAGTCATTCCTAAGCCAGGCTGTGTTTGTGTTGAAATGGATTACTGGGCTGCGATAAGAGTAGAAAGAGAGAGCGGAGTCCAGCATTTCGTCAAAGAGTAATATGAAACCACCACTTAAACTTTGTTTTACAGTTATGTGTTAGAGACAAAGTGGAATAAAATAAAATGGAACATGACAGGGTTCAGAGTTTTTTTTTATTTTTTTATTTATTTATTTATTTATTTTTTAATTTTACCCCAAGTGGGTCAGAAATGTACTTGCCCAAAGTCAACTTTTCTTGCCCCTATTCTCATGAATTGTATGCCCCTGTGCTGGAGATAGCGGTGGACAGAGGCATTATGTTTTCAGGTCATCAGTCCGTCTGTCCCATTTTTGTGACAGCGTTATCTCAGAAACACATTCAGCAAATTTCTTCAAGATTTTTGTGGTCAAAGGTCATGATCACTGTGACCTCACGTTGGTCACATTCGTTCTCTTCTCATGAAAGCGATATCTCAGGAGCACCTCAAATTTGGCACAAACATCCACTTGACTGGATTCTGGTGGTCAAAGGTCACTGTGACCTCACAAAACACGATTTTGGCCATAACTCAAGAATTCATATGCTGATTATGACAATTTCACACAAATGTCTAACAGGATAATATGATGAAGTGATGACATTTTGGACAGACATGGATGTAAACTGCAACTTGACTAGTTGGTGGAGGCATACAACCGCAAGCTGGTAATTCCAGTATTTATTTGACATTAGCTCTTTACTGCCATGCTGCCAAGTGAGATGCTATTGGCTGTTATTATGGCACACTGACATGACTTTGGAAAATGACAGCTTTATCCTTCTTGACCTCAGAATTGTAGCAAACTGCACTATACATTTTTTGTTTGGCACACATCCTCTAATCCCACCCAACTAAACTCGCTTGTGCTTCAACTCATAAACTTTGTCATTACCAGTCACCATTTTCTCACAGTTGCCCTGATCGGTATTGCCGATGTCCAGCTCTCACCTGAGATGAGAAGAAAGTGAGATGGCTCACTCCTCAGCTATTTCTATCATCAGCTCTGGAATTCTTTTATCCGATTGGGCAAGTGAGTTGCGAGGTTTACTAGCCCGGCGTGGCATTTTAGTTATCCCAGGCAATTGGGCAATTCTTATAGTTGAAGCCTGCATGAAGAATCGCTCTCCATAGAGCCAGATGGATATAGAGTTGGATGAAATTAATGTTTCACTCGGTTTCTCATTGAGTCAGAACAAGGCACCTACAGAGCCAGATGTTCAGTTTTCCATCCCAGACACCCGCACCATCACAGCTGCTATGCGGTCTGAGTGGCTTTTGTTCCCATGCTTCCTATGGACAATATTGTCTCCCTCTCATTTGGCTCTTCATGGCTTTGATCACTGGATAATAACCAGAACAGTAAACCTGCTCACTCGTGCACCTTTTTCAGCTCTGCAAGCATCCCTCGTACCACTTCCAAATGAATATTTTTGTGTCTGTGCTGGAGCCATCGTACCTAATCTACTTAATGAAAGCTGTGACATGAATCACAGCTACTAATCACCAGCACTTATTCTGCTATTTTCTATTGTTGTCCATGCCGCTCGCTCGCCCGCCATTTTGTCTGCTGTTGGCGAACATGATGAGAGGTTAGTTGAAGCCTGTGTAATACAACGCTGATTATTATTCTGCTGGCGTATATGATGGAACAGCAGCTGTTATTACTGTTGTTGGGCTCCCTTGGAGTTTGTCCTCGCTTCCCTGTGTAGCATTTCGATTTCTTTTGTAATTTTCTTGCTTTGGCATGTTTTTTATTCAAGCAGTCTTTCAAGAATGTTATTTCCTCTTTATATTCTAAATGATGCTGTTTACCTTTGGTCCAAGCCACTGGATCTGTTTGTTGCCTTCATATTAATCCTTTCTTTGTGATTTCTGTCTTATTACTCATCAAGTACAGAGATAAATGATAATAAATATTGCGTCCACACTAGAATACTGTATGAACTATGAAAACCTCGGATGCATCTCTACAGTAGATGAATAAATGAATACATGCATGTGTACACTGAGCCCCACCAGCCACAGCAGCTCAAGGATAACATGCATAACAGACACTGAGGCAGCCAGGCTGAGAAACGCATACAGCTCTATGTGTGGTTAGAAAAGACAGGCAGATGCTGGCAGCTTAGCAGGAGGTCAGGCAGCCACTCAGAAGGTGAGAGAAGCAACGGATGGAAAGGAGACAGATGGAAAGGCAGACAGACAGGTAGACGGGCAAGAGGGTTCAGCAGGACAGTCGTGTGGCAGCCAGGGTCTCCCACCAGCCTGCATTATTGATGGGCTCTTTGACAAGCTGCTGCTCTCGCTCGATTCCCGGCGCTAATTGTGGCTTTTTGTGGGGGTTGGTTCTTTTTTTGTTGTAAATCTTGGAGCCACCTAGAAAGTGGATGTGGAGGAAATCCGAGCCAAACCAAATCAAATGGACCAACACAGAAAGAGGAAAATAAATGAGTAGGAAGGACTTAATGACCCAAACTGAGTGAGAGCCTTTTGAGGACAAGACAAATTCTACTGTTGCTGCTTTTAGACAAAACCTTATTAATTGTTCATAAAATTATATGAGGCTGTTTTTCAGTGTCTGTTCCTCTGTTCCATCACATCAGTATTTCCAGGAAAAGTGCAGATGTCTGAGGCTGTTTATCTTGTGGAGATTATTAGTCTATGATAGACTACTTTTTTAGTCAGTCAGTTATTAGGGCTGTCAAAGTTAACGCATTAACGCAAATTTGTTTTAACGACACTAATTTCTTTAACGCATTAACGCAATCGATCTCTTGGAGGTTGCAGCAGGCTTTTACAGCTAGAGTGAAGATACTGGCTTCATATGAAACTAGACTATACATTTTGGCAAGGAAAAAACTGTGATGTCCATTTTCAAAGAGGTCCCTTGACCTCTAACCTCAAGATATGTGAATGTAAATGGGTTCTATGGGTACCCACAAATCTCCCCTTTACAGACATGCCCGCTTTATGATAATCACATGCAGTTTAGGGCAAGTCATAGTCAAGACAGCACACTGACAGCTGTTGTTGCCTGTTGGGCTGCAGTTTGCCATGATATGATTTAAGCATATTATTTATGTTTTTATGCTGAATGCAGTACCTGTGAGGGTTTCTGGATAATATTTGTCTCATTTTGTGTTGTTAATTGATTTCAAATTATAGATATATGCCGATCAGCCATAACATTGACAACATTATGACTACTACTAACAGGTGAAGTGAATAACATTGATAATTTCGTTACAATGGCACCTGACCAAACGTGGTCCAAGGAAGGAAAACCGGTGAACCGGCAACAGGGTCATGGCTCAATGAGGGTCAAGGCTCAATGATGCACGTGGGGAACGAAAGCTGGTCAGTGTTCTCCGAGCCAATAGAAGAGCTACTGTAGCTCAGATTACTGAAAAAGTTAATGCTGGTTCTGACAGAAAGGTGTCAGAGCATACGATGCATCACAGTTTGTTGCATTTGGGGCTACGTAGCCACAGACTGGTCAGGGTGCTCATGCTGACCTGATGTTATGGCTGATCAGTGTGTACATACATACAAGCATACTTGCCCACTCCCATGTGGATAAAAGTATGAAATACTTGACAAATCTCCCTTTAAGGAACATTTTGGACATATGAAAAATGTGATTCATTGTGATTTACTATGGACAATCATGCGATTAATCGTTAATTTATTTAAATTTACATTGATCAATTCAGCATCCCTAAAAATTATGCACTTAATTTCCATTCAAACAGGACATTTCTCAAGTAATTGCATTCATAATTAAAATGACAGAAATGGGTTTCTCTTCACCTAAACAGATTGAGCTTCCAGAGTGGATTTAAGCAGCCTCGGTCCTACAGAGCAGTAAAGGAGAGGAGGTGGCAGTGGATTGTGAGATTGGTCCTTTTGATGAGGCTTCTAAGGGTATTAGAGGGGAGGGAAGTGGGGGGGTCAGGGTCAATACAGATGTAGGATCGCTATCCCAAGGTCAGGGTCTAATCGAACTGAGGTAATGAAGGATGGAGCAGGTGATGGGTAATTGGATGAAGAAAGATGGCCAGCGTTCTTTGCTTTTATGTTTTATATGATGATTATGAAAAAAATAAAGGGCCGAAGTTGGTAAACAATGTTAAATGGATTGAATGGGATTATCAATGGCCAGTCTGGAACATAAAGAGATAGAAACGGAGAGCTAGAGCTCCTTCAGGCAGCAGACAGACAAACAGACTGAGTGGGAGGTCCCTGGGCTCATCTCCAATGCATGCTGCCCGGCATTAGCACTACAGCCATCCCGCAAGAGAAAGACACACACACAGAGAAAGAAAACCTTGATAGATGAAAGTCTTCTATCTATCCATCCATCCATTATTCATTGGTGAATTAGATCTCGCCTGAATGAAATAGAGGAAAGAGAAGGAGTGGGGGAGACAGGGAAAGGTATGGACTAGTGTAGAGGAGATGGAGCTGGATTGTAGCTGTTGTGGTGTTAGGAAAGGGTGAGGAGTTCAGATGAGGATGTGGCTCCGGCAGGGATGGTATTTTTAGATTTGGGGCATTTTACAGTCTGGGAGGATAAGATTTCCACTGGTGCAAATGTGGTGTTGGTGAAATGAGGTTAAGGGGTTTGAGCTGTTAGAGAAAAGAGCAGAGGTGGTACAGGCTGGTGTGCAAGTACAGGAGAAATGATGATGTGTGTTTTGGAGGGGGGTGGGGGGTTGAAGGAGAAGTTAGAGGTGCTCAAAGGAGTCAAGGTCATCCTGAAACCCTTTCAACTCTTTAATGTATTATCAGAGTCTACACGTGCTCTGTACAGATATTTTTAAAAACACATTTTTAATAAAAAATCAGACCAATCTGACCTTTGTTTTACCAAATATCGCCGTCCACGCTCAAACACAAAAATGACTCCAATTACCATAATATTTACAGTACTGTGAAAAAGTATTTACCCCCCTACCTGATTTCTTATATTTCTGCATATTTGTCACACTTAAATGTTTCAGATCATCAAACAAATTTAGATATTAGACAAAGATAACTCGAGTAAATACAAAATGCAGTTTTTGACCGATGATTTCATTTATTAAGGGGAAAAAGCTATCCAAACCTACCTGGTCCTGTGTGAAAAAGTAATTGCCCCCCTTGTTAACTCATGCATTAACTGTGATTAACCACATTTTTTTGGAAAGCTGAATTCAGTTTCACTAGCCACACTCAGGCCTGATTACTGCCAGACCTGTTGAATCAAGAAATCACTTAAATAGAACCTGTCTGACAAAATGAAATAGACTAAAAGATCTCAAAAAGCAACAAGTCATGCTGAAATCTAAAGAAATTAAAGAATAGATGAGAAACAAAGTCATTGATATCTATCAGTCTGGAAGGGGTTACAAGTGTGACAAATATGCAACAATATAAGAAATCAGGACGAGGACAAATACTTTTCCACGGCACTGTACACGTCACCACAAGTGAAATCACAAGTTAAGGGTCAAGGAATTTTGTTACCACCCCTCACGCCCTTCGGGTTCATTACAGTCAGTTTCATAACAGTTATTGGGATTCCTGGCCGAACCGCATGACTGTCATCACTCTGCTGTCATCCACTCTTTACAAGTATAAATGACAACAGGGAGGTCATTCAGGTTTATGTCCATTATGATTGCTCCAAACATCACCTTCAATCACCCAAAAGCACATTCAATCTCCATTCGGCCTTGACATGTTTAATTTGTTCCCTGCTTTGGTCTCCTGTGACTGTAACATTTCTTAAATGTAAAGTAGTAATGACTCCAAGCAGTGCTAACAAAAAATAAAAAAGACCGTAGTCTGCCGTCGTTGTTGTTGTTTCTGGCACTCGCTTATTACACAAAGCAACTATGGGCATGCGTAAAATTAGAAGAGGATGTCATTGTTTCCCAAATGCTCCGTTTTACATGTTCACACAGATGAGGCCAAAGCGTAGAGGAAAATATCTGTTTTTAAAAAACATCTGTACACGTGGACAAGGATTTAAAGGGTTACAGACTCCGTAGTCAACAACTTGTAACTACTGTGCCTCTCTACCCCTGTATGTGAGGCTATTTACATATGGGTGCACATCTGTCCTGGCCTTGGCAATGATCTCTTGATCTCCACGCCTTTTGAACATGCTGCCACTTGAAGGAGGATGACAGGAACGAGCTGTGATCTCAGCATCTTCAAAGATGGACAGAAGCTTTACACTTACGCTTAATATAAACACTAAATCAATTGTTCACCGAGACGCCAAGCCTTTAGTCCAATGACAATACAGGCTTGTAAAGGGTAAATAAATAGAAAGCATAAATCATAGGATCTGGCTGTTTGCCAGGTGCACAACTGGAGCGTGTATACATAGAGCACCAGCAGTGAGCTCAACAATTGCAAGCATGTGAATGTAATGAGATCTGAGTCTGTTGATTAGAAATCAGCTGTCAAGGTCTCAAGGGTTTGGTATATTTGTTTAGCTTTAACATGGCTTCCAAACCTTGATCTAACCTCTGTTACGAGGCAAGTTATTGTATTTAATGGATGACGAGAAGCCAATCAACAGCTCTGGCTGTCTGCCAGCAGATCAGCCAGGCTCTGCTGAGTGTAACCAATCAGTCATAGCTGACCGCATGGCATTTATCTAGCAAGGATTCACACCACGCTGCTTAGATGGATTCATTTGAATAGTTTTCTGTATAGACTGCATTGCTTGGCTGCAATTGGGGGGAAAAAGCGGTGAATCGTGATGTGCAGATTTGGATGTCATGTGCACTCATACGGCATCTGTCGTGTATTCAAAGACTGAAGCAGCCTGAGTTACAGAAAATAACAATACAAAGCAAGGAGGTGATGACGGATGGATAGAGAGAAGAATAGAGACGTGACCTTGTCTCTGCTGTGTGCATTTTGATGTTTTCATCTTCTCACACTGCTGCTCTCTGCTGCACTTGAACACAACTGACTGTAGACACACACACACATATACATGCATGCAGAGACACTCACAAACATGCACATAAGGAGCAGTGTGCTGCAGGGGGCGTGGGTGTGATTGTGAGCTATAGGTGATGACAGCGGGGCCATATGCTGATTTATTTCTGTGTTTTTTTGGCACTGCAATTAGACTACAACCAATGAAATCATTACACAGTGTCCACACTGCTGTAACCCTCAATTTTTGTATAAATGTTGTGGGGAAATGATAAAACCTTCTTTGCTCTAAACGTGAAACATATTTTTTTAGAGTGTTGCTTTCTGATGTTAGATTTTTATATCTGATATCTAAATGAATGCTCTGCATTAGAATTGTAAAGCTCTTATTTGTGACGTTTTTACAAGTTAATGATATAATTTGTTATGGATGTGTGTGCAGTTTTTGATGGCAATTTGCATGTTTCAGTGATGCACATGGTCGTATGTGGGTGGGTTTGCTGTGTATGTGTTAACGGGCAGGGCGTTGCAGAAGACACAGTGTCCTTCACTGTACCAGAGTGCCGCGTCGTCTCTCTAGAGAACTTGGCTCAGATTGGCTCAAAGGCACGAGAACTTGGTGGAAATATGTCAATCACATATCAGACTATATCCTCATCTCATATTGCCATGTTGACTCTAAACTGTCAGCACAATCACAAGTTTCAGCACTACACCTGGCAGCAGAGGGCTCTCTTAAAGAGAGTCTCACCCCATGGGGGTCAGCTGCAGTGTGTCTGATGTACATGCATGTGTGGATGTTGCCTTACAGAAGTGGCATATTTATGTTTGTTGTGGTCTCCCTATATTTCACTCTCTATTGCTCTGCCCATGGGCGAAGTCAGAGACACACTTAGAGAAAGACAAAGAAGTGGACAGTCGGACAGAAGGGCACTGAGGGCTGTGAATGACACACATATGAGAAAGGAAGCATGGAAGGAAAAACAGAGGTGACATTGGTGGTAATTGGAGTACAGGAAACTAAAGCCTCATGGCCTCAGGGAGCCTCCTTTCCTAAACGTTACTGTCGCGCTCAAAAGATGTGTTTGAAAAAAAAAAAAAAAAGACATGAGAGCCTGGCTGAAACTCTTTCATTTGCTTATTCAATAAATTTGGATTCAAAGCACATTTCAAGTGCTTTCCAAAGACGACAGTAATAACTAGCCGTAATTTAAGTTTAATACATTTGAGGTCAGGCAGTTCGTCTTCAGGGGGCAGAAGAATATTGGTCCAAATACAATTTCTCCTCTTATTTATACTTCTTCTAATCCAGAGACCAGAGGAGAGAGAGAGAGCTATCAATAATTCACATCTATTGTTCCCTCCCAGACAGCTGTCTGTTTTTATATTAAATGTTGAATTATTAACAGTGTGTGAGATTGAAAATATGGTGAATCTCCCCTCTGATGATCTTGAGTGTTCAAAAACTGTCCTGTCACTTGCTGACAGCCGCCAGAGTGCTAAAAACAGGTAGACAGTCAAGTAGGTGGTACATTAAAGTAGAGCTGCAACTATTTATCAATTAATCGATTAATAGTCAACTATTAAATTAATTGCCAGCTATTTAGATGGGCGATCAATCTGTAATTTTTTAAGAATAAAAAGTTAAAATTCTTTGATTACAGCTTTTTAAATGTGAAAATTTTCAGGTTTCCTTTCTCTGATATGACCTTTTGAGTTGTGGACAAAATAAGACATCTGAGGACGTCACTTTGTAATTTGGGAAACATCAATTGATATTTTTCACCATTTTCTGACATTTTATAGACCAAACAACTAATTGATTAATCAAGAAAATAATTGACAGATTAATTGACAAATGAAGATAATAGTTGCAGCCCTGCATTAAAGTACAATAAGAGCATTTTATGGTTGAATGGTATATTAGAAACAGATGAGATTAGACCACACCTCGGCATTATACGGCTCGTGGGCCTGAAACCGGCCTTATGAAGCTAAAAAAAAAAAAAAACAGTGAAGAAAGTAGCTTTTGTTTTGAAAGGCGCATATATTGTTAGTTTGCTTCTTCCTGTCTCATTTGACATTGATGTAAATTGACTTGAGTGATGTTTGAACTAGCGTCACCTGCCGAGGTCTATAATAAGTCATGGACTGTTAAGTATTTTTTCACGGAAGTTTGTGGTAAGGCTGTGTGCTTAGTTTGCAACAAACATTGTTCACTGTATTCAAAGAATACAACTTGAACTGTCACTTTGAGACAAAACATGCAGAAAAATACAGAAACCTATCTGGAGATGAGAAGGAGAGGACAGCCGAGGGGCTGCTAGCTAAGATACTAAAGCAGCAAGGACTTTTTAGTTTTGTTAATGGAAACATTAATACCCAAAAGAGTCATTCCTGTATGCTTCAAAGACCCCTGCATGTAATGTAATTTTTTTTAAATAACGTGCTGTTTGGAGGGACTTTCAGTATAATAAATGCTGAAAATGTGTGTTTTTTTTATAGTGATAAAATAGAGGTTAAGTCTGACAGTATTTGTTTGGCCCCCAGCAACAATCTGGGTTTCTCATGTGTCCCCCCCAGAAAAAATAATTGCCCACCCCTGGATTAGACACTGAAGGACACACACTCATTCATTCAGTGTCTCTCTAGTGTAGTCTAGTTTCAAGTCACCGAGTCAGGAGTATTAGTGTTTACCAGTCTTAACAATTCCTCTTACCATCCCTGTTACCATATGCTGGCCACAGGGAATAATGCATATTTCATATCCTCCTCAACATGTGGCTAATGTATTCATGTTGTACGCTAATGATAACCGATGACTTCAGCGCTGCCAGGGTTAACTCACTGTTGGGGAAAGTCATGTGTACATTATATTTTACTGTATATTTGTGCCTGACTGTATAACTCCCATCATCTTCATCTCCATCCAAAGAAGCATCCCCTTGACTTCTAATCAGCTCTATTATAAGAGAGAGACACTCCTTAGTGGATTTCCAGTAGAAACAACAGTTTGTCTCTGTTTTGCATTTCGTCCTCGGGGCAAACTGCACGGCTTCTTCTCGACAAGTGCCATCTGATAATTAGGCCTCGTAATCACCATATTAGTATGCAGCTCAATTGAGCAGAGAACAGCTTATTGTTCCCCTGGCATGAGCAGCAGCCATTTGTAAGAGGATTATTGTGAATTTGTTGTTAGGGTTTTATGACAATAAATCATATGTTTAATGACTTAAATTGCTACATTGTTAATCTCAGAAGCATTTATTTTTATTGTAGCCAGCACTAAACATTATAGCAGTTGTGATAACGCTCTATTAGGATGCATGGTCATATTTTTAGAAGCAGAAAATCACTGGGATGTGGGGAGCGTCACCATGTTGCAAAGCTGATGTCCCTGTAGGATTGCAACATCATTTTCTGTACCTTTTGCGTGGACACACAAAGCCGAGCTGAACTTTCTCCATCACAGTTACCATGGCACCGAAGAAAGAGACCAGAATCACTTGAGCCTTGTTTTGTTCCGGTGACTTTCAGGACCCAAACACAATAACCGTAGAACATGTAGAACTAAGGGCCGGGGTGCTAGTTTGAATTTTAATACTGTCTCGTGAAAGCATGCCATGAAAGCAACAAACAAAGCAAATAGGGTAAAGGAACTAAAATCATTCTTTATACTTCATAACAACTATAGGAATGTACTTTCCAATACTGATGACACTCATCATTTTCATTGTGAACATGTATATATCTATTAATACCAACTATCAGCTGAGTTACATCTCTGGTAATAGTTTGTTGCTGTTGCTCTACATACCATAACATTTTTTCTACATGTTATTAATATGCCAGTATTAATATGGCAAAATCTTTAATTTTCTATACTTTTTAAACTCAGTTTTCTTAGTAACGACTTTTGCTTTCCTGTCATCTAAGGGCTGTTTTCCTCTTCACTCGCACATTCTGATGTATCATAGATGTCTGTCAGACAATACACACTGTCACGTATAACAGAATGACCTGTTTTGTGATACCATTTTTACCTAAGGACATCCCCTGTGCCTGTTTCCGTTTAGCCCTTGATGCATTAAAGGTCCAATCTGTAAAATTTGGTTCAGAATTTTAGCAAAAAGACAAAACTCGGGCATTTTTTGACAACACGCGCTGCTGATATTTTGTATTATTATTATATATTTTCTTAATATCAAAAGGCAGTTTTTATTTATGCCAAATACAATAATGTATGGTGCTGCAGAGATATCTACCACCAAGCAGCACGGTCCGGCCCATATACCTCGAGAGTCACTGTAGAGTCAAGTCTGCCCTCAGTCTAGAAAACGAAGAAGTAGAGCTGCACCGAGGGCTCGTCAATAATGTGTCCATTGTCTGTGTGTGTTTTGAGGATTAAGTCCAGAATGACAGATACAAGATGGCTTCACCCTTGTCGTCACCAGCGCCAGGAGGAAGCGGAAGCGGAGAGTACGTTATTTCTGGGAGATGTACCCCCAGTTAGCAGTTACCAGTTAGCTGAAATTCAGCCATCGCAAACCCCAGCTCTAGGGGTCTGACACCCGGGGGACTGTTCTGACTCCCCGCAGGATCAGCAAACTTTGTTTCTGCTGATTTTTGTTGTGCTTTTTATTTTTACTATGATGTTGTTCTGCTCTGGAAGTCACTCAAGCATGTGTGTGTTTGTGAGAGTGTACAACCAAGGTTAACAAGGAGCAAGTCAGATCTTCAAGGGTCGATTTATCTGGCCTGAAAAAATAGCAGCCAGATACTGTTTGCTGCAGGGCTTTAGGAGGCTCAGTCAGTACTTTGTCAGTACTTTTCATTTGCTGACACACACACACACACACACACACACACACACACACACACACACACACACACACACACACACACACACACACACACACACACTTTCCCCACTCTGAAACCACAGAAATCTCCGGTTTTGATTTGGTGGTCTATTTGTACCGAGGCTGGATGGAGGGGATGGATGGGAATTGAGAGCCCCAGTGCTGGCTGGTGGCTGACAGACAGTGGCTGCCTCTCCTCTACATGCTGCTCTTTAAACTCAGCTGGTATCCACCCCATGCTGCTGAATGACACACTCAGACTCTCACACATATACACACGGAGATACACAACACAAATGCCGCTCACAACGGACGCTCTTCAGTTTGTATGTCAACATACATATTCTACCCAGCATGCTCGCAAACAAACCACATGCCCCATATGCTTCCAGAACACCCCCAAAACAATCAGTCTATACTTGTGAGGACCCTCATTGACATAATACATTCCCTGGATTCTAACTATAACTATAACCATCGGTCAAAAGGGTCACAAACATGTCCCCATTCCCAAGATTCTTCTTATATACTGTCTGTATGTTTCTGTGTACTGGGTGTGAAAACAAATATCTCTCTGGGACAGTAAATGTTAAACTAAGAAAAGAAAGCTGAAATTGAAAGATATTAAGAGTAATAGTTAAGATTTATATTAAAACTGTAGCCACCTGCTTTTTCAAGGCTCGAGACTGATGACTGAAAGATAATAATTTGCTCATCAATCCTTTGTATAAAAAAAAAAAAATAAAACCTGGATGCTTCCTGCTTATGTAAATCATTTAATGACAGGACTCTCAAGCTCCAAGGTCAGTATGCTCCTAATCTCATTGAGTCAGGAAATTGCTCCTAATCTAATAATATCAAGTATTGGATTCCTTCCTCTCTGCCTGGATGGCAATGGTAGAACGGGCAGTATGATGGCTCATTCATAAGTTACAGTTACAGTATTATAATGAGGAAATGGAAACAGACGTGCCAGTGAGCAAGTGCTTTCAACTTTAATCTGAACTAACTCTATTTACAACAACATCTAGTGTGGCCTCACTTTGTACTGGTAGCTCAGTTGAGATATTGAATTTGGTGCTTATTGAACAAATTTCCAAAGTAAAAAGTCTGCTTAAGTCTAGGGCTTGGATGATTCACCTCTCTCGGGTGTGAAAAAGTCAAAGCATAACTTTGTGGGACTTTTAATGCTTGTACTCTATGTAATTAGAGATGTCCTGAAGTCAAAGATATCAGTCAGTCAGACATTATTTATTACATTTTTTCCAGCAACCCTAAAATTAAAAAATAGACAATTCCCTCACAAATTATGTGTAATTTGTACAAATAATTTTTATAATTTGGCTAACTTCACTAAGTTTGTCGCTAGCTCTTACTGTCAGTTTCATTCTCTTTATACATCCATGGTCAGCTCCATCAGGGCGTCTAAATGTATTTATTATAAATGCCTGTATATGGGGCTCTATGGTGCCGATTTGACCATGGCGATGCGAGTGAGGGCTGGCTTGACCGCACGTTATTGCAGTATGCTAACATTTCCTGTCCATGACAGAATTAGAATGTAGCTTTAGCTGTGATTTTGAGCTCTGCTTTTCCTGACAATGTGTGAAACCCAGTGTTTCTATGCTGTACTGTATGTGTAGTGTTTACCACGTTGGATTTAACGTGAGGGTTCAAGTCCTTTCCATGTAGACCCTCCACCATTTACTTCCTTGTTGCGGCCAGCTGCAGATTATTTTGTTGAGGATCTGGAACAGATATGACGTCACGTTACTCAGACTAGAACAATAAAAGCAGTAACTTCCTTCTACCTCTGCATAGACTCAAATGAAGCAAATATATCGATCCTGGCATTATAAATCAGTTTCAGAATCATCACATATAGGTGAATCTATTGTTTTTCCCACCCCTAAAACTATCCACTAACTACTACGTACCAGCACTTTTGTACTCACTACTTTATTTCTAGCTGGGATAAAAACTAGGCTTTGCTCAGTGTTAGTGTTGTACTATCCAAATACAGTCTTGTCATGTAAGTGGTACGCTGCGGCATTAGCAAACTGCTAACACGTCAAGTGCATGTGTGACTCTAATGTGTTGTTTCATAGGAATGTATGTGAAATAACATGACAAGTCAAATTTAAAAGTGCAAGAATATGTTTTAGTTCTTCTACAATCTTTCTTTTAAGCCTCACTTTCTTTGCGTATCATGTTTTGACTCCATGTTTCATCTTCTGTCTTTTATTCTACATCTGATATCTTTGAAGCCTCAAATGCCTTTACTTCCTCCCCCTTTTTATGCCCTTTCTTTTTCCGTCTCGTGCTACCTTCTCATCTTTGCTACCGTTGAACCACTGTTTCTGTTCCTCTTTCACTCCTCTTTCACTTCTCCTTCATTTATCCTTCTCACTCGCTCCTTTCCATCCACCCACATACTGTATAATAAACATGTAATGGACAGTTATTACACACAGAGAAATATACTGGGTGGATCACTGTGACTTCTGCTATAATATTGCACTGTGCTGTTTATAGGATGCATTCAAGATGTTCATGGTTTGTTTTAATGTCAGCTCCGCAGAGTTTCTAGATGCTGCAAAATGTGTTCTCCCTCTTTGAGGAAAATGACTTGTTTCATGTCTGCTAATCTGCTAGCTTCGAAATATCTGCCGTGTCACAGAAATGTGTGTGTGTGTGTGTGTGTGTGTGTGTGCGTGCGTGATTGTGTCAGTGTGTTTTTCTAAATGTTTTTCTCCTTGCATTTTAGTTCATTTTGTCCTCAAAGTGAAGCTGTTTAGTGTGACTCTTATCGAGAGGCTGCAGCTGCTGTTGTGAGAATACCACGGCAGCCTGGAGGGACACCTTCACACAAATGCACACACTCGCGCACACACACCTTGGCTTACCCACACCAAGCTGACTAAGGCACACGCCCCTAAACAAGCATGGATAATAGGATGTTATATTTACCTGCATAATAATATAGCAGAGGCATTCTCTTGAGAATGAAAGAGCATCTCATTAACTGTACGCAAATTAGGTGGAACACTGCTAAAAGTGTGTTTTGTGAACGTGCGTCATTAATACGGTTCTTCTAATTATGCCGTTTTTTATTCTTGTATCTTGTGACCATCAATTATGAATATAATAGTGATCTGTTCATACAGAATTTTGACTGACACCTGACATTTCAGATGTCAGATGTTGCATTGGTTGAATTGGAGAAGAGGAGCTGTACTGTAATGCATATTAATAGCATGCCAAATCTCAATATTACATCTTCCATGATATATGATGACGTGTCTCAAGATAGGCGTCATACTCAATCTCGTGGGTTTTGATGTATAACAAGTTATGGCAAACTCCATGCTGTCAGTGCGCTGGCTATCCCGTTACCTCCCTGACCCCCTCTGTTAATGGCATGGCCACCCCTGTAGGTTAATGGATGCTGAATTTCCTCCACCACAGAGCAGCCTCGCAGCCTCTGCCATGGTTACAGTAGTGGAGCCTGGGCTCTTATTCTGCTCAGATTAATGGCCCCAGCTTGGACTATTGACACAACACTTATCTTGTTTTTATGAGTCCAGCAGCTTCTATCTATAAACCTTAGAGGCACACGTGTGCACATCCACACACATATGAACGTACACACAGACGCTTGCCTCGCCGAAGCTCCTACACTTACATTTCAGTTACAGTTATAAATGCTGTTTACTCTTTGGAATGCAATTGATGTAATGGCTCTGAGCTTAAGATAATGTGAAGGGCTTAGCTGGCTTTTTACACAGGACACCCACCACACTGTCTGCGGAGTGGACTTCAGAGAGAGAGAGAGAGAGACAACATCTGATGCTCTGGAGATGGAGGTTTACATAAAATTACCCCTCTTTTTTTAAAAGCCTAGCAACATGGCCATGTTGGTCAGAGGCTACACTGCATTCCACTACACATATTACTTGTAAGTGCCCTGTAGTCACCATATTTTCACATCAAACTCACTTAAATTAGAGTTGAGTTCAACCTAAGCACACTTGGTGATTTGTTGGAAAGAGTAACGGAGACAGTTTAGGAGAGTTTTATTTAGTTTCTGTCCAATTGGAATTAAGTGTTTCACAATACTCCGCTTCATACAGCTGATCTCAACATCAAAAACAAAACTACAAATGGATGATGGAAGTCTTGGTGATCTGCGCTCTATGGGTGCCATTTTAGTTATTCATTTAAGTTTTATTTTAGCATTGCCACTGTGAGGCTGTTGTTGCACATTGACAGCATTTAGCTCAAAGCACTGTGATTCCTATGTACAGCCTCACAGAGCTGCCACAGATGTTGTTTAGAGTTGAAAGCATGGGTCAGGTGTCCTTTCAAATGCCAGTAAGAAACAAATGTAGAGAAAGACACCAGCTTGTTAAATACAGGTCCAGAGAAGGTATGCCAAGCTCTGTGTATTGGTAATGCTTGTATTGTTATGCAGCTTTGCAGCAGATCAGAGGGAATGAGAATGAGAATGAGCGGATGAGATGTCCCTGCAGACTTTGCTTCCTCTGTACCTGGCGGATCAAACACAAAGAGCGAACTGAACATCACAGGAGCCGTCAGCCACAGTTAGGCTAACAGATTGCCTTGCCCAAACTTATGTCTGTCAAAGTGAGGTGGGTGATGTGTGTTTATGCACGAGTGTGTGTGAGAGACAGCAAGAGAGGACAGGAGAGGAATTGGTGCGATACAAATGATTACATCTACACCACATGCAACCTATCTCTGTTGGCTGGTGTGTATATATATATATATATATATATATATATATATATATATACACCACTCAGGCTTCGACCAGCAAATATGCTGGGCAATAATATGCTCTAATAGAACTGTGTTTTCATCTGTCAGGTCCAGATAACTTATTTCTCCTTCAACGTGGAAATATTCCAATGTCTCATGTTTTTAAAAATTGAATATGTTCAATGTCATGCTCTTTGATATTTCACTGCTTAGAAACCATTTTTTTCCACAAGGATAGTTTAGTTTAAATGATGTTGTCCACAGTTTGAGGAAGAGGAGAGATTGAAGCAGATAATATCCTCTGGATACTACAACACTAAGAAAACAAAGTTTGAGGATTAAATAATAACCCTTATGTATATAGTTGACTGGATTTATGAGAAGCAGTAACTGTTTTACAGAGTAGCTAATGGCGATTCAAATAAAAAAATCTAACTCCAGTAATTGAATTTCTGTGACATGTAGTTTAGTGGTTGAAATGACTGGCCTAGAGCTGGCATTCATAACAGCAGTATTAAGAATTAAGTGTACACATACTTGCTGTAATTTCCTCCCTCAGCCCAGGTAGATTCATCAGATGGGTTTTAACCTCTTAAATACACAGATGGTACCCACACAATCGGGCATTCACTGAGCTGGTTGGCTGTGATAATGGATCCCTGCTGAACAGCAGCTTCTTGACATCAGTCATGATTGGCTAAGGTTGGAGTTGATGCCTGTGATTGGTTGATGGTTGTTAGATACAGGCAGCTGATACTAGCTGCCCGGTTGCCTGGATACAGCCATCCCTCACTGTGTTAGTGGCCTTGGCAAAGTGACGGACAGCATAAGTGCTCTGCAGAGGAATTTGTTTATCTGTTGCTTCTGCTGAGAATCTCTTCATCCGTCTCTGTAATGGATCTGTATCTCTGCCACAGCATCTCTTTTTTTCTCTTTCGTTGTATTGACCTGTAAGTCGTACAGTTTACAGTACAATGTTGGTAACTGTACAAGCAAGTGGAAAAAATGGTTTCTGACAATCTTGTGATATTAATTCAAACACCATGTTTCATGATGTCTTTTTATCCTGTTAGTGTTGTAGCCTAAAGATAGTGTTGTTCGTCTGACAGTCCATCACTTTAATCCAGAGCAAGATGGATATTTATGGTCTGCAGAGTATGATTCCTGTTGTTTTTGTCACTCCATGACCTCTAGTGTAGCTATCTATGGTGCCACCATCAGGCTGGATTACCATTTAATGTTCTTAGAGGATGAACCAAGGTTTCGAAACCTTGTGGGACTTATTTAACAGTAATGACCAGCTCACTATACTGTATATTGGAGAGTGAGGAACTTTTCCCATCGGTTCATAAACTTGTGACAACACCAGTGTTACCAATTACATCATACATTTTACAAGAACAGATGAAACTCAATACAAATAGAGCGCTTATTTATTACTAATATTTAACTTGGGATGGCTGTGTCTGGCCTGTCCGGTCAAGCTTTCGCTGTGGGGCTGCAGGTTCCCATCTGTAGCCGCTGCATTGTGCACACTAGCTGTGACCATTCCATCCTCCGCACGCTGATTACCTTGTAATCACATTATGGTTCCCTCTGAAATACTAGCAATTAGGCACTTTTGTTTTTTGCTTTGACATCAAATCCTCCTCCATCGTCTTATCTGTCAACTCTCAGCTCTCATCCCAAGTGTGAAATCTGACCGCTACTCTGAGTTGAGAGTACGTACGGAGCAGACACTTTTACTTTCAGTTCGTATCGTCCAACTATGTATTAATAACACAGCGCTGATATGCATATATCTATATGTTGTCTGTCTCGCCTTCCCCCAATGCCAGCTGGGATCGGCTCCAGCCCCCCCGTGACCCCTAACGGGATAAGCGGTTGACGATGGATGGATGGATTTTAAAAGGAAATCAACAGTGGGGGCAAGTAATGTAACCATCACTTGCTGCCTGCTAATTTGTTTCTCTGGGTGGACAGACAGAGGACACACAGATTGTGTGTCCAGGAGAATGTGTGTGTGCGCGAGTGTGATGGAAGTGTAGACGGTTAGTCGAGGTGGCTTGTTTTAGTCCCTCTGGGAGCTTAGTCAGAGATTGCTGCCGCGCCGTGAGCATCTTGTGCCCTTGATTCATATTTCAGGCACGGTGTTAAACGTGCACACACACATATGCACTAGAATACACACTGTATTTCACTTTAAGAAACACAAGATAGCCTTCCAACCTTTACAGCCATGTCTATTATGAAGAGAAAAGTGCAGTGGCGGGAGGAGAATGTGAAAGTGAGATAAAGACATAAAAAGAGAGAATACAGAGAGGTAAACGTTTGAGAATAACAGCAGTAAACAGAGAGGGAGATTTATGTTAAAGCTTTGCAGATATTCATCTGTGGACACACAAAGTAGATTAACTCATTAAACTTAATGTGCTCAGTGGTCAGTTGAGTGGCCAGCAGAGCATAAACAGACCTATGGATGGTTCTCCACAACTGGACTGTAGTTAAATAGGGCCACTATGTTGTCCCTTAACCTACTTTATCACCTGCTGTGAGTCGGACTTCTGCAGTTCACAGGAGCAGAAGCATCGAGGATCTATCTGTGGGATTATCTCAACTGACCTCGCCTACCTTCACTGCAATGTACTCTTTACAGCATGACTAAATGACTTCCCATCAGCTCCCGCTGTTAACGTCACCTCAGCTACCTCAGCGCCTCCCTCCCTGATTATCTCGCAAGGCCAGTGACATGCTCCCGTTGAACCCTCGCCTCTGTTGCCTTGACAACTCGTCTCGCACTGGGCGGGGTACTTCTCACTTTGTCGTTGATGGTGCGATAAGTGCAACAATTATGTAAATTCTGTCCAACCAAAGTGTTTTTGCAGATTAAACATAGCCAGCTGAAAAGCTCTCGGCCCGATGCTTTCTACTCTTAAGTTCTGTAGTTAACAACCCATCGCTGCATGCCTCTGATTCTACTCTTCCCTTTGTCATGCATCATTTCTGGAGAAAAGTAGGTAAATGGATAGAAATACGTTGTTAGATATACAGCTAGAAGAATAGAGAAGTATAAACAAAGGAGTAAATGGAGACCATAGCTGTGTCCAAAATCACTCCCTTGTTCATTAACTATTCCCAATAGATACGCAGTATTTTTTGTAGTGATAATTTAATTAAGAATTCATGATTCAGACACTTATGAATCATCTTCTGTCATCACTGACAAGTGGAAACTCATACTTAATATTTATATCTATAAAATGCCATGGACACCACCTTTTTTGTTCAATCGTGGGGATTTTTGAGGATATACAGTATAGTAATGGCTGGGTGATTTGGCCAAAAATCACAATATAGGTCATTTCATATCTTTAATAATATGCAGTATATCACAATATGTCACAAAATATATAAATACAAATGAAAAGCACTGAATATATTCTGATTTAAGAGCAGGAGTGCAAAATGAGCATAAGTTTTAAGTGAAATTACAGAGAAAAAAGAATAAATATTGGCCTTGTCTATATCACTTTAATAATTACATAGAAAAATGTATACAATAGACATTTTTATATATGTTGTCATATTGCCCAGCCCTATAAAGTATGTAGAGCGTGTATTTTACACTGGGATAAAATGGTGGATCATAAATGTACTACAATTGGTACATAATGGAGAGTAATTTTGGAGACAGTGTGTTGCTGTTATATTAGACTACAGCAGCTATTTGAAGGAGTAAAGTTATAATTTACAGATACTACTATTACTAATGATATTGATGATGTAATATATTGAACTATTTGCCTCAAAGTTTTAGCACGCAAAAATCTGAAATATTGGCTATGAGCAGACACAACACATTTAAGTTGAAGGTGCAATTCTAGTGCACAGATAGTAGTAAAAACGCAGTCTACTACTGGAAATAAATCAATCTTTGAATATTTTATTTTTTTGTCCAAAGACTGATTATGTCCCAGGCCTTAAATCTACTCCGACTACTACTGCTTTATGCTAAGCAACTTGTATTTGTGATTCACAGATTTATCTTAAGGACATATAACATTCCTTCTGTCGAATCTCACACTAAGTCTAAGTTGCACCAAACTATTTGCAGCATATTGCATAAGCCTTCATTGAGCGACAAATTTAATGTCTTTATGCATGTTTTTTATTCTCAGTCATCCTCTGCTCTCTCATATCATCTGTTTACAACCAAACTGTGAAGTTTACAAAATCCTGTTAGCGGTGCTTTAGTTATGGCTGTCAGTGCATGTGTGCATTTTGAGAGAGCTCTTGTTTTCGCTTTCAATAACTGCGCTGTCCCTAAGAGACAGACTCTCAGGCGCTCCCACAGCCACGCCAGCACTGCTGCAGCACAATTTGTCTTTGGCACGAGCTCTAGTTCGGTTACAAGGTTTAAAGTGTCCCTCAGGAGAGCTAAGGCTTAGATCCTTGCCTGTCAATGTGTTGCTATTCTGCTCCTTGTTGTCTCTGTAGCTACACCGCTTTCTGAATCAAAACCAAATTTACATGTACATTACACACTGTGTATGTACAATGTATGTATCATCTTAGATTAAAACTAAATAGTTGTGTTAGAGACCAGTTTAGGACTGCAACTAACAATTATTTTCATTGTTGATTAATTTGTCGATTACTTTCTCAATTAAACAATTAGTTGTTTGGTCTATGAAATGTCAGATAATGAAAAATGTTGATCAGTGTTTTCCAAAGTCCAAGATGACATCCTCAAATGTCTTGTTTTGTCCACAACTCAAAGAGATTTATTTTACTGTCACAGGGGAGTAAAGAAAGCAGAAAATATTCACATTTTATTTTTCATAAAAATAGTTGAAGAAGCAGATGTTGCTTGTGTGGATAAACTGAAGTGGTGAATGTACATTAGAGATGACTGTTCTCCACAGGGAGTGATGCTGTCGCTAAGACCACAAAGCCGATGCCACCTGCAGAGCTCTGCTACTCCAGCAGCGTTGTTTTTTTGTTTATTGTGTGGAAATTGCCTCTTTTTCTTGAGTCAGCAGCTTTCTGGCAACAGGGTCTGAAGGTCATTTTCATTCTCCAGTTTAGTTTGTTGATGACAGACTCCCTTGTTTTAACATAACTATTGTGTAGGTTGTGTGTGAACAACTGTGTTATTAATGGATGACAAAAGTTGCTTTAAATATTGCAGTGACTGCAGTGACCCACATCTAAATTATAAAGTTGAAGAATACTTAAATCCTCCTCTCAGACAGAGCAGAGAGAAATAGATAGTGAGGGTATTTGTTTTTGTGTGTTGGAGCGTGTGTCACTGTGTATTGATTGGGGCTGCACAATTAATGGAAATGTTATCGGAATCCTAATTTGGCCTACTGCATTTTTCAGATTGCAGGACGTGTAGCATTTGTTAAAGGCGAAATGTGTGTCAGAATCATTTTAAATTAAATATTGTAGTGCTGCAGGTAGAGGTCGACCGTTATGGGTTTTTTATGGCCGATGCCGATTTATTGGAGAATCAGGACAGCCGATGGACAATACATGTTGATTTTTTGGGGGGAACGATATGTTTGGGTAATTTTTTTTTCTTCCATCTGATAAAATATAACAGCTTAATAATAACAAATGATACACAAAATTTCTCAACTTCAGTAAACATTTATTAAACAACACTCTCTCTCTAATCTACATTTTGTGTCTGCACTGCAGTTTTAAATAGAAATAATGTAAATAAATAAATATTAAACTAACTTTTGAACTAACTAACTAAATATTAAATACATGAAACAGGTAATCAAAAAATTAATCTTTGTCAAATAAACTTTTGGATGAAAAAATAAAGTTTTAGTGCACGTAGTAGCATTTATGCACCTGCTTGATAATCTGCTTAATACACTCAGACATTGGCCGATGCCGATTATGGAAAAAAAGTCAAATAATTGGCCGATTAATTGGCCGACCGATTAATCGGTCGACCTCTATCTGCAGAGATGTCCTGGCCTACATGTCATATTCTACAGACGAAAGAAAGCATCTTTGTTTGGTACAGGTCCCTGCAGAAATCACACCATAATAATTTTAACATGTTTTTGAATTATCATTCCCTCTAATATCACAAATCATATCATAATTGCAATATCAGTCAAAATAATCACAATCCATATTTTCAGAACTGTGCAGCCCTAGCATTAATGTGTTTGTGTGTGTGTGCGCCTTGTTGAGAAAATGTCTATATCGTCCTCAAGATCCCTTGGACAGGAAAAGCATCATTGAGCATGTGGTCATTGAGTCTCTTGAGTGTCCCCTGATTACCCAGTACAGAGGGGTAATGACCATTCATAAACACACACATACTCAGTTAACTGTTACCATTAGAGCCCTGTTTTTTTTTTTTTTTTTTTTAGCACAACTAAACCCACAAACATGTGAGATACAGCTTAACCAGTGGGTTAAGGATGATGTAGTGGGACCATGTTTGTTGCCATATGCATGTGTGTTTGTATGCACATTGGTAGATGCTTGGTTGAAAGGGCTCTTTTGAACTTTGGGGCAGTGCTGGTCTTTTGTTGTCTGTCTGTCAGTCGCCCACACTCTCTACACCCCCTCTCACTTACCCAGCCAGCATCCACCCATCCACTCCCGCCTCATCTCCCATCCTCCAACCACAGCTACAGGCTCTTTCATCTACCCTCTGTTGGATGAGGAAGGACTGTGTGTTTGTGAGTGTGTCTCTGTTTGTGTCTGAGTTCTCCAGTGTGTGTAGGTCCCCCACAGCCGGTGCACAACGGCACAAATACGAACATTTCATCAGTGGCAATTTGACCTTTCACCCTGTGTGTTGTTGCCATTCATTGTGAGATGGGACCATCATGTTCACATTAGCAGTCTGAACACCAGAGATGAGCTGCTGCTGTTGCTGCTTGTAAATGGGAGATGCACATGTGCACGCACACACACAAACACTGTGACACACTGTTGCAGAGTAAGATCAATTTTGTCCCTGGTGTCCTTCTGACTGGCTTCAGAATGACATTAGAATACTAATAACCACAATATCAGCAGCAGAGGTTCCAGCTGATAAAGGTCAGTATAGACAGGACACGGTGGGAGCTTGAGGTGTGTCACACAATAGTCCTTGTCTTAGAACACATGTTGAACACACACTGTGGATAAGTAACATTGTGACTCTTAACATGCATGAGTAAACTGTGATGACCCAAAGGGAAAATGTACATATTTTATCCTCACCCAGCATGTGTTCCAGATTAGACAGAAGATAACACCATTTTAGCGAAGATGCCATGCACAAAGACGCCACTGAATTCATTCAGCAACTCCTTGACTACATCTGTGCCAAAGTAGATATAAATAACATAAAGCACATAGAGTCTACAAAGGTTTTATTAAGAATAGGTCCAGGCAGACTCTCCATTTGGCCACATGGATATTCAAAGTGTGCTAAATGGGTTTTCTAGCTCTTGAAAGGGAATCTGGTGATAAAATACTGCTGATATCCACTACAGGAGGCGATGTGCACACAGTGGAGCCTTTGGCCAAGACATTTACCCTGTGCATCATCAGATTCTACCATTGTGCACAGTACAAAATCAATATAATACAACTAAGTTGTATAATTTTGACTCCAAATGGACTAATTTCATTACAATAATGAAATATGATCAAGTAAAACTTGGATAATAATAAATAAGACCAATAAAAATATAAATAAGATTAAAAAAGAATCAAAATTCACGTATGTACATTCAATTTAAAAATGGTCAAAACTAAAGTTTTTTTTTGTAACTAAAATATTGAAATCATTGCCAAACATTGTATGGACATAATCCACTTTGAATGTTTTAGTAGCGTTAAGGCCTCCTCTTTTAGAGCTCAGCCGAAGCCGGTACTGGCTTGTTCGGGTAAAATAGGTTAAGTAATTTAATGGGCACAAAATGCCAAATGCTGGCTAGTTGTAACTTCATAAAGGAGAGGATTTGATGCTTTTCTGTTTAATATTACATAGTGCTGACCCAAATGCTATAAAAGTTCAAAGCTGTGCCCTAGTATTCAACCTCCAAATCAATATTCCAATGCTTTATTTTTCATATACTGTATGTAGTAATAATGTGTAAGTCACAAAATAGCCCATAAAATAAGGAATAATCCCAACATCATTATTAATCTTCAATGTTAATTATTATTAATTATTTTCAGACTGATATCTGTGTGATACTGTGGCAGCAGCGCAGCAGAAGCTTTGAAGAAGAAGAAGAAGATCAGCCTTTATTAGTCCCACAATGGGGAAATTCAATTTACACTCTGTTAAACTCATACATGGTACATGCAGACCTGAAACACACATACATGCATTAATGGAGAGACGTCAGAGTGAGGGGGCTGCTCCTGACAAGCGCCCCGAGCAGTTGGGGGTTTGGTGCCTTGCTCAGGGGCACCTCGGCAGTGCGCAAGAGGTAAACTGGCACCTCTCCAGCTACCAGTTCACACTCAGTTCTTGGTCCATGTCGGGACTTGAACCGGTGACCCTCCGGTTCCCAAGCCAACTCCCTACAGACTGAGCTACTGCCGCCCCCAAAAACTGATATTCAGGACAGCCCTAATATTATGTATCTCCAGTTATTTCAACAGTTGGTTGGACAAAACAAGCAGTTTCAGGATGTTGCCTTGGGCTACAGTATGGCTGTTTTAATATAATCTATTTAAAAAAAAATCACCAGATTAATAATGAAAATAATTGTTCGTATCAGTCCGAGAATGTTTGGTTGCTAGTTATGTCCAAGGCTGAACGTTCATAAATTACTACGATGAGCGAGGGGACTGTGCTCTTTTTTCTCTTTCATGTGCGTGATTAGACGTGTAATCGGCCCTAGGATTTCCTTGTAAAGGATTTTTCCAGAGGGACAAACAGGACATAATAGGATTCTCTACATTGACATCCAGCTGTATCCATGGTAATACAATGAGGCACCCATTACAGGGCCAGTGCATTCAGTAATGTACACACACATACACACCACACACTACAGCACACATGCAACACACACTCAACCTCATTAGGAATTGCAGAGGAGGGGCTAAACCCACCTCCTCCTCCTCCTCCTTCTCCTCCTCCTCCTCCATGAGCTGAACAGAGGCAAAATGAGATGAGATAAGAAGTGAATGGAGACACAAGGAAGAGCATGTCACTTCAAAAACAAAGGACTGTGAGGATTTGCTTTTTGTAGTATGCTTCTACCCGTAAATACATGCTAAATGAGTTTGTATAGATGGTTGGCTTCATAGCTAATGATTTATTCTTTGATTGTAGAGTGTCAGATGTAATTTAAGGGAGAAATGACCTTTGAGTTGGTTGATAAATTGACTTGAATCTCCAGCTGTGTTTTCTCTTTCTCAGCATTGTATTGTCCTTCTCTCAGCAGATGCCTTGTTTGTCACTTGCCCTGTTTTCTGGCCTCTATCCATCTCCTGCTGGCCCTGAGGCCAAAGTCCCCTCAGCTGTAATCACTCCTCTTTAGCCTGCCAGCCCACACAGTACCTTTGCACTGTCACTGCTACTGTTGATATCGAGGAAGGGTTGCAGCAGTTTGTGCTCCTTTGCAGGATGGTTCATAGGCAGACGAGACAGACAGCTGAGGGAAGTGTTATGTAGGAACTGTCTGGTAAGGAGACTAATATGATTCAGACTAAACTTACCCTCAGATACAGTTACAAGTGCTTGTTGCCTGAAGTCTGTGTTTGCCTGAAGCACCATACAGGCAAAGACGTTGAGTTGGATTAAAGTTTCCTGGCCGTGACACAAGAGCAGGGTTTGTGAACATTTGTCGGTTAGAGAATAACTGTGATCCGTCTGAGTGTATATGAGGACTCTGTGTCGCTTTGCTGGTGTTTTCTGCAACGTCCTATTCATCATGTAGGGTCACTGGGAGAACACACACACACACACACACACACACACACCCCCTGCACAATCAGACACACCTGATGAGTGGCTAAAAGCCAATAGGGCCCCAGCAGTGCCCACTGCAGCTTTGCTCTGTAAAATATTAACAGATTTGAAACTATTAACCTCCCCATAATTGTACAAATAGAAAGAAGTGCATGCAGTCTGCTTCACTGTGCCACTCAGTCTGACCAACAGCAGAAATGTCATCAGATTATATTTATAAATGTAAATGTGCCATTATGTCTGAGATTCAGTTACTTTCTGTTCATCAATAGTTCAAATGCTTTCTCATCAAATCTAAAAAATAAAATAGATAAACCACACACATGTTCAATGTGCAGCTCCCCTCTTGGATGTATGTGTAAAAACAAAAGCTATACAGTATAAGATCCATTTGATGATGCTGATTTCACATGTAAATCCATCGTCAGGCATGATTTGCTTGACTTTATGGTCATGCTCACCAATAACAACCGACTACTTACATTTTAAAAAATGTGGGTTTAGTGGAAGTCGATGAGCCATTTTTGGCCACGAAGGTGTCCAGAGGGAGTATCTGACACTACATAAAACAAATACTAATGCAATCAAATCAATTTTGTTGTGAATCCATACCAAAACTGTAATCTCCACCAGTGCTCCATCCCCCTACTATTTCTCATATGGCAAATCATTTTTTTTGTAATAAAAAATTAATAATTCAAATAATTTAACTGGTATTTAAAGGGTTGACTGGTAGTCTAGTCTTCTAATGATTGAATGATAGTTTTGAGCAAGTTTGAAGTGAAGTGTGTTAGAAGTGATTTATGAAAAAAAGCAGGAAAAAAATATTGATGTATGATGATTTAATAGCAGTTTTTTGAAGGTGTCCAGCGGGTAGTAAATATGAGGAGGGCACAAGGTTTTAAAACAACACTAACCATGCTAACATTAAAAAAAACACACACTGGAAATTATGGGCTATATAGATAAAAGTTAAAATGAATGTTTAAATTAAAGTGCAAGGCAATATAGCTCATGCAGTATTTTGTGTATTTAGCAGTGTATTTTTTTTTTTTTTTTTTTGGGGAGTGATTTTGTAAAATATCACTGGAACGTTAGACTGCTATAACTACAGTATGGTCGGTAGAGTGGTGGCGAATGGTGGGTTTGTAATTAATTAAGTGTAATTAATTGCCTCCACTCTGTAAGATCACTGGTTAACGGCTACATTTGCAAAGGTCAGATTGTGTAACCCCGCTACACAGCCAGCAGCAGGGTTCATACCTGTAGATCCAGCAGGCCTGGTCCTGCCACATCCATCATAATAAAGGTGTTTGAGCACAGCTCCGCTCTGTGGCATTTTAGGGTCCTTAAAGGACAGTCGAGGCCCGCTGTAATGAATAACCCATCAGTAGGCCGGGGCTCCCAGCCGCCGCGAGGGCCTTCCCTGTCACATCCATCATCTGCTGGGGGCCGCTCGGCAACAAAAGGAGGAGTGGGGTACAGGTGTGTGTCTACAAAGGAGGATGGTTTGTTTGAAGGTCTTCAGTCCTAATATCAGGGTCAGTGGGCCTAAGAGCTGTGGTGATTGAAACAATTTTAACCCTTTTTTGCTGCTTTTTAAATATGAATTTAGGAGCAACATTAAGGAGAAAGAAAGGAGGAGAGATGAGAGAAAGATGGGAATAGGAATTTCCATAGGGGGGGGGGCGGGGTGATGGTGGTGTGGGGGTGAGAGGGAGAGGTTGTCCTGGTCCAGAGGGGTTTGAGAGACACAAAGAGCTGCAAGTCCCAGAGGACTCTCCTCCATCAGCCCACCCTGCTTTTATTACTGGCCTGATTAAACTCACCCGCCAGCCAGTAATGTAGCTATAATATATGATCTCTCTCTCGCCCCCCCCCCCCCCCCCACTCCCACCCACACAAGCTTCTCACAGGTATTCTTAGATCCATGGACACACCCCACGACTTGCTCCCATGGTAACAGAGACAAAGACTTATTAGCATACTAGATAAGTACTGTATATTTGCCTCTATATACATATCTACACTGAACAAATGTGCTCTACATTGGTGTATTTTTTACCTTTTAACCGGTGGCAATGAAAAAGAGAATCGCCTCTAAAACTAGTCCCTTGAGTCTCATGTGTTGTCTTCAGAAGACATTTTGTGTTGCTTTCTTAAAGGATAAAGTGTTTGTTCCACCTTTAGCATTTTAATTAGGTTTGGTAGTTGTATCAAGCTGTGATGATGTTTGGTTATCTGATGCAAACACAGTTTAATGTTTTTATCTTTCTCTCACATCTGTGATATTTCATAAAACACAGCCAGAGATCGAGGCCGACCGGGAAGGAGTTTTTTTTATACACGCTCCCAGTGGGGCCTTCAGTGTAAAAGCGTTTTCATGTTACTGTGCCAGTGAGTGTCTGGAGTGTTGACTCCGCTGTGTAAAGTGTCAGTGTCATCCTAAAGGTTAGAATACTGCCAAATCTGTTGTCTGTCTGTGGGAGTCTAGACAACTGAATTGAGTCCTCTCTCAGCTGATTCTGAGGTATGAGCATTTCTGAGCATTGCATTCCCCCAAATGTGTAATGGCTATCAGAGCGCCAAGCTATGAATGTAACTTCATGAGAAAGACACATACAGTACATGTCCAGCACTGCTCATTAGTAGGGCTGTGTATTGGCATGAATCTGGTGATACGTTTGCATATCATGATGCTGGGGTAGCGATGTATTTCGATACTGTCATAAAGAACACACCAAAAATACACCATTTTAGAATAGGCAAAAACAACAAATGTATACTACATGCAAAAAAAGTAGATATTTTTGCCCCAAACTGCATGAGATTATCATAAAATGGGCATGTCTGTAAAGGGGAGAGTCATGGATAGCCCTAAAATCCATTTTAATTCACATATATTGAGGTCAGAGGTCAATGGACCCCTTTTAAAATCGCCATGCCAGTTTTTCCTCACCAAAATGTTGTGTAAATTTGGAACATTATTTAGCCTCCTACCTGTCAAGTTAACATGACATGGATGATACCAATGAATTCCTTGGGTTTCCTGGTTTCATATGATGCCAGTAACTTCATTCCAGCCCAAATATGAGCGAATGATGAGCGTTTTGGAAAATCTATACAATATCGCAATACTCCTGTGTATCAATATTTTCTTACACCCATACTTATTAGGTGACTGCCCTCTTATTGTGCAAGCCACCTAATTTCAATTGCAATTTTTACCTTTACCGCAGTGTACTTTGCCGCTGCTCTGCAGGTCAGGAACAGCTGCTCGGTGTAGGAGGATCCCCCACCTCTCTCTGTATTGACCAAAATGATTATGATTTTTGCCACAATCAAACACCCCTACTGCTTATCTTGGGGAAACAATTGGGCTGCTGAAAGAGTAGCTGTACTGACTTTTCCCACTGCAAGCTTTGAACTGCAAGTAAACATAATACCCCATCTCTGCTCTGATGCTGTTATGTACATGCATTCAGCTTAATTTGTGTTCTGGGAAACTAGGCCTACAACATGTTTTATTTGGCCATCTATCATGGACTGCTGCTTTTTCAGTCTCATAGTCAGTTGGTGTGTTCTGCTCTTTTCCTCTGCTCAGTGAGATATACAGCGTGGCCTAATCAGACTATTGATTTCTCGGCACAGAAAAAAGGGCTTTCGCTTGCCATGCAATACAAAGGTACTGAGTAGGCCTAATCAACGCCTATTGATTATTTTACGCTGACCGTTTCCTTCTGGTGTGCAGTTTTCTGTTCAGCGTGCCTTGTATAACGTGTGTGTTTCCTCCTGTTCTGTCGCTGTAGAGATTGTCCCGGAACATTTGTGTTAACACAGAAATAAATTGGGAATAAATGAGAAACGGCGAGTCTGCATTTTATCAAACAATCAACACAGACGCACTCGATCATGTTGCTATCATGGAGCCATATCCAGACATGAGTGCATATTTCACACACACAAACGCAAAAGAACACCTGCTCATTCGCATGCACACTACACACAATGATGTGAAAGCAATTGGCTGCAGCAGAGGGGAGGCCAATTCCTGGAGTTGGTTGCTAATGGCTACAGGATCCAGGGGAGCAGGGAGAGATGTCGATAATGACAATGTCACTCCCAGCCAACCAGCTCTCAAAAATGGGACAGTGCGCACACACACACACACACACTCTTACTCAAACACATGCAAGTCAGTGCATTTATAGTGTGCACACACACACCTAGACGCTGAAATGGAAGAGCAATTTTCTTCCAACCAAGTAGCTGTGTTATTATAGCCGTCAAAAAGCGACTCTGCTCCAGAGGGACATTTTGGCTTCAGGTCCAATGTTCGAAGAAAAGCTTTTCTCTCCTATTTTACACTGCAGGTACTATAATCAGCATATGATTTCTCTAAATATTCATTTAAATTTCAAGGTCAACCAGCAGTTACTTTCCTTGTTTTTTGTCAACTAACCAAATTGTGTCTTTTTTGTCAATCACAGCTTTTGTCTGTACCTTTTTTATTCATACTGAAGCCATATTTTATCGGTCATATTGTATTTTTGCAGAGAGTCTGCCCTTCTCATTAAGTCTGCCCTGGTCCTCCAGTGTATTATGGGTGCTAGACAGTTAATTTCCTTCTTTCATCCATCAGCAGTGTCAAGTGTTTCCAAGGTACACAACAAATCAGTTGGCAGCAAGCATCAGTCTGTTTTTCCGTCTTTCAGCAATCTTTAATTTTTTACTTTTATTTTAAAGTGCCACATTCCATTATACATATATTTTACATATTAATACTGATCTTATATTATGACTTCTTACCATGCTAATTGACCAGAGAACTCTGTATCGCGGCATGCTGTGTGTCTGTTTCCACTGTAACGGCAGGCCCAGATTACAATGGAGCTGCTGTAGATGATGTAAGATCGTGTAAAAGCCTACAGGATAGCAACTAGGCTCTGCTGTTCAAATTGTGTGCTTGTACAGGTTTTAATATTGAATGGCAGTTGTCACCAAGCATAAATAAAGAAGTGATGTGAGACAAAACACATTCCCAAGTAGAAGTCCTGTATTTGTACCTTGAAATAGTTGCATTTCTGAATGCTTGCAGCATTATAAAAACACATTGCTCCCCAATTCCTAAATTCACAGTGACTTCAGGGCTCCTCTCAACTACATACATGTTAAAAATCAAATATTTGTACTGTAAATACTTATCAATGTAGAGATTTTCCAAAGTAGAGTCCCTAGATGTGTACGAATCAACTTTTTCCACATAGTTTAATGTTAAAAGTTACCAATACATATTAAATTGATATAGTATTGTGATAGTATAGAATCGAGAGATCATCCCAGCCCTAATATTTATTATGAAATTATAATATGTGTTGAAATGTGAAATGGCTGTAGCATTGCTCCATCATCTTATTCAGGTGCTGAAAAGTAAATCAGAACATATTCACAGAGGGAATTAAAAAGATAACCCACAATGTTCTTTGTTCCTTTTGAAATTACAACATAATTTGATTTTTACAGCCCGTCCTTCTGACAGTATGTTACTGCTACATGTAGCGAAATGCAGCAGCAAACAGGACCCTCATGGTTTCCTCTGTGGTCGCCCAGTACAGACGTGGCCCTGATATTTTTCCGTATGAATGCAGCGGGTCTCGGTTGCCGCCCTTATTCCTTCCACTTGGTTGCATATTGATCAACTGAACAAGCTCGGTGAAGAGGAAAGATGGGTAGAAAGAGAGGTGAGAGAGAAAGTAAACATGTATCTTGCCTCAAAAAGAGCTGAGGAAGAAGTGATGAAGAGACAACAAAGGTGGCGAAAAGGAAAAAAAAATTCACTCAAACAAGAGATTAGAGGGTCCAGTCCTCCCTCCTCCTTCAGCAGAGCGGTAAAAAGAGACGTCAGCAGCACAGTAAAGCGTGTCTGATGCTCTCTTTTCTCCTCAGACTAGATGATGATTAATATCAATTATGTTTGCGTAACGCTGAGAGCAAAACATAAACCTTATCGTTATCTTAATGAGCCATGACCATGTAGACCAGCCCTGACTAATGAGTTTAAGCTGTAGGTTGACGATCTTGAAAAGAGATTGGAGACTCGCATAGTTCACAAATAGCATTTTATTTAAAGAGAAAAAGCTGTGGAGCAAGACAAAATTTATGAATTCCTTATCTTTATCTGTATTTAATAGTCGTTAAGTCGGAGATAAGGACTTGACTCCTCTCCTCACTCAAGATTAAGTTAACCACTGGAATAAAGTGGTTTACAATACAAAACCATACAATACAGTACAAGATGCATACGTACAGTAACAGTCTCTCACACACACAGTCACACAAATAGACAAACTCCCCTCAGGCACTGGGCATGTGCTGGGAATTCACACTATGTTGATGAGACTTAGTGCCCTCCATCCCTCGCCAGACCACCAGCCTCCCTCCTTTCTCTCTCATTCTCCCTACTCCTCTTCCTCTGGTACTGCTAATTTCCTTCCTCCACTCTCTCCCTCCTCTTGCACACCTCCCCTAATTTTTTCATTAGGTTTTGCTTCATATAACCTTCATTTTTCCAGCTCAGTGAATCAGTGAATGGTTTTCTAAGAGCAGTGTGGTATGCTGCCCCCCAGAGCTCTGTGCTGCCATGCTGTATTGTCCAGTCAGCAGGCTCATACATATGTAAGCATATGTGCACTGAAGTTCTTGCAGTGCCATCCTAGGTTGTGCCCAAAATTCCTTACTAACTACTACTTTAGCATGTCTGAAACCTTAGTATGTAACCAGTAGTATGTGAATAGCATACTATTTATGGTTAAATATTAAAATATTACAGAATGAAAATGCTTGACCAAAGAGTGTAAAAGCAAAGAGAAGAAACTTTTTTTTTTTGACAACAGCCACTGCCACCACTGAAAATGCTGTTTCTGTTTCTGATATTTCACTGTTCAACACAGGCCATTTCAGTAGAATATGACAATAGAATAGAAATAACTTGCAATTTGGGGGGCGTTTTACTACGTCCGTTCCGCTTTCAATCCAAAATGGTGGAAGTGTAGCTTTCTCAGGGTGCTGATGTAACAAATAACGCAAACAACTGACTTTCACTTGTTGGCAATATACAGTACGTTCTTTGGCTGGACACTAGGCCAGCATAAGTATCCCACAATGCAATGCGGTAGTGACGACAGCGTTTATAACAGACATTGAAGGACAGCTGTGTAACATCAGTAACACTTCAATTATGGGCTAGTATAAGATTTCATTTTGCAAGGCATAATGCATATTTTTTAAATTGGTTCAGACTTTCTGATTATCACAAATCATTCTTTGTTCCATAATGGTAGATAATTGAGGATATCCAAATAAAGACACATACAGGTTGTACGTTATGGTGTGAACTAGCAGAATGGCCTGCTGTGTCTAATGTGTGTTTGTATTTCTCTGTCATGCTGCTCTTTCTGTCTGACATTAATGCTACAACTGTGTTTCAGAGTGTAGCTCTGTTTGGTGTAACAGTGAATCTCTTTTATAAATTTCAGTCATCAATCGGTGTCCAGCATTAATTTAGCTGTGGCTGGATATGTTTTATAAGGTACCAATTCATTCAAATCGTTTGTATTATACCATTTATATTTGGTACATGACAGCAAAGACATGCAGAGAGTTGATGGTAGTGTTGTCAACAATATCTGAATATTTGAAGTGGTTTCAATACTCATTTTCGGCAGTATTGGTACAGGGGTATCAGATGTGCTTTCTGCTCGACAGCAAGTTGACACACACACACACACACACACACACACACACACACACACACACACACACAGTTATTTATCTTTTAATAAAAATCAAAAATTTTCTGACCTCAATCTTGTGTCAATTTTTCCATGCGGTGTCGAAAATAGTACCTAATATCGTTATTTTTTTCAAGGTATTGTGTTGCAGTTAGAAATTCCAGTATTGTGATGACACAACTCGATAGATAAAAATGATAAAAAATCAGATGTAATTGTCTGCTGCTGATGTACTGAGTACTGCTTTTCAAACAACGGGGGGAATAATGGTACACGCTGCCATTTTTAGTTAAGATGTACAGTATAACTCTATACTGGAGACTCTCAGCAAGTCATCTTACCTTACAGGCTCCATGAAATCAGACCTGATCTCTTAAAATTAGATTTGCTTTATTTAATGTTTAATGAGGGATCTGTGCCGTGCGTGAGTTTGCATACTGAGACATTGATACTCGCCCACATCCTCTATTGGACGGCCACCTCGGGAGTAAAGTCTGGATTAACCGAGCTATGGCAAAGTGTCTGTAGAAACATGATATTCATTGGCAATAAATATACCATTAAAATCTAGCATTGAATGAGAAATATAACACATGTTAATCAAAACAAAGTTTGTTCAGACTAGACAGTGCAGCTCAGACCACAGGCTTAATTTACAGTATTTTAATCCACAATATCCCCATAGTGGACGTCACTGACGGACACAACATATTCAGGATCTCAAAGGGTTTAAGATGTCTGACAAAGTTGGAGAGATGTGAGTGAAGCTGAAAGTTCAGGAGAACATTTCTCCTGGTGAGATGAATCAGGCGGCTTTTAGTTCACGCTGTTATCAGTTTGCCTTTTCCCTTGGGCTCTATCTACCTATAGAGAGATGCAGCGCAACTGTCAGAGAGACTATCCTGATCTTAAAGGCCCTGCATGGTGCTGGGAGGAGAGTCTGGGCCAAACCTTCCCTCGCTCTGACAGTCAGAGATAACGCTTCATAGCAGCAGCTTAGTAAAATTAGAGGAGGCTGGAAAGAAGGGAGGGAGAAGCATTGCCCCCTGAAGAATAAAGAGCAGGAGTAATTAACTTTCCCATCAGGCCCCTGGTCAATAATACTGCTTTCTGTGGATCTCCTGTTTGTCCGATTGGAAGAATCTGTGTCCTACTTCTCCTCTCTGTCCAATTTCACCTCGTCTAACTTCTAACGTCTCTCTTATTCCTATTTAACCTCCTCTGTGCTTTCAGCCGAGCCCATTTAGCCCTCTACTGAACTCCAGATCGAGTCACCACAATGCTTTTTGTGTCTGTGGTGTGCTGCTGATGTGTGTCCTCTGTTCCACAGTCATCCGCAGTGTATTACAGTACATATGGACTTGAAAAGGATACAGGAGCAATCAAGACTTTAATACAAACATGCTGAGAAAAGGCAAAAGTAACTGACAGGGCAGATTTTACATATCAAAATCTTATGCATTCATAACTAGTTTAGTAGGCGTACACAAATATGCACTTTCTTTTTTTCTGTTTTATAGGAAATATTATGAACAAAACAATGAGCTTGTGTAACAACAAACATGACCCACTTCCTGTGTTTCTCAGAAACTTTGCCTGTTAGTGTACTCGCATCAGCCCACTGCCTCAACATATACAGTATATGTCTTGTTTAAGGACTCACTTAATTGCTACACAGTGAAAAGTTTTGTTTTGTACCTACAGTACTTAGTCGGATAGGTACTTTCATTCAGGTACAAGTCATTTTCTGTTTCCCAATTTCCTAATTTTGTGAGACATTTACACACACACACACACACACACACACACACACACACACACACACACACACACACACACACACACACACACACACACACACACATACTGTGAGCTGAAATTTCCACGTTAACTGCCATACCGTCTCCATATTTAATACGCAGGACAGTTTTTTTTTTTAAACAACATAGTAGGAAAACTACAGTACTCTGTAATAGAAAAGCACTTGCTGCTTTTGTATCTTAGCCAGCAGCCCCTCGGCTGTCCTTTCCTTCTCATCTCCAGATAGGTTTTCTGCAAGTTTTGTCTCAGAGTGACGGTTCAAGTTGTATTCTTTGAATACAGCCACGTTTGTTACAAACTAAGCACACAGCTTTACCGCCAACCTCCGAAAAAACACTTAGCAGTCCACGACTTATTATATATGTGCCACCTCAGCAAGTGACGCTGCTTCAGACATCACTCAATTTACGTCAATATCTAGTGTGACAGGAAGAAGCACACTAAAATCCAGGAGCATTTCAAAACAAAAGCTTGTTTCTTTAATGCTTTTTAGCTTTGTAATAAGATTGTGTGGTTTGTCTAAGACCTCCTGGCCGGGCCAAACATCACAAGGACTGGTTCCGGCCCGCGGGCCGTATAATGCCCAGGTGTGGTCTATGCCATTCTCCAGTGTTTTTGGGTATTGTGTGTTTTGCGTCTGGTTCTCAAGATCATCTCACACCCCATCTGGCCTCTTGATTTTACTCTCTCCCTTTCATAATGTATTGACTTGGCTGCTGGTAATAAAACCATCACATCTCTCTCGCTCTCTCTCGCTCTGTCTCGCTCTTTTTCTCTTTCTCAAGACAGATATGTTCACACTTATCAGAATGTGTTAAATATGTGATTTTCTCCATTTTCCCTACTCTGCGGCAGTGTAGTATATTTTTTTTGGAGCTGCTTAGCTTGCAGTCTGGCAGTATAAATAGTACACGTTGGATTTGGAGCTACAGTAGTTCCTCATCCTGCCTCCGGTCGTCCCTGGCTGGCAGTCTAGCCCAGTGAGTGTGCATTCTTAATGCTCCCTTGGCCTCGATGAGAGAGATGATTGGTAGAATTAATTGTGGCTGGAGGGCCGAATGGGAATAAGTGGGGGGAAAAAGGCGAGGTGGAGGAATGGAGGGGGGGTATCTGGCTGGTTTTAGTGTAGTGTTTCCTTCCTTGAAGCCCAGCACTAGAGGATGTTGAAGTTGTTTTTATGCACTCACAATCTTTTCTCTCTGTAGATTAATATTAGCACAATCCTATTCTCTTTTATAGCTCCGTTTGGCTTTCCCTTCATTTGTGATTTACACCTGTGGGCTTGGAGAGAAGAGATAAGCGAGGTTAATATGGCGACAATCATAATGTAATGGTCTCAACAGCTCCCCCGACTGTAATGCTATCCGAACATAGTTTATATCCCGCAGTGAGGTGTCATTAAATGAGATAAATAGAGCATGAAAATAGGGACACAGAGTTTGTGTTTGTCTATGAGTGTGAGGGCTTGTTTCTACTTGTGTGAGACTGTTTTAAAAGGAGAGTGATATAGAGATATAGTGTCCTCTCCTCTCCAGACTCCAGTGTAATGACAGATCATATCTTCTCAGTGCGTTTTCATGTCTCTTCCAACTTAACGGCAACAGATTTTCAGCATGAAACAGGTGACAGAGCAAAAGAGTAATAGAATTAAAGTATTATAACGGCTCTGAGCTGTGAAGGCTGTGATACAGAATGACATGTACAGTGTGTGTTTGTGTCGGTTGTTGTTTTCTCTCACTGTCAGCAAATTGGAGGGTCTCCCTGACGGATTTATGTGCTGGTTTTATGGGGTCACGTCACAGAATGCCTGTATGGGAATATAAGAAGTTGGGGGTGGGGTGTGTGTGTATATGTGTACGTGTAAGTGTGTGTGTGAATGTGTGTGTGAAGGGTTTCGGGGGGTTAGAGTAGTCGGGTTCTAGGGAAGCTGTCTCATCATTTATTTATACAATCTACAGAAGAAGGGGTTAGCGGGGAGAGGGGGCTGTCTTCTACAAGGCACCCTGGGAATACTGCAGGTCAAGAGTTGTTTTTCTAGCTACCAGCACAATTCTTTGTCTGGAAAAGTGAAGTCAGTGAATGAGCGTACTATACTGCACTGCATCTACTCTTCTCATAGCATGTTATGCCCAAGTATGTCATTATCTTGAGTACAAAACCTCTTGGTACCCTTGATACACTTCTGTTGAGACCCCTGCATCTCCTGCTTGTTAAGACAGTTGGTGATGAAATAAAAATTAAATGCTTCGGTTTTATGGCTGAGATGATTCATGGATTGGTTGACACAAAATTAATCATCAATATTTAATTTATTGAATGAAAATACCAAACATTGGTGGTTTAATTTTATATAAATCCCTTTTTTATTTCATTGTTTTTTTAACCAATTGTCAGAAAAAAATATGCAATATCAACACATCACTTTGGACACTTGATTTATATGAAATTGTTGAATAATCTACAATTACATAAAATATAAAAGAGCTAAATAAAAGAAATCAAATTTAATCAGCTCAAAATGTACGAAATGAGTAAATTCTCATGTTTTGTCTGTAAAGCTGTAACCAGCAAATGCTTTGCATTTTTACTTGATAAATGATTGATGAAATAATTGATTAAAAAACTAGTTTGGGGGTGAGATACTCTCCGACCAGCTTCTTGCTCCCACCGCAGAATAACTATATAGTAGGGCTGCAGCAGGTGATTGGTTTCATAATTGATGGGTCTGCTGATTATTTTCTATATTGATCATCTGATTTACACAGTAAAATGTTCCATACCAGGCTCACAATGTCCAAGGTGATGTCTTTTAAAGTCTTGTTTTGTTAGTCCAAAACCCAAAGATATTCAGTTTAACAGGATATTAAATAGAGAAAAGCAGGAAATCTCCATATTTGAGAGCATTTTTGCCATGTCTGCATGTCAAGAATTTTTCTGTCGACCGTCTAATCAATTAGTTGACTAATCGTTGCAACTTGATTGTATAAAGAAAATACAGCCTACAGAAGAAAGGAAAACTGCTGCAAGCTTAGGGTGTCGTCCTTGCACACACCCCCACTTCCTATGCTATCTGTCTGTTTTGATGCTTTGTTTATGTATTGTTCTCTTTTGAATGTCTGTTTTGTATAATACCTTAAAATGCACAATAACACTATTGATCGAATAACTAGTTTGGTGGAGACAATACAAAATGTAGGCCTCAGCGCTGCTGGCTCGCACTGTGATTTAGTGCTGTTAAATGTCCCTAAATCTAATCAAACCACATATTGATTTTTCTGTAGCTTTAGATAAATTAGATCTTCAGTATAGTATTTATTTTGCCTTGACCCAAATGCAGTTTTTCAGCTGCTGTTAATTCTCAGCCCTATATATTATTATATAAACACCATAGTTACCAAATGTCCTCACAAGTACTGTAAACACTAGTCTATTAAGTTTTCTGAAAGGAAAAGAGGAATAGCATTTATTATTGACACTGAAGCATCAGTGTTGAAGCCCACAACACACAGTTTTAAGACACACACACACACACACACAAAGCAGAAGCATATATCACCGCACAGCCCTACAGGGACATAACCATTATTCCCTATCGAGGTGCTACATCATCATCATCTTTGGCTTGGCCTCACACACACACAACTCAGATGTAGGGAGAGGTTTTGCTTTCCTCATCCTGCATGCCAGGGCAACCAGGACTGCAGGAGACCTTTTAAGGTGGAAATGGTGGAAGAGCCCTTTTTGTCTTGGTGTCTGTATGTAGCGTAGACGCAGCAATCTCTCTGGAGACGTTGAGGAGGCCACTGACAGTGGAGCTGCTTATCTGGGTAAAAAAAAAAATAAAGGGTAAAAAAACAGAGAATTAATCTTGAAAGGTGATGGCCCTCCGTAGGACTTGGGTGTGGAGGCGGGGGACGCCGGGTCAAGCCCCCCTGGACCAAAACCAACTTGCTGCTGGAGAGGGCAGTTTACCCCTTTCGGCCCCCCCGGGGGCCCCCGGGCAAGGCCCCCAAACCCCCCCTCCCCTCGGCGCCTTTCAGGGGGAGCCCCCCCCCCCCTCCCTCCCCCCTTTACCATTTTTTTTTTTTTTTGTGAAAACAAAAGATAAAATAATTTTCCCCCCTGTGGGACTAATAAAAAAATATCTTCTTTCTTCTTCTTCTTCTTATCATAGACTGTATATGAGAAGTCAACCACTGGTTTGTGGACTGCCATTTTGGAGCCTCGAGTTTGTCATTTTGGCCGTTGCCATCTTGGTTTTTGTCCATTGGCATCCTGTTTTTTTGCAGCCAGATTTGACATGAGAGGGTGGAGCTGAGTACATATAAATGCTGAATAAGACATTTTTAGGTGACCAAAATGTTCTAATTACCTTTCATGACCTTAAAACACACTGTAAAAGGGTTAAAGTTGTAAGACATAAACATGGACAACTCCCAGACTAGACAACGCTGTAGTAGCGACCTGTCAATCACAAGGTGACCACACCCTAAAGCATCCCCTGCTTTACGGTCTAATTGACTCTAAATGGGACCATAATTTACTAAATGAAAATCATGCTGTATTGAAGAAGACTTGAATCTAGTGATTGAGACCATAAACTCATATTTACAATGTTTACTGAGGTAAAAAAAAATCAAGTGAGAAGTAGTTAAATTTTCTCATAGACTTCTATACAATCAGACTTCTTTTTGCAACCAGAGGAGTCGCCCCCTTCACTTCAGCATTGGCTTCACTTTTCAAACCTGGAGGTTGCCTGCTGGATTTTATCAGTGAAACATTGCTGTTGCATTGTGAAACAGACACAATGCAAATGTGTTCGGATGGTTTATGGTATCTGTGTACAAAGTAAACAAAATAATGATTGTGGCATTAGATTTTTCACATGTATTCTTGGGGCTGAACTTACTTGCAGATTTAGAAGAATCCTAAATCTTTTCTATCCTGTCGCTCGGTTTGAGCTCCTTTCCCATGAAGTCCAATCTTCTGTCAACCTGCAGATCCCTCTGGTGAGCGCTGTTAGACTCTAGAAAGCGATCTCTATTATCATCCATGCAGACGTGTGATAATGAGAACCCATACTGTGTAGCTGAAAGAGAAGCTGTCACAATGACATGGACACCGACGCCGTAGATTAAATTAAAGATACAGTGAATGCCATAGTAGCTGCGTGAATTCAGGAGGTTTTTGTTATTAGGTTTCATTGCATTTACACTGTTCATCTGAGGCAGGTAAAGAGTTGAGACTATGGATGATGTGAGCAGAGAGTCTGTTGGTAAAGCTTCAGTAAAACACAGCTGTGAAGATGAACTGGCTCTGACTGTGCCCTTTGTTCTTACACTTCACACACCTCACACATAAATGCATGAACAGAAAGCGATGTGTGCATGCGACAATATGTGGGAATGCACATACACTCCACTGATGTGTTCAGTAGTGCACAAGGGCAGCAGGAAACAAAGAGATGGGGGTGCATGGCCATTTCATAACCTCTTCTATACCTGCAGAGTGCCTTCACATCTACTCTTTCATCCACCAACATGCTCACTCTGTCATCCAAGTGAGTAAGATGGTAATTTTACAAAATATATATAGGTGTATTTACAATCTATAGGCCTAGAAATGGTTTTACAAAACTGATTAAAAAAAAAAAAAAAAAAAAAAAAAGACAAAACAGAAATGTCTGATACCCGTCATGAAATTTCAGGTAATGTTTTTTTTTTTTTTTTTTTTTTTTCCCTGGTCTTTCCTGAACTCCACCTGGAGGTCTGGGATCAGGCTCCAGAGAGAAATGTTTAAAAAATGTTATCGCAATAATAACACGTTAACAAAATTTAATTTTAACGCCACTAATTTCTTTAATGCATTAAACACAGTGACATTTTGGAGGTTGTGGTGGCCTCAGTTTTAAAGCTAAAGTAAAGATCCTGGTATCTCATGAAACTAGAAAACTTAAGGACTATATTGGTTCCAACCATGTCATACTTGTCACAACGGAAGCTAAATAACACTAAAAACTATCATAGCCATCTTCAGAGGGGTCCCTTGACCTCTGATGTCCAGATATGTGAATGAAAATGGGTTCTTTGGGTACCTACAAATCTCCCCTTTACAGACATGTCCTCTTTATTTGTCATTGTTTTGTTGTTAATTGGTTTCTAATAATGTATACATCCATCGTCAACCGCTTATTCCAGCTGGCATTGGGCGAAGTTGGGGTTCACCCTGGACAGGTTGCCAGTCCATCGCAGGGCACATAGTGACAGACAACATATAGACAGACAACCATTCACGCTCACATCCACACCTACGGGCAATTTAGAGTCATCAATTAACTTAAATTGCATGTCCTTGGACTGTGGGAGGAAGTCGGAGAACCTGGAGAAAACCCACAGGGAGAACACGGGGAGAACATGCAAACTCCACACAGAAGAGCCTCTTGCTGTGAGGCGAGAGTGCTAACCACTGCACCACCGTGCAGCGCATAAAGTATACATGTATTTGCATAAAGCAGCATATTTGCTCACTCCCATGTTTATAAGGGTATTAAATACTTGACAAATCCCTTAAAGGTACATTTTGAACAGAAAAAATTGTGATTAATCATGGACAATCATGTGATTAACTGTGATTAAATATTTTAATTGACAGCCCTAGTTTAAATGTTTTTTTTTTTACCCTGATTAAATGACTCCAGGTGGTTCAGATAGTTTAGTGACTTAAGATATTTATATATATTAGATATATTAGATATATTAGATATATTAGTCTCGCAGTGGAGAAATTCACACACACATTCACACTTACAGTTTAAATATAAGTTGCTGCCTATCAGAGGAGAATCCCAAAAGTCCTTATAAGGATGGAGGTTTTGAAACAGTTGCCCCATTGACAATTTCTTTCATATATTAGATTGATTTTAAACCTAATGGTTGATGTGTAGGAAATATACCATAGATGTTAAATGAGCCACAGTTCCCTTACTGGTCCTCGTCATTTCCCTCCTGTAACTCTGCGTCTCTATCCTTCAGTGCTCTTTCATACAAAGTGTTCATTAGCTATGTAACCTTTTACTTTGAATTACAGCACAGCTCAGTCTGCTGCTTGCCTGCAGCTCTAACTAAAGGATCGTGTCGGACCATTAGTCATCCTGTCATGGCACACTGACTGGCCAGGCTCTCGGTCGTAACAGCCAGCCGATCGGTCAGCAATTCAAGCATGCATCGCTCTATCCAAACAGTCATCCATCCACTCGTATGCAGCAGCCCGTCAGCTGGCAGCTGCCGAGGCGGCTGAGCTCTGCATCATGCAGGCCTCAAAGTGTTGTGACTGCAGCTGAACTGTGCAATTGTGTAGAAGTGTTAGGCAGATTGGAGACCATCTGCTTCCTTTTCTGTCTCTCTCTCTTTGTCAGTCTACATTTCTTTCACCTCCTCTTGTGGCAGCTTCATCTTCTCCTCTTTCTCTCCCTTCTTCATTCTTATCTTCTCTTCTACTCTTTATTTAATGTTCCTCTCCTTTACTTAAACTCTTGTCTCTTTACCATTGAATCTGTACCATTAACAGTGCACTACAAGAGTTTCCTTGTTCTCTCTATAAAAAAGTCACCGTTGAAGCTAAGTAGAAGTTTGTCCTTGTTTACAAAGTACTACTATAATGCAGTCCCATTTTCCAGTTGTTGTCATTACCGTAATGATCTTGTTTTGGATTTTTAATGAGCTCTACTTTGATAAAATCATACTTTGGCTAACAGAAAGTAAAGGCTATTATGCAGCAAGTCTCATACATCCACTGTTGGCAGTTTTCCTCTCTTATGCTCCTTAGGATGTGTCCTTGTACAGTATACTCTGGGCTGTACAATGTTTTCATCGTGGTTTAATTAACTTATAATTGAGTATTTTCACAAGTGTTGGCAACATCAGTTATGTGATTTATTTTCCTTGTAAAGCTGTTGGACTTTAAAGCTACTGCTGAACATTTTTTCACCTTTTCATCACAGGCTTGTATGACCCTGCTGCAGATCTGTGCGAGTGTTTATGTGTGAATAGAGCAGTGGTATTGACAGGCTGCCGCCTGGGGCGTCTCTTTCTTATTACTGTGTTGAATAGAAAGCCTCTCCATCTACCAGTTGCAGCCAAGCCTCACTTTATATAATAGCAAATGTTTATGATGTGGTATCGCTATTGGGTCTGTCTCTACATCTTCTTTATCCAGCAAAACCCACATCTTTCTTTGCTCTGCTTGGAGTGAAGGTCTTTGTTTGACATTCAGATACCGGTGACGCATCGCCTGAGTGATGAGAAGGTCAAGTGTTTATGGAAAGGATATGTGAGGCACACAGTAGATGAATTATTGTTTGATATTTAATAAATAAATGATGGGAAACTAAATGTAATGGAAGCAGAAAAAATGGGCAAGCATAATGATGTGAGCGACTTTGACAAGGGCCACAGTGTGATGGCTAGACGACTGGGTCAGAGCATCTCCAAACTGCAGCTTTTGTGGGATGTTCCCGGTCTGCAGTGGTCAGGACCTACCAAAAGTGGTCCAAGGAAGGAAAACTGGTGAACTGACAACAGGGTCATGGGCGGCGAAAGCTCATTGATGCATGTGGTGATCAAACGTTGGCCCATGTTTTTTGATCCAATAGAAGAGCTACTGTAGCTCAAATTGCTGAAAAAAGTGAATGCTGGTTCTGACAGAAAGGTGTCAGAGCACACAGTGCATCGTAGTTTGGTGCATATGAGGCTGTGTAGCTGTAGACCAGTCAGGGTGCCGATGCTGACCCGTGTCCACCACCAAAAGTGCCTACAATGGGCATGTGAGCATCAGAACTGGACCACGGAGCGATAGAAGAGGGGGGCCTGGTCTGATTAATCACGTTTTCTTTTACATCATGTGGATGGCCGGGTGTGTGTGCGCGTAGCTTACCTGGGGAAGACATGGCACCAGGATGCACTGTGGGAAGAAGGCAAACCGACGGAGGCAGTGTGCACACTGCAAAAATGGTTCAAGAATGACTTGAGGAAGACAACAACGAGTTTGTGGTGTTGACTTGGCTTCCAAATTCTCCACATCCAATCGAGCATCTGTGGGAAGTGCTAGACCTACTGAGTTTTTGGCAGGTGGTCATAATGTTATGGCTGATCAGTGTATGTGTGAACATGACACAGATTCATGGTATGTGTATGTGGGCTTGGCAGATAGCTGGCCAAAGGCCACATTTTAAACTCTGTCAGGTGTCAGGTAGCTGGCTGTGAATGAGGCAGAGGATTATTTGAGACAGAGCATCAATGCTGATTGAATTGGCCGGACCTGAAAAAGACATGCAAGGTTTTGTCAGACAGAAGCGAGACGGAAGGAAGCTGTTGATTGAATTGTAACACCGTATGGATGTTTCAGTGCAGACAAAACTAAAGGGATGGGTTTGTTGAGGCTTGGCTGAGCTGGACACCGAGTACGTCATGAAAAGGGAATTAGGAAATGGTGATGGACATTTTAATGACCAAACAGAATAATCTATTAATAAAAGGACTAATCAGTAATTAAAATAATTGTTAGTTGCAGTTGGGGCAGCACAATTAATCACAATTTTTTGTTTCTCACAATTAAATGATCAACTGCGATATTGACGTTTAAAATAATAAGCAGCTGTGTCTCCCTGTTGTTCACTGTAGTAATTGCTGGCACATTAACTGATTTATGCTTATGGATTTGAACACTTCAATACTGTGACACGCTACTACTTCACTCACACAAATGATTACTTAACCATTCAACTTCCAACTTAACTACATGGAAGTGATTTCAGGTTTTTAACAGTAAGGCAAAGGCTCTCACTCACAGTCGGCAGTAGCTCAGTCTGTAGGGAGTTGGCTTGGGAATCGGAGGGTCACCGGTTCAAGTCCCGACATGACCAAGAACTGAGTGTGAACTGGTAGCTGGAGAGGTGCCAGTTTACCTCTTGGGCACTGCCGAGGTGCCCCTGAGCAAGGCACTAAACCCCCAACTGCTCGGGGCACTTGTCAGGAGCAGCCCCATCACTCTGACATCTCTCCATTGTTGCATGTATATGGGTCCTGTTTGTGCATGTGTGTGTCTCGGATCTGCATGTACCGTGTATAAGTAAAAAACAACAGAGTGTAAAAATTGAATTTCCCCATTGTGGGACGAATAAAGGACTATCTTCTTCTTCTTCTTTATCTCTGCCCTAAGATACAGTAAATGTACCCTTTTTTTCTTTGACACTGATCCAACATTTTGAGAAGACTCAGACCCAAAACTGTAAAAATAGCAGAACAGACACAGGACAACTCTCAAAATGTCTGCTACAAAGAAAATAAGAGAAGCTATAGCTGTTTATTGTAGCTGTTTATATTAATTTATCATTTAGTTATTTAGCTTACCACCGTCCCCGTACTGAGATGTTGTTTCACATATTATCCCTTAACATGCTGTATAATAACATGTAAGCAAGGAGAGATCTGTGAGGGTACATGTGGGTGAATTTGGAGTCTATAACCTCATCACATTTGCTTTGGTCCACCACTCTGTGTTCTGCTGTATTTTCATGGTTTTTATTACCGTTCTTTGAGAAAGTTTAGACATGACTTCATCTTTCAGTGCTGCTTACCACAATTTAAACAGCGCTTTGTCATTGTTTATCAGCTATGAGGTGTGAGCGTGTATAACTGTATAAATGTAAATCACTAAAAAGAGCAACATAATCAAAAACTCTTCCGTAGGTCAAAATTATAAAAGTGCTGCTGTATATATTTACATACTCGTGACCTTCAGCAAGCTGCTAATCACCGTTTTTTTGTTCTCTTTTTGCTGTGTTTCTCCAGTCACAGATGAAGACACAGTGAAGAGATACTACGCCAAGTTTGAGGAGAGGTTTTTCCAGACCTGCGAGAAGGAGCTCCTGAAAATCAACACATTCTATTCAGGTATTTATGTACTTAATTTACATTAATAATTAATGCTGAGTATGTGAAACCAAATTGAGGAAGACCATTTCAGATCAAATAACTGAAACAGTTAGTGTGATTATTGGGCTGGTAGTCAGGCAATATCACCATGATTTAATAAAACATATGCATAAACATATACATCATTGATTCTCCTCTTTCATCGGCAAATAAACTCTGGATCTCATCTTACATTAACTTAACTTGTTCATGCCTTAACAGTTTTACGTGTGGTATGTAATAACATCTTCTACAAACCATGCTATAGAGGCTGTTACAGGTATCAGCAGCCATCACTTATCATTACAATCACATTTACTCTGCGCTTAGCTGCCTGTTTCAGTGCCAGATGACATTGCGTCTAATCTTGGTCATTTGATTGAAGCAGCCAGTGGTTGTTGTGTTCAGGCCAGCAGGCCTGGCTGTGTGTATTTCAGGGAGAAGGGGAGTATGTGTGGACCATGCGCGGTAACATGAGACGGAAGCCATAATATATTCTGGTATTCTGGTACCAGGAGGTTGCCTTCTGGTCTCAGACTTCAGCTCAAGGGGAAGTGGGAGGTATATCTGAAGACTGAGGGTGCGTCCTCTCGAGGCTGTTTGTGAAACTACAGGTCAGCTGAAGGCCGAGGTTGACAGGCAAGATTGTTCCAGCTCATAATGATGAGACATAACTAGCAGATGGATGGCAGGAACAACAACTAAACAAGGGATACTGTAAATCATTGCCGATCTTGTTAGCAGGAGCTTGATTTACTGAAGAAACTTTGATCCTCTAGTTTTATTTACTTTGTGTATGTCTTGAGTACTGAAATATGCCAGAAGCTTACTGTAGAGGCCATGTCTTGTTAACTCGTCCTTTATTATCCTGATCCATCTGCTGCAAATAATGACAGCATACTGTAGTTCCCCTGCTTAGGACAGAACAGTATGTGAACACTATATTTAGCAGTATATAAACATTAAATGGGCTGTAACACACTATAATGTGGTCATAAACACACTGTATATAAGTCAAGTGTTTAGTCATGCACGCTTTTTGTCAGCAATTTTAACTTTTCATATGAAGAAATGTTATTACATCTATGTTGTCATTAATCGATTAGTCGACAGATCGGCCGTTTTAGTCTTAGTCGACTAAGATTTCTTTGATCTTTGTCGATTAGTCATTTTTATGCTTTTTCATGCTGAATGACATATTTCCAAGAAACTTATGAGCACATCTCTGGTAAACACATGATTAAATCAACTAATCGATTACTCAACAAAATCATTAGTCGACTAAGAATTTCTTTGGTCAAGAACTAATTGTCATTCATTATCAGTTATATACAGCAGCCTCACCTTATGGGTGCCCACAAAAGTGATCACAGACAAATACATAAAAAAATGGATAATGTGCAGCGGCCTGAGGGGGTTTATTCCACAGCAATAACCTGCTAGTTGTACATTATCTGCTTATTACACAGCTACTTACTTGAGAAATCAGTCATTTTACACAAAAATGGTCCGACATCAGACCTGCGTTCATAGCAATGTTCAGAAACAACAGACTGTAGAACGCAGTGATTGGTCAATCAGAATCAAGAGCCATGTAATAAAGACATATCTGCTTACAGCTGTGATATAATATATGGGTAGATGAGGGTCTGCTAATAGGGTGGCAGATAGCACCCTTTTTGCTAGTCAAACATCAAAATAGAGTTTTGAGGCTTTTGAATTTTGATTTTGGCTTTTTTATATGTTAGCGTCATAAAAACAGAATAAGGTATAGAACAAAACAAACAGTTGTCATTTCTGTTATATTCTCAGTGTTGTATGTGACATGTGTAAGTCTGTCGACAGCAGATTCACAGCACGTCAGTATTACAGTCAGTGAGTCATCGTCTTTTCAGCAGACCTGAGCTGGGAGGTCGGTTAAATGTTGTGTATGAAAACATCAGCGTCTCCTTCCTGCTCTCAGGCGTCTTGTTGATCCTCCACACACTGCTTTATCTGATGCCAGTTACTGTGTGTGTATAGTGTCTGTGTATAGTGTGTAGCAGCTTGAAAAAGCAGGATAGGTTGTGAGAAAGAGAGCCGGCGGATGGATGGAGATAAATTGTGCACTGACTTTATATAAGACACTTGCCTCCACATAGCTCTTTCCCTCTGTATCACCCTCTGAAAGGGGTCCTTGACCCCTCAAATCCATTCTGCAACATTGCGCTGAAATCCATCCTGTTGGGCAACACTTTCATTTTGATGGGTTAAACCAAAAAAACACATTTGTGCTGTTTTAATAGAATATCCTGTCATCCTGAAAGCGGAGGAGGAGCAACAGGCTCTTTAAACACCTCCACTAAAGCCATACCAGTGGAAACCTGAACCATCAACACCTGTCTGTTTAAGGTCCATTAACCCCACACACATGAACTGTCCAGCCATGTCCTGTTGTGAAGTGCCACTGAAATCCTCCGATTTAATCTAAAGCTCCTTGTCCTAGGTCTTGACTTTCCCACGCCTCCTGCTGTTGTCATGTGTTCATCCAGGCATTGCTGTGACAGACTGTATGGGTCGAGTAGAGGGATTACTGTGAATTTAGATGTCAAAGAAGCATTCCTGTGAGGAAGATGGTGTGATATCTGGAGAATGTGTGGGTGTGTGTTTTGTTGAAGCAACAAAGCATGAAAGTCACCAGTGAGCCCTCCATATCACGGCTGCTTTTCCCAGTTTAGGACAGAGAGGAGCAGCTATTGGAGCATCATCTTCCCCAACTGTCAGGCTGGCAGTACGCTTCAAGAGAAGTTATCGAAATATATGTTACTGCCTTGCCCTGTGTGACTCTATATCTCTCCCCCTCTCCCTCTCTCTCTCTCTCTCCCCCTCTCCCTCTCCCTTTCTGTATATTAACCTTTCTCTGACCCATATAATGGTTCCTCCCTCTGCAGCATTTACATGTCAACTCAGCCTAATAGTCTCCATGCTTCTGCTTCCTGTATCCGACAGCAGGAGAGCAGAGGAGACGGGGTGTATACTTTTTTTTTTTGTCACCTTCTCTGTAACGCTCATTATTGTTCCTCTACTAAGAGGAAAAAGCAACCAGCTGACGTCTCTTACCAGTAGTTTGTCAAATAAAAGCCAAACTGAAGGGGCCTCTTTCTTCTCTCTCTTCCTGTGTATTGGTTTGATTACCAAAACATGTGAAGAACTGTTTGCTTAACAGAATTAATTGTGCTTATTAATGCTGTTTGATAATATTAATTCATAACCCTCATTTTTGTTTGTACTTCAAAATTCCTTCCCAGACAGTAATATTGAATCAAATGGACTTTTTTAGTTCATCAAAACCAATAATGCATAGTAGAACAGGACTCAAAATGAAGTTATCAGGTCAAACTTACCAGTAATTTAATATAACTACTGAGTAAGACTATGTGGTGCAGTGTAAGCAGTGGCACCGCAATAGTTGGCAATAATAAGCCATATGAAAACCTAAAACTTCTTTGAAATGAATTTCATGTCGTCCCACCTGTAGAAAAGCTTGCTGAAGCCCAGAGACGTTCTGCCACGCTGCAGAATGAGCTGCAGTCTTCACTGGACGCTCAGCGCGAGAGCAACGCTCCACCCGGCCTGAGGAAACGCAAGACGATGTTCCACCTGTCGCAGGAGGAGCGCTGCAAACACCACAACATCAAGGACCTGAAGCTAGCCTTCAGCGAGTTCTACCTCAGCCTCATCCTGCTCCAGAACTACCAGGTATCATTATGCACTTTCATGCACTCTCAGACACACCTACGTTCAAGGTTGATTTGTGTTTGAAAGTTTCTATACTAGAAATAAGGAAGGAAGCAATCTCACTAAATATCACTAACGTAGAAATTAGGGCTGTCAATTGATTAAAATGTTTAATCACACACTTTTTATCTGTTCAAAATGTACCTTAAAGTGAGATTTGTCAGGTATTTTATACTAACATGGGAGTGGACAAATATGCTGCTTTATGCAGATGTATGTATATATTTGTTATTGAAAGTCAATTCATAACACAAAACAATGACAAATTGTCCAGAAACCCTCACAGGTATTGTATTTAGCATAAAAATATGCTCAAATCATAACATGTCAAACTGAAGCCCAACAGACAACAGCAGCTGTCAGTGTGTCAGTGTGCTGACTTGACTCTGACTTGCTGCAAACTGCATGTGATTATTATAAAGTGGGCATGTCTGTAAAGGGGAGACTCGTGGGTACCCATAGAACCCATTTTCATTCATATATCTTGAGGTCAGAGGTCAAGGGACCCCTTTGAAAATGGCCATGCCAGTTTTAGTGTATGTTTGGATTTATTAGGGCTTTATTTAGGCTGCTTCATATAGTATAGTATGACAAGCTAAAGGATTCTTTAGGTTTTCTAGTTTCATATACCAGTATCTTCACTCTAAAGATTTAAAACTGAATCTGCTACACCTAAAAATCCCAAGTTGCATTAATGCGTTAAAGAATTTAGAGGTATTAAAACAAATTTGCGTTAGCACATTATCATATTAACTTGATAGCCCTAATAAAAATAAATGTGTGTTTTGGTGCTTTGTTTCCTGAAGCAATTTGTTTTGAATAAATAAACCTTTCAGTCCGCTTGTTTGGTATGTAACTGCTGTTTCCTCGTTGCCGTCCACAGAACCTGAACTTCACTGGTTTCCGTAAAATCCTGAAGAAACATGACAAGATCCTGGATACTCCTCGTGGGGCCGACTGGCGTGTGGCTCACGTGGAGGTGGCACCTTTCTACACCTGCAAGAAGATCACACAGCTCATCTCTGAGACAGAGGTGCCTGCTTGCATATACGCAAACATACACAATATTATGCAAAGATAAACTTATTGTTTATTGTTTGTGTGTGTATAGACCATCGTCACCACAGAGCTGGAGGGGGGAGATCGTCAGAAGGCCATGAAGAGGTTGAGAGTTCCTCCACTGGGGGCAGCTCAGGTCAGAAGTAGAGCTGGTCACACTGGAAATCACTTATTGGAGCCTAATTTGTGCCTTTCAAACTAGGGCTGTCGCCATGACAGAATTTCCTCTGTGGGGATAATGATTGGCTCAACAGTGCAATATACGATATTATCGCAGGGAGGCTGCAAATTAAAGTAAAATAACTAAAACAGACAAATTAAATGTCATATTTATAGTCTCATAAGTCTCTCCCCAAGGAATAACCCCTGTGTGTAAATGGCCTGAATACAAACACTGTGTCCGTGTCTGAGAATATCCCAGCAAGAATAATCTTTGCATTCATCTTACTGTAATGTTCTTTAAGATGAATGAAGGTACAGGAGAGATGAAGGTTAAAAACAAAAGGTGAGAGGTTTGTTGTGAGAGAAATGGAGCGAGGGAGGAAGATGGGAAGAGACAAAGAGCAAGAAACCATGAGAGCCTTTAGTATTGATTTTATAAGTGCCTTTCCATTGTTGAACAGGATATCTTTCAGAAATAATCGAGACTAGTGGCACTTTACCCCCCTATGTTATATCTACTGTTATTAATGCATTAATTACTGTCATGTCTGACTTGAATTGTGCGAAATGTGACTATTGATCTCTCCACTTCCCCTGCAGGCACATATATCATAAATATATTCAAGCAGATAAAAGGAGTCGGGGCTTTATATGGAGACACATTGAATAAGTTGTAATTGCCAAAAAAATTTGTTATCTATATACATATACATTATCTGTTAGCTTGTTACTATGAATATACAGTAGTATAATGTGTAATACAGCAGTTAGTTGCCATTGATAACATTCAGCCACTGGAAGTCACATTCTCCCTCTCCCGTTTCATTGCATTCACTTGACAACAAGTCATTGCCAGGCACCTACCGTCAATCCCAGCAATTTGTCTGTTTTTTTCCAGAGATACCGCGTGATACCAACCTATCATTTTACTATTAGCTCACAAGCCTTGTTAGAAGTGTGAACCAAACGTCAAATATTTTACACAGAGAAAAGAAAACATTCATTTTGGACTCATCAGCATTTTTAAACTGATTCACAATCATAATATTTTTCAGGAAAAAGGAAAAGTTATTTATTTTTTTAAATATCGGTCAACATAAAAATGTTGTCAAAGACCTTTAATTAATATTATGAATATTCATTTTTTTCTGTACTCCTGTCTGCCTGGTTCAGCCTGCTTTGGCCTGGACAACCTTTCGTGTGGGACTCTACTGCGGCTTCTTTATCATTCTCGCCATCGCCTTCGTCCTCACTGGTAAGTCACATCCAGATTCATACATTTTTCATATCCTGTTGAGTCCTGCACAGTTTATAATGTGTCACTGTAAGATAACTGGCACTTTTAGTGGATTGCTTAAGATTAATAGTGCGCGTGATTGGCAGGTTTTTATTGTTATTTTTGCTTCAGATTTGTTATCAAGCAGATAGTCAAAGGTTTTATGTTTTATGTTTAAAAATCTGAAAAAAAAATCAACTGTGGTTTTATCAGGTGCTGTGTTCATCCGCTTTGAGAACATCTGGCCACTGGTGCGGATCTATCGGGGCGGTTTCCTGTTGATCCAGTTCCTCTTCCTGTTGGGCATCAACACTTATGGATGGAGACAGGCTGGAGTCAATCACGTCCTCATCTTTGAGATCAACCCCCGAAACAACCTCTCACACCAACACCTGTTTGAGGTCAGAATGGGGAAACAAATGGAAATTAGAGCCTGATGTTTTCCAATTGATATGAGATTATGCATTTTTGAAAATGCAAAAAGATTGAATGGGGTTGACTAGTCATCAGGGTAATGCTAGGGTAGTACATTACTATCTATTTAATTCAGCAGAAACAATACATAACTAATGTCCACAGGGTTTCATTTATACTCTGGAATAACAAAGCACAACATAATTTGCTCAGAATTATTCAGATTGGCTTGTTAATTGTGATTATGTGTCAAAAATGCTTTCTTTTAATGCCAGTCTCATCTGTTTCTCCCCTGTGTGCTGCAGATTGCTGGTTTCCTGGGTGTGTTGTGGTGTCTCAGCATCCTCTCCTGTCTCTACTCTGAGTACACCTACGTCCCCATGCAGATCAACCCGCTCATCCTTTATGGCTTCATGGTGCTCTTCCTCCTCAACCCCTTCAAGACCTGCTACTACAAATCACGATTCTGGCTCCTCAAGTTGCTGGTCAGTCCACTCATTTATTTATTGGAGCTTTTTTTTACACCTCTGCTACTTTATTTTGAAAGAATTACAATGGTGACATTATAACTGTGGTGGTATTTTATAAGAAGAATGTAATTCAGGCTGGATAAATGAGCCAAACAGTCAAAGTTCATGGATGCACAAAGACAAATATTGATAATTGTGAGCCAGCAGTAAGTAACAGAAGACTGCCATACCAAAATTAATCAAATGCAAACAAGATGAAATAATGCAGGATACCGGCTCAGTATGTGGGTTGAGGATGAAATATGGTATTAACACAGAAGAAACTTGAATTGTGTCGTTATTTGTATTAAAGAGAAAGGTGGTTATCTTGATAGATGTATGCAGTACGTACAGTCTAGACCTGCTCTATATGACTAGCATCTGGAGATAACTTCTGTTATGATTTGATGCTATATAAAAATCAACTGAATTGAAATTGCAGAACATGTGTTCTTTAAGACAAAACAAAACCAAAAGTTTGTCCCAATAAACCATGCTATTTCACTTTACTTCGCCATTTTAACATAACCAAAAATCATATTTCCATACTTTAATCCCCCAAATTAATGACAGAAGACTTAAAACCAAAGAAAACCAAATATTTTATAAAACTATATGATTATGCAAATGTAGACAAAAAAAAATCACTTTATATGCCTTACATCCGACCCATTTTCATGAACGCAATATCTCAAGAATGCCTCGAGGGAATTTCTTCAAATTTGGTACAAAAGTCCACTTGGACTCAGGGGTGAAATTATTACATTTTGAGGTCAGAGGTCAATGTCACTGATCTTTTGTCAGTCCCATTCTCATGAATGAATTTTCTCAAATTTACCAGAAACGACCACTTGAACTCAAGGATGAACTGATTAGAATTTGGTGGTCAAAGGTCGCTGTGACCTCACAAAACATGTTTTTGGCCATAACTTAAGTATTTCTATGCTAATTATGACAATTTCACACGTGTCAAACAGGATAAAGAGATATAGTAATGACATTTTGTATCGACGTGGTTGTAAACTGCAACTTGACTTGTTGGTGGGGGAAACAACCGCAAGGCGCTAATTCTAGTTATGGTGGCATATAATACAAAAATGCATTTGTGCTTTTTGCAGAATCTCATACATACTGTCTGGCATACAAGTGATGAAAAAAGTCATTGTTATCTTAAGATAAAGGGACTGGAGATTTGTTTTGACTGCGTTGGGATGCCGGTTACTGAAACTAAAAACGAAAAAATGGGATTGTAGGAGCTGTCTTGCTAGTGTGTTACTAACACAATTTGAATGTGGGTGCGTGTGTGCGTGGGTGCGTGCGTGCGTGCGTGCGTGCATGCATGCATCTATCCCACACAATGACTGCATGTACAATTCTGATATCTATCTCAGGCCTCATGTTTACAAAACCTCCTATATGACACTGTTCTTTGTCTAAGCCGAGCTGCAGCACTGAGGGTGCGGTGTGTGGAGTGTGTGTGTGTGCGCATTTGTGTGCGTGTGTGTGTGTGTGTTGGGGGGGTAGTATTGAGACAGAGGGCAGAGGGTTGAGGGATAATAGAATGCAGCCTCGTCTCAGGGGAGGTGGAGGGTTGTGACTGTGCAATCATTACAGGCATAGATCTATCAGTATGCTGATGCCCTGAGCTCCTCTGTCCCTCCTCCTCCTCTTCCTCCTGCCTTCCTGCCTCTCCCCCAGCAGCAGCAGACCCCCTCCTCATATTCTTGTCCTTTTCCTTCCTCAGCAGCACTCCCTCAGCCCTCCACCACTGATGTGGCTCTATAATCACTGTCAGCCTCAATCTTGATTGGTCCTTAGTAATCATAACTGCCTACACAGATATGAGCTGTTTTTCATACTGATTGTCATACTTGTTGCCTCATGGAATACACAATATGTGATTAAGGCTGTTTCAGGAGAAATGTAGTTTTATTGGAACAAATAATCTGTTGTATTTTGTACCAATACTGATAAGAATAAAAATGTTTCCCTGCCAGATGTGTTAATTTCCTCTGACAATAAACACAGAGGACAAAGATTTCATTTTAGGACAAACTGCAGATCTATCACTTGGATTACAAGTGTTTGCTCAAGAAATGAAAACCTAACCACATCACTGCAGAAGGCTTAGCCTTGAGACGTCCACGCAGATAGAGTGGGTATAGGTGAGATAGCCACTCGATCAATACAGACTTTGACTGACAGGTTTAGAGAAATATGTAATGAGCTGATATGTGTAAAAGAAAAAGATCAATGTTCTTTGACATTTTCAGTGGAGGGGAAGCGTGTGTGCGTAGGGTTAGTCTGAAAGTGTACATGGTGAGAAGCATACAGTCACTCCTGAATGTCAGATGTGGCCTGGGGGGGTAAATGGAAAGAGTCGAGCAGCGTTGGATCATTTTACAAAGCGCGGTCAATAACTGAGCTCCTGCCAAACGTCACATTCCAAATAACATGCCCATAGAAGCCAACGCACACCACAAATCACCGCCAGCCGCTTGTGTTGACGTACATCAGTGAGTAGTGACACCCAAATGAACAGATACATGCACACAGACACACAGCATGACTATTAGGTTGTCCTGTGGTGTGCTGATAAGGTAGACTGGAGGCTTGATTCCTTCATGTGTTACAGATCATTAATAGGGGTTGTTTCCTGCTTTACACTTCTCTACTGATGAACTGTGACAATTGCACACTAATTAATTGTTGACCAATTGAGTCCCAGTGTTGAAAGTACATGCACACTATCAGAATTCAGTTGCAGCGAGGTCTGCAAAGTTGTTTTTGAAATTGACCAAATATATAAATGATGAATGCGGATGTTTTTCTTAGATGCTTAGATGTTTCCCGGTTTATACTGATGAATGTTTCAATGTACATGGAGCTTGAGATCAGAATGATTATTATTATGAAATAAATGCTCAACTTTAACAAATCATTGGTCTTTTTTCACCTACCTTCTTTCCTCTCATGTCTGTTTCCAGTTTCGTGTGTTCACAGCACCGTTTCACCGGGTGGAGTTTGCAGATTTCTGGCTGGCTGATCAGCTCAACTCTCTAGTGTTTGTTCTGATGGACCTGGAGTATCTCATCTGCTACTACATCTTTGAGCTGCAGTGGAGCAACAGCAAGGGCCTGCTACCCAAATTTAAAGGTGATCCATGAATCCATGTTCAGAATGGCTTAATTTTAACCTTTATGTCCTCTGTACCTCTGTCTGTGAACAGATGAAACATAGCAGGAGCCAGAGAGGGGAAGGTTAAGGGGATAGTCTGGGTGTTTTGAAGTGAGGTTGTACGATGAGCTTATCCACAGTCAGTGTATTACCTACAGTAGATGATGACTGGACGGAGCTTAGCAGCTAAACGTATTTTAGTCACCTAAAAGAAAGGCCCACCTAAAAAAAAAAAAAAAAAAAAAATTAATGCTATTTCAAGTGTATGTAATATTTAGACTATTTTTGCTGGATTACCTTGCCATTAGACAGCTATACATTATGTTTCTGACGAAGAACTGCAGCTGTTATCGATGCTCTTGCCAAAGCAACCAGACTTTGTTGAAAAAAAAACTGTAATTTGTTACTGTTTTTTTTTTTTTTTTTTTTTTTTCCAGGTGAGCCTTTCCTTTAATGCCCAGCTATGGGGAAAAAGTCACAAATTGTAGATTGTTGTAACAGAGCTAAAAGCACTGTACCTTTGAATTGTCACATTTCTTTATAAACATAAGTAGCCATACATGACCAATATCATGAAATCACAATAATATATACATTTCTTGAAACATTAAAGAGAAAGTTTTAGTATCAGCCCTTAATTATCAAAGAGAAAGGTCTGTCTCTTTAGACTCGATGTTTCCCCGATGTCCCTCAAGAAGATGCAGAAATATGTCAACAGCAGCTTCAGTCGACAATAATGCAGTTCAACCTTCACAGTGTTTGTAGTCCTGAGTAAATGTTTAGTTTGTTATCTACTGGAAAAATGGACTTTGATATATTTACATACTGTATATGTAGAAACATCAACTGTATGCAGAGCTCATACCTGTTCTTAGGGAGCTGTTGAAAAGCACTTTAAATGAGAATAGAGATGAGGCATGCGGAAAGCGTGAATACCAAAATTATACAGTAAACAGCAACAATTAAACTCCAAAAAAGTCCTTGAATGCACTAAACATTACAGATTGATGGTGTAGATATTTGAATATATGCGCTACTTTATTTTTGGTAATAGTTTATTCTTTACCTGCTATATCACAGCTTAATATGGAGATAAAGACACATCTTTTGATTGTTAATGTTTCAGACTAAGTTGACAGTGTGCCAGATCATTGAGGTGTCTTGTCTGGAAATGTGATATGAATGCGGTTTTAATTGCTCTCCGTTCACTCCACCAACAGTGACACTTCGGCCTCTACGCAGCCAATTAACACGGAGCTAATGGATTGGAAGTGTTTGGCCACACAGAGGTCGCCATGTGACTCTCATGATGATGAGCTTCCCGTGGGACGGGGGATGTGTTGAGGACGTTATGTCTGAGAAAAGACAGAAATTGTAATATAATCATGCACTGTTTTATTCTCTTCTAGACACTGATAACCACGTATGCCACAGCTACTCGTACGGTCTGCGTGCCATCATCCAATGTCTGCCCGCCTGGTTCCGCTTCATCCAATGCCTGAGGCGTTACCGTGACACCAAGAGGGCCTTCCCTCACCTGGTGAATGCTGGGAAATATTCTACAACCTTCTTTGTCGTCACCTTTGCTGCACTCTATGCCACTCACAGAGGTAAGAACACAGGACATACACTTATGTCTACACTCAGATATCTATTTTATGTGTCATGTACCTCAGATAGTAGGTTTAATCTGAGTTGAATAAACATGGTGATGTAAAAATTAGGGCTGTCAATTGATTGAAATATTTAATCACAATCGCATAATTGTCCATAGTTCAATCACAAATTAATTGCACATATTTTTTTTTTTATCAGTTCAAAATGTACCTTGGAGGGAGATTTGTATGTAGTTTACTCTTATCAACATGGGAGTGAGCAAATATGCTGCTTTATGCAAATGCATGTAGATATTTATTATTGGAAATCAATTAACAACACAAGACAATGACAGATATTATCCAGAAGCCCTCACAGGTACTGCATTTAGCATAAAAATGTGCTCAAATCATAACACGGCAAACTGAAGACCAACAGGCAACAACAGCTGTCAGTGTGTCAGTGGGCTGACTCCAAACTACAAGTGATTATCATAAATTGGGCATGTTTTTTAAAGGGGAGACTCACGGGTACCTGTAGAACCCATTTTTATTCACATATCTTGAGGTCAGAGGTCAAGGGACCCATTTGAAAATGGCCATGCCAGTTTTTCCTTGCCAAAATGTAGCATTAATTTCAACTTTGGAGCAGTATTTACCCCCCTTCGTGTCAAGCTGTGGCATTAAAATGCGTTAAATTTGCGTTAAAAATGCCTCCTGTATCAGTTACAATGCTGTAAAATTCAGCTCAGAATCGCAGAGGAGCCCAGAAGAGCAACAGTATTTGTGTGCTGCTGATAGAGGAGCATGTCAACAACACACTGGCTTTTTGAGCCTTTGAATTGAATCGTGTATGCTGAGAAAGCAGAGGTGACCTTGAGTGCAAACGCTAGAAATTGGCCTTGGTTTCCTTGTCAGTGTCTAGAGCTTTATAATGGAAATGGAAAAGGTTTGTCAAACACAGCCGCGGATAAACAAGGTTCTGCTCTCCCAATATGGCATTCAGTATGTGGACATGAGACCAGAGAAAAGGAGAAGTAGCAAAATGGAGCAAAAGAAATGGCAATTCTACCATTTGAGATCTACCAGAAACAAGATTGGAAGGCAAAAAGAGAGAGTGGTTACCATTAAAAGTCAAGTCACACTCTCCTCTCCCTATGACAGCTTCACAATTAGCCTGCAATTATTCAGATTCAGAAGCCATATCACAAAGGAGTTCACGTTCAAAGACACAGCATCCAGGCAATAAAACATCCTTTGTGTTTCAGTTCTCCATCAGATATTTGTCCATGCAGCTCGACTGAAAGCATTTTTTTTCCCTGCTGCTTGTGTATTTAAACTCTTCTCAGATGCCAGTTTATATATTTATTTTCCAGCAAAATGCCAGCTGTGAAACTTCATCTTCAACCTTTCAAACCGCTAAATGTTATTTCCCAGCTTGACTTTATTCTTTTACGATATGAATTCAAATCAATACGCTTGCTTCCTCAGCTGACCGCCAGTGATCTGATATTGAATGAACCAGGAAGAGACAGAGACAGACAGACAGACGGACAGACTTTTTTTTCTCTCTAGTACAGCTCAGTAGGAGAGGCGTCCATTAAACCATATCCTCCTTCCTCCTCTGGTCTGAAGCCTGTAGACTAATGGCCTCTCTTCATGTGTTATTCTGTATGAAGCTGTCTTTCATCCTGCACGATAATGGAGACTGAGACCAATCGCTGGTTAAGCGAAGGATCACGTACACACATGGATGGTGAATGGATGGTTTAGGAAATTGCCTGTTGTGGAGATATTTCATGTGTCTGCTGCTGGAATTATTGTTCTGGTAAATTTTAAAACCCTTGATGAACAAATATGGGTCAGATTATCCTGCATTCAAATATGAAAAGAATGAGTAAACAGCCACCAAAGCAATGAAAGTACATGTATGAAAAAAAGCCTCTACTGTAGTCGTAGTGTAAGCAGGACAGGTGATACCCAGTCTTCTTACATTACCCAGCGTCTGCCAGCAGGGTGGTGTCGTGTTCACACCGCTGGGTCCAGCTGTAAAAAGTGTCAGTCGCTATCTGGCAGAGCTCCCAGTGTCGGTCTGTGGGTGTGTCACCTTCATTACTAACCTGATCACATCCCTGATGGTTACTGTGTGACCTCACCGTCTCAGCATCGTTCCTGGAACTGCACATTTAGCTCCGGGAAAGTAAACTACTTAAATCCAACAAATAAATCAGGGGCTTCTCTGTAGAGGACTGAGTGAAATGATGAGGTATATTCTCCTCTCTGGTGTACATGTGGAAAACTGATGCATTTTAACAAAGTTTTTTGGCTGTGTCATGTCAGTGTGGGTTCTGAGGGTTGAATAATTTCTGGTGTGGTGCAGCCAACGAAGCAGATTTCTCCCCTCAGAGAAACGTTCAGCTCAGCGCTGTGGTGAAGTGATTGGACGCTGTCATGAAACTGTAATCTCAGCAGATGCTCAGAGGCCTGTAACCGGAGATGATAGAGGATTTCCTGGTTTAGGCAGAATTCCCAAACCCTGTCAGATGTCATGTGAGGCCTGATAATAAAGCAGATACTTTACTCAGGATCAATACAGACTCAGCTTTATGTACTTTGGCTTGAGACTTATTGCTGTTTTAGATGCAGGGGAGTTACAGGGCTAATGCTAATTTATACCCATGGGATTAATTGCATGGACAGGCAAAGGAAGGAGAACAGGATGTTGCATGGTGAGCAAGAATAGCACAAGTCTCTGCTCGACAGATAAATAAATTGTTGTTTGGTGAGGGAAATAGATGCACAGGTTAAGAAGTAGAAGAAATGTAGAGGAGTTTGTCCTGACAATGCACAGGTGCTTTTAAAGACATCCCTCCATCTGTGATATCAACATCAAAAACCAGCTCAAATAACCAGGACCAAAGAGAAACATTAGTCCTGCTGGTCTCTGTGAGAGGCTGACCGTGGTGATGAAAATAAATCGAGTCAAACAGCAGTGAAGGATCAGAAAATTTAGAGAGCACAGAGGGGGAGGAAAAACTGAAAGGTTAGATGGAGAGAGGAAAGAGGTAACGGAGAAAATGAGAGAACCCCAGAGGTAGGTGAGAAAAATCGATATGAAAGGGATAGTGATTCACAGAATTAATATCAAAACAGGAATAATGATAGGAGAGGAGAGGAGAGGAGAGGAGAGGAGAGGAGAGGAGAGGAGAGGAGAGGAGAGGAGGGAGAGGAGAGGAGAGGAGAGGAGAGGAGAGGAGAGGAGAGGAGAGGAGGGAGGAGAGGAGGAGGGAGGAGAGGAAAGGAGAGGAGAGGAGAGGAGGTAATTACCAGCCCAGGGCTGAACACATGTCTGCTGGACTCGGCTGGAATAGAGATGAGCCCAGAGCTGACAGCTTTTATAACTTCATTTCATGTTCTGACCCCTCGTTCATTATCTGGAAAGGAATTGCAGCACACACTCAGTCAAACACACACACGTTAGCCAATGATGATAAAAGACGAAGCTCTGAGTCAAATTTCTGTCTCTGCCTGGTTGAACTTTAATTCACCCCTGCTACCTGCTAAGGCCAAACAGACTCCTGCTACAGTTGATGTACTGTAGTTACATCAGGAGCCAGACACCATGGAGTTAACCAGGGCATGAAGGTGCATCGTGTATGTCAACAATGGCCCTTACGTAAGAACATTTTTTGAGCTCTTATTCTAACTTTTTTAATGTTCTCTGTGAGGTTTGCTCTCGTAACTGCGCCAACTTGTCGTACATCGCTTGTTTCCGCCAGTTGAACGCCACCTGTTCGTGAAGAGGGAGGTGTGTATTTTATCATTGGCATAATATACAAACCTAAAATTACGACACAAGGCCACCTGTTCTGCTCGATCTGTGGGTAGTTTTTTGGAAAAATGTCACCATAGAGTAAAAACAAATTCACAGTGTGGAACTTGTTGAACTGGAGTCTTAACTCAGTAGAGGCATTAGAAAATATGCATGAAGTCCCCACATCAATTATTAATTTAGCATTAAAGGTGCGTCGGTAGTGTTGATCAAAATCATTTTTTGTTATATTTGAAATTCTCATTACATGCCAGCAGCAATCAATAAATTAAATGCTCTGACAAAAACTAGTAAAAAGTCTGATAACTGTGTCGCAGTACTGTACTCGTTGATTTGGCCTGAATGAAGTGATTGGACCAATTGTCTGCCTTCCTACCTGCAAGCACTCGGACCGTGCACTCATTGTGCATCACCTAATTCTTCCACAAGCTGCTAGCTTTACAGCTGTGAGTACTAACAATAGCCGTGTATGTTGTTTTTATATTGATAATTTGAGAGGGGTTTTGGAGGCTTGAAGGGACAGAGTTGGAGACTTGGTGACTTTTTTCGCTAAATTTAGCATCTTTTGGAGCTAGCTAGTGCTGCTAGCTACTTTCATTGGAAAAGAGTTGGCTAGCGTACTCTTGCTAATTTTTCAGCATTACCAACTGTACCTTTAACCTTTTGTTTAAGTAAGATTTTTACTTTTAGTTCATTTCTGTACAATATTTAAACTCAAAAATCATTCAGATTAAAATGTTATGGTTCTTAAATCAAGCGTTTTTTGCCCTGTGAAGAGAATCAGATCATCTCTGTTTGATTGGGATGACACTTGAGAATTTTGTTCGTACCTAAGAGAAAATTGGTGAAAGGCATTAATTATCTTATATCACTCATACATATTACATAAGAATAAATCACTTTCTTTGAGTAGTTTCTGCATGAAGCTCAATATCTGAAAGTTAAAGGTCTGATTGAATAGTGCTGACATTCCTGTATTTGATTGGGTGATGTCTGTTGTCGACTGGTCTCCAGGTGCAGGGTTCTTAATTACCTAGTGGACTGATTGGGTTGCCGTGGCAACAGATGAGAAATCACTCTTCATAGCGGGGACTAATTGTTCCTGGTGTGATGTTGTTTTCTTGAGCGGGAACTGAGTCTGTTTCATAAAACAAGCCTGCTGAAGTGCTCTGTATTTAAGTGTGTACGTGTGTGACAGAAGACTAGTAATTGAGTGTGTGTGACAGGAGCCAGTGACCACCGTTAGCCCATACTGAGCGTCCAATCAATGTCCATCTCGCCATGCTTGACCTTTTAATGGTCCAGTGGCTAAGCAGCCTGGTGGAAAACACATCAGCCTTAACAGAAACTGAAAGCTTAAATACGTCAACACTTTACAAGCTGAGGAACTCACATCGGTGGATATTCTCCAGTGAAAAGAGTCTATTGTCCCGGACTAAGTTTAATCTACAGCTGGGAAATCTCAGTGTGGCCGTAGGGACTACTTCCATCCCATCACTCAGCTGAAGGAGCAAACGGCACAATGGACGCAGCCGTTAACAGAGCAGCACAGCAGTAACTCTCTGTTAGAAACGTCCCTACTCTGCTCCCTGGCGTCTCTTTGGCGGGAAGCAGGAAGAAGCAGTGACTATGACAAATGGGAGCGAGCCTGGTCTCTGTCTGGTGGCTGCTGGCTCTGTCTGTGAGTCACTGTGTTAGGCCACTGGGTGCTGATTTATGTATCAACACCCACTGAGGAACAAGCAAATCTCATCCACACACACACACACACACACACACACACACACACACACACACACACACACACACACACACACACAGGCTGCTGAGCACAGATAATCACAAGCTGACATTACACAGTCCATCAAACAACTGTAAAGTAACTTAGAGCTTGTTAAATACTCATCAGCTGTGGGAAGGTCAACAAATAATAATAATAATTATCATCACAGCCAACATGCATTTGGCTCAGTCAGCCACTGCGATACTTTGTCAACAAAAGATTAAACCTGTTTAGGATGAAATGCAGCAAATAGGATGCTAGCTTGAACAAATGTCAAAAGCAGAAGTTACTTGAAGAAGTTGGAGCAGACTTGTAATTAATCTTACAGTTATTAACCAATAATTTTACAGCTGAACACTAATCTATTTTCATGCAGCTGCAGCGAAAAAAGTAAACAGTCAATAAAGTGCTGCTTTGGATATTAGAAGCAGGACACAATGTGTTGGTCACAAGGATGTATCTGACGTTTAGTCTTCCCTGCATGCTTTTGCAGCACTATTATACAGTAAATTTTAAAAAAGTTAAATCATATGAAAACACGTCGTTGTAACAGATATTGAATTAAATAGTACATCAATGTGACTATCTCCATGTTGACACAAGTTAGGATACACAGAGCAGCAAAAATGAATTGAGTAGTTGTCAACTATTAACTTAATCAACTATTTTGATAATCAATTAATCGGTTTGAGTGTTTTATAAGAAATAAAGTGTTAAATGTGAATATTTTCTGGTTGCTTTACTCCTGTATGACAGTAAGCTGAATATGAGGAGTTGTGGACAAAACAAGACATCTGAGGACGTCATCTTGGATTTTGGGAAACACTGATCCACATTTTCACCATTTTCTGACATTTTATAGACCAAACAACTAATCACTTAATCGAGAATATAATCAACAGATCAGTTGGCATTGAAAATGCATACACAACACATATGTGAACAAACAGTACGATAATGCCCAGTTTAATACAAAATAGACCTTACCTTAAGAATACACACATTTACTGTTGAATACTCAGAAATTATGAGGTTGAATCAACATGATTTCAGTGACTGTTTGTAACTGTAGTAAATACCTCTCCTCCATAAAGAGGTGGCAGACATACAGCAAGCTTACAGTGTGTAATTTGATGTTTAGTCATCTTCCATTCGGTGGAAAATGTAATGATGTAAGTAGAAATTAAACTTGATAGTCGTCCGCAGGCTATTAATCATTGCTAGTGTATTCATGACAGGTGGGCTCCCTCTAGTGGTCAAAGTATTGTTGCAATAGTTGACTTGCTGCAGTAAAGTGTAAACAATCATTTAAAAATAAAATGTGTTTGAGAAGATGCTCCTTTAAATTGTTATGTGCAATCAGTTGTGTTTGTGTGTTTATTGCAGAGCAAGGACACACGGATGCCGACATGTTCTTCTACCTGCTGATCGTATTCTCCACCATCAGCTCGCTCTACACACTGATCTGGGATCTGCGCATGGACTGGGGTCTGTTTGACCGCGGAGCCGGAGAAAACACCTTCCTTAGAGAAGAAATTGTTTACCCACACAAGGTAGAGTCTGATGGTAATGTCATGGGCACGACACACACACACACACACATAGTTACCCTAATCCTGTCTCGTCTGCATCCAGGCCTACTACTACTGTGCCATTATAGAAGATGTGATCCTGCGCTTTGCCTGGACGATCCAGATCTCTCTGACCACAACAACCAAGATCCACTCTGTGGGCGACATTGTAGCCACCGTGCTGGCTCCCCTTGAGGTCTTCAGGTGAGTCTCAATTACATGAAAACTATTTGTTATACACACCTACACTGATTTCTGACAGTTTCACCCCTTTGCGTCAGGTTCGTCCTCCTCACCCTCTTTACTTATTTCTCTCTGAGCAGGCGTTTTGTGTGGAACTTCTTCCGTCTGGAGAACGAGCACCTGAATAACTGTGGTGAGTTTCGTGCTGTAAGAGATATCTCCGTGGCGCCACTCAACGCTGACGACCAGACGCTGCTGGAGCAGATGATGGACCAGGACGACGGCGTCAGGAACCGTTCAGGCAAGAAGACCTGGAAGAGGTCCTACAGCCTGTCGCTCCGACGCCCCCTACTGTCCTCCTCACAGTAAGAAACAGCATGAACACTTGACCTCTTTATTTTACTTTGACATACAAACACAGAGGTGGTAAAAAAGTACAAATTACTGTTGACAAAAAAAAGAAATGTACTGATATTAGATAACCAAATACTTTGAAGACAGTTCTCATCTTTGTTGTCACCATGTCTGTGAGAAAAACAACACTATAATAACTAGACACAAGGTGCTAAAAAATAACTGAAGAACTTAATTTTTTTTGGTTTGGTTTAGTTTTTTGACAACACTATTGAATATTCATAAATACAATACATCAGACGTTGTCGGAGATAGATTGGTGACGTCTTGGACTTGTGTGTGTTGTTGCCTCGGGTGTTTTCACAGCCCACCTCCCATTTATAAACCTGGAGACAGATGTTCAATGTCTGATTTAAAGAAATGTAGAAAATAAGAATTAAAGAAAAGTAGAAAACGTAATCATATGAGGAAACCATGTATATATTTTGTAGCTACAGCATGGTAATGGTGTTGCTCCATGTATACGATGAAAGGTATCATAAACCACTGAATCCCAACCCGGGGGTCCTGACGTCCACTAGGGGTCGCCAAAGCTTCACAGGGGTCCAGAGGCCGTCTTGATTTTAAGGGGTGTAAGACTATCTTTTATAAAAATATACAGTTGGCCTTCTCTGGGTTGTCTGACTTCCTCCCACGGTCCAAAGACATGCAGGTTAATTGATGACTCTAAATTGCCTGTAGGTGTGAATGTGAATGGTTGTCTGTCTCTTTGTGCCCTGCGATGGACTGGCGACCTGTCCAGGGTGAACCCCGCCTTCGTTCCAGCCCCCCTCCCGTGATGGATGGATGGATTGATGGATAGAGTTGGCCTAAATCTGAGCATTTCATTCATTTCTGTGAAGAAAACTAAATGAAATTGTTATTTTTAAAGTGTGGGTAATTATTTAAGATATAAACAGGATAAGGACACGGTGAAGATCTGAACACAAGTTATATTCACAGAGCCGTCCCTCTCTGCTAAACAGCCTCGACCTGCATCAAAAGAACGCAGTTAACACAACCAAAGAGCTGACAGAACCATGACCAAGCATCAGGGAGTACGAAACACTGAATATGTCAAAAAAGATGCCTATTAAGTATGTAGGATTGTTAACCAGAAAATAAAAAACAATACAGACAAAGAATTGTATTAAAAGTTCGTAAAAATAACAGGAAAACAATATTTACAGGAAATAATCTGCTCAAAATTCATTCAAATCGTTTGTTTTATACAAACTTCCTGCAGTTGTGTTCGCTTGTGCATTTACTGTAATATGAAATATCCATAAAATGTCATTTAGTCAGGAGTCATCAGTTTACGCAGTGATAGAAAATTGTCCCTTAGGGAGGAACGGTGGAAACCACTGACACCCAAATGAAATCACACCACAAACGGTTGTATGACCTGGTTCAAGAGGCAACGATCACTGAATTAAAAAGTAAAGCATAAAATAACATTAACATATCTGTTGAAATGATAACATGCAATGCCAGATTATAATTTTTCAACCTTCTTCCAGATCGAAAAAGGACACAAAGGTGCTAATCGAAGACACGGATGATGAGGCCTTCAGCTGAGTCCAAAACGTCAGCAAGTACTCACACAAACACAGACATACTATACTTATAAGGACCTCACTCACTACGACGCCTAACCTCAACCCTTCTCCCTCATAGTGATAAGAGTAGTGACCCTTACCTAAACCTATAAAGCAGCGAGGACCTCAGATTGTCCTCACTTTGGACAGTTTACCTCATCTTTACATCCCTGTGAGTGTATTTGGTCTTTATAAGTATAGAAAAACACACATGATACACAGTTTAATTTAGAAACACACATAAAGATAAACCTGCTGAAGCACAAACATTGTGTAATAGTACAACAATAACAGTGTAATAGCTACAATTGAGGAGAGAGCTGATGCCACACAGGCAGACAGATAGACAGGTGGACAGACGTCAAGGGAAATCTTCTGCACATGAGTGGAAACACAGACCACACTGCCCTGGGATTATCCTCTTCTTTTTTTAAAAGGACTTTTTTAGTATGTCTTGTTTACTTTGAGATATTTGTGTTTGTCTAGATTGCTCGTTACTTTTTTTCTGGAGTTATTGTGGAGACGCTGCATAGATGACTGTTTACAATCCTTTTTAACTACACTAGGCTCAACAGGGAGAAGACAAGCCAATCAAAAGACTTAACATTAATCAATAGAAACCTGAGGAAGGACTCGACACACAATACAGCATATCAAAACAAATCAACCAGTTTCAACTTGTTGATTCTTTTTATACTCCATCTTCTTTTCTTTTTTAGTTGAGTTTTTAATAACGTCCTTTTAAAATCACAACCTGGAAGCACTTGCAGGAAAAGTGCATTTAATACACAAAACATGAAAAAAAAAAACTACTTGATTCAAACATTTCTAGTCTGTGAAGTGGCTTTGTAATATATTTTGATGTGCATTATTACTCTGTTGTAGTTGTTAAGTACTTCTACATGTGTTGTGTTTATACTAGTGAGACTAGTTTGAGCATCCACACAATGATTGTTGATGTTTTTTATAAAATTTGCAATGTTTTCTTGGTTAGACTTGTGCCATGTTTTTAATAAGCTCATAGTTAGACCTCAATTTATCCCCTCAAATCAGCGCAAAAACCGACCTGTGAATCATCGTGTGTCATCTTAAAGTGCCCAGTTAGCTTCAGTACATGTAAGTGCATTGCTGTTCTTTGCATTAACTACCAAAGCTTTATTTTTATGAATGTGTCCGTCCAACCTGCACAAAGATTGCTGTGCTCTTTTACAAAAGTACACATTTTGCGTTAGCGGGTAGGTTTTGTTTTGTTGGAAATCCCAATAATATGAGTAGAAGTGTCAAGAGTGATGCGATGTACCGCTTCAAATATTCAGTTGAATTGTTAGTGAGTCAAAGTGATTATGCCAGTGGTTCTCACACTGGAAATGTGGGGAAATGTGGAGCACTTTTTTAAAATTAATCTTACAATAACCAAATAATTGAGCTCTCATGCTAACAAGGATGTGCTAGAAAGATTTATTCAGACAGCAAAATGGCTTGTAAAGTACAAGATGGACCGATTTTTGCCCAGAAAGAAAATCAAACACGGTCAAAAACAAAATATTAGAGCTGTAACTAACGGTTATTTTTATTGTTGATTAATCTGTTGATAATTTTCTCGATTAACTGATAGTTGTTTGGTTTATAAAATGTCAGAAAATTGTGAAAAATATTGATCAGTGTTTCCCAAAAGCCCAAGATGACGTCGTCTAATGTCTTGTTTTGTCCACAGCTCAAAGATATTCAGTTTTTTGTCATAGAGGAGTAAAGAAACCAGAAAATATTCACATTTAAGAAGCTGGAATCAGAGAATTTAGACTTTTTTTTTCCTCTTAAAAAATTATTCAACCCAAACAATCAATTATCAAAATAGTTTGCAATTAATTTATTAGTTGACAACAAATCAGTTGTTGTAGCTCTACAAAATATTAAAAGGCTCGTCATGCTGCCATGTTTACGGTCAACACAGTGTCTGCCGTGTTCAACATGTTATTGCAGTGAAATTCAAAATTGGCTCATCTTGTTAGTTTTCCCAATATGAATATGATTTTTTTTCACCTTTCAAAGTGGGGCATGATAGAAAGGGTTTGAGAACCACAGGTAGACTGCGACATACTTCCTGTGGTCACCAGAAATGTTGATCTCGCTGACAAAAGCTCAGTGTTGCCAGTGTTGAGCTACTTTTTAGTTAAAGGAACAGTGTATAACATTTAGTGGGATCTATTGGCAGATATGGAACATAATATTCAGCTCACATTTTTTTGTGTTTGTACTTTTTGTACCTTATAGGTGGTTTCATCCAACAGAAACTTGTGCTATGACACAATGATTCAGCCTCTCTTGACTTGGGTTCACCTAAACTATTCACCTATACTCAGAAAACAGAACACACCTGGACAAAACCTCGTCCGACATCAAAAACAAAAAATTATGCCAGTTGGGCGACGACTGGTGGCAGTCAAAGCTGGCAACACTGAAAAAGCTCTTTCAGGGCTTTTTAACAGTAAATATCTTTGAGCTGTGACATGTTTCACAGCTGCTGTCCAGGTTTCACCACATTCAACCATCCTGTCACCAGATATGTTGTTTGTTTGTACTGTTTAATGCTGCCTCGTTCATTTTCGCACTTTCTTAAAAAATTATTTCAAGTGTTGTGATTTGTTATATCAGATGTAATCTACTACTCTCAGATAAGGAACGTTGGTGACAACTAGGAAAACTGTTCTGTAAATCTGACATCCACTTATTTGACCCATTAGAGGAGGCTGCAATTTCAGGACCTTAAATTTGTTCAACCCAAATACTGTTTTCCGTCCGCTGTAACGTGATCCCACAGAATTAGCTGTATAATAATGATAATAATTATAATGTGTAATTGACCATGCCTGCATTACATGTGCTGCCACCAGGGAACAATTGAGGTTCAGGCAACAAAACTAGATTAAGGAAAGATTAGAAATATGTCACTGACATTTGACTCTACAGATTTTGATCCTACAGGATATAGGAGTTTGATGCACAACTTCAACTTATTTCCATGTGTTTATTTTCCAAGATTCTCCACACAAATAAAAGACCAGCCTTACCAGAGCAGCAGAGAAAGATGCCAGTGCAATCAGACGCTTTTCATCTCATATTTGGTACTTGGCAGCGGTTTAAAACTGTATGGCTGCACACCTGAGAACAGCCTCGCTCCCATGTCCTGATGAAGTGATAAAAAAGGAACTGCAGGGGGTGGAGGTGTTAACATGCACCATCCTCTCTCCAACCAGCTGGCATTAATTAGCTAATAATCAGTAATATAATAATTGAAAAACACACTTTCCATCGCCACAATTCATATATTAACATTATCAAACAAAACCAAAATATTTCTGTTATTAACAAATTAAAGCAAGCATTTGGCCCCAGCATTTTGGCCCCTAATTGTGATAAGATAAGATAAGATAAGATATTCCTTTATTAGTCCCACAGTGGAGAAATTTACATGATGTAGGGAGACGTGACATTTAATCAGAACATAAAGGGGCCCAAAAAAAAGTCTTTATTTAACTTAAAATGGTAAAACGATGAATATTAAACAAGTATTTACGATGACGACAGTAGGTTTTATGATAAACTAGGGTGCTAGACATGCGGCCCTGTAACTGCAGCCTCGTCTGCTGCAGCAACATGCTACTCAGCAGCTCACACTGTTGGTTATTATTTTAAAGTGTGCTGCTGCTGCTGCTGCCGTTGAAGGACTCCCTGGCTTTCAGACAAAGACTGCTAATCGTAATGCTGGTTTGTGAGTTTCACCTTCTCTTCCTGTTTGACCCCCCGACTCTGTTCTGCTGTTCCTCCCTGTGGCTACACTACGTCACCACCAGCCAGTCATGAGACAAAGACAAAGTGTGTTACAGCAAGTTTCTTCTACTTCTGTTTTTCCCGTAGCGGCTGAAAGATTGAAAAGCTTCTATGTGCAATGAGCTTAATGTGAACTAGAGAGTTTTAAACAATATATATGTTAAAATGTAGAAGATGGGTAGCTTCCTGATCCATTTAAATACACTGGACACACACCATGACTGTATACAGGCATGAAACACCACACACACTCACACACACAGCCCACATTTCCTCTCTCTCTCTCTTATGTTGGAGAGCACAACTCTACAGCAGATAGTTTTGTAAAAAGGCTCTGTTGTCTTGCCTGCATGCTGCTTTAGTTTTACATTGTACATAGGTCTTAATTTATTTGACATGGTGTGTATATTAGCGATCATTGTAGCTGCTGTGACAATGATTGATTTCATACATTTTTGCTCCAAAACAAGCAGTATTTTTTTAGGTGATGAGGAGCTCTTTTTTTTTTTTTAAATTGGTCACAATCCTGCACTCCTTTTCATATGTAAATCTGTTGACAACGTGTTTGTATAAAAATAGAAAAAAAATCCACAGAACTGGAGAATGTGATTAGTAGTATCTCGTTGGTGATTCCTTCTTATTTCAAAGCTTATGGAGGAGATGTGAGGGGCAGATTACTGTGTCCTGAAGCTGTAATACTGTTTGTACATTTGTGAATGTGCATGAAAATATTGTGGACGTTACATCTGTTGTCGTAAACTGCCCTGCTGACAGAAGCACTTTGACATACTGTAGGGCGCCGGAACAGAGAGGACCCATACCATGACAAGATACTGTTAAACTGATCCCAGATCTGCCTGAGCTTCTCTTGAATTGTCTCGTAAACAGATCCAGGATCTTTATATGAAGATGCTTCTGTTTTAGTGGCCAGTGCCGGTTCACAGATGTTCAGTGTGTGTAACCCAGTGCCGAAAACAAAAACAGGGTTGTTTTGTACAGTTTGTGTTTGATGAGATGGTCCTCAGCCCTGACATCCCATTTTTCTCATGGGTGATTTTGTTTCCACTGCTTGCTGAAACCTCCATTATGTTAAAGTGCTTGATATGTGTCCACCCCTCCCTCTCCCTCTCTAGATGTTGTTCGTACCCTTTCTCTAATCTCGCTGAACGTGATAGTACCTGTAGTTTGGTAGATGGATGTTCTACTTTGATAAGATACAAAAAAGTTAATAGACTAAATACATTGTGGCTAAATGTGATTTTAAGAGTCATAAAGAAAGGAAAATGTCTGAACCATCCTCCCCCGAGTCCCTTTTACAGAGTAGTTTGTACATGTCGAGTGTATAACACTGTTCTATGATGGTTTTCCTGATGGTATTTGTATTTCTGTATACACTTTGGTGATCCTGTCATATCTGGGTTTTATAAACCACGATTATTTTTAAAGCTCGCTCTGCCTCTTGACTCTTTTTTTCCCCTCTTTTACGAAAGTTTACTTTGCTCCAGTCTCTCCTATTCAGTTTCTGACATTTTATAGTTTTATGTTTCACAGATGTCTCTGTCTTTGGTGGTTGACAAGAAGTTTTGCTGAGTGAGTATCTCCCCCTTTACTGGGGCTTGTGGGGTACATGCACATTAACAGGTCTGCATGCAGCATAGTCCTCCAGCTCACAGCTGTTTGCTGTGGTTGTCGGGTGTTTCAGTTTCCTCTTCTGATTTCTTCATTTTTGTTCTTAATATCTTAAATATTTTGCACTTCAAAGTAGATTAGTCAATAAGCACAAAGCTAAATATGATGAACATACTGTTTATTGATAATAATAAAAACTGTATTGCCTTCTGATTGAAATCAGTGAAATGTCCAAAAAAATGCAGTCATAGTATAGTGTGTGAAAAACAAAGTGTAGTGTGTCAAATTACTCATAGTATAGTATGTCAAAAAATGCAAAAAAAAAAAGTTTACTATAGTATGTTGAAAAATTAATAGTGTAATTTGTTAAAATACAAAAAAAATATTATAGTGTGTTGAAAAACAGAGTATAGTATGCCAAAAAAATATTAGTGTACTATGTCAAAAAAAATATTAATGTAGCATTTTTGGAAAAAAAGTCAGTAGTTTGTCAAAAACATGCAAAAAATAGTATAGTAGGTCGTAAAAACAGTCAAAGTATTGTATGTCAAAAGTCACAGTATACAGTATGTCGATACTATATAGTATGTCGAAAAAAGTATTAGTGTACTGTGTCAAAATGTATTATTGTATTATGTCAAAAAAGTCAGATTATGTTGAATAAAATGCAAAAAACGTATAGTAAGTGTATGTTGGAAAAAAAAATGTTGTCTGTCAAAAAATAGTACAGTATGTCGAGTATACTATGTTGAAGAAAAAAATATAGTATACTATGGCAAATACAAAGTCAGTATAGTATGTAGAAAAAAGCAAAGAATTCTTTTCTTTTTGGGAAAAAAGGTCATAGTATGTAAAAAAAAAAAAAAAAAAAAATCATAGTACAGTATGTTGAAAAATAGTCATAGTATTGTATGTCAAAAAAACAAGTCATAACATGTCAAAAAAAATGAAAGTCATAGTTTAGTAAGGTTAAAAAATAAATTTGTAGTATAGTATGTCAAAAAAGAGTCATAGTATAGTTTGTAGAAATAGCACAGCATAGTAAAAAAGCACAATCATGGTATGTCGAAAAAAGGAAAAACGTCATAGTATAAAATGTCGAAAAAATTTAAAAAGTATAAAATATAGTATGTTTAAAAAATATAGTATGTTTAAAAAAGTATTGAAGTATTGAATGTCGAAAAATTTCATGAAAAAAATCATAGTATTGTATGTCGAAACATTTTCATGAAAAAGTCACAGTATAGCATGTCGAAAAAAGTCATAGTATAGTATGTCACAAAATTTCTTGAATAAAAGTCATAGTATAGTACAGGGGTCGGGAACCTATGGCTCGCGAGCCAGATGTGTCTCTTTTGATGGCTCTGTCTGGCTCGCGTCTAGGCGACGGTCACCGTTTACCGTTTCCATGGCGACTAGAAAGCCGGTTCGCCATGAGGCAGTGATCTGAGGAAGTCCGGCTTATATACGGCTTATAAAGGCGTCTGCTTTGTTTACCGCTTCAGCATCACGTTGAAAAGAACACTGGCCACCGCAGGACTCGCTTGCTCTCATATAGAGTGCGACAGAATTCAAGGAAGTTTACTTCCTTTACTTTCTGTCGCACTCTATATGCGTGTCCTCAGCGCGATGCCGTCTGCAGACAGGCGACGCAGCTCGCCAGCGGGGTAGAGACATACTGGTTCTGTTCACTGGGAAAGGGGACACACGCCGATTGATATCGGGTCCATCTGCGTTCAAAAACAGTGTCACTAATTTCAGTGGGAAAGTGGCAAACATACATGTCTTTGTGTCTATCTATCAATCAACCGCGTAGGCAACGCAGATGAGGCAGAGACACTTTGCTCAAGCGGGATTGCCGTATTTTGCGGTCCAAAATAGCGGTCGATGTGCGCATGCGCAAAAGGATCCTTCGCAGCTCAGGTAGTGACATCGGCTCGTTTTAATCGAGTTGTCAATTAGCTAATTGCGGAAACTCTTTTGAGCACATGGCAAAAAGAAGAAAAGACGAGGAGTATCGTACTTTCCAGCAGCAATGGACAGAGGAATCTGCCTTTGTGGAGAGAGCAGGTTCTGCAGTGTGTCTAATGTGCGCTATCATTATATTTAGTTTTAAACATATTGTATGCCTCTCACGGAATTACATTTAAAAATATGTGGTGTTCATGGCTCTCAGCCAAAAAGGTTCCCGACCCCTGGTATAGTATGTTGAAAAATTTCATGAAAAACAGGTCATAGTATTCAATCTTGAAAAATGTCATGTTAACAGTCATATTATAGTATGTTAAACAATATTATGGTAAAAAGTCATATTATAGTATGTTGAAAAATTTCATGAAAAACAGGTCATAGTATTGAATCTTGATTAATTTCATGTTACCAATCATATTATAGTTTGTAAAAAGGTATTATGATAAAAATAAGTCATTTTATACTATGTCGAAAAATTTCATGAAAAACAGGTCATAGTATTGAATCTTGAAAAATTTTATGCTAACAGTCATATTATAATATGTTCAACAATATTATTATAAAAAAATTCATATTATAGTATGTTGAAAATTTTCATGAAAAACAGGTCATAGTATTGAATCTTGAAATATTTCATGTTAACAATAATATTATACTATATATAATGGTTTTATGATTAAAAAAAGACATATAATACGTTGAAAAATTTCATGAAAAAAAGTCATAGTGGAGTATGTCGAAAAATTTCATGAAAAACAGGTCATATTATTGAATCTTGAAAAATTTCATGCTAACAGTCATATTATAGTATGTTAAACAATATTATGATAAAAAAGTCATATTATAGTATGTTGAAAAATGTCATGAAAAAAGTCATAGTATAGTATGTCGAAAAATTTCATGAAAAAAGTCATAGTATACTATGTCGAAAAATTTCATGAAAAACAGGTCATAGTATTGAATCTTGAATAATTTGATGTTAACAATCATATTATAGTTTGTAAAAAGGTATAATGATGAAAAATAAGTAATTTTATACTATGTTGAAAAATTTCATGAAAAAAGTCATAGTATAGTATGTCGAAAAATTTCATGAAAAACAGGTCATAGTATTGAATCTTGAAAAATTTCATGCTAACAGTCATATTATAGTATGTTAACAATATTATGATAAAAAAGTCATTTTATACTATGTTGAAAAATTTCATGAAAAAAGTCATAGTATAGTATGGCGGAAAATTTTATGAAAAAAAGTCACAGTATAGTATGTCGAAAAATTTCATGAAAAACAGGTCACAGTATTGAATCTTGAATAATTTCATGTGAAAAATCATATTATACTTTGTAAAAAGATATTATGATGAAAAATAAGTTATTTTATACTATGTTGAAAAATCTCATGAAAAAAGTCATAGTATAGTATGTCGAAAAATTTCATGAAAAACAGGTCATAGTATTGAATCTTGAATAATTTCATGTTAACAATCATATTATACTTTGTAAAAAGATATTATGATGAAAAATAAGTTATTTTATACTATGTTGAAAAATCTCATGAAAAAAGTCATAGTATAGTATGTCGAAAAATTTCATGAAAAAAGTCATAGTATAGTATGTTGAAAAATTTCATGAAAAACAGGTCATAGTATTGAATCTTGAATAATTTCATGTCAACAATCATATTATAGTTTGTAAAAGGTATTATGATGAAAAATAAGTCATTTTATACTATGTTGAAAAATTTCATGAAAAAAGTCATAGTATAGTATGTTGAAAAATTTCATGAAAAAAGTCATAGTATAGTATGTCGACAACTTTCATGAAAAACAGGTCATAGTATTGAATCTTGAATAATTTGATGTTAACAATCATAGTTTGTAAAAAGGTATTATGATGAAAAATAAGTCATTTTATACTATGTTGAAAAATTTCATGAAAAAAGTCACAGTATAGTATGTCTAAAAATTTCATGAAAAAAGTCACAGTATAGTATGTCGAAAAATTTCATGAAAAACAGGTCATAGTATTGAATCTTGAATAATTTCATGTTAACAATCACATTATAGTTTGTAAAAAGGTTTTTATGATGAAAAATAAGTCATTTTATACTATTTTGAAAAATTTCATGAAAAAAGTCATAGTATAGTATGTCGAAAAATTTCATGAAAAACAGGTCACAGTATTGAATCTTGAAAAATTTCATGCTAACAGTCATATTATAGTATGTTAACAATATTATGATAAAAAAGTCATTTTATACTATGTTGAAAAATTTCATGAAAAAAGTCATAGTATAGTATGTCGAAAAATTTTATGAAAAAAGTCACAGTATAGTATGTCGAAAAATTTCATGAAAAACAGGTCATAGTATTGAATCTTGAAAAATTTCATGTTAACAATCATATTATACTTTGTAAAAAGATATTATGATGAAAAATAAGTTATTTTATACTATGTTGAAAAATCTCATGAAAAAAGTCATAGTATAGTATGTCGAAAAATTTTATGAAAAAAGCACAGAAGATGTCGAAAAATTTCATGAAAAACAGCATAGTATTAATCTTAATAATTTCATGTTAACAATCATATTATACTTTTAAAAAGAATTATATAAAAATAAGTTATTTTATACTATTTGAAAAATCTCATGAAAAAAGTCATAGTATAGTATGTCGAAAAATTTCATGAAAAACATGTCACAGTATTGAATCTTGAATAATTTCATGTTAACAATCATATTATAGTTTGTAAAAAGGTATTATGATGAAAAATAAGTCATTTTACACTATTTTGAAAAATTTCATGAAAAAAGTCATAGTATAGTATGTCGAAAAATTTCATGACAAAAGTCATAGTATTGAATCTTGAAATATTTCATGTTAACAATAATATTTTACTATATATAGTGGTTTTATGATAAAAAAAAAAGTCATTATAGTACGTTGAAAAATTTCATGAAAAAAAGTCATAGTATAGTATGTCGAAAAATTTCATGAAAAAAGTCATAGTATAGTATGTTGAAAAATTTCATGAAAAACAGGTCATAGTATTGAATCTTGAATAATTTCATGTCAACAATCATATTATAGTTTGTAAAAGGTATTATGATGAAAAATAAGTCATTTTATACTATGTTGAAAAATTTCATGAAAAAAGTCATAGTATAGTATGTTGAAAAATTTCATGAAAAAAGTCATAGTATAGTATGTCGACAAATTTCATGAAAAACAGGTCATAGTATTGAATCTTGAATAATTTGATGTTAACAATCATAGTTTGTAAAAAGGTATTATGATGAAAAATAAGTTATTTTATACTATGTCGAAAAATTTCATGAAAAAAGTCATAGTATAGTATGTTGAAAAATTTCATGAAAAACAGGTCATAGTATTGAATCTTGAATAATTTCATGTCAACAATCATATTATAGTTTGTAAAAGTATTATGATGAAAAATAAGTCATTTTATACTATTTGAAAAATTTCATGAAAAAAGTCATAGTATAGTATTTGAAAAATTTCATGAAAAAAGCAAGATAGTATTCGACAAATTTCATGAAAAACACAATATTAATCTTGAAAATTTGATAACAATCAAGTAAAAAAAAAAAATAACATTATATATTAAAAATTTCATGAAAAAATCACAGTATAGTATGTCGAAAAATTTCATGAAAAACAGGTCATAGTATTGAATCTTGAATAATTTCATGTTAACAATCACATTATAGTTTGTAAAAAGGTATTATGATGAAAAATAAGTCATTTTATACTATTTTGAAAAATTTCATGAAAAAAGTCATAGTATAGTATGTCGAAAAATTTCATGAAAAACAGGTCACAGTATTGAATCTTGAAAAATTTCATGCTAACAGTCATATTATAGTATGTTAACAATATTATGATAAAAAAGTCATTTTATACTATGTTGAAAAATTTCATGAAAAAAGTCATAGTATAGTATGTCGAAAAATTTTATGAAAAAAGTCATAGTATAGTATGTCGAAAAATTTCATGAAAAACATGTCACAGTATTGAATCTTGAATAATTTCATGTTAACAATCATATTATAGTTTGTAAAAAGGTATTATGATGAAAAATAAGTCATTTTACACTATTTTGAAAAATTTCATGAAAAAAGTCATAGTATAGTATGTCGAAAAATTTCATGACAAAAGTCATAGTATTGAATCTTGAAATATTTCATGTTAACAATAATATTTTACTATATATAGTGGTTTTATGATAAAAAAAAAAGTCATTATAGTACGTTGAAAAATTTCATGAAAAAAAGTCATAGTATAGTATGTCGAAAAATTTCATGAAAAAAGTCATAGTATAGTATGTTGAAAAATTTCATGAAAAACAGGTCATAGTATTGAATCTTGAATAATTTCATGTCAACAATCATATTATAGTTTGTAAAAGGTATTATGATGAAAAATAAGTCATTTTATACTATGTTGAAAAATTTCATGAAAAAAGTCATAGTATAGTATTTGAAAAATTTCATGAAAAAAGTCATATATAGTATGTCGACAAATTTCATGAAAAACAGGTCATAGTATTGAATCTTGAATAATTTGATGTTAACAATCATAGTTTGTAAAAAGGTATTATGATGAAAAATAAGTTATTTTATACTATTCGAAAAATTTCATGAAAAAAGTCATAGTATAGTATGTTGAAAAATTTCATGAAAAAAGTCATAGTATAGTATGTCGACAAATTTCATGAAAAACAGGTCATAGTATTGAATCTTGAATAATTTCATGTTAACAATCATATTATACTTTGTAAAAAGATATTATGATGAAAAATAAGTTATTTTATACTATGTTGAAAAATCTCATGAAAAAAGTCATAGTATAGTATGTCGAAAAATTTCATGAAAAACATGTCACAGTATTGAATCTTGAATAATTTCATGTTAACAATCATATTATAGTTTGTAAAAAGGTATTATGATGAAAAATAAGTCATTTTACACTATTTTGAAAAATTTCATGAAAAAAGTCATAGTATAGTATGTCGAAAAATTTCATGACAAAAGTCATAGTATTGAATCTTGAAATATTTCATGTTAACAATAATATTTTACTATATATAGTGGTTTTATGATAAAAAAAAAGTCATTATAGTACGTTGAAAAATTTCATGAAAAAAAGTCATAGTATAGTATGTCGAAAAATTTCATGAAAAAAGTCATAGTATAGTATGTTGAAAAATTTCATGAAAAACAGGTCATAGTATTGAATCTTGAATAATTTCATGTCAACAATCATATTATAGTTTGTAAAAGGTATTATGATGAAAAATAAGTCATTTTATACTATGTTGAAAAATTTCATGAAAAAAGTCATAGTATAGTATGTTGAAAAATTTCATGAAAAAAGTCATAGTAAGTATGTCGACAAATTTCATGAAAAACAGCAAGTATTGAATCTTGAATAATTTGATTAACAATCATATTTGTAAAAAGTATATATAAAAATAAGTTATTTTATACTATTCGAAAAATTTCATGAAAAAGCAAGAAGTATTTGAAAAATTTATGAAAAACAGGCAAGTATGAATCTTGAATAATTTCATTCAACAATCATATTATAGATTTAAAAGGTATTATGATGAAAAATAAGTCATTTTATACTATGTTGAAAAATTTCATGAAAAAAGTCATAGTATAGTATGTTGAAAAATTTCATGAAAAAAGTCATAGTATAGTATGTCGACAAATTTCATGAAAAACAGGTCATAGTATTGAATCTTGAATAATTTGATGTTAACAATCATAGTTTGTAAAAAGGTATTATGATGAAAAATAAGTCATTTTATACTATGTTGAAAAATTTCATGAAAAAAGTCATAGTATAGTATGTCGAAAAATTTCATGAAAAAAGTCACAGTATAGTATGTCGAAAAATTTCATGAAAAACAGGTCATAGTATTGAATCTTGAATAATTTCATGTTAACAATCACATTATAGTTTGTAAAAAGGTATTATGATGAAAAATAAGTCATTTTATACTATTTTGAAAAATTTCATGAAAAAAGTCATAGTATAGTATGTCGAAAAATTTCATGAAAAACAGGTCACAGTATTGAATCTTGAAAAATTTCATGCTAACAGTCATATTATAGTATGTTAACAATATTATGATAAAAAAGTCATTTTATACTATGTTGAAAAATTTCATGAAAAAAGTCATAGTATAGTATGTCGAAAAATTTTATGAAAAAAGTCATAGTATAGTATGTCGAAAAATTTCATGAAAAACATGTCACAGTATTGAATCTTGAATAATTTCATGTTAACAATCATATTATAGTTTGTAAAAAGGTATTATGATGAAAAATAAGTCATTTTACACTATTTTGAAAAATTTCATGAAAAAAGTCATAGTATAGTATGTCGAAAAATTTCATACAAAAGTCAAGTATTGAATCTTGAAATATTTCATGTTAACAATAATATTTTACTATATATAGTGGTTTTTGATAAAAAAAGCATATAGACGTTGAAAAATTTCATAAAAAAGCAAGAATATGTCAAAAATTTCATGAAAAAAGTCATAGTATAGTATGTCGAAAAATTTCATGAAAAACAGGTCACAGTATTGAATCTTGAAAAATTTCATGCTAACAGTCATATTATAGTATGTTAACAATATTATGATAAAAAAGTCATTTTATACTATGTTGAAAAATTTCATGAAAAAAGTCATAGTATAGTATGTCGAAAAATTTTATGAAAAAAGTCACAGTATAGTATGTCGAAAAATTTCATGAAAAACAGGTCATAGTATTGAATCTTGAATAATTTCATGTTAACAATCATATTATACTTTGTAAAAAGATATTATGATGAAAAATAAGTTATTTTATACTATGTTGAAAAATCTCATGAAAAAAGTCATAGTATAGTATGTCGAAAAATTTTATGAAAAAAGTCACAGTATAGTATGTCGAAAAATTTCATGAAAAACAGGTCATAGTATTGAATCTTGAATAATTTCATGTTAACAATCATATTATACTTTGTAAAAAGATATTATGATGAAAAATAAGTTATTTTATACTATGTTGAAAAATCTCATGAAAAAAGTCATAGTATAGTATGTCGAAAAATTTCATGAAAAACATGTCACAGTATTGAATCTTGAATAATTTCATGTTAACAATCATATTATAGTTTGTAAAAAGGTATTATGATGAAAAATAAGTCATTTTACACTATTTTGAAAAATTTCATGAAAAAAGTCATAGTATAGTATGTCGAAAAATTTCATGACAAAAGTCATAGTATTGAATCTTGAAATATTTCATGTTAACAATAATATTTTACTATATATAGTGGTTTTATGATAAAAAAAAAAGTCATTATAGTACGTTGAAAAATTTCATGAAAAAAAGTCATAGTATAGTATGTCGAAAAATTTCATGAAAAAAGTCATAGTATAGTATGTTGAAAAATTTCATGAAAAACAGGTCATAGTATTGAATCTTGAATAATTTCATGTCAACAATCATATTATAGTTTGTAAAAGGTATTATGATGAAAAATAAGTCATTTTATACTATGTTGAAAAATTTCATGAAAAAAGTCATAGTATAGTATGTTGAAAAATTTCATGAAAAAAGTCATAGTATAGTATGTCGACAAATTTCATGAAAAACAGGTCATAGTATTGAATCTTGAATAATTTGATGTTAACAATCATAGTTTGTAAAAAGGTATTATGATGAAAAATAAGTTATTTTATACTATGTCGAAAAATTTCATGAAAAAAGTCATAGTATAGTATGTTGAAAAATTTCATGAAAAAAGTCATAGTATAGTATGTCGACAAATTTCATGAAAAACAGGTCATAGTATTGAATCTTGAATAATTTCATGTTAACAATCATATTGTACTTTGTAAAAAGGTATTATGATGAAAAATAAGTCATTTTATACTATTTTAAAAATTTCATGAAAAAAGTCATAGTATAGTATGTCGAAAAATTTCATGAAAAACAGGTCACAGTATTGAATCTTGAAAAATTTCATGCTAAGTCATATTATAGTATGTTAACAATATTATGATAAAAAAGTCATTTTATACTATGTTGAAAAATTTCATGAAAAAAGTCATAGTATAGTATTCGAAAAATTTTATGAAAAAAGCACAGTATAGTATGTCGAAAAATTTCATGAAAAACAGGTCATAGTATTGAATCTTGAATAATTTCATGTTAACAATCATATTATACTTTGTAAAAAGATATTATGATGAAAAATAAGTTATTTTATACTATTTAAAAATCTCATAAAAAAGTCATAGTATAGTATGTCGAAAACTTTCATGAAAAACATGTCACAGTATTGAATCTTGAATAATTTCATGTTAACAATCATATTATAGTTTGTAAAAAGGTATTATGATGAAAAATAAGTCATTTTACACTATTTTGAAAAATTTCATGAAAAAAGTCATAGTATAGTATGTCGAAAAATTTCATGAAAAAAGTCATAGTATAGTATGTCGACAAATTTCATGAAAAACAGGTCATAGTATTGAATCTTGAAAAATTTGATGTTAACAATCATAGTTTGTAAAAAGGTATTATGATGAAAAATAAGTCATTTTATACTATTTTGAAAAATTTCATGAAAAAAGTCATAGTATATATGTCGAAAAATTTCATGAAAAAAGTCATAGTATAGTATGTCGAAAAATTTCATGAAAAAAGTCACAGTATAGTATTCGAAAAATTTCATGAAAAACAGGTCATAGTATTGAATCTTGAATAATTTCATGTTAACAATCATATTTACTTTTAAAAGGTATTATGATGAAAAATAAGTCATTTTATACTATTCGAAAAATTTCATGAAAAACACGTCACAGTATTGAATCTTGAATAATTTCATGTTAACAATCATAGTTTGTAAAAAGGTATTATGATGAAAAATAAGTCATTTTATACTATGTTGAAAAATTTCATGAAAAAAGTCATAGTATAGTATGTCGAAAAATTTCATGAAAAAAGTCACAGTATAGTATGTCGAAAAATTTCATGAAAAACAGGTCATAGTATTGAATCTTGAATAATTTCATGTTAACAATCACATTATAGTTTGTAAAAAGGTATTATGATGAAAAATAAGTCATTTTATACTATTTTGAAAAATTTCATGAAAAAAGTCATAGTATAGTATGTCGAAAAATTTCATGAAAAACAGGTCACAGTATTGAATCTTGAAAAATTTCATGCTAACAGTCATATTATAGTATGTTAACAATATTATGATAAAAAAGTCATTTTATACTATGTTGAAAAATTTCATGAAAAAAGTCATAGTATAGTATGTCGAAAAATTTTATGAAAAAAGTCATAGTATAGTATGTCGAAAAATTTCATGAAAAACATGTCACAGTATTGAATCTTGAATAATTTCATGTTAACAATCATATTATAGTTTGTAAAAAGGTATTATGATGAAAAATAAGTCATTTTACACTATTTTGAAAAATTTCATGAAAAAAGTCATAGTATAGTATGTCGAAAAATTTCATGACAAAAGTCATAGTATTGAATCTTGAAATATTTCATGTTAACAATAATATTTTACTATATATAGTGGTTTTATGATAAAAAAAAAAGTCATTATAGTACGTTGAAAAATTTCATGAAAAAAAGTCATAGTATAGTATGTCGAAAAATTTCATGAAAAAAGTCATAGTATAGTATGTTGAAAAATTTCATGAAAAACAGGTCATAGTATTGAATCTTGAATAATTTCATGTCAACAATCATATTATAGTTTGTAAAAGGTATTATGATGAAAAATAAGTCATTTTATACTATGTTGAAAAATTTCATGAAAAAAGTCATAGTATAGTATGTTGAAAAATTTCATGAAAAAAGTCATAGTATAGTATGTCGACAAATTTCATGAAAAACAGGTCATAGTATTGAATCTTGAATAATTTGATGTTAACAATCATAGTTTGTAAAAAGGTATTATGATGAAAAATAAGTTATTTTATACTATGTCGAAAAATTTCATGAAAAAAGTCATAGTATAGTATGTTGAAAAATTTCATGAAAAAAGTCATAGTATAGTATGTCGACAAATTTCATGAAAAACAGGTCATAGTATTGAATCTTGAATAATTTCATGTTAACAATCATATTGTACTTTGTAAAAAGGTATTATGATGAAAAATAAGTCATTTTATACTATTTTGAAAAATTTCATGAAAAAAGTCATAGTATAGTATGTCGAAAAATTTCATGAAAAACAGGTCACAGTATTGAATCTTGAAAAATTTCATGCTAAGTCATATTATAGTATGTTAACAATATTATGATAAAAAAGTCATTTTATACTATGTTGAAAAATTTCATGAAAAAAGTCATAGTATAGTATGTCGAAAAATTTTATGAAAAAAGTCACAGTATAGTATGTCGAAAAATTTCATGAAAAACAGGTCATAGTATTGAATCTTGAATAATTTCATGTTAACAATCATATTATACTTTGTAAAAAGATATTATGATGAAAAATAAGTTATTTTATACTATGTTGAAAAATCTCATGAAAAAAGTCATAGTATAGTATGTCGAAAACTTTCATGAAAAACATGTCACAGTATTGAATCTTGAATAATTTCATGTTAACAATCATATTATAGTTTGTAAAAAGGTATTATGATGAAAAATAAGTCATTTTACACTATTTTGAAAAATTTCATGAAAAAAGTCATAGTATAGTATTCAAAAATTTCATGAAAAAATCAATAATATGTCAAAATTAAAAAAACAATATTACTTAAAAATTTTAAAATAATTAAAAATATATAAAAAAATCATTATACTATTTTAAAAATTTTAAAAAAAATAATATCAAAAATTATAAAAAAAAAATAAATTATAAAAAAATACAAAATTAAAAATAATTATTAATATATTTACTTAATAATAAAAATCAAACATCAATATAAAAATATATAATAATTATTAATAAAAAAAATTAAAAAAAAAAAAAAAAAATAAAAAAATAAAATAAATAAAAAATAAATTTTAAAAAAAAACATATTAAAAATTTCATGCAACAGTCATATATATATGAACAATATTATGATAAAAAAGTCATTTTATACTATTTGAAAAATTTCATGAAAAAAGCATAGTATAGATTCGAAAAATTTTATGAAAAAAGTCATAGATAGTATTCGAAAAATTTCATAAAAACATGTCACAGTATAATCTTGAATAATTTCATGAACAATCATATTATAGTTTAAAAAGGTATTATGATGAAAAATAATCATTTTACACTATTTTAAAAATTTCATGAAAAAAGCATATAAGTATTCGAAAAATTTCATGACAAAAGCATAGTATTGAATCTTAAATATTTCATGTTAACAATAATATTTTACTATATATAGTGGTTTTATGATAAAAAAAAGTCATATAGACTTGAAAAATTTCATGAAAAAAGCATAGAAGATCGAAAAATTTCATGAAAAAAGTCATAGTATAGTATTCGAAAAATTTCATGAAAAACAGCACAGTATTGAATCTTGAAAAATTTCATGCAACAGTCATATTATAGTATGTAACAATATTATGAAAAAAGTCATTTTATACTATTTAAAAATTTCATGAAAAAAGTCATATAAGTATGTCGAAAAATTTTATGAAAAAAGTCACAGATAGTATGCGAAAAATTTCATGAAAAACAGGCATAGTATTGAATCTTGAATAATTTCATGAACAATCATATTATACTTTTAAAAAATATTATGATGAAAAATAAGTTATTTTATACTATTTGAAAAATCTCATAAAAAAGCAAGAAGATGTCGAAAAATTTTATGAAAAAAGCACAGAAGATGCGAAAAATTTCATGAAAAACAGGTCATAGTATTGAATCTTAATAATTTCATGTTAACAATCATATTATACTTTTAAAAAGATATTATGATGAAAAATAAGTTATTTTATACTATGTTGAAAAATCTCATGAAAAAAGTCATAGTATAGTATGTCGAAAAATTTCATGAAAAACATGTCACAGTATTGAATCTTGAATAATTTCATGTTAACAATCATATTATAGTTTGTAAAAAGGTATTATGATGAAAAATAAGTCATTTTACACTATTTTGAAAAATTTCATGAAAAAAGTCATAGTATAGTATGTCGAAAAATTTCATGACAAAAGTCATAGTATTGAATCTTGAAATATTTCATGTTAACAATAATATTTTACTATATATAGTGGTTTTATGATAAAAAAAAAAGTCATTATAGTACGTTGAAAAATTTCATGAAAAAAAGTCATAGTATAGTATGTCGAAAAATTTCATGAAAAAAGTCATAGTATAGTATGTTGAAAAATTTCATGAAAAACAGGTCATAGTATTGAATCTTGAATAATTTCATGTCAACAATCATATTATAGTTTGTAAAAGGTATTATGATGAAAAATAAGTCATTTTATACTATGTTGAAAAAATTTCATGAAAAAAGTCATAGTATAGTATGTTGAAAAATTTCATGAAAAAAGTCATAGTATAGTATGTCGACAAATTTCATGAAAAACAGGTCATAGTATTGAATCTTGAATAATTTGATGTTAACAATCATAGTTTGTAAAAAGGTATTATGATGAAAAATAAGTTATTTTATACTATGTCGAAAAATTTCATGAAAAAAGTCATAGTATAGTATGTTGAAAAATTTCATGAAAAAAGTCATAGTATAGTATGTCGACAAATTTCATGAAAAACAGGTCATAGTATTGAATCTTGAATAATTTCATGTTAACAATCATATTGTACTTTGTAAAAAGGTATTATGATGAAAAATAAGTCATTTTATACTATTTTAAAAATTTCATGAAAAAAGTCATAGTATAGTATGTCGAAAAATTTCATGAAAAACAGGTCACAGTATTGAATCTTGAAAAATTTCATGCTAAGTCATATTATAGTATGTTAACAATATTATGATAAAAAAGTCATTTTATACTATTTGAAAAATTTCATGAAAAAAGTCATAGTATAGTATGTCGAAAAATTTTATGAAAAAAGTCACAGTATAGTATGTCGAAAAATTTCATGAAAAACAGGCATAGTATTGAATCTTGAATAATTTCATGTTAACAATCATATTATACTTTGTAAAAAGATATTATATAAAAATAATTATTTTATACTATTTGAAAAATCTCATAAAAAAGCATAGTAAGATGTCGAAAACTTTCATGAAAAACATGTCACAGTATTGAATCTTGAATAATTTCATGTCAACAATCATATTATAGTTTGTAAAAAGGTATTATGATGAAAAATAAGTCATTTTACACTATTTTGAAAAATTTCATGAAAAAAGTCATAGTATAGTATGTCGAAAAATTTCATGAAAAAAGTCATAGTATAGTATGTCGACAAATTTCATGAAAAACAGGTCATAGTATTGAATCTTGAAAAATTTGATGTTAACAATCATAGTTTGTAAAAAGGTATTATGATGAAAAATAAGTCATTTTATACTATTTTGAAAAATTTCATGAAAAAAGTCATAGTATAGTATGTCGAAAAATTTCATGAAAAAAGTCATAGTATAGTATGTCGAAAAATTTCATGAAAAAAGTCACAGTATAGTATGTCGAAAAATTTCATGAAAAACAGGTCATAGTATTGAATCTTGAATAATTTCATGTTAACAATCATATTGTACTTTGTAAAAAGGTATTATGATGAAAAATAAGTCATTTTATACTATGTCGAAAAATTTCATGAAAAACACGTCACAGTATTGAATCTTGAATAATTTCATGTTAACAATCACATTATAGTTTGTAAAAAGGTATTATGATGAAAAATAAGTCATTTTATACTATTTTGAAAAATTTCATGAAAAAAGTCATAGTATAGTATGTCGAAAAATTTCATGAAAAAAGTCATAGTATAGTATGTCAAAACATTTCATGAAAAAAGTCATATTATAATACATTGAAAAATTTCATGAAAAAAGTCATAGTATAGTATGACGAAAAATTTCATGAAAAACAGGTCATAGTATTGAATCTTGAAATATTTCATGTTAACAATAATATTATACTATATATAATGGTTTTATGAAAAAAAAGTCATATTACAGTACGTTGAAAAATTTCATGAAAAAAAGTCATAGTATAGTATGTCGAAAAATTTCATGAAAAAAGTCAGAAAAGTATGTCGAAAAATTTCATGAAAAACTGGTCATAGTATTGAATCTTGAATAATTTCATGTTAACAATCATATTATACTTTGTAAAAAGGTATTATGATGAAAAATAAGTCATTTTATACTCTTGAAAACTGTCATGAAAAAAGTCATAGTATAGTATGGAAAAATTTTTGAAAAAAGTCAGTGTAGTATTCGAAAAATTTCATGAAAAACAGGTCAAAGTATTGAATCTTGAAATATTTCATGTTAATAATATTTTACTATATATAATGGTTTTATGATTAAAAAAAGTCATTATAGTACGTTGAAAAATTTCATGAAAAAAGTCATAGTATAGTATGTTGAAAAATTTCATGAAAAACAGGTCATAGTATTGAATCTTGAAAAATTTCATGTTAACAATCATATTATAGTTTGTAAAAGGTATTATGATGAAAAATAAGTCATTTTATACTATGTTGAAAAATTTCATGAAAAAAGTCATAGTATAGTATGTCGAAAAATTTCATGAAAAAAGTCATAGTATAGTATGTCGAAAAATTTCATGAAAAACAGGTCATAGTATTGAATCTTGAAAAATTTCATGCTAACAGTCATATTATAGTATGTTAACAATATTATGATAAAAAAGTCATTTTATACTATGTTGAAAAATCTCATGAAAAAAGTCATAGTATAGTATGTCGAAAAATTTCATGAAAAACATGTCACAGTATTGAATCTTGAATAATTTCATGTTAACAATCATATTATAGTTTGTAAAAAGGTATTATGATGAAAAATAAGTCATTTTACACTATTTTGAAAAATTTCATGAAAAAAGTCATAGTATAGTATGTCGAAAAATTTCATGACAAAAGTCATAGTATCGAATCTTGAAATATTTCATGTTAACAATAATATTTTACTATATATAATGGTTTTATGATAAAAAAAGTCATTATAGTACGTTGAAAAATTTCATGAAAAAAAGTCATAGTATAGTATGTCGAAAAATTTCATGAAAAAAAGTCATAGTATAGTATGTCGAAAAATTTCATGAAAAACAGGTCATAGTATTGAATCTTGAAATATTTCATGTTAACAATAATATTATACTATATATAATGGTTTTATGATAAAAAAAAAAGTCATTATAGTACGTTGAAAAATTTCATGAAAAAAAGTCTTGGTATAGTATGTCGAAAAATTTCATGAAAAAAGTCACAGTATAGTATGTTGAAAAATTTCATGGAAAACAGGTCATAGTATTGAATCTTGAATAATTTCATGTCAACAAACATATTATAGTTTGTAAAAGGTATTATGATGAAAAATAAGTCATTTTATACTATGTTGAAAAATTTCATGAAAAAAGTCACAGTATAGTATGTCGAAAAATTTCATGAAAAACAGGTCATAGTATTGAATCTTGAATAATTTCATGTTAACAATCATATTATACTTTGTAAAAAGATATTATGATGAAAAATAAGTTATTTTATACTATGTTGAAAAATCTCATGAAAAAAGTCATAGTATAGTATGTCGAAAAATTTTATGAAAAAAGTCACAGTATAGTATGTCGAAAAATTTCATGAAAAACAGGTCATAGTATTGAATCTTGAATAATTTCATGTTAACAATCATATTATACTTTGTAAAAAGATATTATGATGAAAAATAAGTTATTTTATACTATGTTGAAAAATCTCATGAAAAAAGTCATAGTATAGTATGTCGAAAAATTTCATGAAAAACATGTCACAGTATTGAATCTTGAATAATTTCATGTTAACAATCATATTATAGTTTATAAAAAGGTATTATGATGAAAAATAAGTCATTTTACACTATTTTGAAAAATTTCATGAAAAAAGTCATAGTATAGTATGTCGAAAAATTTCATGACAAAAGTCATAGTATTGAATCTTGAAATATTTCATGTTAACAATAATATTTTACTATATATAGTGGTTTTATGATAAAAAAAAGTCATTATAGTACGTTGAAAAATTTCATGAAAAAAAGTCATAGTATAGTATGTTGAAAAATTTCATGAAAAAAGTCATAGTATAGTATGTTGAAAAATTTCATGAAAAACAGGTCATAGTATTGAATATTGAATAATTTCATGTCAACAATCATATTATAGTTTGTAAAAGGTATTATGATGAAAAATAAGTCATTTTATACTATGTTGAAAAAATTTCATGAAAAAAGTCATAGTATAGTATGTTGAAAAATTTCATGAAAAACAGGTCATAGTATTGAATCTTGAATAATTTCATGTCAACAATCATATTATAGTTTGTAAAAGGTATTATGATGAAAAATAAGTCATTTTATACTATGTTGAAAAATTTCATGAAAAAAGTCATAGTATAGTATGTTGAAAAATTTCATGAAAAAAGTCATAGTATAGTATGTCGACAAATTTCATGAAAAACAGGTCATAGTATTGAATCTTGAATAATTTGATGTTAACAATCATAGTTTGTAAAAAGGTATTATGATGAAAAATAAGTCATTTTATACTATTTTGAAAAATTTCATGAAAAAAGTCATAGTATAGTATGTCGAAAAATTTCATGAAAAAAGTCATAGTATAGTATGTCGAAAAATTTCATGAAAAAAGTCACAGTATAGTATGTCGAAAAATTTCATGAAAAACAGGTCATAGTATTGAATCTTGAATAATTTCATGTTAACAATCATATTGTACTTTGTAAAAAGGTATTATGATGAAAAATAAGTCATTTTATACTATGTCGAAAAATTTCATGAAAAACACGTCACAGTATTGAATCTTGAATAATTTCATGTTAACAATCACATTATAGTTTGTAAAAAGGTATTATGATGAAAAATAAGTCATTTTATACTATTTTGAAAAATTTCATGAAAAAAGTCATAGTATAGTATGTCGAAAAATTTCATGAAAAAAGTCATAGTATAGTATGTCAAAACATTTCATGAAAAAAGTCATATTATAATACATTGAAAAATTTCATGAAAAAAGTCATAGTATAGTATGACGAAAAATTTCATGAAAAACAGGTCATAGTATTGAATCTTGAAATATTTCATGTTAACAATAATATTATACTATATATAATGGTTTTATGAAAAAAAAGTCATATTACAGTACGTTGAAAAATTTCATGAAAAAAAGTCATAGTATAGTATGTCGAAAAATTTCATGAAAAAAGTCAGAATAGTATGTCGAAAAATTTCATGAAAAACTGGTCATAGTATTGAATCTTGAATAATTTCATGTTAACAATCATATTATACTTTGTAAAAAGGTATTATGATGAAAAATAAGTCATTTTATACTCTTGAAAACTGTCATGAAAAAAGTCATAGTATAGTATGGCGAAAAATTTCATGAAAAAAGTCAGTGTAGTATGTCGAAAAATTTCATGAAAAACAGGTCAAAGTATTGAATCTTGAAATATTTCATGTTAATAATATTTTACTATATATAATGGTTTTATGATTAAAAAAAGTCATTATAGTACGTTGAAAAATTTCATGAAAAAAAGTCATAGTATAGTATGTTGAAAAATTTCATGAAAAACAGGTCATAGTATTGAATCTTGAAAAATTTCATGTTAACAATCATATTATAGTTTGTAAAAGGTATTATGGTGAAAAATAAGTCATTTTATACTATGTTGAAAAATTTCATGAAAAAAGTCATAGTATAGTATGTCGAAAAATTTCATGAAAAAAGTCATAATATAGTATGTCGAAAAATTTCATGAAAAACAGGTCATAGTATTGAATCTTGAAAAATTTCATGCTAACAGTCATATTATAGTATGTTAACAATATTATGATAAAAAAGTCATTTTATACTATGTTGAAAAATCTCATGAAAAAAGTCATAGTATAGTATGTCGAAAAATTTCATGAAAAACAGGTCATAGTATTGAATCTTGAATAATTTCATGTTAACAATCATATTATAGTTTGTAAAAAGGTATTATGATGAAAAATAAGTCATTTTACACTATTTTGAAAAATTTCATGAAAAAAGTCATAGTATAGTATGTCGAAAAATTTCATGACAAAAGTCATAGTATTGAATCTTGAAATATTTCATGTTAACAATCATATTTTACTATATATAATGGTTTTATGACAAAAAAAATATAAGAATTTCATGAAAAAGCAAGAAGAGCGAAAATTCTGCAAAGAGCAAAAATTTCATAAAAACAGGCAATATTGAATCTTGAAATATTTCATGTTAACAATAATATTATACTATATATAATGGTTTTATGATAAAAAAAAAGTCATTATAGTACGTTGAAAAATTTCATGAAAAAAAGTCATAGTATAGTATGTCGAAAAATTTCATGAAAAAAGTCACAGTATAGTATGTTGAAAAATTTCATGGAAAACAGGTCATAGTATTGAATCTTGAATAATTTCATGTCAATAATCATATTATAGTTTGTAAAAGGTATTCTGATGAAAAATAAGTCATTTTATACTATGTTGAAAAATTTCATGAAAAAAGTCATAGTATAGTATGTCGAAAAATTTCATGAAGAAAGTCACAGTATAGTATGTTGAAAAATTTCATGAAAAACAGGTCATAGTATTGAATCTTGAATAATTTCATGTTAACAATCATATTGTACTTTGTAAAAAGGTATTATGATGAAAAATAAGTCATTTTATACTATGTCGAAAAATTTCATGAAAAACACGTCACAGTATTGAATCTTGAATAATTTCATGTTAACAATCACATTATAGTTTGTAAAAAGGTATTATGATGAAAAATAAGTCATTTTATACTATTTTGAAAAATTTCATGAAAAAAGTCATAGTATAGTATGTCGAAAAATTTCATGAAAAAAGTCATAGTATAGTATGTCGAAACATTTCATGAAAAACAGGTCATAGTATTGAATCTTGAATAATTTCATGCCAACAGTCATATTATACTATATATAATGGTTTTATGACAAAAAAAGTCATATTATAGTACATTGAAAAATTTCATGAAAAAAGTCATATTATAATACATTGAAAAATTTCATGAAAAAAGTCATAGTATAGTATGTCGAAAAATTTCATGAAAAACAGGTCATAGTATTGAATCTTGAAATATTTCATTTTAACAATAATATTATACTATATATAATGGATTTATGAAAAAAAAGTCATATTACAGTACGTTGAAAAATTTCATGAAAAAAAGTCATAGTATAGTATGTCGAAAAATTTCATGAAAAAAGTCAGTATAGTATGTCGAAAAATTTCATGAAAAACTGGTCATAGTATTGAATCTTGAATAATTTCATGTTAACAATCATATTATACTTTGTAAAAAGGTATTATGATGAAAAATAAGTCATTTTATACTGTTGAAAAATGTCATGAAAAAAGTCATAGTATAGTATGGCGAAAAATTTCATGAAAAAAGTCAGTGTAGTATGTCGAAAAATTTCATGAAAAACAGGTCATAGTATTGAATCTTGAAATATTTCATGTTAACAATAATATTATACTATATATAATGGTTTTACGATAAAAAAGTCATATATAGTACGTTGAAAAATTTCATGAAAAAAAGTCATAGTATAGTTTATTGAAAAATTTCATGAAAAACAGGTCATAGTATTGAATCTTGAAAAATTTCATGTTAACAATCATATTATAGTTTGTAAAAGGTATTATGATGAAAAATAAGTCATTTTATACTATGTTGAAAAATTTCATGAAAAAAGTCATAGTATAGAATGTCGAAAAATTTCATGAAAAAAGTCATAATATAGTATGTCGAAAAATTTCATGAAAAACAGGTCATAGTATTGAATCTTGAATAATTTCATGTTAACAATCATATTATACTTTGTAAAAAGATATTATGATGAAAAATAAGTCATTTTATACTATTTTGAAAAATTTCATGAAAAAAGTCATATTATAGTATGTCGAAAAATTTCATGAAAAAAGTCATAGTATTGAATCTTGAAATATTTCATGTTAACAATAATATTTTACTATATATAATGGTTTTATGATAAAAAAGTCATTATAGTACGTTGAAAAATTTCATGAAAAAAAGTCATAGTATAGTATGTCGAAAAATTTCATGAAAAAAGTCATAGTATAGTATGTCGAAAAATTTCATGAAAAGTCAGTATAGTATGTTGAAAAATTTCATGAAAAACAGGTCACAGTGTTGAATCTTGAATAATTTCATGTTAACAATCACATTATAGTTTGTAAAAAGGTATTATGATGAAAACTAAGTCATTTTATACTATTTTGAAAAATTTCATGAAAAAAGTCACAGTATAGTATGTCTAAAAATTTCATGAAAAACAGGTCATAGTATTGAATCTTGAATAATTTCATGTTAACAATCATATTATAGTTTGTAAAAAGGTATTATGATGAAAAATAAGTCTTTTTTTACTATGTTGAAAAATTTCATGAAAAAAGTCATAGTATAGTATGTCGACAAATTTCATGAAAAACAGGTCATAGTATTGAATCTTGAATAATTTGATGTTAACAATCATTATAGTTTGTAAAAAGGTATTATGATGAAAAATAAGTCATTTTATACTATGTTGAAAAATTTCATGAAAAAAGTCACAGTATAGTATGTCTAAAAATTTCATGAAAAACAGGTCATAGTATTGAATCTTGAAATATTTCATGTTAACAATAATATTTTACTATATATAATGGTTTTATGATAAAAAAAAGTCATTATAGTACGTTGAAAAATTTCATGAAAAAAGTCATAGTATAGTATGTCGAAAAATTTCATGAAAAAAGTCACAGTATAGTATGTCGAAAAATTTCATGAAAAACAGGTCATAGTATTGAATCTTGAATAATTTCATGTTAACAATCATATTATAGTTTGTAAAAAGGTATTATGATGAAAAATAAGTCTTTTTTTACTATGTTGAAAAATTTCATGAAAAAAGTCATACTATAGTATGTCGACAAATTTCATGAAAAACAGGTCATAGTATTGAATCTTGAATAATTTCATGTTAACAATCATAGTTTGTAAAAAGGTATTATGATGAAAAATAAGTCATTTTATACTATGTTGAAAAATTTCATGAAAAAAGTCATAGTATAGTATGTCGAAAAATTTCATGAAAAAAGTCACAGTATAGTATGTCGAAAAATTTCATGAAAAACAGGTCATAGTATTGAATCTTGAATAATTTCATGTTAACAATAATATTATACTATATATAATGGTTTTATGATAAAAAAAGTCATTATAGTACGTTGAAAAATTTCATGAAAAAAAGTCATAGTATAGTATGTCGAAAAATTTCATGAAAAAAGTCACAGTATAGTATGTTGAAAAATTTCATGGAAAACAGGTCATAGTATTGAATCTTGAATAATTTCATGTCAACAATCATATTATAGTTTGTAAAAGGTATTATGATGAAAAATAAGTCATTTTATACTATGTTGAAAAATTTCATGAAAAAAGTCACAGTATTGAATCTTGAATAATTTCATGTTAACAATCACATTATAGTTTGTAAAAAGGTATTATGATGAAAAATAAGTCATTTTATACTATTTTGAAAAATTTCATGAAAAAAGTCATAGTATAGTATGTCGAAAAATTTCATGAAAAAAGTCATAGTATAGTATGTCGAAACATTTCATGAAAAACAGGTCATAGTATTGAATCTTGAATAATTTCATGCCAACAGTCATATTATACTATATATAATAGTTTTATGACAAAAAAAAGTCATATTATAGTACATTGAAAAATTTCATGAAAAAAGTCATATTATAATACATTGAAAAATTTCATGAAAAAAGTCATAGTATAGTATGTCGAAAAATTTCATGAAAAACAGGTCATAGTATTGAATCTTGAAATATTTCATGTTAACAATAATATTATACTATATATAATGGTTTTATGAAAAAAAAAGTCATATTACAGTACGTTGAAAAATTTCATGAAAAAAAGTCATAGTATAGTATGTCGAAAAATTTCATGAAAAAAGTCAGTATAGAGCGAAAAATTTCATGAAAACTGGCATAGTATGAACTGAAAATTTCATGTCACAATCATATTATAGTTTTAAAAGGAAGAGAAAAAAAGCATTTTATACTATTTAAAAATTTCATAAAGCCAGATACTTGAAATTTCATTTAACAATCACATTATAGTTTGAAAAAGTAATATAAAAAAAGCATTTTATACTATTTTAAAAATTTCATAAAAATCAGAATATTCAAAATTTCATGAAAGCATAGAAGATGTCGAAACATTTCATAAAAACGCAAGTATTAATCTTAAAATTTCATCCAACAGCTATTATACTATATAAATAGTTTTATACAAAAAAGCATTAAGACTTAAAAATTTCATAAAAAGCAATTATAAACATTAAAAATTTCATAAAAAGCATAGAAGATCAAAAATTTCATGAAAACGCAAGATTAATCTTAAATATTTCATTTAACAAAAATTAAAATAAATGTTTTATAAAAAATACGACGTAAAAATTCATAACAGAGACAAAATTCATAAGCAGAAGATCGAAAAATTTCATGAAAAACTGGTCATAGTATTGAATCTTGAATAATTTCATGTTAACAATCATATTATACTTTGTAAAAAGGTATTATGATGAAAAATAAGTCATTTTATACTGTTGAAAAATGTCATGAAAAAAGTCATAGTATAGTATGGCGAAAAATTTCATGAAAAAAGTCAGTGTAGTATGTCGAAAAATTTCATGAAAAACAGGTCATAGTATTGAATCTTGAAATATTTCATGTTAACAATAATATTATACTATATATAATGGTTTTATGATAAAAAAAAGTCATTATAGTACGTTGAAAAATTTCATGAAAAAAGTCATAGTATAGTATGTCGAAAAATTTCATGAAAAAAGTCACAGTATAGTATGTCGAAAAATTTCATGAAAAACAGGTCATAGTATTGAATCTTGAATAATTTCATGTTAACAATCATATTATAGTTTGTAAAAAGGTATTATGATGAAAAATAAGTCTTTTTTTACTATGTTGAAAAATTTCATGAAAAAAGTCATAGTATAGTATGTCGACAAATTTCATGAAAAACAGGTCATAGTATTGAATCTTGAATAATTTCATGTTAACAATCATAGTTTGTAAAAAGGTATTATGATGAAAAATAAGTCATTTTATACTATGTTGAAAAATTTCATGAAAAAAGTCATAGTATAGTATGTCGAAAAATTTCATGAAAAAAGTCACAGTATAGTATGTCGAAAAATTTCATGAAAAACAGGTCATAGTATTGAATCTTGAATAATTTCATGTTAACAATCATATTGTAAAGTCATATTATAATACATTGAAAAATTTCATGAAAAAAGTCATAGTATAGTATGACGAAAAATTTCATGAAAAACAGGTCATAGTATTGAATCTTGAAAAATTTCATGCTAACAGTCATATTATAGTATGTTAACAATATTATGATAAAAAAGTCATTTTATACTATGTTGAAAAATCTCATGAAAAAAGTCATAGTATAGTATGTCGAAAAATTTCATGAAAAACATGTCACAGTATTGAATCTTAATAATTTCATGTAACAATCATATTATATTTGTAAAAAGGATTATGATGAAAAATAAGTCATTTTACACTATTTTAAAAATTTCATGAAAAAAGCAAGAAGAGTCGAAAAATTTCAACAAACAATAATTGAAATATTTTAACATAATATTTTAATATATAATTTATAAAACAAACAAAATTTCATAAGCAAAACAAAATTTCATGAGCAAAAACAAAAATTCATAAAAACCAAATTAATCTAAATATTTCAACAAATATTATATATATATAATGTTTTATAAAAAAGCATTATAGACTTAAAAATTTCATAAAAAGCAAGAAGATTCGAAAAATTTCATGAAAAAAGTCACAGTATAGTATGTTGAAAAATTTCATGGAAAACAGGTCATAGTATTGAATCTTGAATAATTTCATGTCAACAATCATATTATAGTTTGTAAAAGGTATTATGATGAAAAATAAGTCATTTTATACTATGTTGAAAAATTTCATGAAAAAAGTCACAGTATTGAATCTTGAATAATTTCATGTTAACAATCACATTATAGTTTGTAAAAAGGTATTATGATGAAAAATAAGTCATTTTATACTATTTTGAAAAATTTCATGAAAAAAGTCATAGTATAGTATGTCGAAAAATTTCATGAAAAAAGTCATAGTATAGTATGTCGAAACATTTCATGAAAAACAGGTCATAGTATTGAATCTTGAATAATTTCATCCAACAGTCATATTATACTATATATAATAGTTTTATACAAAAAAAGCATATTATAGTACATTGAAAAATTTCATAAAAAATCATATTATAATACATTGAAAAATTTCATGAAAAAAGTCATAGTATAGTATGTCGAAAAATTTCATGAAAAACAGGTCATAGTATTGAATCTTGAAATATTTCATGTTAACAATAATATTATACTATATATAATGGTTTTATGAAAAAAAAAGTCATATTACAGTACGTTGAAAAATTTCATGAAAAAAAGTCATAGTATAGTATGTCGAAAAATTTCATGAAAAAAGTCAGTATAGTATGTCGAAAAATTTCATGAAAAACTGGTCATAGTATTGAATCTTGAATAATTTCATGTTAACAATCATATTATACTTTGTAAAAAGGTATTATGATGAAAAATAAGTCATTTTATACTGTTGAAAAATGTCATGAAAAAAGTCATAGTATAGTATGGCGAAAAATTTCATGAAAAAAGTCAGTGTAGTATGTCGAAAAATTTCATGAAAAACAGGTCATAGTATTGAATCTTGAAATATTTCATGTTAACAATAATATTATACTATATATAATGGTTTTATGATAAAAAAGTCATTATAGTACGTTGAAAAATTTCATGAAAAAAAGTCATAGTATAGTTTATTGAAAAATTTCATGAAAAACAGGTCATAGTATTGAATCTTGAAAAATTTCATGTTAACAATCATATTATATTTTGTAAAAGGTATTATGATGAAAAATAAGTCATTTTATACTATGTTGAAAAATTTCATGAAAAAAGTCATACTATAGTATGTCGAAAAATTTCATGAAAAACAGGTCATAGTATTGAATCTTGAATAATTTCATGTTAACAATCATATTATACTTTGTAAAAAGATATTATGATGAAAAATAAGTCATTTTATACTATGTCGAAAAATTTCATGAAAAAAGTCATATTATAGTATGTCGAAAAATTTCATGAAAAAAGTCATAGTATTGAATCTTGAAATATTTCATGTTAACAATAATATTTTACTATATATAATGGTTTTATGATAAAAAAGTCATTATAGTACGTTGAAAAATTTCATGAAAAAAAGTCATAGTATAGTATGTCGAAAAATTTCATGAAAAAAGTCATAGTATAGTATGTCGAAAAATTTCATGAAAAGTCAGTATAGTATGTTGAAAAATTTCATGAAAAACAGGCACAGTGTTGAATCTTGAAAATTTCATGTTAACAATCATATTATAGTTTTAAAAGGTATTATATAAAAAAATCTTTTTTTACTATTTAAAAATTTCATGAAAAAAGCATAGATAGTATTCGACAAATTTCATGAAAAACAGCAATATTAATCTTAATAATTTATGTTAACAATCATTATAGTTTGAAAAGTATTATATGAAAAAAAGCATTTTATACTATGTTAAAAATTTCATAAAAAAGTCACAGTATAGTATGTCTAAAAATTTCATGAAAAACAGGCATAGTATTGAATCTTGAAATATTTCATGTTAACAATAATATTTTACTATATATAATGGTTTTATATAAAAAAGCATTATAGTACGTTGAAAAATTTCATAAAAAGTCATAGATAGATTCAAAAATTTCATAAAAAAGTCACAGTAAGTATGTCGAAAAATTTCATAAAAACAGTCAAGTATTAATCTTAATAATTTCATGTCAACAATCATATTATAGTTTTAAAAGGTATTATATAAAAATAAGCATTTTATACTATTTAAAAATTTCATAAAAAAGCATACTATAGTATGTCGACAAATTTCATGAAAAACAGGCATATATTAATCTTAAAATTTATGTTAACAATCATAGTTTGTAAAAAGTAATATAAAAATAAGTCATTTTATACTATTTAAAAATTTCATAAAAAAGTCATAGTATAGTATGTCGAAAAATTTCATAAAAAATCACAGTATAGTATGTCGAAAAATTTCATGAAAAACAGGTCATAGTATTAATCTTAATAATTTCATGTTAACAATCATATTGTACTTTTAAAAAGGTATTATATAAAAATAAGTCATTTTATACTATTTTAAAAATTTCATAAAAACACAATATTAATCTTAAATATTTCACGTTAACAATAATATTTTATATATATAATCTATATAAAAAACATAAGACTTAAAAATTTCATAAAAAAAGTCATAGTATAGTATGTCGAAAAATTTCATGAAAAAAGTCATAGTATTGAATCTTGAAATATTTCATGTTAACAATAATATTTTACTATATATAATGGTTTTATGATAAAAAAGTCATTATAGTACGTTGAAAAATTTCATGAAAAAAAGTCATAGTATAGTATGTCGAAAAATTTCATGAAAAAAGGTCATAGTATAGTATGTTGAAAAATTTCATGAAAAACAGGTCATAGTATTGAATCTTGAATAATTTCATGTTAACAATCACATTATAGTTTGTAAAAAGGTATTATGATGAAAACTAAGTCTTTTTTTACTATGTTGAAAAATTTCATGAAAAACAGGTCATAGTATTGAATCTTGAAAAATTTCATGCTAACAGTCATATTATAGTATGTTAAACAATATTATGATAACAAAGTCATATTATAGTATGTTAAAATATTTCATGAAAAAAGTCATAGTATAGTATGTCGAAAGATTTCATGAAAAACAGGTCATAGTATTCAATCTTGAAAAATGTCATATTAACAATAATATTATACAATATATAATAGTTTTATCATAAAAAAGTCATATTATAGTATGTAGAAAAATTTCATGAAAAAGTCATCGTATAGTATGTCGAAAAATTTCATGAAAAACAGGTCATAGTATTCAATCTTGAAAAATGTCATATTAAAAGTCATATTATAGTATTTTAAGTAATATTTTAAGTAAAAAAAGTCAAATTGTGTTACGTTGAAAAATTTCATGAAAAAAAGTCATAGTATACCATGTCGAAAAATTTTATGAAAAACAGGTCATAGTATTGAATCTTGAAAAATTTCATGCTAACAGTCATATTATAGTAAGTTAAACAATATTATGACAAAAAAAAGTCATATTATAGTATGTTGAAACTTTTCATGGAGAAAGTCATAGTATAATATGATGAAAAATTTCTTGGAAAACAGGTCATAGTATTGAATCTTAATAAATTTCATGTCAATAATCATATTATAGTTTGCAAAAAGGTATTATGATAAAAAGTCAGTATATGTTGAGAAATTTTTTGAATAAAACTCATAGTATCGTATGTTGAAAAACATAATTAAAAAGGCATAGTTTAGTATGTTGAAAAGTTGTCAAAAAAGTAAAATTAAGTCAGTATAGTATGCTGAAAAAAGTTCTACAAAAGTTATAGTATAGTATGTATATGTCGAAAAAAATTATAGTATAGTATGTCAAAAAAGTTATAGTAGCGTATATCAAAAAAGTCATAGTACTGTATGTTGAAAAAAGGCAAAAAGTCAGAGTATAATATGTCAGAAAACGTCATTAAAATCATTGTATATTATGCCAAAATTTTTTAAAATAATTATTCAAAAGTCATAGTACACATCAAAAAAGTCATACCTTAGATTGTAAAAAAAGTTGTCATTGCATAATATGTTGAAAAAGTTAAAAAAAAAAAAGTCATACCGTATGTCAAAAAGTCATATAAAAGTCAAATTATATTATGTCGAAAAAAGTCATAGTATACTGTTATAAAACATCACAGTATAGTATGTAACATATAATACGCTGAAAAAAGTAAAAAAAAAAAAAAAACCCTCATAGTTTAGTATGTCAAAAAGTCATTAATAGCATATGTCAAAAATTAAAAAATAAAGTCATAGTATAGTTTGTTGAAAAAGATTAAACAAAAGCCATAGTATAGGATAGGGAAAAAAAAGTCATACCATGGTATGTCAAAGTCATACCAGTCAAATGTCATAGTAGTATAGTATGTCCAAAACACCATCGTTTTGTATGTCGAAAAACGTCATCAGCATATGTCAAAGTTGTAGTATAGTATGTTGAAAAAAGGAAAATTTATGAGAGTGATTAAAATGTCATATTTTTGTTAAAAAACATCATTAAAAAGGTATACTTTAGTATGTCTAAGTCATATGTCCAAAAAAAGTAGATTTCAGTCATAGTATAGTATGCTGAAAAAAGTTGTACAAAAGTCATAGTATAGTATGTTGCAAAAAGTCAAAGTATACTATGTCAAAAAGTCATTAAAAAGTCATAGTATATCAAGAACAGTCATGAAAGTCTTAGTATAGTATGTCAAAAAAAGTCATAGTATTGTATATCGAATATTTTTTTAAATATTAATTATTTTTAATATAAATTATTATTAATTTTAATATTTTTTAAAAAAAGTCAGTGTAGTATAGTGATAAAAGTCATACCATCGAGTGTCAAACTCATAAAAAACGTCAAGTCAGTATATGTGAAAACATGTTATAGCATAGTATGTCAAAAAAGTTATAGTAGCGTATGTCAAAAAAGTTATAGTAGCGTATGTCAAGTCATAGTACAGTATGTTGAAAAAAGCCAAAAAGTCAGAGTATATGTCAGAAAATGTCAATAAAAAGTCATAGTTTAGTATGCCATAAAATTTATTAAAAAATTATTAGTCATAGTAGTACATCAAAGTTAAAACTTAGTTTGTCAAGTCAGTATATGCCGAAAAGCTAAAAGTAGCGTATGTCAAAAAAGTCATAGTATGTTATAATATGCTGAAAAAATAAGTGATAGAATAATATGTCATAGTATAGCATGGCAAAAAATAATCAATTCATAGTACAGTATGCTGAAAGAAAAAGTCATGTTATAGTATTTTGAAAAAAAACTAATAGTATAGTAGAGAGAGCGAGGCAGACAGAGAGGGAGGCAGAGAGAGAAAGATGCAGAGAGAGGGAGGCTGAGAGGCAAAGAGAGAGAGATGCAGGGAGGAAGAGAGAGAGAGATGCAGAGAGAGAGAGAGATGCAGGGAGGCAGAGATGCAGAGAAGGAGACAGAGAGAGAGAGGGGGCAGAGAGACAGAAATGAAGAGAGAGAGTGAGAGAGAGAGAGGCAGAGAGAGAGAGAGAGGCAGAGAGAGAGAGGCAGAGAGAGAGGCAGAGAGGCAGAGAGAGAGAGGCAGAGAGGCAGAGAGAGAGAGATGCAGAGAGAGAGGCAGAGAGAGAGATGCAGAGAGGCAAGGAGAGAGAGAGATGCAGAGAGGCAGAGAGAGAGATGCAGAGAGAGAGGCAGAGAGATGCAAAGAGGCAGAGAGAGAGGCAGAGGCAGAGAGAGAGATGCAGAGAGGAGAGAGAGAGAGATGCAAAGAGACAGAGAGAGAGAGCAGAGAGCAGAGAGAGAGATGCAGAGAGAGAGAGAGAGAGAGATGCAGAGAGAGAGAGAGAGAGAGAGGCAGAGAGAGAGAGAGAGAGAGAGATGCAGAGAGAGAGAGAGATGCAGAGAGGCAGAGAGAGAGATGCAGAGAGAGAGCAGAGAGAGAGAGAGCAGAGAGAGAGAGAGAAAGAGAGGCAGAGAGAGAGAGAGGCAGAGAGAGAGAGAGAGAGATGCAGAGAGGCAGAGAGAGAGATGCAGAGAGAGAGATGCAGAGAGAGAGAGAGAGGCAGAGAGAGAGATGCAGAGAGAGAGAGAGAGAGAGAGATGCAGAGAGAGAGATGCAGAGAGAGAGAGATGCAGAGAGAGAGAGAGAGAGAGAGAGGCAGAGAGAGAGAGAGAGATGCAGAGAGAGAGAGAGAGAGGCAGAGAGAGAGAGAGAGAGAGAGGCAGAGAGAGAGAGAGAGGTGCAGAGAGGGAGATGCAGAGAGGCAGAGAGAGAGATGCAGAGGCAGAGAGAGAGAGGTAGAGAGAGCGATGCAGAGAGAGATGCAGAGAGAGAGAGATGCAGAGAGGCGGAGAGTGAGATGCAGAGAGGCAAAGAGAGAGAGATGCAGAGAGAGAGAGCAGAGACAGAGGCAGAGAGAAAGAGAGAGAGCTGCAGAGAAAGATGCAGAGAGGCAGAGAGAAAGAGCTGCAGAGAAAGATGCAGAGAGGCAGAGAGAGAGGCAGAAAGAGAGATGCAGAGATGTAGAGAGGCAGAGAGAGAGGTGCAGAGAAGCAGAGAGAGAGAGAGGTGCAGAGAGAAATGCAGAGAGGCAGAGAGAGAGAGATGCAGAGAGAGAGAGATGCAGAGAGAGAGAGAGAGATATGCAGAGACAGAGATGCAGAGACGCAGAGAGAGAGATGTAGAGAGGCAGAGAGAGAGATGCAGAGAGAAATGCAGAGAGGCAGAGAGAGAGAGATGCAGAGAGAGAGAGAGAGAGAGAGATGCAGAGGCAGAGAGAGGCAGAGAGAGAGAGATGCAGAGAGAGAGAGAGAGAGAGATGCAGAGAAGCAGAGAGAGAGAGGAGAGAGAATGCAGAGAGGCAGAGAGAGAGATGCAGAGGCAGAGAGAGAGATGCAGAGGCAGAGAGAGAGAGAGCGATGCAGAGAGGGAGATGCAGAGAGACAGAGAGAGAGAGCAGAGGCAGAGAGAGAGAGGTAGAGAGAGCGATGCCGAGAGAGATGCAGAGAGAGAGAGATGCAGAGAGGCAGAGAGTGAGATGCAGAGAGGCAAAGAGAGAGAGAGCAGAGAGAGAGACCGCAAGGGAGAGCTGCAGAGAAAGATGCAGAGAGGCAGAGAGAAAGAGCTGCAGAGAAAGATGCAGAGAGGCAGAGAGAGATGCAGAGAGAGATGCAGAGATGCAGAAAGAGAGATGCAGAGATGTAGAGAGGCAGAGAGAGAGAGGCAGAGAAGCAGAGAGAGAGAGAGGTGCAGAGAGAGATGCAGAGAGAGAGAGAGAGATGCAGAGAGAGAGATGTAGAGATGCAGAGAGGCAGAGAGAGAGATGCAGAGAGAAATGCAGAGAGGCAGAGAGAGAGAGATGCAGAGACGCAGAGAGAGAGATGTAGAGATGCAGAGAGGCAGAGAGAAATGCAGAGAGGCAGAGAGAGAGAGATGCGGAGATGCAGAGAGAGATGCAGAGAGGCAGAGAGAGAGAGATGCAGAGGCAGAGAGAGGCAGAGAGAGAGAGATGCAGAGAGAGAGAGATGCAGAGAGGCAGAGAGAGAGAGATGCAGAGAGAGAGAGAGAGATGCAGAGGGGTGCAGAGAGGCAGAGAGATGCAGAGAGGCAGAGAGAGAGAGGGAGAGAGAGAGAGATGCAGAGAAGCAGAGAGAGAGAGGCAGAGAGAGAGATGCAGAGAGAGATGCAGAGAGGGAGATGCAGAGAGGCAGAGAGAGATGCAGAGGCAGAGAGAGAGATGCAGAGGCAGAGAGAGAGAGATTTCAGAGAGGCAGAGAGAGATGCAGAGAGAGAGAGGCAGAGGGATAGAGAGATGCAGAGAGGCAGAGAGAGAGAGATGCAGAGAGGCAGAGAGAGATGCAGAGAGAGAGAGGCAGAGGGATAGAGAGATGCAGAGAGGCAGAGAGAGAGAGATGCAGAGAGGAGAGAGAGATGCAGAGAGGCAGAGAGAGATGCAGAGAGAGATGCAGAGAGGCAGAGAGAGATGCAGAGAGGCAGAGAGAGAGATGCAGAGAGGCAGAGAGAGAGATGCAGAGAGAGAGAGAGAGAGATGCAGAGAGGCAGAGAGAGAGAGATGCAGAGAGGCAGAGAGAGAGATGCAGAGAGGCAGAGAGAGAGAGATGCAGAGAGAGATGCAGAGAGAGAGAGAGAGAGAATGCAGAGAGGCAGAGAAAGAGAGATGCAGAGAGGCAGAGAGAGAGATGCAGAGAGGCAGAAAGAGAGAGATGCAGAGAGGCAGAGAGAGAGAGAGAGAGAGAGAGAGCAGAGAGAGATGCAGAGAGAGAGAGAGCAGAGAGAGAGCAGAGAGAGAGAGAGAGAGAGAGAGCAGAGAGAGAGAGATGCAGAGAGGCAGAGAGGCAGAGAGAGAGATGCAGAGAGAGAGAGATGCAGAGAGAGAGAGAGATGCAGAGAGAGAGGGCAGAGAGGCAGAGAGATGCAGAGAGGCAGAGAGAGAGAGAGAGCAGAGAGAGATGCAGAGAGGGAGATGCAGAGAGGCAGAGAGAGAGAGCCAGAGGTAGAGAGAGAGAGGGAGAGAGAGCGATGCAGAGAGAGATGCAAAGAGAGAGAGATGCAGAGAGAGATGCAAAGAGAGAGAGATGCAGAGAGAGATGCAGAGAGAGAGAGAGAGCAGAGAGGGAGAGAGAGAGATGCAGAGAGGCAGAGAGAGAGAGAGAGAGATGCAGAGAGGCAGAGAGAGATGCAGAGAGGCAGAGAGAGATGCAGAGAGACAGAGAGAGATGCAGAGAGAGAGAGAGAGAGAGACAGAGAGAGAGAGAGAGAGAGAGAGAGAGAGAGAGAGAGAGCAGAGAGAGAGAGATGCAGAGAGGCAGAGAGAGAGAGAGAAATGCAGAGAGGCAGAGAGAGAGAGAGAGAGCAGAGAGAGAGAGAGAGAGAGAGAGAGAGAGAGAGAGAGATGCAGAGAGAGAGCAGAGAGAGAGAGAGATGCAGAGAGGCAGAGAAAGAGAGATGCAGAGAGGCAGAGAGAGAGAGATGCAGAGAGGCAGAGAGAGAGATGCAGAGAGGCAGAGAGAGAGAGAGAGAGAGAGAGAGAGAGCAGAGAGAGAGAAGAGAGAGAGGCAGAGAGAGAGAGATGCAGAGAGAGAGAAAGAGATGCAGAGAGAGAGAGATGCAGAGGGATAGAGAGATGCAGAGAGAGAGGTGCAGAGAGGCAGAGAGATGCAGAGAGGCAGAGAGAGAGAGAGAGAGCAGAGAGAGATGCAGAGAGGGAGATGCAGAGAGGCAGAGAGAGAGAGGCAGAGAGAGAGAGAGAGAGAGAGAGAGAGAGGTAGAGAGAGCGATGCAGAGAGAGATGCAAAGAGAGAGAGATGCAAAGAGAGAGAGAGGCAGAGAGAGATGCAGAGAGGGAGATGCAGAGAGGCAGAGAGAGAGAGCCAGAGGTAGAGAGAGAGAGGTAGAGAGAGCGATGCAGAGAGAGATGCAAAGAGAGAGAGATGCAGAGAGAGATGCAAAGAGAGAGAGATGCAGAGAGAGATGCAGAGAGAGAGAGGCAGAGGGATAGAGAGATGCAGAGAGGCAGAGAGAGAGAGATGCAGAGAGGCAGAGAGAGATGCAGAGAGGCAGAGAGAGATGCAGAGAGGCAGAGAGAGATGCAGAGAGGCAGAGAGAGATGCAGAGAGGCAGAGAGAGATGCAGAGAGAGAGAGAGAGAGATGCAGAGAGAGAGAGGCAGAGGGGCAGAGAGAGAGATGCAGAGAGGAGAGAGAGAGAGATGCAGAGAGGCAGAGAGAGAGAGAGATGCAGAGAGGCAGAGAGAGAGAGAGATGCAGAGAGGCAGAGAGAGAGAGATGCAGAGAGAGAGCAGAGAGAGAGAGATGCAGAGAGAGAGCAGAGAGAGAGAGAGATGCAGAGAGGCAGAGAAAGAGAGATGCAGAGAGGCAAAGAGAGAGAGATGCAGAGAGGCAGAGAGAGAGAGAGATGCAGAGAGGCAGAAAGAGAGAGATGCAGAGAGGCAGAGAGAGAGGCAGAGAGAGAGAGAGAGGCAGAGAGAGATGCAGAGAGAGATGCAGAGAGAGAGAGAGATGCAGAGAGGCAGAGAGAGAGATGCAGAGAGAGAGAGAGAGCAGAGGGATAGAGAGATGCAGAGAGAGAGAGAGAGAGAGAGAGAGAGAGATGCAGAGAGGCAGAGAGAGAGAGAGGCAGAGAGAGACAGAGAGGGAGAGCAGAGAGGCAGAGAGAGAGAGGCAGAGGAGAAGACGAGCAGAGAGAGAGCAAAGAGAGAGAAGCAAAGAAGAACAGAAGAGAGCAAAGAGAAACAGAGAGAACAGAGAGGAAGAGAGAGAGAGAGATGCAGAGAGGCAGAGAGAGATGCAGAGAGGCAGAGAGAGATGCAGAGTGGCAGAGAGAGATGCAGAGTGGCAGAGAGAGAGAGATGCAGAGAGAGAGAGCAGAGAGAGAGAGAGATGCAGAGAGAGAGAGAGCAGAGGGATAGAGAGATGCAGAGAGGCAGAGAGAGAGATGCAGAGAGGCAGAGAGATGCAGAGAGAGAGAGATACAGAGAGAGAGAGAGAGAGAGAGAGAGAGAGATGAGAGAGGCAGAGAGAGAGAGAGCAGAGAGAGAGATGCAGAGGCAGAGAGAGAGAGAGGTAGAGAGAGTGATGCAGAGAGAGAGAGATGCAGAGAGAGAGATGCAGAGAGGCAGAAAGAGAGGCAGAGAGAGAGAGATGCAGAGAGGCAGAGAGAGAGGCAGAGAGAGATGCAGAGAGAGAGAGATGCAGAGAGAGATGCAGAGAGAGAGAGAGAGAGAGATGCAGAGAGAGATGCAGAGAGAGAGAGAGAATGCAGAGAGGCAGAGAGAGAGATGCAGAGAGACATGCAGAGAGAGAGAGAGAGAGAGATGCAGAGAGAGATGCAGAGAGAGATGAGAGAGAGAGAGAGAGAGAGAGATGCAGAGAGGCAGAGAGAGAGAGATGCAGAGAGAGATGCAGAGAGGAGAGAGAGAGAGATGCAGAGGCAGAGAGAGAGAGATGCAGAGAGGCAGAGAGAAAGAGAGATGCAGAGAGAGACAGAGAGAGAGGCAGAGAGAGAGAGAGATGCAGAGAGAGAGATGCAGAGATGAAGAGATGCAGAGATGCAGAAAGAGAGATGCAGAGATGCAGAGAGAGAGAGATGCAGAGAGGCAGAGAGAGAGAGAGGGCAGAGAGAGAGAGGGCAGAGAGAGAGAGGCAGAGAGAGGCAGAGAGATGCAGAGAGAGAGATGCAGAGATGCAGAGAGAGAGATGCAGAGAGGCAGAGAGAGATGCAGAGAGGCAGAGAGAGAGAGATGCAGAGAGGCAGAGAGAGATGCAGAGAGGCAGAGAGAGATGCAGAGAGGCAGAGAGAGAGCAGAGAGGCAGAGAGAGATGCAGAGAGGCAGAGAGAGAGAGATGCAGTGAGAGAGAGCAGAGAGAGAGAGGCAGAGAGAAGAGAGACAGAGAGAGAGGCAGAGGCAGAGAGAGACAGAGAGAGAGATGCAGAGGCAGAGAGCAGAGGCAGAGAGAGAGAGAAGAGAGAGGCAGACGCAGAGAGAGAGAAAGCAGAGAGAGAGAGATGCAGAGAGAGATGCAGAGAGGCAGAGAGAGAGAGATGCAGAGAGATGCAGAGAGGCAGAGAAGAGGCAGAGAGGCGAGAGAGGAGAGAGAGAGAAGAAGAGCAGAGAGAGAGAGATGCAGAGGCAGAGAGAGAGAGATGCAGAGAGGCAGAGAGAAAGAGAGATGCAGAGAGAGAGCAGAGAGAGAGAGAGAGAGAGAGAGCAGAGAGAGAGCAGAGAGAGAGATGCAGAGATGCAGAAAGAGATGCAGAGATGCAGAAAGAGAGATGCAGAGATGCAGAGAGAGAGAGATGCAGAGAGGCAGAGAGAGAGAGAGGTGCAGAGAGAGAGAGGGCAGAGAGAGAGAGGTGCAGAGAGAGGCAGAGAGAGAGAGATGCAGAGAGAGAGATGCAGAGATGCAGAGAGAGAGATGCAGAGAGGCAGAGAGAGAGAAAATGCAGAGAGGCAGAGAGAGATGCAGAGAGGCAGAGAGAGATGCAGAGAGGCAGAGAGAGAGAGATGCAGTGAGAGAGATGCAGAGAGAGAGAGGCAGAGAGATAGAGAGATGCAGAGAGAGAGGCAGAGGCAGAGAGAGAGAATGCAGAGATGCAGAGAGAGAGATGCAGAGAGAGAGATGCAGAGGGAGAGATGCAGAGGCAGAGAGAGAGAGAGAGAGAGAGAGGCAGACGCAGAGAGAGAGAGAAGCAGAGAGAGAGAGATGCAGAGAGAGATGCAGAGAGGCAGAGAGAGAGAGATGCAGAGAGAGATGCAGAGAGGCAGAGAGAGAGATGCAGAGAGAGCGAGAGAGGTAGAGAGAGAGAGATAGATAGAGTCAGAGAGAGTGAGGCAGGTAGAAAGAGGCAGAGTGAGAGTGAGGCAGATAGAGAAAGAGCAAGTCAGAGATCCAGGCAGAGAGCGAGGCAGAGAGACTGAGAGTGAGGCAGATGCAGAGAGAGGAAGATCGAAAGACAGAAAGAGGGAGACAGGCAGAGAAAGAGACAGACAGAGACAGCCAAGTAGACAAAGATAGATAGAAAGACAGAGAGGCAGAGAAAGAGGCAGACACAGAAAGAAACAATAAGACAGAGAGACAGACAGATAGAGAAAGGGAGAGAGACAGACAGAGATACACTGAAGAGTAGAGGACAGAGTAACAGTGGGAACAAGCTGGCGGACATGTACATAACAACATACCACCTATTCTCATCCGTGAAATACGGCTGATTTGTTTCTGACCAAGCTAAAAAAGAGGACATGTGCCGCGGTATCAGACGCTGAGGGGCGTGACATCATATCTGACAACCTGAACACTGTCACCGGCTGGAGGTTACACCCACATGGGGCTCAGCAAAATGTATCACTACAACAAACTTCTACTGGGTCATAAGTGATAATTGAAAGGGATTATTTTTGTATCAGTCTATTAATTGTTTTTCAAGGAAACTCTTGCGTATTGTACTTTTAAAGTTCTCTAAGGCCAACAAACAACCTGCCAGTCAACATCTAAGAAGGTCACAACTAGGTTGTTTATTTTATGATAACTGATACAGGATAAATGTTATACATTCTATTTTAACACTGATATTTTGCTTTTATTTTCAATGTCAGTATGCAAAAAAAAGACAATACAAAGTAAACATTTAGTATCATAAATATGATACATAATTTGACTGCTTCCTCCATATTAAACCAATTAATTTTAAGGACTCATTGTTGCCTTGGTGATAACTTGTTTAGCTACAACACAAAAAAGAAAAAAAAACTAAATGCAAAACATCAAGAGTTGGCTGACAGCAAACACTGTAAAGAACCACATGATCTTAAGATGTATCAATCAACTCATGTAGATGCATATATAAAAATACAGGATCCCTGTTATATATATATGCACATACAGTAATAATGCAATTACTAGAGTTGTAGAGCCTGTACTGGGCTTACAAACAGACAAAATGAAGAGAGCAGGATACACATACATCCACACGTTTACCATTATCTCTCCATATAAACACGCATAAACCAACCAACCAACCAACAAACAGAAGGCTCTCTGGCTTTAGAAGCTAAAAACTACACTTGACTTAAAAAAAGAAAAAAGAAGAAGAAGAAAAAAAAAAACAGACATTCACATTTCTGAAACAAATTTCATGATCTTCTAACTTCTCGCCTGATCAACCGTCTCTGTGTCCAACAGTTAGTGCCACCACAGAAGCTAGAACGATGATGACTATGAGCTCCGTTTTGTGCCGTCGTGTCCGACTCGTCCCACCGATCAGGGCCGAGCTCACTCTCATTGATTACTACACTGTCTGTGTTGGTCCTTTTTCTCAACGTCATCGCTCCTCTCACTGTGCACTCATTCACTGACTCACTGGTGTAAACAGTCCAGAGTCTGCACTGTGTTTCTTCATCCGTCAGTGAAAGTGAATGAGTGGACATGTTGATGAGGAAGGTGGAGAAGTGGGGACTGCAGCTGTTTGTGTTTAGTGTATGAATGTCCTGTATGTCCATGCACTTACCTCTGTGTGGGTGTGTGTACTGTATGTCCATCTCTATGCAGGCCTCTACGGGGAGGCTGGGGCTTTGCTACCACTGTAATGAACTTGGTATCTGTTCACCGCTTGCCCTTTCACCTCAGTCGACAGGCAGGTAGTCTTGCAGGGGATCATGTCTTCTTCCTCCTCACCCAATAGCCAGTTCTGCACCGAGCGTTCAGCCGAAGCCGTAACGTGATTGGCCAGCCAGCCCTGGTGCCACTTGTCAAAGCGTTCATGCTGGCTCGCTGCCACTCTGTGCTGCGACTGTGGAGGAAGAGGAAAAACTGTCAGACACCAAACAGGATTTAACAACTAGAAAATGTACAAGTGAGTTTTTAGTTTCCTGACACGCACTGTCACCCAGATTCTCCACACCACATCTCAAACTCTTCACATGGCACCACAACAGGAAACAAGTAGGGATGGTAATAATTAACCATTAACCGCCATTAAGAGTTTTAACCAATTAAGACTATCGGTTAAACAGTTAAAACAAATATTCTGAATTAACTGAAAAGCTGAGCAAAACTCAGAGTGGCTTGTCAGTTTAAGGAGGATAGCTGGTCCACCTTAACAGCCCACTGTAAGAGAGTCTGAGCCAGCACTGTAAGATACAGGAATTGGCTCCTGCCTTGATCTCACTGGAGCTGAGGAATTGTAGCATTTATGAACCAACAAATAAACTGTAAACACACAGCTACGTTCAGCTATAACACCACCAAAAACATCACACTCACCGCCGCCACACACACAGCCTGTCGCTTAAGTTACAACACGCTGATAGACTGTATGTGTGTGACAATGGCGGACACGAAGCCACCAGCAATCCTTCACCTGCTAACGTAGCACAAACCCACACAGGAATTGTTGGACACTTGCTGTTGTTACGCTGGACAGACACAGCGGACAAACTGCAAAACCAGACCTGGGCATTATACGGCCCGTGGGTCTGATCTGGCCCTCACGATGGTTCTGTCTGGCCCGGGAGGTCTCAGACAAACCACACAATTTTACCTATGAAGAGGCAGGAAGTAAAGAAAATAGCTTTTGTTTTGAAATGCTTGTGTATTGTTAGTGTGCTTCTTCCTGTCACACTTGACACTGATGTAAACTGACGTGAGCGTTGCCAACTTAGCGACTTATTTGCTATATTTAGCGAGTTTTCAGACCCCTCTTGTGACTCTTTGTCAAAAAGGCGACTAGTAACAGATCTAGTGACTTTTTCTGGTGTATTGGAGACTTTTGGAGACTGACGTGAAAGCATGCAACGTTCTTACTCCTGTCAACAAGCAGCGGATGCTGCCGTGGACCCTTCCCCGTCCTAAGGCACCCAAAGGCGCAGTGGTCCCTCCAGCAGCACGTCTATAATAAGTCAGACTGCTAAGTATTTTTTGCGGAATTATGTTATGGATTTAAAATTAACCTGTTATTGGTTATTATTTTCTTTTTTTCAAAATTAGCATCCCTAGAAACAAGTGGCTGAAATTAAATGCCAGCTGCAGCCTACCTTCCTGGCCTTGACCAGCGCTCCTCTGCGGTACATGTAATCCTCAGAGTTCATGACAAACACCATCTTGTGAGTGTTGAGTTTAAATCGGCAGTCCAGACTCCCGGCGTTCTCCACGCCCAGCTGGCGGTGCCACTCTCTCCTGCAGCGCATCGCCTCCACCTGCCGCACCTGCCAGCGACGGAAACGACGCAGGTTCCTGCAGGAAGAGACCCATTTATTAGCATGTTGATCAGATTGTGAGGACAAACTGAACGGCACATCAACTAGACCCTGTTCGTTTTTATAACATTTCTCAGAGATGACAACATCACACTAAAGTCAGACTTAATGGTTGAACAGAAACTTTACTTTTCCAGAATTACAAAATCAACAGGATTTTTTCTGGCTCAAAATGAGGCAAAGGTGGGCAACTAAACCTCGACACCTTAAAATAAGGACTTCAAATATCAACATGTCCTTCATAGATTAGTCCCTCTGCCTGTGGATGATACTCTGACTGCATTGAAAACAGAGGCCCTTTTTAAATAAAGCTTAATACCAAATCAACCTAGGAAAAGAGAGAATAAGATAAGATAAGATAAGATATTCCTTTATTAGTCCCACAGTGGGGAAATTCACAATATGACAGATTGTTTTTAACAGACAACTTCTATTGTGGAAATTTCATCTAAAGCAAATGTTTTTTTCCAGCATTGTTAAAATGCTAAAAAGTATACTGACGTGCAGGTAAATTAGAAGATACCATTTATTGTAAGTCTCTCAAACAAAAACTAACCTTCAGATAAAATGTTGTGCTGATGGGTCCGAAATATGTTGATACAACGCTATGATCTTTTGCTGGCAAAATCAAATACCATTACATAAATTACTGTGTATTGCACACCTAGTGGATGGGTGCATAGTAAAATGAGATTGTGAATTCCTGCACACTGTCAGCTGTTCACTGAAAACATCCACTTTGGACAAAATATTAGAAAATCAAGTAAGCAGTAAGAGGCCCAAAGACAGCTGTTGCAAGTGCATGGACCGAGTGATTACTAGCTGATCTAACTGTATTATCTGTACGAGATCAGGATTTCTATATGCACAACTTAAAATGGGAAGTGGTGTGGTGAAGGCTAAACTGCCAAACATGTTAAACTTATACCTGGGCAGAAATACAGGTTTGAAGAAGTAGCCCTCTGCTTGAGAACACAGACTGGTCTCAGTTCCTACAAACTGCTCCATGTAGCTCGACAGGCACTGAGGGGGAAGGCGATGATTAATAACTGCATAACAGCAAGCTCCATTGAGATGAATAAATGTGTAACTGTCATTTATTTCAAAGTCTCTGCGTCAGTGTGTTTTGTAAATGTGTGTTTACCTGTACATCTAACGGGTCATCAGCCTGGGCCTCCTCAGTGTCCAGCAGCTCAATGGTCATCGTCACATGACCCTTGTTTTGGAGAAACATTACCTGATGACACAGAATGCAACGAAACATCAGTAAACCAGCTCCAATCAACTCATAACAGCTGAATAAAACCAGGAGATTAAAGCTGTTACAAATCTCCAAAGAAGGCTTTCCTAAGTGAATTTAAAACAGAGTGTGTTCATCTTGCTGTAGTACAACTGGCTATATATAAAGCAGCGACACTTCCATGTCCAAATTAAAAGTGGAGTCTGCAATTCTAATCCAATACACTTGATCAAATTCAGAGAATATCTCCTCACTGTCTGCTAGCTGTCCGTTCTGTGTGCGCGGTGGAAAATAAATTCAGTGTTCACACAGATCTGGCGCTGAAAATGGGAAACAAACAAAGTGGCTCAGGCCAAGCTGCAAAACACTATTCCAGCCAGGACAGGGGAAAGGTCACGGCTGTATAAACAGGAAGGCAGTGGTAGCGAGAGGGTCAGCAAATCTGCCACATGCTAATGTCCTGAAGGAGCACTGAGGGATGTATTTGTTTGGGTGTTGAGTTCAAATATACACAATCTTTTTCCTGAATCACAGACAGCGCCTTTAAAAAGGTACAGTGTGTAGGATTTGGCAGCATCTAGTGGAGTGGTCGCAGATTGCAACCAACTGAGTACCCCTCTGCTCATTCCCCCCTTTCCAAGACTGCCCAATGTGAAACCGTGGTAATGCCGTTGGCCTTGCTCAGAGGCCATCCATACCATAATAACATTATTTTAGGGGTAACCTAAGTCAGACTGCGGCTGGCGGCACCACGGTTTTGCACTCTGCAGCTCATGTTAAGGCAGTTTAACAAGCTTGTCAGAGAACTACAGTGACTACTGTAGAAACATGGCAGAGCAACATGGTGGACTCCATGAAGAGGACCTGCTTCCTATGTAGATATGAATGGCTCATTCTAAGGTAACGAAAACACAACTATTCTTCGTTTCTGCTGATTATACACTACTGAAAACATGATTATATTCCATCTCTGCTAATTGATCACCTCAAATATGTTATATACTGTTCCTTTAATGCAGATTAATCCTAACATAGAAGGTAAAACTGTAAATAACTTAGCATTAAACATCACATAAATTCAGATAATGTGTTCTTAAAAAAAGTCATTAACTTTTAGTAAAGCAGGAAGCAACTCTCTGATCAAAACACTTCATTATAAAAATACTATTAGTGATTTGCTTTTCAGGGTACATTTAGTGTTGAGATTTTTTTTGCCATCCTCTAGCATTACTTAAAAATTGCGAACAGCATACTTCCACTCCAGTGAAAATGGAAGCTGATGATAGAAAATCATTTCACTGCCTCAAACAGTAAATTGTCAGGGCCAAATATGTGATTCAGAATTAAATTCACCAGGACTCTGTGTTCACCTTGAAGCAGTTCTCCTCAGCCATGACTCTCTCAGCCTTCCACTGGTAGCTGGTCTCCCAGGCTGCTCTGACACACTGCGAGGACAGGTTACCCCCTGCTGCCCCCCTCTTCCTCTCTGCCAGGTAAACATCAACCACCTGCAGACACACCTCGTCGCTCACTAGATGCTGCAGCTGAAGTCAAAGGAAAGCAAGGATTAGGAGAGAGTTCTAAACGTCTTCATTGTCTAACACGAGTAATCAGCGTGACAGTAAACGCTGCTTACCTGCCGAATGATGTTGTGGATGACCTTGTCGATGGTGAAGCCGATGTAGGCGTGGATGGTGAACATTTCTCTCAGTGTGTCTTCGTACTGTGTGGAGTCCAGGTTGCCATCCAGCAGGCTGCGTACCATATCCAGGAAGGCTGGGTAGTACTCCTCCAACTCCACCTCACCTGTGGAAGAAAGGGATGTTACATGTGTTATAACACCATGTCACGTCACGTGTTGAGTGTGGCTCTCAGAGTTCTACCATGAATAAAATAAAGTTCAAAGGATGCACTTGAAAAATGGAGGTCCATGAGAATATCATTAATTCAAAATGTTGCCTGCTATTTTTGCTCTACGCTCAGTTAATCAGTCCACAGAAAATCAGTCAGCATCTATTTTGGGCTGTCAAAGTTAATGCAATGATAATGCGTAATAATACAGCACTAATTTCTATAAGGCAATAACACAACATGATTTTTGAGGTTGTGGCGGGCTCAGTTTTAAAGGTAGAGTGAAGATTTGATATGAAGAAGGCTAAATAATGCTCCAAACTTGCAAAAAATTTTGGCAAAGAAAAACCGATATGGCCATTTTCAAAGGGGTCCCTTGACCTCAAGATATGTGAATGGGTTCTATGTGTACCAATGAGTCTCCCCTTTACAGACATGCCCACTTTATGATAATCACATGCAGTTTGAGGCAAGTCATAGTCAAGTCAGCACACTGACAGCTGCCTGTTGGGCTTCAGTTTGCCGTGTTATGATTTGAGCATATTTTTATGCTAAATGCAGTACCTGTGAGGGTTTCTGAACAATATTTGTTATTGTTTTGTGTTGCTAATTGATTTCCAATAATAAATATATACATATATTTGCATAAAGCAGCACATTTGCCCACTCTCATGTTGATACGAGTATTAAATACTTAAGGTACATTTTGAATGAAATGTGTGATTAACCACCATTAACTACTGACAATCATGTGATTAAATATTTTAATCAATTGACAGCCCCAATTTTGATTATTATTAATTGTTCAAGATAAAATACCAAACATTGGATAGTTTTAGGTTCACAAATGCTAGAATTCACTGAGACTCACTGATTTTCCTTTCATTTTTTTGGTTTTGGATTGTTGGTCAACAAGACATTTAAATCACCATGTGCTCAAAAATATTGTGATGGTATTTTTCCCTATTTTCAGGGTTCAAAAAGTGGTGAGAAAGAAATAAACACATTGTTTTTTTGAGATGTGGGCGTATTTCAGTTTGATTGCAAAGCAGATAAAACATGACAATTAACTTCAGTCTTTGATGCTATTTGATAACCACAAATAAATACAACTATGTTTAGAGGTAAGTAAAAATTACTTTGGCATGACTGGGCAAGTGAAAAAAAACATGAACACTTCTGATGTTTTAAAGATACACGATTACTTCATTAGGATAATCATTAATTGCAGCTCTACTCTGCAGTTCACTTGCCTGAAAGGCTTTAAACAGCATTGTAAAATTTGCTGCTGCTATGACAGCTCATTGGTTACAAGAGACAAAATGAATCAGACTTTGCACAACATACAAATTTTTTTTTTACCAAAATGCTCTTGATACTGATTTTGCAAATTTAGGTCAACTTTAGGACACTAAAAACAGATATTGTGTGACCAGTTCAGCTGAGACAAAATATCACATAATACTCAAACATAAACCTACACCATGCTTTTAACTAGGATCTGTCAAATAAAAATCTGTTATTAATTTGTTCATATCTGTTATTCACTCTTCACCATAATGCCAATTCACATGCTGGCAAGGCAAGGAAAACAATAGCATCCGGCTTCCAACACATCTGGAATCATTTTCAGACGAGCTTTTCCCTCCACCATGTAGTGTGACTATGACTCAACACTGTGAATCCTGGAATAATTTAGGTGAACTGACATCAGAAACAGATTTAAATTCAATTTCTGATTCAGTGCTCATTAATTAAAAATAGTTAACTCATCTCCCTGATGAGGTAATGCATATATTACAGCTCTTGATCATAGTTCAAGGATGTAAAACAAAACACAGCCTCCTACACTAAGCTCATTTGTACATGTTGAGTCAGATGTAGCAGCTGGCTGAATAAATTCAGATTAAATACTTAGATCAGACCATTCTAGGTTTTGCATAAAACCTGAACTTACTGGGCTGTTTGAGGCGGAGCTCCATGGCAAGGTCACATGCTTTTTCTCTCCTTCCCTCTGCCATCAGCAGCCTCTCCCTGCTCTGCTCGGCTCGGTGCTCCAGCAGCTGCCGCTCTGCCTGTCGGTAAACCCGCAGCAGCCGCGAACACAGAGTCTGGTGCAGCCGCAAGAAGAAATACCAGTTGTTGTTCACAAAGAAAAGGTTGTAGACACCATCCAGTTCCTTCTGGTGCTCCGCTTCAGGGTCACGCAGGTCCACCTTCTCCCCGGGTACACCTGAACCCGTCTCCATGGGCGTAGATCCAGGGGTGGATGAGGCAGTCCCTGCAGGCTGGCTCATGCTACTGGAGGTGGTGGAGGCCTCTGTATCTGCAGGTTGGGATGGGCTGCAGCGCCTCCGCCTGGACTCACCATTGAGCTGCTGCTGGGGTTGGGACTGTGGCTGGGGCTGTGATTGGGCAGGTTGGGGTTGAGACTGACTACCTGTGGCTGCTGCTGCTCCTGATGCATTATTAGAATTAGCATTTCCTCCTCCTCCCCCTCCTCCTCCTGCTGCTGCTGCTGCTGTTGTTGCTGCTGATGTTGCTGCTCCACCTCCTACTCCTCTCTCTGCCCCCTCCTCAGGCTCAACCTCCTCATCTGTCCAGTCTTCAGTATCACTGAGCTCGCCGCGGCGGGAGAAGAACAGGTCGGGGACAAAGTGCTGGATGATGCGCTTGATGTGGTCCTTGTCATCTTTGTGGATGGTGGGTTGACGTTTGACGTGGTAGATGATGAGCGAGGCAGCGTCCTCCAGGATCTGCTTGTCCTCGTACGTGAACACCATGTGAGGCTCGCTGGCTGAGGCCACACCAGAGCCATTACGGTTCTGCTGGCCAACTCCGCCCTCTTCTGTGCTCTGCTCCTGACGCTGAGAGACACAGAAAAACAGAGACATGAATGCAGGCAACTTCAGAAAGACGTACTGTGACAAACAACGGGTTTTAATGAGTTTCATTGATCTCCGAGAAATTAATCGTCCCATATCAAAATCAATTCCATCGCAGCTACCAAGTTTCCCTCAAACAGCAGCACTACACAAAGATGAACATAAAACAACAGACAAGGAAATGACAAAACAATGTCAACTCATAACATCCTTGACTCCTTTCTTTATGTGCCACCCACGGGAGATGAGAGCGGAGGAGGTGAAAGGAGTTGAGGCAACAGGCATTTAACAAATGAGACATCCTTGCCTTCGAGCAATCATTTTAAAGCAATGTCAATTAAATAGGACGTGTCACAGCTGCATCAGCTGTCTAAATACCATCCATCCATCCGTCGTCAACCGCTTATCCCGTTAGGGGTCGCGGGGGGTCCCAGCAGGCATAGGGCGAAGGCGGGGTTCACCCTGGACAGGTCGCCAGTCCATCGCAGGGCACATATAGACAGACAGCATTTAGACAAACAACCATTCACGCTCACATCCACACCTACGGGCAATTTAGAGTCATCAATTAACCTAAACAGCATGTCTTTGGACTGTGGGAGGAAGCCGGAGTACCCGGTGAAAACCCACGCTTACACGGGGAGAACATGCAAACTCCACACAGAAGAGTCCCAAGCCAGAATCGACCCTCTTGCTGTGAGGCGAGAGTGCTAACCACTACACCACCGTGTAGCCCCTGTCTAAATACATACTATACAAATAAAGACTGACATATAGGCGATTATATTATATATACATGAATGAGTGATATTGATATATATTTTTTATATATACACGTATATATATTATACACACACACTCCATATCACAACTTGAAATATAGCAAATTAGTGCACAATGCAAGAGAATGCTCATATTGATATAATAATTTGATGTTAGCAGCTGTTTACACTTAACATCATGTCACAATTATAGCAGTTGAATTGGATGTAACCATTCAAAAATACAAACATAGGCTTATTAATATCAGTGAGAAATGTCATTAAGGAAAGCGGTTAGAACCAAGTCACGGGTGAATGATTTGTTACCTTAATAATAAATAACAATTCACTAAATTTGTGTCTATGTATTTATTTCCTCTGGATCTCTCTCCCCATTGAGCTTTACAACACCCCGTCTCTGGAGATCTTCAAAAAAATTCTCCTTAAAACCCACCTCAACAACAAGACCTGTGGCCTCGACTGTGCTCTGTTGTGTCTATTGTGTCAATAATAAGACGCATGACATCTCCTCTTTTCACCCTCCTTGGTCCCAAACTGGAGGAGCGAGGAGACGAGAAGGCACAAAATCGAGAAACGAAAGATTCTTTTACTTGCTTGCTTGTTCTAGCACTTTCGATAATATCACACGATCCTCGTCAGCGGATTGAGTGTAACCATGAACTCCTGTTTGATTCTTGTGATTGAGTCTTGAGTTGAGATTGTTATTTCAACTGCTGTTTCCAAGGTCAAGACTGAACTGTAAAGCTCAACTACACAAGGAAACCAGGAAATAAGAAAAGATTTGTTTGCTGAGTATCAACTCAACCCAATCATCCAATGCTTTTCTTTAGGGGGCTCTGGATTTTTTGAAAATGTGAAGGGTTATACATACATTTAAAAAATGGGTGTTAAATTGCTCATTAACAGTTAAAATATAGTAAACAATTTAATTGTTTCCAGAATCTGGTATGGCTCTGCATCCTAGCCCAAAAAAATATATAAATGTAATGTGACACACTGCACCTGATTATCTTTTCATATTATCTGAGCTCTAGTGTTGGGATGGTAGAGGGGAGGAAAGTTTTTACCTCATCATAGACACTCTCAATCTCGTTGAGGAGACTCTTCGACCGCAAGGCCTTCATGTCATTCTGTTTGAAGTTGACTCCTTGGTGGTCGAGGGACTTCAGGTAAGCCTTCTCGTACTGCTCCCTCCAAATCTTATTGAAACCCTGCTGGGCCTCTCTCCACTCCTCCTCCTTGGCTTTCAACCTGCAGAGGAAGACACACCTTTAATGTAGATAATTTACAAAAACACAGCCATGTAAATAAAAGTGTTACGTTACCATCACTGTCACTGAACTTGCATGTGCACATGGCAGTTTGATTTTAAGGATTAAAGCATCTGTGGGAGGAAACATGTCAGTTTTCCATGATGCATTCTTTATGTGAAAACCTGCTATGTGTAAAATACATATTTCCATGTGTCTACATATAGATGACTGAATAAGGTTGGGCAATATGACTGTATATACCGTGCAACACTAGAAATGTGTTGCCCAGTAGAGATTTGTGATACCGTTTCCAATGCGGTAATTCTCACTTTATCTCATGATTCTCAAAACCACGATTTAGCTGCCTCACAAGGTAATTTGGGAAGAGTAGAGGATGAGAGTGAAGTTGTAAATATAGAGCAGGAGGAGGAATCCCAACCAGCCCAAGATGAGAAAGAACTCTGGTAACATGATGACCAGGGATTTGCACAATGTAGTTTATTTTGTTTTGTCAGCCTTTAAAAATGAAAGATGGGCAAATCCTGCAGGACAGGTCTTTTTTTCCCTTTGGTATACTCTAAAGTTCACATTTGTGTGATTTTTATATTGCACTGTCTGAAGTCAGGTTGATATTTATTTGCACCTGTTAATCTTAAAAGGTGCTAAATACGGGATTGGGAGCATTTCTATTGCCTCTCAGCGGCTCTCAACAAGGCAACAGCAAGCCGGTGGCTTGCAGGTTACGATGCTAACAGTGCCAACAGTGCAGACAACGGTGAAAGTGCTGACAGAGCTAACAGTGTTAACCTGGGGGGAACTATAGGGTAACGCTGTTAGCCAGGACAGCGTTGTCACCTGTGAACACTGTATAAGAGCAGTGCAGAGCAGTGGCCATGAGCCAGCCAGTGGGGTACGCTCATGTGCATGAACATGCACTTAAGGCATATGTGGCTGATCTGGCTATGTCGACAAAGCAAGTACAAACTCAGATTACCCCACACACAGAGGGAGAGTAACGTCAATCTCAGGTAGACATTACTCCACTATATCTTTACAGAGCAAATAGTTGTTTGATGCTATCTTAATGCTCTGGATATCAAATTTAGCACATTTAAAATAAGTACAGACTTGAAATAATTGTTCTCAGGAACCTTAAAGCTTACATTCTGAAAGAATATGGTTTTGAGTCTGTTATTTTTAACTCAAATGTTATCCAATATGAGGCAGCTGTTTTTGTTTGTATAGAAGTTCCTAATAAAACAAGGAAATGATCATGTGTGATTAAATATGGCATAGTTATTTTAAACAATTTCTTAACTGAATTTACAGAACATTTACTGTATTGCAATATATACCATTACCATGATACACAATTAAATATATGGTGACAGAAGACTTTGGCCATATCACCCACCCCTAACACTGAATACACTTTTTAAAGCTCTTCAGAGTTCACCTTTGTTGGCAGGATCCACAAAGATCACTGCCTGTTGATACAAGGACTGTAAGCAAATCAACATTTCCATCATACTATCACTTAGTTAAAATCTTCCTGCTGATAATGTAAATTAAATGTGCTGTTTAACTGCAAACAGCAATCTCCATTATATTCACAATGTTGATAAACAAGGCAAGAATTCAGCCACCAGTGAATACATTTGAAATAAAAAGGCAGTTCTGACCTCTTGAGCACAACAGGCACAGCGGTAGCAGGACTTCTCTTCAGTCCCTCAATGATCTCGGGGGCTTTGTCACCATAGATACGATACACAGCACGACGTTGGATGACCTCAGAGGTGCCGCCCAGGCAGTCGTCTAATCTGAATCGGTCCTGGTCCTCTGGGGAAAGACGGGAGAGCTTCTTCTGGACGCTTTCTAGCACCCTGATCGTGGCCAGGTTTGTCTCCAGAACCACATCCAACTATAAAGAGGAGAGTTACAGACACAGAGCTTTTAGAGGGCAGCCGTCAAGTACAGTGTTGTGCCAAGTGCTTTGTGTTAAAGCTTATTATCTCCTCTTTTAAGAGAGCAGGAACAAAAGAAGGTAAAAACATACACTGACTAAGCTGTGATGTTTATACAAACCTCCCTGCGCTACAAAAAGTGTAAATATAATCCTTGTTAGGATGTACGCACCTCAAATCTTTCATCCTCGCAGCGATGCAGCTGCTCCTCGTAAGGAGTCTTCTTTGAGCTGACAAAGGTGGAGTCCTCCGACCAAGAGGGAAATGACACCCAGGTGTCGTTCAACACCTACACACACACACACACACACACAAACAAACAAACACACACACACACACACGTTAAATTACCAATGGGAAAAATATTTCTAGGGCTGTCCTCAACCAAAGACATTCTTAGTTGACTAACACTCATACCAATTTGTTGACTAATAAATTAGTTGATTTAATTGTTTTACAGATCTGTAAAACTGAGTTTCTTCACAAAGAATCAACAAAAGCACTTTTAATCTTGTGTTTACCAGAGATGTACTCATACATTTCTTGGAAATAAGTTATTCAGCATGAAAAAAGCATAAAAAAATGACTCATTGACTAAAGACCAAATGACCAATTTGGCTTATCGACAAAGAGGTGGCAGCCCTAAATATTTAACAATGACATACTATTCTAGCATGTCTATCATTTACTACATTTACGCTATTAAAAAAATAAGCAATATGGCAGCAAAAGGCAGGGAAGAAGAAGACTGCTAGCATGTAAACATGGATGTTAACGATGCATGTTTAAAAAAATGCTTTGCCTATGTTTTATGAGGAAGGAAATCAATTCAACATATCACAGGGATAAACACAACGTATCTTGATGAGCATGACACCTTTAAGCAACATACTGATCAAGTGACAACTCTTCAGGAAAATTAAAGTAAGTGTACCTCCTTGCATAGGGCAGTGCGCCCGCTGCATTTAGGCTGCTGGTAGGTCTTGGGCAGTGCTCTGTAGCTGGACCCCAGGCGCTTGCATGAGGCATAATCCACCTCCCTGCCCCCTCCCCCTTCCATGTAGCGATCCGACAGCCCTGACACAGCATGAGAGAGCTCTTTGTCCCCCAGAAATGACTTGAACTGTGTGTACAGTTCAGGAAACTTCCTGGAAGGAGATGGATGAAATCATGAATAAGAGATAAATCAGGAGAACAGCTGATCAAAAACCGCTCCATCAAAATAATCTTACTAACAAGAAGTAATAGGAATTAAACTATGCATTATGTCATGTTACTTTTAGTTCTTTTGGCACAGTTTGGTTCATCATTGATAAAAAATACGTAGGTTCCATGTAATGATCACACCAGTACCATTTGCGTATGGTCCTGAAAGCCTTTTATACAAGATTATAAAAGGCAGTAATACCAGTATGCCTCTACTACAGGACCAGATATTGATTGATTTCATCCAGCCTGTTCACACATTCAGTCAGCTCAACCATCTTTCTATCCACTCACCCCAGGAAAGGAGTCACTAGCTGTAGCAGCTCCGCTCCCGAAACTACTTCCTGGTTAAACAAGGCAATACAGCGCAGGAAGTTTTCATACACCTCCTGGCTTTTAAACAGGCGACGAACCTGAATGATGAGTGGGTTGACAGGAAAGTTAGACCAATTAATAAAAAGGCATTAAAAACAGTGACAGTGAGTTAAAAGACCTGTATGAACCAAAGACTAAAGAAAATCATCATCACTGCCATGGAAACTGTCTCACCTTATCAAAGAAGGAGAATTCTCTTAAGACTCCATGTTTGCCAACAGATGCAAAGGACTGATCTTTGGTACAGGAATACTTCATTTTCTTCTAAATAAAAAAAAGAAATGGATTATCTTTATACTGTATGTATATTACTTCAAGTTATTGTAAAAGAAGCTTTTGAATTATAGTAATACAAAGAGTTGAACCTTTTCAAGGACATGTGTATACATATGTTTTTGCATTTCCTGAGGCATTTATTCTAAACTGAGGGTTTACCTTGAGTAGTGGGGACATGTGCTGCAGTAGGATGGGCCTTGGCCTCTTCTTGTTTTGTTTGGTTATTGAGTCCTCGTCATCCGGCCTTTTCAGCTGCTCTTTCCCTCCTGTCAGAGAGCTCCCTGTGAACTACAGAAGACAGAGCACAAAGGAAAAGTGTCACAGTGTCAGAAAATACTGAAACATACCAATCAAAACTCCAAAGCGTACATATTAAAATATCTTGTTGAAAATGACTTTCATAGAACACTTTTAAAAACACAGCAAGTATTCAAATTTGTGGAACAAAAGTCAGCAATTTTTTTTTAGCATTTTTTCTTAAAAATTACTTAACATTGATAAATTAAATATCAAAATAGTTACCAATGAAAGCTCTGTTGATTGACTAATCTACTAAATCGTTTCAACTTTACTTTGGACTTGCACTTTGAACTGTATTCAAACAATGCTGAGTAAAACGCATTTTTTTATCGACTAAAAATATATGAAAATAAAATTTCTAAGCTGTAGCATGGAAATAAAAATGTCAATGACAAGCCACAAATTATGCAACAACCTTTTAATTTTTTACATTATTTATCTCTATCTGCTGCTTTACTGACCAATGATCTTTTGGCATCAGGTAAGAATTGCCCAAACTCAGCCAGCAGGTCTTCTTGCCCCTTGAAAAGACTGGCAACTTTAGAAAACACCTCATCTTCGGTCATCCCACTGCTGCCTCGACTGCCTCGACTCTCCTTCACCTCCAGCTGCTCCTTCTGAGGGGTGGTACAGGGAAAATGGTGATCAGAGGGGAGGAATCTAAACTTAATTTAATAAAAAGAAGAGCCAAGTTGAAATTCTTTGGCCTGAATACACATGACAGTCATAGTCTTGGTGCAGGAGACACTAACTGTCCACCAAGGAACAGGCTGCTGCAGCAATTTGCTTCTTATGACCTTTATTTACTTGTTCAATTTTTATTTAAAATATCATAAAGCCATTTAGAAAGGACTGAGATTATAAACAGATTAACACTGCTGTGAGACCTCTGCTTTGCTACAACCCCACAAGAACAGTAAAAGAAAAACTATATATCCTATCATTATATAAAATATGCAACTAAAAAAAGCTCCTTAAATCACTACAGTACCTGATATGTGTGAAGAATCTCTAAGAAGGCTCTGTAGATCTCTGGGTGATCCAGGAAGCGGTTTTTAATCTTGTTTACATAGCTGATGGCACTATCAAACTCTACAGGGCTCGTCTCTGAAGCAGGTGGCGATACAGACGAGGTGGTCGCCTGATTCTGGCTCTCTCTGCTAGTCAGGGGGAGAGAGAGCCTGCTGGGAGGCTCTGGAGGTCCTGCTGGGGTTGAGGAGGATAGGGACTCTGATGGAGCCGCCTTGATTTCACTGGTCTGGGTAGGTCCAGCTTCAATGTTGGCGGCAGTGGCACTACCTGAGGTTGCGGTCACTGCAGAGGTGGTGACACTCTTCCCCTGCTGGCCTGGGGATACCTGGACAGATGAAGAAGGAAGAAGCTGCATGGTTAGAGGTGCATTCATTAAAGCAACTTGAGTTGTTTACTTGAAATACGACTCTGGGAATAATATCTGCCTGTAAATGCCAGCCAAGATGGTGGTTAGCAAAGTTAATCCTAAAAAATCCTCCTCTAGTTGTATCAAAAATCACTTCCTCGTTCATACATTCACCACTCCCTACATAATAGACTCTATAGTACGAAGTACATTGTGAAATTATTTGAGGTGGACCAGGATGGAAATTAAGTAAAACTCTGAGTAATCAAAATGGTTTCTTTTCGCATCTATAAAATGTGGAGCATTGCATTATGGGATTGTTAGCTGGAAGTAGTTGACATACTTTTCCCATTGCATTGTGAGAGCTTTAGAGCCCTATATTGTGCAGAAATTTGACACTCAGAATTCAAACACTCAAATAAAATGGCCGACAATAAATATAGTGCACTATATATTAAACATGAGGGGCTTTTCCCATAAATTTACAATTAAAAAGGGTACAACCTGGACCCTGTTTCCCATGATTTTATGTCTAACTGACTAATGGGACAACAATATCTGAAAAAGGTCGAATATGGAGGGAGCACACTGTAGACGGCAGCTGCTCATGGATGGCAATGTGATGCTATTGGGGCAAGCTGGCACCGTCATCTACGCCCACTAAAAGTGCTTGTTTTTACAATGACAGGCTCTGATTGTTATTATTAGTGTCTGACATCATGGAACGAGACTCACTCAAGGAGAAGTCTCGTTCTGAAATCTTGTGATGTGATGTGTTGCTGGAAGACAGCAATGAAATAGTAGAATACATCCATAGAGGATATGCAAGCGCCAGCCGGGCATTGTTTGTTATGTTGGAGTACAGAAAGTGTAGCTTGGAGTTATCTAAATGATTTTCAATGTCATGGCTGAATATTTAGATGATTTCCACAATGTGGATGGCGTCTTTGAATGTGATGGTCGTCGGAATTTATTTAAGCCAGAGTGTATGGATATTCAGATTTTACAACAACACTTCTCCTTGAGCGAAACTTGGACACTAACAAACAGATCGGATCAAGTGAATGGTAAGAAAAACATTATACTTCTCTGTAGGGTCCTTCCCATAATATTGTCAGACACTTATAATAACTAACTGAACCTGTAAGTTGTAAAAACAAACATGTTTAGTGGACGCAACATTACACTGATGCTGCTCACTTGCCCTCGCAGGTCATTTCACAGCTGCCGTTTACAGCGTTATCCCTCAATACTGGACCGGTTTAAAAAAATATTTGTCCCCATTAGTCTGTTTAACACAAAAACATGAGAAGATAGGGTCCAGGTTAAAAAACACAGAAGTTACCCTTTAAGAAGCTTCACGCAAAACATTTCTCACTAATTGACAACATTATGCAAATACAGTATTGTGACTACATTACTTATCACACTTGTATTGAGTGAAATATTTAAATGCAACATGCCGTTTTTGATGACTGCACTATTAGGTCAAATGGAAAAATCAACACAGGAGATAAGGCTTCTTCTATTTAAAAAAAAAACAAACAAAAAAAAACCACACACATTCACCTGACCCGTATTAAATGACTAATTCTAAAATCAACATGACCGCCAATAACGATTTAGATGCAATTCTCAATTACCTCTCTGCATGTGTGTATGACACACACCTCCACTGGTCCTCTGGTTGCCCAAACAAATTACCTTAAGTCAAGTCGTCAAAAGAAGAAAATCTCTCATAAAAGAAAACATCAACGGCACTTGGCAGCTGTTTTTCAGATGAGGAATGTTTTTAGGTACCAAAGGTATATTAAAATCTAGCCTGGCATGTTGCCTGCCTAATAATGACTGAAGAACATTCTTGTTTAGGACTATTTGTTCATCTTGAAAAGCACCTTAAAGTCTTCTGGACTTACTGCACATGAAACTGACAAAACTGAAACTGCTCGCTGCATTCTTTGATTTTTTTAAGGCAAAACTGAAAACACTTAATGTATAAATAAAATATGAAACAATACAAACTTACTCTGTATCTTGTTTTATATACTGAATTGTAGACGATGTATTTAAATATCTATCAAACTGTCTAGGGGAAATACCATCCCATAAACATTTTTTATACACAAATATACTCAGATGTCATTTTATTAGGCGCACCTCACTAAAACAAATGCAATCTAAAACAAGAAACCTGTACTAAATCCTATGTTCATTTTTTGTTGAAACTGTTTCAATTAGGTGTTAATTCAACATTATGATAAATAAACTGGCAACTGAGTGTATGTAAAGAAAGAAAGAAAGAAAGAAAGATATTCCTTTATATGTATATAATTTAGCAGGCATATTTTGGATCTTTCAAAACCTTGGGATCAGTTTAAAACAGAGCACCCAATTGAGCGCAAAAGAAGCAAACCTGTTTCCTCTTAAGAGTGTAATAGTTCAGCATACCGTAACTTTCATCGTTACAAACCGTGACTTTTTAATGATGCACCTGCTGAAAGTTTCATAGCTTTGAAAGTAAATTAAAGCACTTGTTTTAAGAATATATCAACTTGAGTCATAGAGCATCTCACCTGTGCAGAGAACGGAGATTGGAGGAAAGCCACCCCATTCTTGGGGACCTCTATCCGATACCCCGGTGGTAGAAAGGCATTGAAGCCCAAGACAAGGTCCGGGTGTCCATGGAAGAGCTGCGACACACGGTTTATCACCCCTGGCGTGTCAATGCTATCCAAGAGAACAAGCAGACACAAACATATTAGTGGAGCGGATGACAGAAGCAAATAAAGGGGCGGCTGTGGCTCAGAGGAAGAGCAGGTCGCCCACCAATTGTGGTTCGATCTCCGGCTCCTCCTATGACAGGTACTAGTGTACTTGAGCAAGACACTTAACCTCAAAATTGCACATCATGAATGATATTTAAATTAGATCCCAATGGGCAGGTTGGCACCTTGCATGGCAGCCTCTGCAATCAGTGTATGTGAATGGGTGAACGCTAACATAGTGTTAAGCACTGAGTGGTCAGAAGACTGAAAAAGCGTTATATAAACGCCATTTACCATGTGTTGCATGAAGACGACCAACTCCTAATCAAAGGGAGTGTTGCAGCTTAGTTTAAAAAAAAAACACACAAATAATTTCTGTCTTCCCAAGAAAATAAACAATCTGCTGGATAATTAAAGTGGGATGCTATCTGCAATTCCTTGGTTATCAAGAAATGCCTTAAAATGTGTGGTTGAGCCCTCTGTACTTATATTTTGCAATGTGCTCAAAGTCTACTCCCCAATTCAGTATCTCGAGGGACTGTACTAGGGAATACAGTCATTAAAAATGTATTACTAAAACTAATTCAGTACGTAACTTCTTGCATAAATACCTCTGTGACTTGAACTCCTTCATAATGTCGAGAAACTTGTTGTATATGCCAGGATCATTTGCAAAACGAATTTTGACTTGGTCCAGATAGGACAAGGCATCTTCAACCTAAAAACAGAGAAATAAAAATATAAATATTAATGCAGTACAATCAGTCTCACCTGGACCTGTGGAGAAGCTGTTTACCAAACATCCTGTTTGTGCTGTGGGTGAAAAAGGATCTCACAGAGATGTCAAACCAGCTCTTTAACATGTTGAACAGGACAATAGCTTGTGTGTGTCTCATGAATAACTGTATATACTGGCAAGTACGACTATCAAATACCAAGGAGTGCACATTAACACTGAAATATTTGTATTCCTCAATGCTATATGTGGACGTGTTTTCATATGAAGCTAACAGGTCATGTTTGTCTTCTTCATTGTCAGCTGAAGTGCTACATCAACAAATGCACTAGTTAGCTGTACAAGCTGTACAAGTAACCGCTAAATAAATAAATAAATAAATAAATGGGCGAATGCAAGAAACCCCCCCGGGCAGCTTTTGTTCACCGCACCTCTTTATTCACAACATCCAAGCTAGGTTAGGTTACGATAAATGTGTGTGTTCACACAAAGCCTTGTCACAAACAGTGCACATCTAGAGAGGGTTGTTGAAGCTAACGTTAGCCAGCAGCCAGTCAACTGACGATAATAACTCCACGAACACTTACAACACCTAACTACCCACTAACGAATCTATACAATACGTTTAGTCACAGCTGGTCCCTCGCCAACAATTACCGTGTTGGCAAAAACAGCACGATGATAGTCAACTACTGCGATAACAAAGACATGTGTAATGAAGCTGCTAATCAAGTGAAATAGCCGTTCTTGGCTAGCCTGGCTGACGTCCTCCACTTTGTTCAGGGTGGCTGAAAAAACGAACAAGGAGGAACTTCCCACAACCGAGGTTTGAGTTAACGTTTGCTCACAGGGGCTGTTATTGACATCGTAAATAAGAAACTAGCGCTAACTCCACTGTCACTCAGACATTCATTAATGAAATACAGCTTCCACATCTAACCTTACATGTCAGTGTTGGGCTGTTTAGCAATGAATTACTTTTAATAGGCCAGCGAGCTAACTAACGTTAGCCAGCCGTTCCTTTCACTACTCTCGACGTTAGGGGAGACAGAGAAAAGCCACAAATCCATTGCAGCGAACAAAATGGTTCTGACTCTGAGGGACTTTTCCCTTGTCGTGTCCGTTGTCTTCTTACCTTCAGCTTCTGGAAGTGCTGCTGCTGCACTTGCTTTTGTGTTATAACGTAAGGCTTGTCTTGAATTTGGTTTATTTGCTTCGCGGTGCTGTGCGCCTGAATCTTCGCCATTATCCCGGCGACAGGAGGCTCGAGAGCCACTACCACAACTTGAGAGGGAAGCTTCGGTGTTACCTCCAGTTGTTGGCTAGCCGACAGACCTTCCTCTCGGTCGGGAAGCCAGCCTGCCAGCGAGCAAACCCTACTTTGCCTAGCTGGACAGTCTCGGCACAGCGCAAACGGACGGGCGATCCGGCAGAGTGGAGGGTGATGACAGACAAGCTGCTACTCGCTGCGACTTTGATTAAACATCACCATCGATTTAAACACGCTGAGGCAAGAAGCGACGGGAAATAAGCTAAGGGACAATGGTTGCCGTTTATCGTATTTAAAATAACTATCGCCTGTCTCTTTAAATTCGGCGGCAGCAGTCTGTCTTGGCGTCCGGAAGCCAGAGTAGGAGTGAAATATTGAAAAAAAAAAGGAGTGAAAAATGGAAGTGCGCAGCCGCAACGATGGGAGGAGCTGAGTCCTCCAGAATCAGATTGCTCCACTCCCCCTTCACTGCTACAAAGGAACAATGTTGCTCCGTGCGCAACGATAGCCTCACACTTATACTGTGTTTGAAGCGTTTCAAGGAAGACAGGAGCAAACAGTTGCATTCAGAATTGTTTATTAGTGGCTGACTTTCACACGGTAAAACATCAACAGGAGTCATGGGCATGAAAAACAGAAAGGTGTGCATTTTCTAACTACTGTAGCACGGTCATTTTGACACAGAAAGGTGCAGTAAATGATCCCCTTCATATTTTCAAACGGTGAGGTGTCCCCCTAAAAGACTTTGGCTGCAAGTTTCCATCTTTCTAGCCACTGCTGAAAAGTCAGTCCTCCTTTACTGACCTCAGGTAGGACGTGCTGGGCCGGCTGATCCCACCTACGTGTATGAACACACAAAACAAAACAAGTTAACCAGATCCATAACTCCTCACTGAATACATATATCCAAAATGACTAATTACTTATCAGACAGTAAAACACAATTATCTAAACCACCTCAATTTTTCAGCCAAGGACCCCTTTCAATATAAAGCCCCTTGGAATAATATGACAAAACCTATTTTATACACTTAATACATATACAAAAGACACTAGACAGCATTAAACATATTTGATAGGGCTGTCTATCGATTAAAATATTTAATCACGATGAATCACACGATTCTCCATAATTGTGATTAATCATAAATTAATCGCACATTTTTATCTGTTCACAATGTACCTTAAAGACAGATTTGTCAAGTATTTAATACTCTTATCAACATAGGAGTAGGCAAATATGCTGCTTTATGCAAATCAATTACTTACACAAAGCAATGACAAATATTGTCCAGAAACCCTCACAGGTACTGCATTTAGCTTATAATATGCTCAAATCATAACATGGCAAACTGAAGCCCAACAGGCAACAACAGCCGTCAGTGTGCTGACTCGACTATGACTTGCCCCAAACTGGATGTGATTATTATAAAGTGGGCATGTCTGTAAAGGGGAGACTCGTGGGTACCCATAGAACCCATTTACATTCACATATCTTGAGGTCAGAGGTCAAGGGACCCCTTTGAAAATGGCCAAGACAACTTTTCCTCGCCAAAATTTAGCACAGGTTTGGAGCATTATTACGCCAGCATCTTCACTCTAGCTTTAAAACTGAGCCCGCTACAACATAAAAATTGTGTTAATCCTTTAAAGAAATTAGTGGCGTTAAAACAAATTTGCATTAAGATGTTATCACGTTAACTTTGACAATCCTAATATTTGCATATATTAAGAGTTACAGATTTGTTAATTAGTAGGGGTGTAAATCACAATGTTCATCACAAAATGATGTCAAATTTGTTCTTTGGAGAATACGGTAATATGATATTTGCTGATATCACAATTCTGCTGTTATTTCGGTCCAATTCAACTCAGCAGCCTGCAATTGATATTAGATGAATATCATATTTCATATATATTTAAGACTTAACTCACAAAAAGCAACTAAATTCTGATTTGAAATTTTACTCTTCCAGACATTTAAATGAAAAATAATACCAGTATATTCTTTTTAACAGAAATAATAAAAATAGACATCCTGTTGTTAACTATAAAGTCCCACATTTCTCACGTTTAAGTGCAAATGCTTTTTTTTTTTATCAGTTATGAAAAACTAAACTAAATATTACTTGTTGAACTCGTCACAGACCCCCTGGTAGAGTGGCCTGGACCCACTTTGAAAATCACAAATCTAAACCATTATTTTGGAAAGCAAAACCAAGATAAACACAAGTACTATATCAAGTTGAACCAGGAAGGAGTCCTTGGAAAAAACAATTAGAACAGGCTGTTTGAGTGGTAACTCGTCACACAACTTTCATAGGTAACATGGTTAGACAGCAGACTTGATTCCCAGATCTCAGCAGTGAGGCTAGTTGGTAAAATGTAGAGCTGTCCTCCACCAAGGACAGCCTTCGTCAACTAACCAGTCAGTTGATTTAAATCAACGGATCTATGAAACTGAGATTCTCCAGAAAGCACCACTTTAAATCTTGTGTTTACCAGGGATGTGCTCCTATTTCTTGGAAATAAGTAATTCAGCATAAAAATAACTAATCAACTGTAGAAATCTTAGCTGACTAAGACCAAAGCGACCGATTAGTCGACTAATCGACTAGGCAGTCCTAGTAAAATGTCTACTGATCGAAATGTGTCAAAACTACAAAATTAGACCCAAATTAAAACATTAATTCTCCTTTACAAACATTTTTGAAAAGAAGCTACACACTAAACATGCTAATTGTGGAGCATCTATTGTTTTAAAAGCAGAGTTTAGATACTTCTGAAATGTGCCTCACCAGTAAGAGATGGCTGTTTTGACTTGGACCCCATAGGAAAGACCCTGAGTGCTGCGTTGGGTGAGCGCTCTGACCCTTGGTACCAGAGCCTCCAGAAGCTTCTGATCCTCTTCCATGACTTTGGACAGCAGAGCTAAGAGGCACAGTGTAGACAAACAATAGATTTGTTATTAAAATTTATGATAATTCTTACACATTTTGCTCAGGGAACATAACTTCATCATATACAATATGTGTACAAACAGCCAGATTCAGCACTTCTTATTCTGTATTTTAAGCTTCACTCTTGATGAGTTCCCCTGATTACCTTTTTGATCAGATGCATGCAGCAGCTCCGTTTCCTTCTGTATCTTCTGTGAAGTAGTAGAGTAAAGTTGCAGTAACTGACGGAGAAAACGCAACTCAAGCTGCTGGGAGCGTGCCTGGGAAGACAACTCCTCTGGAGCCTGATGTGTAAGAGGGAGGAGAAAATTTTAAGTCAGAGAAAGAGGCAAAGGCAAATAAATCCCATGAAAAGAAACATATAAAAGGGAAAAAACTACACAGTGAGTGTTTGTAAGACCAGCAGATATCCTTAAAAAGCTCACCGCAGTACAAGGCTGTTGGTGTTGTGCCTGTTGTGCAGTAAAACAAATTTTCATGGATAATATTTTCATCAGCTCCGCTGCTGAGAGGATTGAGGTCAAGAACTTTGTGAACAGAAACCATCCTGGGCATGTCACGTTTAAGGAGCAGCGTGAACTTTAGGAGTTGCAAGCACAACTTTTATGGGAATGCAACAAGTGTCTGCATGCAAACATCACATGCAAAGTACCACATCAGTGGTGTCCAACACAATTTAATGGTCTTTTGTACAGTAAATTAACTCTAACAGGTTTTTTTAGAGTGTTTGAAATGCATACTAATGATTATCAATTACCATTTAAAAAAAGAGTTCCATAAGTTTAACAATTACAAGACTATAGCTAATAATAATATAGCTGAACAGAATCATCAACCAATATGGTCTTTCAATAACTGATGCTGATATTTACAGAGCAGAGGCTGATAGCTGATATAAAATATATTGCCTATATCATGCTTTTTCTGTTTTATATCTGATAAAATGCAATTTAATAAATTTAACAAAATTGCTGAAATTAACATTTATTTAATATAATGTTATTGTCTGCATTGTCTCTACTTGCTAAAGTAGATACAAAAAAAAAGAAATAAACTAAATAAGGCTTTGTCCACACATTGTGTAAATGTAGCTTTTTATGTGTTTTGGCCTTTCATTCACACCCAAACGGCATTTTTGGTCACTGAAAACTGAGCCTTTTTTAAACTCTGGCCAGGGTGAAGATTTTCAGAAACTCTGTTTTCAGTGTTGACGTGTAGACAGGGAAAACTGAGCTTTTTCCTTGTAGTGTGCACCGTTATGTCCTTTGTGAGTTTTCACTAATGGTGGATGTGGCCTAATATCCTGCTAACAGGACTTCTTAATGTTTACACATACATTTTCCAGAAGATAGCAGCATCTCCTTGTTTCTGGGAGAGAATGAAAAATTGTAATCTTACATAAATAAATAATAAACAGTGTTAGTTTAGTGGCCTTCCCTGGTGTTGGCTAACTCTGTTGCACAGCAGCCACACTGAGAAGGCTGCCTACAGATGTGTCTCTGCAGACATTGTTTTGTTAATCTGCCTCGTGAGCGCAGGCATCGGCCAATGCTGATTAACTCAAAATGGCATTCATCTAGTCTATCACTATCAGCAACCATCATCATACTGACTTAACCAAAGTACTGACAGTATATACAGTATAGAGTTGCTCTGGGCAAAAAAGAAGATCTCATTTTTGTTACAGCCGACTGATGCATCACATGCCTGGACTCACCCTGTACAGTGGGAATGCCAGACTCTGACACAAGCTGCTGAAGGTCGGGGACTGCAAGCGATGGATGGACAACCACGATGATGGGATTCTTTGCATTCTGAAACAACAAAAGCAATGCGGAATGACTGAGGTTAACCCATTCAGGTATCAGGCAACTTGCTCTTACCCTTCAACAGTCCTACGGTCCAACGCAAGAAGCGAAATCGTTCCCAACTGTCTGGCCTCCTTGGAAATGGAGTTCCTCTGACTGCTGGCTGCAGTGGTGACAACTTCAAACTGTGGCACCAGTTTGCCCTGGACAAATTCCTGTAACTGAAACAAGATAGAGGGACAGAAATCCTCAAGAGATGTTCAAAAAGTAACTTTTCTAGTGGAAAAGGTTTTTTTTTTGCTTTCACCACAGAATGAAGTTAATCTTATAATAACCTCTCTAATTCAGAGTCATAGATGGAGAACATCCTCACCTCTGTGTGCAGACGAATCAGCTCCGTCTTGGCCGTGGAGTTCCCTTTAATTAGACCTCTGATATGCTCCTGTCTGAGCACCTGTGGAGACACAACAACAGAACAGACTAACGTCTCTGTGGTTTAAATTCATTTTAATTTGGCAAATCAATAGGTTTATCAACAGTTAACAGCACACATAACCAAATTGTCTAAACCCTAAAGCCCCTCTAACCATCTAAGCATGTTCTCCCCGTGTTAGTGTGGGCTTTCTCCAGTTGCATCCCACAGTCCAAAGACATGCAGGTTATTCGCTGACTCTTAACTGCCGGCGTGAATGTGAGCGTGAATGGTTGTCTGTCTCTATGTATGGATGTACCCCGCCTTCACCCAATGTCAGCTGGGATCAGCTCCAGCTCCCCTCCCCACTCCCCTGCAAACCTGAATAGGATAAGCAGTTACAGTGAATGAATATTTTGAAATGTGTGTGATGCTCGATCTAGGAGTAACACTGGCAGTAGGTTATGAGAGGTCTCATATTGTCAATTCATTCTCACCACTAGTTGTCTAAAGTCAAGGATGCTCTGCCACTGGCTGTGGAGGTTCCTAAGCTCCTCCTGTCGGCTTCTGGCATGTTGGTCGAGTTGGATGCACCAGTCTCTGATATGATCCCTGGCTGCAGCCTGCATCACACACTGAAGTTCCACCTCAAGAGCTGACCTGTCGGCAACAAAGTAAATGCTGTAAAACAAGTTTTTATTTCACCCAGATCCCTTCAGTCTCTAATTTGACTATTGCCTGCTTTTTGTGTTGGCAACAAATTTATTGTAAATGCCAGCACAAAAAAAACAAATAAAGACAGAACACAAGCAAAGAATATTCAATTGAGAAAAAATGACAAAGAAATTTCAATCATAAAAAAATTGATGAGCTCTTATTGCAAAATAATTCTGCACCTTCATTCTGATGTTTTACCTAAGATATTATTCCCGCTTTCATGAGTCAACAATCTTTACAGTGAGTCTGCTGCTTACCGTGCTAAGGAGTCATTGTGGAGCTCATCTTCGATGCCCGACACCTCCTGCTCAGCCTTCTTCTTGCGGTCCTGCAGCTGGTTTTGGAGCTGCTGGACTCTGGAGCGAGTCTGGGCCAGGTCCACCAAACTCTGCTCCACCTCTTCCCAAGCATCCTGGAAACAACAACAAACACATAAAAATATGATAATCACTAATGTCAGAAAACAAATGAACATGTTTCCTCTGCTACTGTGAACTTCCTGAATATTACATTACAGTGTCTATGTACGTTTGTGTTTAGCACCTCTAAGAGGGTCTTAACCGATGGTAAGTCATTATCCTCTTCTGCTGACATGTCCAGTAGGTGATTGCTTTCGTAGCGGAACCTGCGATTAAAATACTACATAAATAAACACTGAAAACTTTGGGGCTTTTAATGTTTTCATGAAAGAGAAAACAGTATAATGACGATGACGTTTACCGTAGAGCTGTCACATCCTGTGTCACATCCAGAGAGGCGAGTTTCTCCTCCAATTCCTTCTGCTCTCTGGAAGCTAAATACTCCAATGCTGAGAGGACGTGGTTTGGAGGATAACTACCCAACATGTTCTGTTGACATCACAAGCAAGAACAAGCTATTTCAAAGTGAAAATTTACACTATACAAGTACCAAATACAGTACGTAGGGAAATATGTATATCAAATCTATATCAAAATACACCGACCTCTACAGCACTCAGCCAATACTGAAACACAGCAGTCCTTTGTTCACGCGTCATACTGAGAGGAAACAAAGAGAAAAGTTATTAATTCAAGGAAAAATAAGTTGACAATATTCTGGTAGACTGTGTCCACTGTAGTTCTTACTTTTTAGCTGCAGAGTGTGCTGTTTTCAGTTCACTCTCTTGTAAAGACTGATAAAAGTGGACCCTGTCGTCACACAGCTCTCTCACTTCACGCTAACAGGGAAAAATCATGAAAACAAAATGAGATGTCAGTCAGCAGCTGAAATATTACAGGCATATTGGTCTACATTAGTCAGATTTGTGTAAATAATTGCTGATCAACTAGTATAACTTCTTCCAAAATATGTAGATCAACCGTTTTTTTTTTTTTTGTCAAAACAGTGGGCATCTCCACCAGCTGTAGTACTGAGACTACTCTCAAGATGGCATAACAAGACATATAATGAAAAGTCTAGCAATAATCCATAGCTATCTCCCAACTAAGATGGCCTTCTGTGTCCAACATCACTCCCTTATCCATTGCTCCCTATATAACAGTATATACAGTATACTCTGTAGTTTACTCTATAGTAAGCTGTGAATTGAGATTTTGGACACTCATGACTTGCCATCATTCATAGATGTAGAGTTGTATAACTGCAGAGCATTACATTGTTTACTTGTTAGCAGAAAGTAGTGTACACATACATAGAGTTATGTACATATACATTCACTGAAATAAAACCAGGGATGTGAAATTTAGTGGACTATATAGATCTGTTAGTTAGGCTATTCACTCTTTATTTTTCTGACTTAAATATGTACTAATGAATACCATCAATACACCAACGCTGCATATGCCAGATAAAGTGTAGAACAGGTTTAGGCAGGTCTTACCAGGACATGTGCCTCTGCTGCAACTTTAGAGTTGAGGTTGTCACCATCACTGCTGCTGGAAGGCTTATTATCAAACAGCACTTCAACCTCTGCTTTCCTGCAAATCACAAGACAGTTCTCTCTAACATACTTCATGATTAGTATGGGTGTGTAAATGTTCTCACTTCACTGATTTTTATTTTACTTCAACTTTCAACCCTACCTGGCCTTTTGCTCCAGTGCTTGGCAGTGCCCCCTGATCTTTTCCATGTCATCACTGAGCACCTTGCGGCCTGAGATGCAGCGCTCCCTGAAGGCCTGCAGGAGCAGCTCTCTGCGTTGGCTGTCCTCCACCTGGGCCCAGGTACGGCTGATGGACTGCTCTATTAGTACATAGAAAACACTGGTGAAGGAGATCTTTATATATTGTTTAACTATGGAAGCAAAGGAGTAATGTGGTCTGATCAGATACCCAGCCCTTACTGCATGTGATGGGACTAACCTTGTGTAGCCAACTGTTCCTCTGTTCCACTGATCTGAGAGTCCAGATGACTGATCTCAGCTTTCAGCTGCTCTATCTTCCTCTGGAGCTCTTTCTGTTTAGCAGACTCACTCTGACACTTTGCCTGCTTCAACTGAACATGCAAAACAAACAAATAAAAACATTTCAGTTTAACCGTGGTTGTGTACCTCAATTTAATCTCAATTTATCTTCAGTGTGATCACTGAAGATTAATCGAGTACTACATCAAACAGATATATCATGAAATAGAAATGCACCACAAGGAAGTTGTAGCCTACCTCTTTGTCTTGAAGAACTTTGTACCTTTAAGATCAACATGTCAAGGAAATTATTGGATATATGTGAAACACATGGTGGCTGAGGAAAGTCAATGTACACTGAGTGGTACCAAGTATAGGAAGAGGGGATATGTAAAATCATTTTGGTAGTATTTATAAGACAGCACAGTAGACAATTGGCAGGAAACAGAGAAAGTGGGAATAGGATGCAGCATAAAGGTCTATTGCAAAATTTGAACCAGGAACAATGAGGGCCCAAGAAAGCATCCACTATACTGTATACAGTATGTACTGTATGTCACCCTTGGTGATCAATGACAGAAGTGGCGACGTGTCCAAGTGCTGGCAGAGAGACTGTACATCAACATCTAAACAGCAATAAGTATGGAAAAAGATACAGACTCTCTTCTATCTAAGTGGCCTCTCACTGACCTAAAATTACACATGAAGTTGACATGTCCACTGTAATTACAGACACTGATGGCTTTAAAATCCTCAAAGAGGGCTAGAAAGGATACCACTGGAGGTTGCCACGCATGATCCTCACGTTCCTGGAAAAACAGAGAAACCGTCAGGAAGCTGTAATCCATTATTTTCCAGTCTTCCCAGTCAAAGTGTACAGAGGGTGGGACAACAGACAAATGGGGTCAGAGTGAGCTCTGGGATGACATACACAAACAAAGGCAACTGATCACGGGTTACAGAACAGGAAGGCAGTGTAAAGCATACATATAAAACAGTTTATATATGTGCTGTAAAGACTAACCTCTGTTGAAAAACGTGTTGGATGATATATTTCCATATTGACTTCCCTGTCCCGATACAGAGCCTAGAAAACAAATGGTCAGCATTATGTTTGCTCAAGGCTGCAACTGCGAGGACATCTAATACACGTTTAGGTATTAACAGTAATAATAAAGACAAGCTGATACCCACGTTTTAAAATAGCTGTCATTCGGCAGGCTGTCCGGGGGCAGATTGAACTCCTCCGTCGCCCAACGTTTCAACTCCCGCACTAGATTTCTGTCCGCCATCCTGACAGACAACAGAAAGTAAACAACTCGTAGCGAGCTAGCTAGCAAGCTAGCACCACCAATAGGCTAGTCTTTTCAGTTAGCTAGCGTAGTTAGCTTGAGTCGTAGGCTACATTTAGCTGATTAATGTCTTTGAACTTACTCTGTTCTTTGACGAAGATACGACTTTATTTTAGTAACGTCGCAAGTAAATAAACTTGATAATGGCAATTGCCTTATATGAAAAACTCAAACTTTCAACTTCCCGCCCGTTAATGGTATTTCCGGTCAGCATATCCGCTGAGACAGCGCCCCCGCCGGCTGTAGGCAGCGGTTCTCATGGAGACACTTCTTCTTCGTTGGAGTTTTCTTGGCAGTTGCAAACAACTTTATGGTGCATTACCGCCTCCAGCTGGTTCAGGAGTCTAACTACTCCCAAGAGAGATCACGTAGGTCTTATCCCAACTTGATCTCTTCTTCATTACCAGGTCCCTTCTCTCAGCATCATCTCATCACTTTTGTTCACCTGTGTTTCACTGATATAAATACCTGTACATAAAAAAAGAAAAAGAAAAAAAAATAAAATTCTCTGGTTCCAGCTTTTTAATTGTGAATATTTTGTGGTTTCTTTACTCGTCTATGACAGTAAACTGAATATCTTTGAGTTGTGGACAAAACAAAAACACGCGAGGATGTCATCTTGGACTTTGGGAAACACTGATCAACATTTTTCACCATTTTATAGACCAAACAACTAATCGATTTATCAAGAAAATAATCTAAAATGAAAATAATCATTAGTTGCAGCCCTAAAAATCACCACTCAAAAGGAAAACCTTGTTGACAATACAGCATCTTTTTTCATATAAATAAGCTGCATACATTTTATACAGTCATACCATTTAAATTCTAATTTTAAGACATGACATCAAAAAAATCTAATCTAACAACAAAAAGGCAACTAAAGTAAATTAAAAAATAGTATTTGGTATTTTAGTACAGGTAAAAAAATAAGTATACACCAATTCTTCAGTTCCATCATCCTTTATTTTTTCCTTTACTACACAGAATCAACTATGTAGTATTATGTCTAGATGCACAGCATTAGACTTTCTGTCCACAGGAGCAAATTGCATTATTTCAGCCAACCACTCTCAACCTTAGTACTCTAAGGATCACAGTAAACATGATGCACATACTGTAAAGGCCTTAGTAGGTGATAATGTTTAGTTTTTATGTTTTAGTCATAATAAGTATTGGCATTTTTCCCATTGAAGCCATTGCAACTTTCACTGTAATGGCCTTCACGGCAGAGTTAAATAAATAAGACCTGAGTTAAACAAAAAATAAAAATGCTCTCTCCACATTTTAGATTCCACAATATAATATTTTTAAGGCCTATAATTTCTTGTTGTGAATGCAAAACAAATCAACCTCCTTATACATTTTTTGTTTAAAAAAAAAAAAAAAGACTACATTCAAGAGCACAGAAGTCAAAAATAATTTCCCGAACAGTTGTTAGCATGAAAAAAAAAGTGCTCAGTTGTTCTTGCTGCCAGTTCCGCTGTGAAAAAATGTCACAAAATTGTGCTGTACAGTATGTCCTTAGCACCATGTTGATGAGCTATCCAGTGGTGACATCAGGATCCACTCAAATTAGAGTTTTAGAGTTTTAATATTTGCTTAGTTACCGTATCCTGGTGAAGAGATTTAAAACTGATACAGATTCCTGAAACGAAAAATACAGAAAATTCATTATTTTGCAGATGTGAGGGGGGTCTGTGATTACAAACTGCTGCTCCCAAAAAGTGCTTTCTCACCTTAGTTGACCTAGTTTTACTGAATACGTTCCAGAAGCGTAGAGTCTCATCTCCGGCTCCCGTCACAATCGCCTCACCATCCGGGGACATTGCCTAATATAAATAAAAAATAAATTAAAAAAAAATCATCCAATGTTCTGGCCAGCAAGATCACATTGTCATCAGAGAGACAACATAAACTGATAAACTGACCAGGTAGAGCACTCTGTAGGAGTGTCCGGTGAGTTTGGCAACCTGAGTGAGAGCTGGATATTTCCACACCAAGATCTGGTTCTGAGAGTAGCCATGAGTGCTCACCTGGAAAAAATGTGTAATTCTCTATTAATGAATGAATCTTTTATGTTATTATTACAAACATACAAGATGATCTTCTCAGTGATGGTCTTGTTATTCAACAGCTGCACTGGTCTCAACAAAGCATATTTTATATCATGTGCCAAAGATATAAAACAGAAAGAGGCAACACTTTTCCAGTGGAAACAGGTACATTTTCTGTATGCCTCAGTATGCCTCCGCCAATAAGTCAAGTTGCAGTTTAAATCCACGTCTGTTCAAAATGTCACCAATCATCGTTTTATCCTATTAGATGTTAGTTAGTTAGTGTAAAATTGGCATAAGTAACATATGAATTCTTGAGTTATGGCCAAAAACGTGATTGGTGAGGTCATTTTGACCTTTGACCACCAAAATCTAATCAGTATATCTTTGAGTTCACTGAAAGTTTGTGGCAAATTTGAAGAAATTCACTCAAGGCTTTCCTGAGATATCACAAGAACGGGACGGACACAAGGTCAGAGACGACTGTCAAAGTGAGAAATCAGCTGATTCTAAATCTCTACAAACTGATATAAATTAAGTACAAATGCCAACATTTTTACAGGCATCGTCTTGATGCTTAAAAATAGGCCATGTATCTACATATTCTCACTACAAGTGTGACCTTCCTGACAAATGTTTCTTTATAATTTTAATGAAAAAAGTCAGCAAATCAGTTGTTCACAATGTGTATCTGGAGTCACTCACCAGCTCATTAGCATGCTTGGACCAGGCCAGGTTGCAGACCTGAGAGCCGGTGTCCATACACTGCAGGGGCTGGGAGGTCAGAGTGTTCCAGAATCGGATGCAGCGGTCGGCAGTGCCGCCCCCGGAGGCCAGCAGGCCGTGCTGGTGGGGGGACCAGGCGATGGCTTTCACTGCAGCCAGGTGATCCACGTATGTTTGCACTGGGCTCAGAGAGGAGTGGTTCCAAACCAGCAGCTGAGACGACAAATAACCACCACATCAATAAACCCAATACTGTATGCAAATGCAACAACAATAACAACAATAACAACTGTACCTTGTTGTCGTTGCCACCAGAAGCGAGCAGCTGATGGTCAGTGCTCCACTTCAAGCCACACACTTCCTGTCTGTGTCCCTGCAGCCGTCTCTCAGACTGGAGCGGAGGGGTGCGCACATCTCTCTGAAGAATCATACGATCACGGCTTCCCGAAGACAACTGGTCTGCATTCCATGCTAACGCTCCTGCAGACAGAGTAACGCTTCATTTATGTGTGGTCACACGTTTGACTAAAATGTCAGGACACAATTATAAAGAATTAGGACTGCTCCTCAAATTCGTTCAATTAGTTGACTAATTGGTCATTTTGGTCTCAATTGACAAAGATTTCTTTAGTTGATTAGTCCTTTTTTATGCTTTTTTTCATGCAAGTGAATTTCATGTAAGTGAATTTCTTTGGTTGAGGACAACCCTACCGAGAATGTGAAGCATTAATTCAGCTCTCTAGATTTTTTTTTTTTGGTTTTCAGTTGATTTGTTATTGTGACTTGAACATTCCTATCAAGGCACATGATAACACAGCAAAAATGTTCTCACCAACTCTAGCTGTGTGTCCTTCCAGGGCAAAGAGTTTCTTCCCAGCACCCGCGTCCCAGATCTGAACATAGCCTTTGTGAGTCCCCACTGCCACAAGGTTACCCTAAAAACACGAAGAATCCTTTAATTTTAAGAAAAACTAACTGCACCAAATGTTCACTTTGACTTGTTTCCTGAAGGCAGTGAGCTACTTACCCTTTCAGACCACCCAACTGATGTGACTGAGTCTCCCTCCACTGATAAATCACACAATCTTGTTACCTGAAGAAAAGACAATTCAACTAGCAATTCACAATGGCATAGTAATGAATGCCACCAAGAAACAAATCTTTTTACAAATATACATACACAGTGAACAGTTCAAACTCAGTTGTGTAAACACTTTACGGTACCTGGCTGGTACAGGCACTCCACAGGTAAACACATGTACCCAGCCCGACACTAAGCACATTGAGAGACGACCAGTCCACCAAGTTGAGGTAAAAATCATCCTGCAGCTCTGGAGCATCCAGGACTTTAAAAGGGATCTTTGAGATCTTGCGAGTTGGCTTTCTGGGAGACCGCAACAATTTCTGACTGCAACAGGAAAAGTTAGACATTGTGAAACCCTGAAGCCAAAATATACAATTTCTTTATTTGCACTTTGATCAACAACAAAACATCTAAAATAATTGTGCTTCTACCTTTTGTTGCTGACAGGTGAAAGTGAGTAAGGGGAGATGTTGGTGCCATCGTCTGGTGACGACCTCTTGGTATTGAGTGAATACTGCAAAGAACACAGAAGAAACCATCAGATTTTCTATCAGCTTCATTAAAATAACACAACACACTGAAGAAAAACTGTACACTGACTTCATAGTGGTATTCTACTCTTTGATATTGTTATTTACCCCCACTCAAGACTCCAGCATATTGTATATCTTCCTGTCAGTGAGCTATACTGTATAGTCTAATTCAATAAAAATGGAGTATGAGATGAAATGTACATACACTGAAGAGACTTCTCTTTTCTGGGGTCGATGGCTGTAGACGCCGGTCCTCTGTCTGAGGGTCCTGGATCTTTTCTATTCCTGCTCCCAGCAGCTCATTCCTCAGCAGAGCAGAGTAGGCCAGCCCGTCTGCTGCATGCACAAAAATATTATGTAAAGCAAAAGCGCAAAACTACAATCCTGGAAGAAGAAAAAGATGTGGCAAAAATAACCTTTACATGCTTTATTTACCTTTAATATTATCAGAAGTGGCATCTTTTGTTTTCCTGTTCTGACTTGGTGATTTCTCATTTTCCTAAAAATCACCAAGATACTGTCATTAATATTTGAGATACAAACAGTAGTAGTTCAGTCTCAGACAGAACATTCATACAGTAATCAACTTCACGAGAATTTTGTCATACATTATACACATGAATATTACTTTTTATCTTGCAAAAAACAGACACATTGTTCAACAAATGTACCCACAAATTGTTCATACATTGATCCTGTGGAAGTCGATACTCCAGTTTGCCCCTGCTCTGGTTGGAATGAATCTGTCTCCAAGCTTACTGGGTGAAGATAACGGGGAACCGGTGGGTGTCCGGCCATGCAGACTCTGTGTCAGTTTCTGCAAAACCAACAAATTATTATATAATATCTATGTATACAAGTGTATTTGTTTATGAATTTTATATAAGTTTAGTCACTTTTCTGATCAGACTATTTAAAATCCCCCTCTTCTTGGATTCACTTATAAAATGCCCTGAATCTTCAACAGCTGGTCTCACTGAATGTCTTTGTAGCAAGCACATTTGGCTATAGATGTTTTGAATGCTGTTGAATCTTTTTTTCAATTGCTTATGATTTTGTAGTTTGCTCTTTGACTTTGTTTTAAACTGTTATGTTTGTTTTATATCTGCAGCCATGTCGATGTGCTGCTGCCTGTCTTTGCCAGGACACTCTTGGAAAAGAGATTTGTAATCTCAGTGAGATTTCACTCTTGGTTACAGAAATGGTAAATTAAAAAGAATAATAATAATGGAACTTGATAACACAACAAGGTCAGTGTTGACATACATACAACCAGTGTCTGAAATTTAAACTTTTCATCACCTCACTGTGGCCGGTCACTGCTTATTTATACCGGCCACTCAATTTTTTTGTCTGCCACTTCTGAAATCTATGCAGAACGCTTTAGATTTGTTGAGTCAGTGGTACCAGACAGTAGAAATAGGGAATACATCATTTTTAAAATAATAAGACCCCTTAATGTGAGAAAAATCTATCTGCCATGGTGGCAGGTGACCTGAAAATTTTACCTCCCACAGACAACATTTACCCTGCATTTGGAAGGGGCAAATTTCATTCCTTGAGTACATTTACATTATTAAAGAACACAAAGACTCACAACAGGGCTCAAGTTGTCATTTTGAATGTTGATTTGACGGAGGAGGCGATGTTCATATTCTGAATCCATCTTTAACCTGAAGTCCTGATCCCACAGCAACAGGCTGGGGGGCTGGAGACCTGGTCAACACACAAAATGATTTCAACAGTTAAATTGAAATGCTTTTTTTTAAGTGCTTATCTTCTGGAGGGTATCCCATAATGCAAAGCTGTAAAGTTAAATGAAATGTTATGTAACTATAGTACTGTACTATCCTGAAAATACAGACTTAAACCTGTTAAACCAGAAAGTTACACAGGTTTGGAATTACAATTATGACTTACATGCTGTTAATAGAAAATACAACCTTTCATATATCTCACAGCACTTTTGAAAAAAGTCAGGATTTTGTGTGTAAAATAATCAGAGCAGCACGTCCTTTATTCAGTGTAATCTTCAAACTTTGATGCTAAATTTGTAGGAACAGTTTAACCAATTCCGTTAACGTTACGGCGCGAATAACTTTCAGTCACTTCAAAGCAACAAATGACATTTATGAGATGCTTCTTCGCAGTTAAATGTCATCAAATCTGCGTCCTTGTAATCATGATTGTACCGAAAAGGGAAACTAGGTACAGTAATGCTAACTAGCGTTAGCTACTTTAACTAGTGGCTAATCTAATCATATCTGCAACACACAACATACATACAACAGCGAGTCAGTCCCGGAATATCACCACACAAACGCCAAACGGGAACAACAATTCACGGAGATATGAGATGAATAATCTAAGCGATACACTCAGAGTTATTCCCTCCCTGATGTGTAGCTTGCTAGCTAGCTAATGTAACTCAGGTGAAAACTACGTTGCATTGTGGGAGTTGCACCACCCACCGTGACGTAAGACTTTCAAACCAAAACACGGAAATGCTACATTTGCAGTCAGTGGGAGTTTTAGAGCTATTTCACAACCAAGACTATAATACAATGTACTTTGAAATATACTTTCCCATTTACGATATAAACTTTTATCTAACAGATACATAGAAACATTTTATTAAATTGGTGCTGTGGCCTCAGTCAACTGGGTAAAATGTAAAATATAGGGAACCTCTGATGTAGATCAAACTGGAAAAGTGTACACATTGAATACAAGTGAGCATACTCTATGTTGTAAATACTGTATGTTCTCCTTTCATCAGAGATTCACATGTTGGGTTTTTGGCATGTGTTTTACGCCGGATGCCCTTCCTGACGCAACCCTCTGCATTTATCCCGGCTTGGGACCAGCACAAGGGAGGGACTACTCTATGTTGGGAACGTACTGTATGTTATGTCTATATTATTGTGTGTTTCTTGTCGTGTCCAAGTACCGAACATAGAGGGCGTGCTAGTCCTATTTTCTCAGCTAAAGGCAGAGAGCACTGCTGCAGTCTATGCTGCGGACATGTGCTGTACTTGTCCCAAGCCCAAAACCAGCTTGCTGTCTTGTCTTGCACCCGCATCCTCACCTACAATCTGACAAACACACGTTCATGTTATGTTACGATAAAAACACGGTGGATCTCTGTGAATTCAGGACACCAGTAACAGCATGGCATGTAGAAAAAAAATAAATAAACAAGCTAAGATGAGGTACACATTACTGATCCCATGTGGGGAAATATAAGTGTAGTAACAAAACTAACAAACTAGTAACTGATATGCAGTTTTTCAAATGTTTTACTGTGAAGCATCATTTTCAAAGATAAAACATGGTATTGCCATGCTTCTTTTCCATATAGAAAAATATAATGACAAAAGACATAACACACTTAAAAAAAATGAAAATAAATATAGGACAACAACCACAAAAATGATAACAATAACAAAAACAATATAATTACAACAATAACAGTAACAGTACTACTGCTACTAATAATAATAATAATAATGTGACTAATATGCAGTGGGTGTATATTTACTCAATCTGACACTCTTGTGCTTGATTAAATTTGTGCTTTCTGCTTCTATTTCTACTAAATTTCAGAGTGAAATATTGGATGTTTAATTTCATTACATTTACACTCATAGTTACTAGTTACTGTTTACATTAAATACACATGATACAACTGGACAATACAACTATAATACCCAACAGTATAGACAGTGTCAACAGAACTGCGTTGCTACGCAACAGCTTGGGACCATGTTTACTTCTTGTCAGCTGATGTCATTCACACACAACAGCAGGAAATAAACTGAGAATATCCACCTTTACAACTGTGAAATGGTCTAAGTATCTAAAATTGTCTCCACATTGACAAAAAATGTATTATTGTTAGTGATAAAACAGAATAATGTAATATTCTTTTATAATATAACATTGGGTAAGGAGCCATTCTGCATAGTGAATACTTTACTTTTGCTAATTTAAATATAATTTAAATATAATTTGCTGATAATACTGAAATCTGTACTTTTACTTAAGTATTTGTACTTTTATTTACTGTAAGTAAATGGAATAATGATGATAATAATAATAATAACACTGATATGGTACAATGTCCAATTATTGTCTAGTTCTGAACATGAGTCATATAGCTGGTAGTGTGATGCCTTTTTCAAGGACATTTCAATAAAGTGGATGTTTGCTGTGTGTTGGATTAAAGATTCACTCCACTGAACAGTTTTGGGCTCATTATTTGTCCAAAATCCCAGTAAAACAGAGTAAAATTACAACTGTTCAGAGAAAAAAAAAATCTGCAGCTGCAGACTTGTGATGAAATATTTGTTAATCTAATCAGGCGTGAAGGTTTTGATTCATGACAGTTCAGATGTATTTTTAGATCTGAGGGCTTGTGAGCCATTCCCCCTACTTCAGATTATACTGCAACAGGATTACACATTCACAATGTGTGCATTTACATGTGCAATGAAAGTTTGTGTGTGTTTACGTTTATTTCTCATCCAAAACACTGCTGAATGTCCTCTTGTGTCACCACCCTGCTCTATACAATAACATTGTCTCTGCTAATGAGCATGTCGCTATAACAAAAGGCTGAGCTCTGTGTCTTTAATGCTGACAAGTGTAGTGATAATAATCACACACAGCGGCCCCCCTGTGAATTTCACTGTGTGTTTTCTGGTGAGTGAGCCTATAGAAATGTACCACATCAGACTCACAGCATACTTCTACAAGTGTGAAGGAAGAACCCCCCCCCCATGTCTGTCTGTCTGTCTTTCACAGACACACCCTCACAACGCTGGCGCCAACAGGCAAATCCCCCCTCCCTGCCCCCCTTAACTGACCTCTAATTATGTCATGCGAAAAAGCTGTGTCCCATTGAAAAGCTCTCTTAATCAAACCCAATTAATTCCGCTATTTTCCCTTATTGTCCTTTGCGATGAACGCGTCTCTCCAATAAGACTGTTAACTCCAGCCGTGGCCCTTTCAGATCTACTGGGGTGCAGGAGTGAAATAATAGACTGCACAATTAATCAATTAGTCATTAGGGACTTAGTTGTTGTTAATGAACACGGCGACTGAGAGGTGAGTTAGGGCTTTACTTGCCTTCCTATTTGCAGTTTAGTCAACAACCTTTCGTTTTTGACAGACATCTTTATTTCTGTGACCTTTACAGTTTAAAGACTAGGAAATCATGAAGCTAGAATGGATCACCTCTATGCTTCAATATTGTTACTGATAATTCTGAGAAACATTTGCTGTATAATGCTATTACTCTGCTCCTATAATAACCAGACCACCTGTATTTTCCTCACTTACTACCTCGATCAAGGCCAAGGGCCTCGCACCAAGGAGGTTATGTTTTCACCAGCGTTGGTTTGTTTGTTTGTTTTTCTGTCCATCAGCAAGATTATTCCAGGATTGAAGAAAATGTCAAGCCCTTCAAAGCAACTTCCATAAACAATAACAAAAATCGTATTTAGCTCACATTTGAATTACTCTGAGATTTTGCATAGTAGCAAAATGCTGCTCATGTCACTGAATGTTAAGATAAGATAAGATATTCCTTTATTTGTCCCACAGTGGAGAATGTTGACCATTTTTCTGGCATAAGTTTCAATCAAATCCAGGATCTCTGCTCCTATGTGTTTGCTTCTACTTGCAGGTGAACACTTTCTAAGAGGCAAAAGGATTTATTGGTTATTTTTCATCTTTGTGTGAAGAAACAGATTGATGTTCAGATTTATTGTCCAGTACCAGCTCAGGAGGATTAAAGCTGTGTTCTTGTGTCCTATCACTGCAAGACTACGTGGACAGATTGATTTTAAATACAATCCTGATGTCCAGATTAGATAAGGTAAAAAATAGATGCATCAGCATGGAGCACTGAGCTGAGACATCATATGGTCTTTCTCAGATGTTCTCACACTTTTTTACCCGCGTTCTTGTCCAAATGTTCAATAATTTCAGAAAATACCTAAATATTTTGAGATGTTCAGGGACTGTCTTTGTGTTCACAAGTGTTTTGCACTTTTGAAACAGTTATTTTACACGAAAACACAATGTTTTCCCCTAAACTTAACTAAGTGGTTTTGTTGCCTAAACCTAAACAGGCAATTTTGTTTGTGTTCAAAATGCAACTTTCATTCAGTTTTACAACTTGTTGCTTTCAAGTTTCCCTTTAACTTTTACAACGTTGTAGGCATAAAAGGCATAGTAGGCCCCATACTGACCCACATCTATGGTGCTTATAGCAACCGATAACCTGACAAGTCAACTTACAAAAACAGCAGCTAAAATCTTATTTGGCTCACATCTGAATACACTTGAGAATTTGCAGTGTGGAGAACATGTTGATCCACCACTGCTCTTTTTCCCATGCTTTTCTTTGAGCCACTCACTCCGGCTAAACGCATGCCTACCCCGAGCCCCTGACTGTGGCTACAGCCCCGACCCGGCCCCAGCTGAGCAGTGCCAAGCTGTCCAGCAGTGAGTTAGTGTCTGTGCAGGCCCGGCTCGGCCAGGCCCGGCCCGAGTACTAATCCTCGGGCTGTCAGAGGACCCCGCTCTGAACTCATCCTGCAACACAGGAAAACGCTCTAATTGGGGGATTTTCTACATCATTAACTCTGATGAGCAGCCATCCCTCCCTCCTCCTCCTCCTCCTCCTCTCCACTCTTACTCCCTCTGTCTCTCCCTCTTTCTCTCCCACACTTTTCTCCTGCTTAATCTCTTTCTTAATGTTCCTCTTTTTCCTCTCACCCACTCTGACTTCCTCACATTCTCCGTCTCTCCTTTCATCCTCCCTTGTCCAGAGCATTTTTTCATCCATTCAGTGTATTGTTTGTTCATTTCTTTGGGAACACCATGAAATGTGATCTGATAAACAAAAATTAACATGACGTAGTGAAAGTGCTATTAATCTCTCTCGTCTTACTTGTACACTTGTTACACTTTATACAGAGAAAAACACAATATGTGTGATCCTTGAAGTTTGAGCTTGAAAATCAGTTTGCTTTTGTTTTTCTTTACAGATCAAGTTCTGTCCCATGATTCATGACTGCTTTTTCTTTTGCTCCATACCAACAACAGTTTGTGCCTCTCATGTATTCCCGTTACATGAGTCACAGAGAAAAGCATCATATTTTCTGAAAAAGAAATGCATGAAAACCCTTGAAGATCATTTAACAAAACATACTACTATTCTAGATATATTTCCAGAATATTCAAAGACTTCTCATAACATCCGAATGAAAAAATAGCATAGGAGAAAAGATTTTTAACCAGTTGCAACCTGTTTTTTCTAATCCAGCTGGAAATGATATATGACCTTCACGAGGGCTGCCCATCGATCAGAATACTTAAGCGGGATCAATTGCAAATTAGTCGCACATGTTTTTGTCTATTCAAAATGTACCTCAAAGGGAGATTTGTCAAGTATTTAATACTTTTATCAACACGGGAGTGGGAAAATATGCTTCCATATGCAAATGTATATATATATAAATTATTGGAAATCAATTAACAACACAAAACAACAACAAATATTGACCAGAAATCCTCACAGGTACTGCATTTAGCATAAAAAATATGCTCAAATCATAACATAGCAAATTGCAGCCCAACAGGCAACAACGGCTGTCAGTGTGTCAGTGTGCTGACTTGACTTGCCCCAAACTGCATGTGTTATTATGTGGGCAAGTCTGTAAAGGGGAGACTGGTGGGTACCCATAGAACCCATTTACATTCATATATCTTGAGGTCAGAGGTCAAGGGACCTGGAAAATGTCCATAACAGTTTTTCCTCATCAAAATATAGAGCAAGTTTGGAGTGTTATTTCACCTCCTCCCCGATAAGCTACTATCTTATGGTTGATACCAAAGGATTGCTTTTTTATGTGACACCAGTATCTTCTCTCTAGCTTTAAAACTGAGCCCACTACAACCTCCAAAAGACAAAAAACTATTTTACATTAACTTGTCACGTAAACGCTGACAGCCCCACTTATCACACAGAAAATATTAATTCAGTCTTTTGTTTGAAAATATAAAATAATAGCAAACACATAAATGGGTTTTATTGTGCAACAGACAATATTTTCTTCATCCAAATGGTCAGAAATGCCTTCAGATCAGCAGTAACTGTTGTTAAATGATCTTTTGGGTTTATAAAAGATCACACAAGTATTTAAGTTTCGGAAAATTAGATGCTCATCTTTGTGATTCCAGTGTAATAGTAATTCATGAGCGGTACAAACTGGGGTTAATTCAGTATCTAATCACTTCAGGACATGTAAAAAAAAAAAAAACAACATTTCTCTGTTACATGCACTGGCCTGCCCATATGGCCCTTGTAGTAAGCTCCATCCAGGCCTCCATCTGTCCAAGAAAGTGATTCACACGCTGAAGAGGCCAGCTAGCATGGCGGCACCGGTCCCTCTGTGAACATGTGTTGCAGCGGCTGAGCTCGCCGGCCTGCCTGTCTCCCTGCCTGCCTGCCTGGGGGCAATTAGGGAGTCGGGCCCTGCGGTCAGAGGCCCCCCTGGGAAGCGCTGATTGATTGGAGTCTCATCTTCCTAACAGGCTGGCACCTTGCCACCGAACCATGGAGCAGCAGAGAGGGCTGGGAGGGGTGAAACAGAGAGAAAGAGCTCTTATATGACAGAAAGGCACAAGTGTTAGAGGAAAAGAGAGAAAAATGTCTCTGCCCATGTATGTCAGATGATAACGATTATACTGTAGTAATCTTGGGCTGCTCTTTAGACTTACTGGAGTAAGAAAAAAAATACAGTGACTGTGTGGGAACGAGTGCACAGGTCAACATGAAAGCACCACAGTGAGAAAGTGGAGATACGTATTCTATCAAACTATATTTATTTTCTTCATTCTTTCCAGAATGTAGACATCAGACAAAATCAAAAAGAAAACAATGAGATCACAAGGACAGATATAACTAGGACATGTAAGAAACAAAACAGGAAAATATCCTGAACATTTTCACATTAAAAAAACTACAAAAACTGTCAAATTTCTAGTGCATTTTTGTCCATTATCTAACCTTTGGCTTGTTCTTGGTCCAAAATCACATTAGCATCCTAAAGTAGCTCTTACTGTGCAAGGTAATCCTCATTTCCTCTATGGTGTGAGGTCCTGGCATTGTCCAACAGGGAGTTTAAACATCACTAACCAACAACATTAAACACTACATGAGAACTAATGACGAGCAGCAGATAACTAACTGTGTTTTTCCCTCTCAGAGCAGTACAACAATAGGTTTTAAAATGAACCAAGCATTGCTTGTCGTGGTTCTTGTTGCTATAGTCTGTGACATGCTGTCAACTTTCACATCCTAAATGAAATATCAACCATGCAGTAGGTAGTTAGGGGGGAATTCGTCTCCTTTTTTTAAATATAAAAAAATAAAAAGGATTCTGAAATTGCACTTGAAGATGAAGGATTTTTTTCTCCCTCTTGTTCCAAAAAGTTGCCATATGTCTTTTTCTGCCCGTATATATTCAGTTATGGGTGATACTTTCTGTAGATGCAAAAACACCAAATCTATGTAGCTCTGCTGCTCATATGAAACACATTGTGGTTCTACATTTAAGACAATTAGAGCTTGACTCTGTAACAGATGGGAAAAGACCAATATTGTGTCACTAATGACCATAGCAGCTACAATCCATGTTTCTCCTCCTTTGATTGAGAAAGAAAAAAAAAAAACTTCCATGACAAAATGGTTACAAGGGCCTATTTAGTGCAGCCTGAGACCGTCCCCCCCGCCCGCCCCTTCAATTGCAGACAAAGAGGATACACTTGGATCAATTGTGCCGAACAAAGACTAAACTATGTGGGGTGACGCATCACACAGGGCTCTTTCTGCTGCCCTGCACGTACACGCAGCCACCCAACACTGAGCTGCCAACAGGTCTTCTCCTCCGACAGCCACTCAAGCAAAAAGAGGGTTACTCCGCTCCCTAGCCTTTCTTTTACACGTCCTTCTTTAAAGCATCTCAGAAAAAAAGATTATAACTGTGCAGGATATTTTTTGGTATATTCTCAGCCGTGGTCCACTTCAAAGGTGCCATCACATCTCTGACTCTAGTTCACTTTCCCACCAAACTATTATCTAATTTACAGCATAAATGAGAGATTTTCTTCTCCCTGTATACTTAAAACAAGGACAGTAGGCCTCACTGGTCCTCAGCCGTCATCTTCCTCCAGTCGTACCAGGTTATCTAGGCTCAAATATCTAAACTGAACAGCCAGCAGGTAGCAACATAAACCATACTATAATTGAGAGTTGATCTGAAAGCCAGTAACACATCTTTTTACAAGTCAACAGATTAGTGAGACATGCGTTTAACAGTCACAGTCGGCTTTGATTTTTAAAAGCTGCTCTCACATTAAACTGAGACTGGACTTTCATTCACAAAGTACTCTGAGATTCTGATTAGCTGACCCATGAAAATGTGACAATTGGATTAATTAGTAAAAATGCAAACTTGGTGCAAAAATGGGAAAAAGGAAAGAATGAGCTTAGGATGTTTTGTCCCACTCATTTTTTGATGGATGATAGAAATAAGAGAAAAGTGATGAGAACAATGTTAATCCCCATATTTGAATGATTTGATTTGTATGATCATGTTCACTTAACTCCTTATTCATGGACAACCGTCCTCTGACACAAAGCTTTCACAAGGGACATTTAAACACCTCTAGGCATTTCTTAAGTTCAAACTAGGGCTGTCAATCAATTAAAATATTTAATTGTGATTAACCTCAAATTAATCATTTTTTATCTGTTCAAAATGTATCTTAAAGGAAGATTTGCCAAGTATTTAATATGCTTATCAACATGGGAGAGGGCATCCTGCTTTATGCAAATATTGTCCAGAAACCCTCACATGTTCTGCATTTAGCATAAAAATATGCTTAAATCATAAAATGGCAAACTGCAGCCCAACAGGCAACAGCAGCTGTCAGTGTGCTGACTTGACTCTGACTTGCCCCAAACTGCATGTGATTATCATAAAGTGGGTATGTCTGTAAAGGGGAGCCTCGTGGGTCCCTGTAGAACCCATTTTCATTCACATATCTTGAGGTCAGAGATCAAGGGACCCCTTTGAAGATGGCTATGACAGTTTTCCCTTGCCAAAATTTAGCATAAGTTTGTAGCATTACTTAGCCTCCTTCACAATGGGCTAGTACGATGTGGTTGGTACCCATGGATTCCTGAGGTTTCCTGATTTCATATGATGGCAGTATCTTCACTCTAGCTTCAAAATTAAACTCGTTATGACCTCTGAACGATTTTGCATTAAGGCGTTATTATCACTTTAACGTTGACAGCCCTAGTTCAAAGTATTTTGTGACCCCTGAAAACCTGCCATCACTAGACAAGCTGTTCAAGAATATTGGTGATCCATGCATCAAGATACTATGGTTTGTTACAGAAAGTGATTGATAAGGAAAGAAATTTCCTTGGTATTGTGATGCAATGGTCACCATTTGTGTTTACAGCACCCAATGCAACGTTAAACTCTTTTAGATAGCTGTGTGGTAAGACTGTAGAGTTCAATGTTCGCTTCATGTCCTTGAGATGAGGAAAAAATAAAAAATAAGTCCAAAGAAAGTCCACAGAAAATCCTCAGTTTTCACAGTTCAAAATTCATTTCCTTTACTCTATGGATATTAGACAAGTCATTGTCATGTTTTCCAACATTTTTCTCAGTGTCTATTACCCTGAACCCCGCCAAGAAACAGCTTCAACATCTCCCTTTCTCAGTGTCATTCACATGGGATGCCAAGTTTGTTGGTCACATGGGATGCCAGGTCTTGTCCATAGACTGGATGTGTTCCTTGGCTTTCATTCTCAGAGCGGCAATACTCGAGCTGCGCTGGTCCACGTCCTCCAGAGGGTATTTATCAGGGTACGGCGCTGTGCACTGGTAGGGCGGAGGAGCCATACTCTGCATCCCCTGACCCATGGACGGATGAGGATGAGGGTGAGGATGAGTAGGATGAGGAGTGGAGTTGAGGAAGCTGTGGCTGGGATAGCTGGGCTGGAGGCCTTGACTTGGACCCATGAAGCCTGGGATGCTGTGGACCGGCGTGGCAGTCGACAAGGGAGAGGACAGCCAGGGGTCCAAGGGGAGGGAGTTGGTCATCGGACCCATGCTGGTGTGAACTGGTGCCGGGCGGTTGAAGGAAAGCATGGGCGAGTCGTGGAGCTTCATGGTGCTGGCGTCCATTTTTTCCTGCCGTCGCCATTTAGCCCTGCGGTTCTGGAACCAGACCTGGAAACAAAAACAAGTTCTCATGACGCAGAAGTAGGACCCAGTCATTGTTTTGCAAGTCACAAGTAAGTCTCAAGTCTTTGCACTCACATCCAGAGAAAAGTCCCCAGTCAAAACCCAAGTTAAGTCCCAAGTCAAGACCCAAGTGAAGTTCCATGTCAAGATGGGCAAGTGCCACGTCAAGACAGGCAAGTCCCAAGTCAAGTCCAAAATCAAGTCTGAGCCAAAACAGGCAAACCCCAAATCAAGACCCACCTCAAGTCCAAAGTCCTGTCCCAAGTCAAAACTGAAGTCAAGTCCCAAATCAAGTCCCAAGTCAAGACAGGTAAGTTCCGAGGCACGTCTCAAGCCCTAAACTGTGAGTTTTGAGTACTAAATAAGACATAATGCACTCATCACCAGATTAAACGCAGTTCACAAGCATGTCTGAGAACTACGGTGGCCTTCGGGCAACTTAAAAACGTGAAAGGCTCTCTCTAGAGGCAGTCTTTGGTTTATCTGCTCTGAGCAACTGTAGAAACATGACTGAACAATATGGTGGACTCTGTGAAGAGCACCCTATGTAAATGCTGTATGAAGGAACTAAAATACAATTCTTAATTTTAGGTGATTATACACATACCTTCCCTTTAAATCAAATTATATTGTATATAGTAGCAAAAACATAAAGTTCTGTTTAAATTTCTGCTGTACAGGACCTAGTCTTTAGTTCCTCTAAAAAAAAGCCACCATCCTATTTAAAGACTGTGCCTTCTTGTCCTCACAACTCTATGTGACGTTGACACTTGGAAACACACACCCTGCTTGCATAACTCGGTACAATCTCCTCACCTGAATACAGACAAGCCAAAGGCCAAGAGCTTGGTGTGATTCTGCTGTCCTCATGAGCACCTCAGCATTTGGAAGCACACCATTTCAACTCTTAAGATTACCTGTCAGCTTGCTGTCTGATTAATCTACTGCTGTAGATTTATTTATATATTAAGGAGTGGCCAAGAGAAAACTATAGAAAGAGTAAGGCTGAGTCTGAAATCATTCATTACTCAGTACTTACTATCCAGGGAGCTCTATGTAGAGGACTTTATAGTGAGCTCATGGACAAAATGAAAAAACACTTTCAGATACTACTCGGGTCATTTTCTCAACACTGTTAATTACGTCATTGTGTTTGCACAGTTAAAGATCAGCGTCTGCTGGCAGACCATCCATATTAAATACTGACATATTTTTGTGTGTGATAAATACATATTGTAAGCTATTTTGTTGAGTTGTCTCTTGAATGAATTCAAGTTCCCCCTGGTAAACAGTGATGCAATGTATATGTCTAGAGCTTTTATTGCGAAAGGTAAGAAATAATGGCTTTTGTGAGGGGAAATAAGCATATTGTCCCAGATTAATAATTACAAAGTGTGGCTGTTTGTGTTGTGACGCGGCTCTGCTCACATTAAATACATTATTTTCACGCCATCTCATAGATTTGTCTGTCTTTCCTCTCTTCAGTCTGCCATTTTTCCTTCAATGCAGTTCATGATGGTGCTCGGTTAGTGACCATCGTTGCTCACTACTTTCCACGATGCATTGTGGGACACTTTTAATTAATTTTAATTAATCAATTATTTTTTTGGTGCATAATAATTAACTATTTTGTAATTTTAGTCATGTATTGTTTTTCTTGGTAATATTATAATATGTCTGAGGAAAATGTTGATTCATCTTTCACCTCTGTCATTATGCCTTTGCATTTCCTTCATGTTACCCACTTGCTAGCTTGCTAAATTGTTAGCCTGTGGCTTCTAAATGCCGACAGTAAGGTTAATATCGTCATGGCGTAGCAGCAGGGTTCTCACATCTTAACCACTTGAACACCATGCATATAGTGTTTCTGTATTGTAAACACAAGCTCACAAGTTTCATTTGAAGGCACCATAATTCTCACTACACATTGGGACAGCACAACAAAATGGCAGACTCACTATATTATGAGTAGTGAGTGATTCTGGACACAGCCTATGACAAACAAGATACTAGTTTATGTAAACAGATAAAATATCTTTGGCTTTATTAAAGAGAAGACCTTGTGAACAAAGGATCTCTGTGATGTTGACTGTTATGGACTCATGTCGTGCAGTTGTGGTTCCTCCTACCTGAACTCGGACCTCCGGGAGGTTCACCTTCATGGCGAGCTCCTCGCGGCTGTACACGTCCGGGTAGTGGGACTTCTCAAAGGCACGCTCCAGCTCGTGCAGCTGGTAGGTGGTGAAGGTGGTGCGGTTGCGCCTGTGCTTCTTCTTGGGCTGATCGTCCTTGCATGGCTCTGGAGACTTGCCTTCATCACTCTCTACACTCTTCCTCAGCTCACTCAGCTCCTTGTCACACTTGTTTGTGAATAAGCCGGCATCTGTCCAGCACACAAGAAAAATGATTGACACTCTGATTATCAAAACAATATAGAAACATCGTCTGAAATTTAGAAGAAAAACAAAAGCAGAGTGGTGAGTTGAAATGAAGAATGTCGTGCCCACTTTCCAGCAGAGCAGACATTAGTTTGACACTTGCAACAATAGGCTACTGTAGGTCAGTGAAGCAGGCAATCCCCTGAACTTCAATGAAGCTCGAAAACATTCCTAATCGGATTTAGAAAAGTTGTTTCCAGTGCTGATCTTCTCCAAAGGTAAACTGTCCTCAAAAAAGATGTTTGGAAAGTGATTTTTTTGGACTGAACTATAAACCACATTGTTTGCACAGCATCACATGCAATATTATAACAGCATTTATTATTGACAGTGGACTGAAAAAACACAAAATCCCACAGAATATGTTAGTATGATTAAAGCACTAGCCACAAAACACACAAACCTGTCAAGATCTGTGAACAGCAGCCACTGTCAAACTACTGTTTACCGACACTAGAAGGGTGTGACTTCAACTGTTTATCCTCATAAACCTTCAGGATAAACAATTTCCCTTAGTCTTCCTTTGTATTGTTCATTTGCTCCTTCATTCCTAATCTTCCATAATATTTTTCTATATCATTTTCAACACCAGAGAAATACAGAAAATATTACACAGAGAAGTATGAAGTCTTGACTGTATTAGTCTAACCAGCAAGTAATTTAATTAAAGTACAAAGATGATGATCAGGCAGTCAGTTCAGTTACTATAGCTCTGAATACCAGCATCATTCAGGTTGTGTTGGATTCAATATCTGTCACAGAAAGTAGATTAAATTGACTTTTAGTAACACTTCAGTTTACAGGTCAGCAAATTTCATATTAATTATATGATAATTAGCCAGTAATGTGAAATCTCTTTGGAATTGCTGCCAAATTACCCCAATATTTACCTCAACATTTATTGAAAATAACTTTATTCTAAACATTATTTAATAATTATATTCTGTTATTTCCCCATAGCTGGTAATTTATTTAATATATTTCCAGGAAAGGAATACAAAGGTAATTGATATGCTTTATTTCCATGTCTGCTGATGAATAGATAATAAATATCAAATAACATCTTTGAAATTTCTTAAAAACCTTCTGAATCATTACGATAAGATAAGATAAGATAGTACTTTATTGTACTTTATTATTAACTAGATAATAAATGTGTAGATAATAAATCACAATGGTGAGATTTATGCCTGATCAGAAGTGTCCTCTATTAGTTTTGGTTTTCCACCTCAGATGAAGATCAGCGCACAGCCATTTCTCAAACCTAAGGGGCCTATTTTAACCATTACATGCTATTTTAGCATATAATTATTAGAAATATGAATTAAATAACGTTTATAATAAAGTAATTTTCAATAAGAATTGCCGTAATTTGGCAGTAATTCCAAAGAAATTTCCAATAGGTTAGTTGCTAATTATCACCTAACTACCATGACAGATCTGTAAAATGAAGTGTTACCGACTTTTACTTTCTTGGTTTCTAAGTATTAGTATTCGCAACACAATTTTGTGTAAGAAGTGCAAATTTGGCATCTAAGCAGAAAGACAATTATTTGGTCCTGATTTTTCCCACAAATATTAATTTGTAAACACTTGTGCCAACCACAATATCACCAATGTGTCTTGCATATATTACATCATTTACTGTGTATTTCTTGTGTGTGTTTTTGTATCAAAACATAGTTTGGAGACCTCATTGGGGATTCCTTCTGGTGACCTCCTGTCTCCGGTCACTCTTTTAGTGAGAAAACCAGATTTTGAAAGTTGTGAAGTATGAACTTGGCTTCAGTTATGCTGAAAAAGCTTTTTCTGTTTGGCAGCTTTGGGGCAATGGAAAAAAGTTGTGAACACAACAGACATATCATCACCTTTATAGTTGATATGGTCAACTGGTCACTTGTTTACACAACCAGCTTTTAGCTCTCTTTTGGTCTCTACCAACTCCTGAGGGATATATTTGTCTCTTTAGCTGCTAAATGCTCTACTGTGCTCACCAGCTAGTCCCTAACTAAGGAGGGAGAAAAGAAAGAAAGAAAGAAAATATTCCTTTATTAGTCCCACAGTGGGGAAATTCAGTTTTACACTCTGTTGTTCACACAGTACAGTTCACACAGTACATATACATGTCAATGGAGAGATGCAGAGTGAGGGGGCTGCTAAACAAACCCCCCAAACAGTTTGGGGTTTGGTGCCTTGCTCAGGGGCCCCTCGGCAGTGCCCAAGAGGTAAACTGGCACCTCTCCAGCAACCAGTTGATCTTGATCCAGGATTTAACCTCCTCCACATCCTAACCCAATCCTTACACTACTACTGCCCCCCCAAAAGAGGAGATGTCACCATCATGTATGTGTCATGTGTCATATCTGTGTCATCTATCATTCACTGAAATTAAGCCAACTGCAAAGCAAGGCTGCAACTCCATTAACACTATGCTTGCATCATACCCCAAGACATGTGTCCCAGCCTCTTTCAATTGGTCTTGTGACTAACTGTGTCTGTCTGATGTTTAAGGCTGAGCAGGTAGTGTGCAATACATTTTTTAGCGTTTTGCTGCTGCCAAAAACAACGCTATAAGAGCTGTGAGAGTGAACCAAAGCAGTAGATTTACAGAGCTAAACATTGAGCTGAAACTCACTGTAAAGCTCTATAAAACTGGGGATTATTATTCTCTGCTGGTTGATCTATATGAGCTACCGCTTTCACATTGTCATTTCATACATTGTTATCATAAAAATGTTGATTATAGCTGCTCACAGTTTTTATAATGTAAAATTATGCTTAACCAATCAGTTTGAATGTTAATTGTCCTGATTATAGTAGTTTGTATCTGATGTCTTCTCAGGATCATTGTTCTTCACTGTCCACCTGTCAGTATTTCAGTAAAACAACTGACAAATGTAAATGTGAGCATGTTCCTGTGGCTGAGATGTGTTGATGGAGATAAAGGGGGGCGTGGGGTGGGGAGTCATTGTGGTCTTTCAACTGGCAAACGGGAGCAGAGGCAAAGGCAAAGCAGGATATTTAGGAGTTCATTTATCCACCTCTCATTAAGCAGCTATGACAAAGGCCAGGCTCTGACAAAGGCAGAGGTCAGGTCTGGTTCAGTGACCAGCTCTTGGCCTGTCAGCCCATCACAGCCACTGGTCTGAAGGCTGCCCACTGTTTACCAGCCAGGAGAGGAGGGGGCCGACTGACACAGAAAGGTTGCTCATTCAGGGGGAACTGGGCTGACTTCACAGGATAGTTACATACAAAAGAGTGATGTCATTGATGTATGTTAACCAAGAAAAACCAATGACTGAATTTGAATCTGGACAAGATACATCCACCTGCATCACCAACCACCTGCCAGATGCTGCATGTGAAAATAGCTTCAGATTAAACGTGATGAATTTGATTCTGACACAGAACGATAACAATAACACCCGAATGAACTATTGTACAATCTAATCTGCACAGAAGAGAAGATTAGGGGAATTCCACAAGGGGATGGGATTGGGCTCGGGGACATAAAACCCCTACACCATCTTGTCCTGTGATTTATCTCTCAATCTCAGCCCACACAGTTCAAGCAACAGGCTCCACGTGGCAAATAACACAGTATTTCTGGTTTTAAATGAATGCAAATGGCATAGAAATGCTGCACCAACACATAGGATCCAGTGGTACCTAACCCTCATTTAAATAGGTCAGATTTCAAATTTTCAGTTTCCTCTGTCTGTCAAACATGAGATATTATCCCAAAAATGATGCTCCATTGTTTGATTACACTTTGTTTTGATAGCCATCTGAATGTATTTCCTGAGATCTGACCTTGTTCTACCATTTTACAACTGTATTATTATTATTGTTATGTTTTGTGATGTCCTGTTGTAACAGTTATCTTATCTTATACTTTACTTTTCTGCATTTGTTGTCTTGTGAAGCACTTTGTAACATGTTTTGAAAGGTGCTATATGCATTAATTTATTATTACTATTGCAGTTTTTAAACTTAGTGCAGATTTGTCATCATGCAAACATTGTATTATATTTAACAATAAATGTTTTTTCTAGACAGATAGATGTGTCTATTTGTGTCAGAAACAGTTGTTAAAGCGAAACGTTTTGCTAATGTCTTTTTAGTGCATGCTCTGCGTGTTATACATGCTGTTTGATATGCTTCCATATCTTATGAAAAACTTCAGTGTTAATGGTATAAACTCATATTTAGTCTTTGAAGTTTTTCATGATATCACGAGTTGATCCTGGCTCTTGAATAAGTTTGAACCATGAAAGATTGAATCTATGTTGGTGGCCAGAAAACGTATAGAAAGATTTATTATTTTTGCTCACAGGGGTCAATATCCTAACTTCAGTGCAGCAAAAATCAATTCTATCTAATCCAATTCAAATCTCTGAAACACTGAACCCAGAACTCATCCAGCCTTCCAACACCAGAGGTCCTGCTGTTTTATCAATATCCTTGACCATCTCATATGTTTTGAGGCAAAAGATCAGATGATTCATAAACTTTATCCTCAATAACAAACTCTGAAGCCCGATCTGCATTGAAGAAACTCAGCCTGGTGTGAAACTAAGAGCTCTTAAAGGTAGAAAACATTGTCAGGATGGAGAGCACCAGTAACAGCGTGACTCACCGTGGTACTGCTGCTGCTGCTGCTCTGTGCTGCCGTTTCTCAGAGAGGAAAGGTGCCCGCTGTAGGTCGGGTGTGATGAGGGCTCCTGCTGCCTCCCAGGCTCTGTTAGGCCGTCCATGTCTACTTTATGGGGTCGCTGGGCCCCAGCAGGGCTGAGCAGGGGGTCCTGGTCTTTACTGAAGCCCAGAATGACATCGATGCTGTGGACGCGGCCCCCCACAGCGACACCCCCACCTTTGCCCATTTCGTGGAAACTGCTGGGCGAGAGGCAGCTGTCGTCCACCATGCTCATGGTATCCAGTGATAAATGCATTCGAGCGTCTGGGCACTGCAATCAGAGGAAAAAGGGTTTAAGTGAAGTAGTGGTCAGAGATCACCTGGTTCACCTTAGATGACTCTCTGTCCATCCATCTAAACCTGCTTATCCTCAGCAGAGTCACAGGGGGTCGAGAGTCGATCCCTTGGACTCTAAGTACTCACTAAGTTAACTCGAAGAGTGTGCTGATGGACACTAATCACACAAGTTACTCCTTAATCTATACTTCTTTACTTTGTTTTTTATGAATGATCAACACTAATGGCCCCACAGTGTTGATTATGAGTATGAACTAACTTTCTAATAAAAAACAAACAAACCCAAATTAACTGTAAGTCAAAGTTTCTCTATTGGAATAAAAAATACTTTATTAGACACAATGATCCGTCATTTTTCTCATAATGTTTCCTCCATTACTGTAAATACTGTAAACTCCTAACAAAAAATGCCTTATTGGTGTCAATTAGGGCTGCAGCTAATGATTATTTTCATTGTCGCTTAATCTGTCGATTATTTCCTCAACCAATTAGTTGTTTGGTCTATAAAATGTCAGAAAATGGTGAAAAATGTCAATTAGTATTTCCCAAAGGCCAAGACAACAAATGCCAAATGTCTTGTTTTGTCCACAACTCAAAGATATTTATTTATTTACTGTCATAGAGGAGTAAAGAAACCAGAAAATATTCACATTTAAGAAGCTGGAATCAGAGATTTTTGACAGAAACTGATAAATTGATTATCAAAATGATTGGCAATAGTTGACAACTAATCGATTAATGGTTGCAACTCTATACATTACAAGAACGTTGACTATAGCTGCTTTGATTTACTTTTTTTTATGTCAAAATAAGTGTTTCTAAAGCTAAGAATGAACCTTCATGCTTAAACAATTATCGGTTTGAATGTTAATTTTTGTAATTACAGTAGATTGTATTTCTGAGCATCATTACATGTTGACACGTTTTTCAAAACTTCACTGTCCACCTGTCACTGCTTCAGCAAAACATCTGACAGCAAAGGACAGAAGTAAAGAAACTGGAAAATATTTCATCTATTTAAGAAGCTGGAATCAGATCATTTTCACTTTTTTTCCTTAAAAATGACTCAAATTGATAAAAAACAACAAAATATTCAGTAATAAATGTAATAGTTGACAATGAATTGATTAAGTGTTCCAGCTCTAGTAATATTATGTTTAGTAGGTACAGACTGTGACTGTAGCAAGAATCCAAATCTTAAAAGATCAACGAACCATTTCTAGGAACTACAAGTATGATGTCTGCAATATGGACTGTTTCTACACAGCAATTCATTCTGTTTTTATTTTTTTTTTTGTAAAATAATTCATTCTCCTGAAAAACAAACGAGGTTCATGTGTTGGAAAAGATACGCCTGCAAAAAAGACAAAGGATGGAAAAAAAGAGCCTTTTCTGGCCAAGTGCAGCACATTGACTTTAATTAATATACAGAATTGAAAGTGAACTGGTTTGTGATTGGAAGCATTGTGCACAATAATGATTCTGCATTTGTTTATCTATTATTTGGTGCCCACACACAGAAGAGCAGGAGCTTGTGGAGTTTTGATTTAAAAAAATATACTTTAGTTTCAACAGCAGTCAGTTAGTTTCAGTGCATCCTGGATTTTCCTATTGAGCCCTATTGAGAAGATCTGCAGATGCATGACGAGTAACAGTTTAAGTTCACTGACAGCCATAAAATGAGACAGAAGTGGTAGAGCTTACCTTTTGGAAGTAATTATGTTGAACTGTTAAAGTTGCTGATGCCAGAGCTCCACCTGTTTCCTCAGCAGCTCACCCTCCAACTTCACTCTTCCCAGATCATGAACATGCACCACTCACAGTCACTCAGCTGGCTCTGCTTGCACTGCAGCATCTCTCTGTATAATTTCTCTATGTAGCAAACAGTCCTGACAGAAACACTCCAATAAAGTGCAGCTGAGTAAAGCCGCCCGGCGCAAAAAAAGCATTCAGCAACTGAGTTCAGACGCCATGCGCTCCGGATCAGAGAGGAGAGTGGAGGAGGAGGGAGATGGGGAGGGAGAGGTGGACAAAGCTGGGGGGGGGGTGTAGGAGGTGAAACGTGGGGATTAGGAGAAGGTTATTAATTGGAATCCTTCCTCTGTAAGAGTGATTGGCAGCTGGTTTCTGCTCAAGTAATTGTTTTAAATGTTATCTCCCTTCACCCCCCACAGCAGGAGGCCCAGGCTAATGAAGCCTGGACAAGACTCTCTTTCATAAATTTATTGTTTTAAAGACAAAAGAGCCACTAAAAGTTTTCACTGAGCACACCCACCCCTCCATTATCTGGAACTACATGAAAAACTCAGAAATGTAGATTAAAAACTGCGATTAGCACAAAGAATATTGACCTATTAATTTACAATAGAAAATTTTTTTTCTCACTTTAATATCCCACCAAAATACTAATGCTTATTTCTTTTATCAACACACCAAATAATATTTCGATTATTACGATCTCCCCAAAATATTTTAGTTTCTGTGACTTAACTACTTGTGATCCGTCTTGGTTCAACCAAGAAAAAAATAATTTATTTATTTCTATTTACTAAAACTAAATTTAATTAACTTTTAAAAAAATGTAAGAGCCAGATACAGCAACTTATTTTTGCAATATTTAAAAAGACTTTTACAATTATTAGAGAAAACTATGAAATAATTAAAAAAAGGACTATTTTAAAAACTTAAGTTGTATTGTCATTAGCTATTTTAAATACATTTCAGGTAAATTGTAAATTACAGTACTTTCATTGGTTGATTTTGAAGAAAACAAGGTTATAAAATTATAATACAGCAACATCAGCTTGTTAATTTGAGGACCAACTGGAAAAGGACAACAAAATCTACTTCCTTTTCCTCTGTTTACTTGCTCTGCTTATTGGGTGCTCCTTTTAGAAAAAAAAAAACAAGTTTTTTTATTTTTTATTTAGAAAACAACAACAGTTTATTCACATGAGTAGCAATGTGATGTATCTAAGTTTGTTTTTATTTGTATTATTATGTATCTGCGCTAATATTGAAGTGTCTGCTAGCAGCTTTAAAGCAGAGGAGTTGACCCGGCTTAGTGTCACAGAAATCAGCCGCTACTCTAAAGACGCTAAAGGGATTACCTGTGGCCTCAAACATATCTAAAGATAAGTTAGAGAAACATCGATTTAACAGCTGATTCAGTCTTTACTACTGACCAAAACATGACAAAATATGTAAAATAAAGTCTGCAAGAAGAAAGATACTAAAAAAAAAAAAAAAAAAGTTTGATTTCAGGGGAAATTTAAATGATAAATGCTCAGAAACAACATGTAAAGTTGGTTCTTTGGATCAGGTAATCAAAATATAATGCTGTGAAAATTTAAGTATATTATTTGTGATCATCATTAACCAGGTTTTAATCCAAATGTATCACAAAATTTAACAAAAGAAAATGCGAATGAATGTTTGTTTCCCTCAACTACCGGTATCCGATTTATTAGGTTCTGGTTCATCCAGATAAGTTGGTGGCGCCAATTCTCCAGTGGGAAAGCCGTTATACCGCTGCAGAAGAAGGCGAACAGGACGGCGAAATTAAGAGAGCACAAGTCGAACCTCAAACTGTGAAAAACAATGTGGTAAAATATGTGGAAATATGACATTTCTCTTTGTTTCATGTGTTAATGTGAGGAGGGGCACATCATTTTTGTCTCTTCAGTGGAGCAGAAGCTTCAGTGGATGTCAAAGTCAAATGCACCGTTAATTCGCTAAATCGGTTTCCACTGCACTTTGTCGCATTTTGATTTAATTGATACACCAACTTGTTCTATGATGGCATATTCGGGCCACTGCAGATTTTAAAAAAAACAAAACAACAATTACAGAGCTGAGAGAGGGGGTTTATATTCCAAGGAAAAATTTCCAAGATTTAGTTAGTAAATTTTCGAGAAAAAAACTAGGACATTCTCTGAGATTAAAGTGGCAAAAATGAGAAAAAACTAAAATTGGCAAGATTAAGAAGTCATAACTTTACAAGAAAAAAAATAGATTTCAAAACCCTGGTAACACCAGAGGTCTAAATTTTGTTGCTCTTAAAGTAGTGTTATTATGCAAAGGATGGCCGCTGGGCGAGGCAAAGGTCCTGAAAGACACATATACACATTTTCTCTCATGTTCTTTCTGTGTTCTTCTATGAACAGGAGGAAATACTAATATTGTAAAAGTTACAGGAAAGTAGAAACTACTTCTATCTTTGACTCAGGTGTGTCTTTTACTTCACAGCTAACGTTAAAAACCAACCGCCGAGTAGACGTAACTCTAAACACACTGCGTTACCAACTCTCACTGTGTCACTGTGAAGGGAAAACAACACAGAAAAGGCACATAACATAACTGCTGTGTTGAAGTTTGCTGGGGAGAGGAACACCTGAACACCTGCTTAACCTGCTGCCCCTGAGACTAAATGGATGACTGACGGATGGATGGAGAGGCAGCTACGATACAATATGTTTTGCACTCGGCGGCTCACATTGCCTCAGTGTTCAATGGCATCTGTGGTGTGATGAGGTTGACCCAACCTGGAAAAAATCTACTCTCTTTTCCATTAACATGGTTTTGCATTTCAGTATTTTTTTCTCGTGAATTTATGACGTTATGATCTCGTAAATTTGGGATTTTTTTCTTGTAAATTTGCCACTTTAATCTCAGAGACTACCCAAGTTTTTTTCTTGCAAATTTATGACTTTAGTCATGAACACCCCCCTTCCCTGGCTCTGTAATTATTATTTTTTTTTTACCTATATTGGCTGCAATATGCCATCATACTTTTCCAGTGTAAAAACCTTTTTGCAATATTTCAAGATTTTCTCAAATTTTGGGCCTTTTTAATGTGCAAATTAAAACTGCACATAAAAACAAGTGGATGGAAAACATCTATTGTGACTATGTAAGGAAACCACATCTCCAGTCTTGTCATTGATTCCAGTAGTTATGAAGTGGAACAGGGCTGCACAGTGTGTGGTTAACACTCTCGCCTCACAGCAAGAGGGTTGCAGGTTCAAATCCATCTTGGGGCTTGCATGTTCTTGCATGTTCTGTTGCATGTTAGGGGAGAACATGCAGGTTTGCAGAGTGAGAGTGAATGGTCGTCTGTCTCTGTGTGTCTGACTGGCGACCTGTCCAGGATGTACCCCGCCTTCGGCCAATGCCAGCCAAGGGTGATTAAGCGGTTGAAGATGGATGGATGGATAAAGTGAAACACAATGGCAATTTGGGCAAAAATCATTCAGGCAAGAACAAAAGATAATTATTTAATAAACAGCATTATAATAAAACATTGTGACAACTCAGTCATTAAAACTCAAAAGAGTAGAAGGCAGACAGTGGTGGTTATAAAATCCAGACTTTATTTAGGTCTAAGGCTAATTAAGCCTCCAAAAAGCTTATCATAACTCCAATTTCAATTTTAATACCAATAATATACAATCAAATATCCAAAATTTGAAATGAAAGAACTATTCAACTTAACATTATGAAAAATCAGCAAGGTCTCAGCCCAGAAAACCAAAGTAGCACAATAGCAACAATCCTCTGTTCCCATTAGAGTCACCACTCTGTTTGCCAACAAGCTTATGGAGTCGTAATAATGTAAGGTGCCTGTTTATCCCCTTATGATTTTCTGAATACATTTTTGTCTTTCCACTGTTTCTCTGTTATCCTAATTGTGCATAAATTGGTTAAGAAGGAGCACTGCAGTTATCAAGCTGCTTAGTTTTATCAGATGACAATGTAAGTCCCCCTAATCCTATTAGAGGTAAAAGAAGCTAACGTGTAAATGCGCAGTGTCAGCTTACTGAGGGTAGTGGAGAGCGAGGGATGGATGGATGGATGGAGGGATGTAGGGAGGTAGAGAGGGGGAGAGGGGGAGAGTAACTGTGGTGGTGGTGTGACGGGGGAGGCTGAGTTCATGTGATTCTCTGCTTCTCTGTCATGCAAAAGCACACAGGCAGAAACACTCTGCTCTGATTGGCTGTTGAGAATTCCATATTTGTTGAGATTGTTTCCATGGTGACGTCAGTTAGAAATCAAAGAGTGAGCGAGAGAGAGTATTGGTGCCTTCAAACCGACTCGTGGTTACGAGTTAGTCCATATGAACGCCCCCCTCGTGTCGTATTCACAACCTCGTAAGTAGAAAGTTTCTGAAAGCTCAGAGTTCACGACCTGTGACATGTTTGTTGACGTTGTGAGAAATGGTGGAGCCCATGGAAGTCCATTTCTAGGTGCATAACAAGTTATTATTGTGCAGTATATTGCAATTTTAGTCATATGTTGTTTTCCTTGGTTCTTCTTTCCTGCATTATGCTACCCACTTGCTAGCTTGCTAAATTGTTAGCGTCTGTGGCTTCTAGACTCGGACAGTAATGTTAATATTGCTGTTGCTTAACAGCGGTGTTCTTCATGACTTAACCACTTGAACACCATGCACATCGTGTACACATCTTCCCATCTCGTAAACACAACCGCATTTGAAGGCACCATAAGTATACACAACAAGGATGTAAAGGCGGATGAGCAGGCATGATGAAAACCCACTCAGAAAACCCACCGACTTCCAGACAAGGGAAATGGAAGTGCTAAAATGCGAACTCATTTCTGGGTTTAAAGGCTCATTCCGGTAGCACTCTATTTTATAGTGTTAAATAATTTGGGCATTTGGATTTCTAGACAAGTATGCTTAACTGTTGAGTTAATTTAAAATGCTCAAAAACATATAAACAAATAACATATTAATAATAGTTGTAACCGTGAAGGAAACAAAACAGTAACATTCTCCAGAATCTAGTTGTAAGAGTGCAGACCTCGATTACCATCCCCCCGATCAGTTTGTGCCATCAACCACGTGTATATCTCTTTATGATGACATTAGCTGTACGTAGCGGAGTATTGTGAAACACTTCATTCAAACTGGACAGAAACAAAATAAAATCCACCTAAACCGTCATCATTACTCTTCCAACAACCAGTAAGTGTGCTGTAGTCGAACTCAAAGCTGATTTGACAGAGTTTGATGTGAAAATATGGTCTACGACTCTACAATTGCAGCTATGGTGATCCATTCATCCATCTTCAACCGCTTATCCTGTTGGGGGTCGCATGGGTCCTGATCCCAGCTGGCATTGGGTGAAGGCGGGGTACACCCTGGACAGGTTGCCAGTCCATGGCAGGCAACAGACAATCATTCACGATCATATTCACACCTACGGGCAATTTAAAGTCATTAATTAACCTAAGCTGCATATCTTTGGACTGTGGGAGGAAGCCGGAGTACCCGGAGAAAACCCACGCTTACACAGGGAGAACATGCAAACTCCAAACAGATGAGCCCCAAACCTGCAAGAGTGTTAACCACTGCACCACCTTGAGCACCACAGCCACAAAATGTGATGGATTGTTCATTGTGCCACAACCTACCCCTCCAAAAAACGTAATTCAAATCCATTGTGAACTTTTAGAGTAATCCTGCTAACAGACAGACAAACCAACCAACCAACCACGAAAACAATTTAAAATGAGAATCCTATAAAATGCTCTAAAATATATGCGCTTGACTCCTTTTATTTTCAGTCAGTATGTTTTCAATTATAACATTACAAGAGAAAAAGCAACCAGGATGAGGACCATCCCATGTGTTTGGTGAACATAAGGCCATCTAGGTTAGGCCTAATGTTTATCCGGTTGGTGGAGTGTAAACTTCCCCAAATCCAGTAAAGAGCAGGGCAGAGCTGCTAACGTTAGCCTAAACTCTGATAGCATCCAGGATTGTCTTCCACAATGGATATGCTCGTCTTGAACTGGACTTATTTTTACATAAACTGTGACCACAAAAACCTACGTAGTCAGTTAATGATGTGCTCTGACCTCAGAAGTAACACTTGATTAATCCAGTAGGTTGTTTCCTTCCCCCCACTTTGTTTCAGTCCCTGAATGACTGAACACTCAAGCTTAAGCTACAACAGCCTTCATGATGTAGTCTGACGAAACCGATATTGATCCACTCCACACTCAAATAATTAGATCTACCATGACTTACAGCCGTACCCTTACATTAATGTTAGCTCTTTAAAGCTAATTGAATCGCTCAGGATTCAAGCCAAAACAAGTTCCTGTTCAGGTGAATGTCAGGACTGTCATTAAAAGATGAGAGTCCAAATAGTCATAGATATTTTACTGTTAACAAACAACTAAATGATAATTATTCATGTTTACTAATCATTAGTAAATGTATCATTAGTAAACTTTACTGAAAATTGTCTGTAAAACATGTGTAAACATTGGTTAATCATTGGTTTATAAACCAACTATAAACATTATTTGGATGATATTATAAAGTTGCAACTGATGATTATAATACCTTTTTAAATGGTTAATAAATACTTTGTAAAGCATCTATATAAACATTATTTAGATGGTGAATACTTTCTTAATGGTTAATAATTGGTGCCTGGTCCGTCATCTGTTGTTGCTGTATGTTTTACAAACAATTTCTTAAAGGTTTACAAAGGATTTGGCAATCATTAACAAATACTTAATATAGTATATAAAATGTTATGATGTGTACAATGTGATGTTGTGACAATAAACTGGTACTAGGTAGTGTACTAATGTAATCAGAATGTAACTGTTACTGTCTTTCATCAGCTATGATACAATATATAATTTATAAACTAACTATGTCATATTACACAAGCTAATGATAATGTTACACACATTTTATAGTTACTAATAATTTATAAATATTATTATAATTTCATTGTTTGTTAACAGTAAAATAACTATTAACTAAATTTGATTAACCATCAATTTAGCATTTAGAAATGATGGTTATTATAAAGGGTTACACTCATATTTTTTTCTTTTCTTTATTAAATGAGTCACTACAAGTTTACATATAGAGTAACAACTCAGTACAGTAAAATGAGTGAAAATAACAGTATCCTTCTTGGTCTTGTATTATTTTGATAAGACAGACAGACAGCCAGCCACCTTGTCACGCAAGCACCTGATTGACTAAGAGGCAGACGGCTGCTCTTAACCTCATTTATGTAATTGAATTACAGCTGCCCCCCGACACAGTAAGCTTTCCACACAGTGGCATCGGGTCTAAATCCACCTGAACTGTAGAGTTAAGTGATATCTGCCTCATGACTGTCAGCAGGGAAATATCTGTTCTTGTCCTGTGATGACAAATTGATTTATACTGTTTGTGGATTATTCTTGCAGTTTGATCCACACAGTTTTTAAACTTCAGCATTATATGATGTGAAGTTATCCTGCTAGAAATATTTAGTTCAAATTGTTCACTGTGTCCACAGGAACGGCTACATGATGAGGAGAACCATTAGAGAGACAAATATACATAGGAGAAAAAGTTTGAAATGCCAGTAATAAAAGCAGGCTGTCAGAGCCGACTATGTGAAAAGCTCCTTTACTGTCCCTGTTTGGAGATTTAATTCCAAACATGGCCTGTGTGGTTAACTCTTCAGTGTTATAAACACTGTCCATGCTGCACATGAACTGTGCTGAGCCTGTCCTACTTACTTAGGCTACAGTATGTTCTGGGCTAAAGATAGTTCATACAGATCTGAGGGCACGTTTAAAGGGAAGTGAATCTGTTGACTGTCAGACTACTGATATTGACAGCAGTTAAACTAAAGCATGTGTGACATGCCTTATTAGTAATCTGCAGTAAAAGCAAAAGTCCTGCATTCAAAATCTATTTAAGTAAAAGTACAGAAGTATTATCAGCAAAAAAATGTACTTCATCCATCTATCTATCTGCAACCGCTTATCCTGTTAGGAGTCGAAGGGGGGGGGCTGAAGCCGATACCAGCTGGTACTGGGTGAAGACGGGGTCCACCCTGGACAGGTCGCCAGTCCATCGCAGGACACAGAGACAGACAACCAGTCACGCTCACATTCACACCTACGGGCAATTTAGCGTCATCAACTAACCTGCTTTTTTGTTTGTGTTGTATTTTATAAATGTAGCATATACTTTTAAATGTGAAATCTTAATGTGAAAAGAAACTACAGCGGTCAGATAAATATAATGGAATACAAGTACAGTATTTCCCTCTGAAATGTAGTGAAGTATAAAGTATCATAAAATCTAAAGTACTTAAAGCTAGGGTGGGTAATGTTTTTAGGAGTACTTTTGTTATATTTGTTGAAATTCTCTTTACATCCCGACAGCAATCACTAAATCAAATGCTGTAACAAAAAATATCAGGTATCTGTGACTGTCACAAGACTGTAATAACCTGGCCTGCCTGTCAACACTCATCACACGTCACAAGTCTTCCACAAGCTGCTAGCTTGACAGCTGTGAGCTCTAATAATAGCCATATTCGTTGTTTACCTTCATATTGATATTTGAGTGGCTTTGGAGGGAGGCCTGGCGGGATGGACTGTCAGTGTTGCCGACTTGGCAACTTTCTCTCTAGATTTTATTTCCAGGTATTTACATCTGGATCTGTTCCAGATAGCACCTTTTGTTTGAACTAAATTTTTCAAGTGAGCAAACTTACTGGAACATGTGACTGACAGGTGTTTTTTTGTTGCCCAGGTGTGTCCTGTTACATTGATTATTCAAACAATAAATAGCGCTGACTGTCTACTCTCAGTTTCAGCTTTGGGTTTTGCCTGTGCAAACTACATTTATAGTTAAAAAGGTGTAACCAATATGAAGACCAGAGAGCTGTCTACAGGAGAAAAGCAAACAATTTTGAAGCTGAGAGAAGATGGAAATTCAATCAGAGCCATTTCCATTACTGTATATACTGAGTTACTTTCCACCACTGACAGCAACAGGCATTTCCAAAGGACTACATTTGTGTTTACTTTCATTCAGATTCAAAGACTCATCATCTCAAAGTGGTGAGTAAAATGTATTAAGATATTCCTTTATTTGTCCCACAGTGGAGAAATTTCCAATTTTATTGTATATTATATATATATATATATCATATTATATATAGTATATTGTATTGTATTCCAATGTATTGTGACCAATCATCACAACAGACAGAAGAATAACACAAACATAAAAAAATGAATTTCCTTTTGAAAGAACCCCGATCAGTCTAGTTGTACAGGGCAGTGATCCTGCTTTTGATGGTTCATCACTGTAGTTTGTGAAAGAAAGCACGCCTCCAGGGATGAACATATGCTCAGATGATAGCTTTCTTGGAAGAGCATCTTGTGTCTTACCTTTATTAGCTCCTTTCTCTTGACCTAAGATCCTCTGAAGCGACCACAATCTACTTAAACCTAAAACTAAAGATAAACCCCTTTAGGTACTTGTAGAGTACGCCATCCCTTTTTCACACTGCTGCACGTTCACAAACCGTCAAGTGCTGATTCGGCTCAACTTGGAGCCGCACCAAGGTCCTGAAAATGGCTTACTCTACATGGTGCAGGCTCTAGTATACATAGTGGAACAGTGGTGCGTTTATGTTGTTTTGCTCTGTAATCCAGCAAAGTGGATACAAAAGAATACAGTAACTAGAAAAGCACTCGGAGAGCACAGACCTCTGCCAAGCACCATATTTTCCCCCCTGGCGGTTTCTTCTGGATCTATCTCCTCAAGTATTAAAGCTAGATCAAATTCGTTGACATACTTCAGATGCTGAATTGTCTCAGCTACACGATGCCGCTTGTTAGAAATCTCTACTTCTAATATTAAATGCACAGTAGGCCAAAATGTAAGAGTACATTTTTTATATAAATTGCTATAAAATCCGCCATCTGGATCAGATCTGGATCAGCCTTTGGGATTTGATAGAAGTACACATTGTAAATCCCTGAGTCAAATTTCATGAGCTTTGGGCAACAATTACCAAAGATATTGAGAAAGATTTTTTTGGGGTTTCAAATTTCAAATTGATCCAGAATCCAGGATTACTATTAAATCAGTTCTTCCTTTTCACATTTTCGACACACCCTGAAAATTTCATCAAAATCTGTCCATAAGTTTTTGAGTTATCTTGAACACAGACAAACAAACAGACAGATAAACGCCGGCAAAAACATAACCTCCTTGGCGGAGGTAACTATGAGGCGAAAGAGCAGACTCTCAGCTTTGATTTGAGACTATTTACATCCACATTGAAACAACCGCCCGGAGGTGATTATCTGCCCAACCATTTCTTCAGCAGGTGTGTCTCATCATTACTTTAGAGACTTTGTTGTCACATTTACATTTGTAGTCTGTTGAGGAGGAAAATCAGACTGAATCTTTTAAGGTGCTAAATGCGAAACTGAGAGCATTTCCACTGCTTCTGCACAGCTCTCAACATGACAACAGCTGAGCCGGTGGCTTGTAGCTAACAACGCAGCTGCTGAGAGAGCTAACAGTGTTATTCTTGGGTGGAACCAGAGAGTTGGTGCTATGCTTACGTGACAGCGCCGCTGGTTGGGACGGTGTTATTAGCTATAACCACTGTATGAGAGCAGTGCAGAGCGGCGGCCATGGACTAGCCAGTGGGGCACGTTCACATACATGAACATGCACTGAAAGACATGTACAGCCAGACCGGTTATGTCAACAAAGCAAGGAGAAGCTCAGATTACAACACACACAGAGGCGACTTCAATCTCTGCTCAGGTTGACATTGCTTCTCTACAGTATATCTTCTTCTACTCTAATTGTTTGATGCTATATTAATGCTCTGGATATCATGGTTTTCTCCATGCTCTCCGGCTTCCTCCCGCAGTGGCTTCCTCCCATAGACATGCAGTTTAGGTTAATTGACGACTCTAAATTGCCTGTAGGTGTGAATGTGAGCGTGAATGGCGTTCTGTCTCTATGTGCCAGCCCTGCGATGGACTGACGATCAGTGTCAGCTGGGATCAGGTGCAGCCCCGAATGGGATAAGCGGTTGCAGATGGATGGATGGATGTTTAAAAGGCACAAACATCTGAGACCAGACTGAAAGCAAAAAGCCTACAAGTAAAATCTGAGGGTGGCTGCAGTGCAGGGAAAGCAGTGCCAGGAAAGAGCATCTACTGGACTACAGGTGACAGACGTCAAAGGATTTACCACCAAATATTAAATATGAGGAATTTAACAGGATCTTAATTTGTCCTACAATTGGTCCAATAATAATTTGGGTACTATAGTTTATATAAAATGTGTTAAACTACATGTTAACACCCTAAAATTAAAGGTTTAACATCATAGAGAGTACACCTTAAAGGACATAAGACCCTCTGAGGAAACATCTTGTGAACTAATTAACATATGGGGACCATGATATCGCTGCATCAGTGCTATAAAAATATGCACTGACAAACAGACAGGAAATAACCACTGGTACTCTGAAAAAAAATCCTTCTCTCAATAATATATAATTCATCTGCCGCCATCAAAGACAGCAAATCTTTTATTATCGTTTTTTCTACATTTGGTTCCTTCATAAATCCTTGTCCTGAAAATTGCTGCTCATCCCATTAGAGAGCTTCAGGAAAACAGAGCAGATTGAACAAATTGTGGAAGACCCTCGCTCACACTGTATGATAATACAAGAGACAGAGGATCAAGCCTCAATTTGGGGTCCGTCTCCTGGGACAGAGACAAATAACAGGCTTACGTAGACTTAAGTCAAATGACATCTTTAATTTGGTCTTGTGATGCGACAGCAATCCAAAAAAAAAAAAGAGGCTTCATTTTGTGGTGAGTTTTGAGCTGCATGTATATTAGTCTCATCAGAAAGATGAACATTTCATTGCATTTATATTACAAAGCAGCTGACATATGGTGAAATGAGATGAATACCTAAATGTATATGTAAAATAATCATGCGCAGTCCAAAGAGTTCAACCTTCTGTACCTGCAAAAATCCTAAGAGATCCCAAGAGGATGGTGGATAACACAAAGTCACCCTTATAATCTCAAAATCCTAATAAAGAGGGAAGAGAAAGTAGTAATAATAATAATTCCCATAGATTTAATCTCATGAAAATAAATTAAATTTGAATGAATTGAATCAAAGTCAAGCCAAGTATGCTGACTGGTGGAGTGTGATGGACAAAGTGCCAAAAATAGTATGAGGTTTGGTTTCTAAAAAACAAATCTGGAAAAGTAAAATGTAAAAAGTTCCTCTTTGAAATGAAAAAGCTACTGAATTAATCAAAAAGCCCAGAGTATCTGCTGCAAATGAACCTCCCAATCTTTTCTGCACACAAGCAAAATACTTTTTTTATAAGTATGTATTAAGTAAAATTCTTCTCTCACTGTGAACCAGCAATAACATTAAACAGTGTGCATTTTAAGCTCCTAGTCCATAGCATATTGTTGAGCATTAATGACAGGATTCAAGCAGATTTGAGTGATCTGTAATTAAATGCAGGATGAACATTTTTTTCTTTTTTACCATAAATATTTAATCTTTTTCTGACATTTCTCCCTGACATTAAATACAAATAACCTGTTCTCTGCATGCAAAGCTGTTGATCTTTGATCATACATAGCACCATGTTTACGGTATATGGTATTAAATAAACAGACACTAAATGCTCTTACCTCTCTGACTGAACTGACATTTAAACATATGTCATTCAGGAGATTAAAACTCAGTGTACAGTATTTCCAACATATCATGGCGCTATGCTGCCACTCACCATTTGCTTTGGCTACAAAGACAGTACTTGTCAGTTGGAGTAATGCATTGTTGTTTTTTTGCCATTTCATGGGATCTGTTAAGGTACTACAAACACAGTGTCAACAGACTTTACAAATGGTGGCTGTGCATTGTGTTGTGGGTTGACTACCAGTGACGCTGGTATTATTTTCACCTCGTGAGTCTGTGTGTTTGTCATCATGGTCCTGGAGATGCCTACTGTAGCAGAAACGATCACAGAAATGGTTTTGAGTACTTTGCCAGGTGTTTATAGGTCTGTCTGTGGACTTTGTCACCACAATAGAGTCAAACCTGTGCAAGATGCAAGAGGGTCTTTACTTTAAAATGTATTAACAATATTTTTATTATCAAAAGGAAGAAAAGTATTTGGGGAAACATCAGAAATGCTCCTTTCTGTCTGGAGGGGCGTGTCTGAGACTGTGTTTGATCTCACTTGTCAACCCGTTGGTGCTAAGGGAAAAGTCTGAGGATCACCAGAGTCATTAGGATTCATCCTCTGGGGACCATGAATGTCTGTACAAAGTTTCATGGCAATGGACAGTCATAGTAGAGTGAACAACAGACCCACATTGCCATCCATAGAGCCAATGCTACCACAGTCTGTTCATCCATTTTTGCTGTGTTCAGACCCACTAACCGTGAAACCCTTTTTCATTGGCATTACATGATGACCAGAGTTACATGATTGTCTTGTCCCATCTGCTGGGTTAATAAGGATTTCAGTAGGACCTCCATTGGACCATCTTGTGTGATGCACACCAACTCACGACAATGTGTGTGTTACCTGTCCATCAGCCGCCACTCTGTCCCCACCACTGTGAGCTCAGCATCCAGATCCAGACCTGATTCCATCCCGCCGCTCTGAGCCAAGGTCCGGGCTGCGTCCACCCATCTCTCGCTCAAGTTTCTCTCTCAGTTTGTGGAAAGCTGGTCTTCTGCGGGGCTCCTGTTCCCAGCAGATCCTCATCAAGGAGTAAACGCCAGGGAGACAGTTGTCTGGAGCCTCCATGCGATAGCCACCCTCCACCCTCTCCTTCACCTCCCTCAGGGACTGCATGAACAGGAGCAGCGAGAGAGGAAGGAGGTCATAAATTGATAAATTGTGAATAGTGATAAGTGAATTAAACATTTAAAACCTTAAGTCTAACACAACAGGAGAGCAATGTCACCAAGTATTAAAGGAACAGTTTGGGTATTTTGAAGTGGCAAGTGAAATTCTTGTTAGTATTGATTAAAGTAGTGGTAAATATATCTAAAAAAACAAACAAAAACCAAGCATGTACTGCCATCTTCTCTTTCATTATTAAGATTTCTACTTGTAAAACAGGTTTGTGGTTTTTAGTAGAATCAAAAATGTTTTTGCTTCGCCCTTTGTTTTTTGTTTTTCAAATACACCGATTTAAAAGGGATCCTTCAGGTGTTGTGAAGTGGGGTTGGATGAGGTAATTATAGTACCATAGTGTATTACTTACAGTAGATGGCTGTCGGCATGCCACCAGCTTGGAGAAGCAGACAGGAGTAACTACAGAGAGCGAAAGCAACGCACTGCTGTGGACGGGGCCGGCAACAAAATGTATTTTAGTCACCTAACAGAAAGGCTCACCTTGAAATAATCATTTCAGTGTACGCTCTATTTAGAATATTTTCACCAGTTTACCTTGCTGTGAGAGAGCTTTGCAGTGTGTTTCTCACCGGGAGCTGAAGCCGTTATTTGTGCTCTTTTTTTAATTAAAAAAAAAACAAACTGTAATTTTACCTCAGAACAGGGGGTTGCTGGTCTACCGCTGCCTTGATTAGTTTCACTAGTTTGTATTATTTTATGACTTTGGTTAGTTTGGATTCACGAAAGTCAGACAATAGCACAAACAAACTAACCAATTGAGTCAGCGGCAGACCAGCAACCCCCTTTTCTGAGGTAAAATTACATTTTTTTCAATGGAGTATGGTGGCTTTGTTGAGAAATGGATACGATGGATACAACGGCTTTAGTTCCCCATCAGAAATGGCTGTCTCACAGCAAGGTGAACTGGAAAAAATACTCTAAATATAGTGTACAAGATATTGATTTTTTTTTTTGGTGAATCTAAAATAAGTTTTGCTGCCGGACCCGTCCACAGCAGTACATAATACCATATACTGTGCCTCCATGCGGTAACTCCTGTCTTCTTCTCCAAACTGGGGGCGTGCCGACGGTAATACACTGTCCTTGGATAAGCACCTCATACACCTCCACTTCAAAACACCCAAACTATCCCTTTAACACACTATTGCAATCCTGATTACAACCTCAACCTCTCAGATTTCAGGCTCTTTTCTGTGCTTTGTGGGTGAAATGAAGCATTTGTGTCAATGCCTTTCTCATTATATATGTTTAAAGCACAGATACAAGTCTCTCTTTCTCTCATACATGCATGTGCACGCACGCACACTTCTTCTCTTGGTCTCTTTGCCAACAGATGACTAATTGCCAGGTACACGGTTTAATTGAGGGAAACACAAACTTGACCTAAATAAATCACCCTGTGTATATATTCACAACCAGGATGTAATTAGGGGTTAATCATCTGCATTTAAAAAGACACCACCGGACGTAAGGTTTACGAGAGACACACTAACTGTCCATTTGGTTAATGCTGCCTGATCCTGCTGTCCTCAGGGCACCGCCAGCCTCAGTGGTCAGGGAGCATGGATTACCTGAGAGCAACTAGTGTGACGAACAGAGCTATTTTTAAGTAGCATAGTTTCTTCCTTTCCAGTCTCTCCATTACAGTGCCTGTGCTTCTTCTGTTCTGGCCTACGTGTACGTCACAGGTCAAGAGCTGCTTCCTCTTCCTCCCAACCCACACAGTTCATAAAGCAGATTACTTATGCTGAGAACAATAAGATTATTTCCACAAGTTGTCCTATCACAATGTGCAGTAAAACCTCTATCCTTGCTGACGCACTAAGATGAGCTAAGTAACCTGCTCAGACGCAGTGAGTCAATCCACGAGAAGACAAATTTGACCACAAGGCCTGGAAGCTTCCACTGACACACCTACTACGTGTTACAGACACAAATCCTAACGTGACATAGTGACAGAGTTACGACACAAGCTTTATACTCCTCTGCAACTTCTCAAACAAAGGGTGGTTGTGCAGTTGTTTGATAATGCCAAAAATTCATATTAGTCACATTCATGAAATCTGAGGTACAACAGATTGTGAATATTTGGCACAATTTTTCCACAGAGGTCAGATAACTAACAGGTATAAGACTTATTTTGTCTGATTGATTTAAGATTTATTTTGCTTTCTTACTGAAGGTTAGATGAAAACGTGAAGTCAACTGGTCCCTGCCAAGAAAAAGTCTGGTACATAACCCTTCATAAAACCACAATTTGTTGTTTTAACAATTTTTTTTGTACGTATTAAATACACAAGATATGACCTGTTAATTAGCAAGTTTTTTACGTGATTTTGTTGCCTTTGGAGAGAGCCAGGCTGTGACACTATCATGATGTGGCTTCAATATGTATTGCGATTTTTTAAGTACTGCAATTCTACAAGTACTGCGATTCTGTATTGCGATTTATTGTTATTTGTGTTAACTTTTTTAACATTAGATCATGGGGAAAAAGTTGAATTGCACTCATGTATGAAGTCAGAGATGTCCTGAAGTCAAATACTTTATATAAGTCATTGTCAGGCATTATTTTTTTCCAGCTACCCAAAAATCAAAGAATAGACATTTCCCTCACAAACTGTGGTATAGTGGTACTTTCTTTGATTCATATGGGACATGTAATGTTTTATACTTCTGGTGAATATAATCCAATCAATCTTAATTCTATATATGTATTTTGTATATATAGTTCCCTTTGTTAATTATTTTGAAAACTGGACATTGTCACAAATGTATACTTCCGCTAACTTCTCCAAGCCCGTCGTAGTTTCTACCGTCAGCTCTGTTCTTACACTTACATCCATGTTCAGCTTCACTGAGGTTGCATTTAACATAAATATCAGCATATGGGTGCGCTACAATTGTAGCATCGGTCAATTTGACCAAAATAGATGATGGCTGGCTTGACCACACGTTACCACAATATGATAACATTTCCTGTACACGACAGGGATAGCATGCAGCTTTAGGCATGATGTCTAACTCATACTTTACTGTATGTGTAGTGTTAACCACTTTGGATTTAACATGCAAGGGTGCAGGTTGTATCCACATGCTCTGCCCTTTTCTACGTTCTCGTTTCGGCTACAATGGCCGGGTGCGTTTTGTTTTGGTTGACGGATGCGGAACAGATATGACAGCACGTTACTCAGACTACAAAAATAAAGGTGGTAACTTCCTTCTACCTATGCATAGACTTAAATGAAGCTAATATATTGATTTTGGCATTGAAAAATCAATTTCAAAATCATAAAAGAAAAATTGCAATACATAGGTGAATCGTTTTTTTCCCACCCCTAAAATGCACGTGTGTGTCTAGTGACACACCCATATATAAACACACACATATTATAACAGCATATAAGTGCCATGTGCTGGTGCTACATACCATCTTAGGGTAAGGTTGACGGCCATAAGAGAAGATTTCCCAAAGGAGAACGCCATAGCTCCAAACATCTGATTTTGTGGAGAATTTCTGCATGATGAGAGAACATATATGACATAAAAATTGTAGAACCCTTTTATAATAGGAAATACTTGGTAAAGGTTTTATAAGTTGCCATAAACCCAGGAAGTAGTCAAACTTTCAAATCCTGATGAATTAAAGAACTAAATAGAAAGACAAGGTAATCTATGCATCAGGTCTTTACATCAACCTGCTCCTTATTGGTGGAATATAACTGATTATAATGCATTAATAAATTATTTGTTAACTATTAATAGATCAAAATTCTAAACCTATGAATCCTTTATCAAATATTCCATATACATACCAAAAAGAGGCCTCAGAGGAACAGAAATACCAGAGAGGCAGAAACAGATATAGAAACATAAAAACTGATCTGAGGTAGAAAAAGTGACACAGCAGCTCTCCATACTGACCTCTTTCTTCAGAGCTTCAGGGGCCGTCCATTTGACTGGCAGTTTGGCATTATCTGACACCTTCGAGTCCACTTTGGTCAAACCGAAGTCACTGACCTTGGCCACGCTGTCATCAGAGACCAACACGTTCCGAGCTGCCAAATCTCTGTGAACCAACTTCTTGGACTCCAGGTACTCCATCCCCTCACACACATCACTGACCACATACACAAACAACGGTCATTTGAATATTGCACAGCAAAATGTTGAACACACACAGTGTCTTGTATACAGCTACAAGCATTTTTATGGACACACAATGTGCTACTCTAAACAATGTCTAATGTACAGAACATTGAAATCATTCAAGTTTGAACTCACAGAGCAAAGCGGAGCAGCTGAACTGAGCTCACAACTGAACGTCCTCTTGTCCTGAGAAAGTTGACAAGGTTTCCCTGCAACGCAACGACACGTAAACAATTTAAAAATACATGATTAAGGTTCTATTAGAAGATTTCTGTTAAATAATACACGTAGACAAAAAAAAACTTCAAGCAGGGTTTAACCTTTTGGTTTTCAGATGTGTAACCCCAGTACTAAACAAGCTATATATTATTTAACCTCTTAAGACCCGAGCTCTTTTTTGATATGCATTTTTGATGTCTCTTTGCTATTTGGGCTTATTGGAAACTGATAAGTATAAAAACTAAGCATCACCTTTTGACATAATGTAGTTTTAGAGAAAAATTATGTCCACATATGCGGACACTCACAATTTCCATAAAACACAATAAAGTCACCATTGTGTAATAGTGCAAACCTCTATATGTCCACTCTGAACACAGCAGTGTTTTTCCTGACTGATTTTGCATCAACACTTGCAAACATGTTTTTTTTTTAAACATGTTGGAACATCACAGTATAATTCAACAAAATGAAAATGTTTTCCCCTTTTGGACAGTCATTGCAACAGTATGGCTCATTTGAAGTGCTGCAAACAGTTGCAGGACTACTAGATGGCAGTGTACGTATCCTCGTACGTGTACACAAGACCCCAGTTAAATAAAATTAAGTATTATGCTCATATGACCCAAAATGTGATGTCATCGCATGTGTACGCCAGGTCCTAAGAGGTTAAAGTCATTATATGACTGTATCTGAGGCCCAGAAACCACAATGAATTTTGGCCTAATGTCATTTAACAGGAGGCAGTCAGACTCTGATTCCCCAAAGCTACTACTGCATCAGTGGTGGCAGCATGGCATTCTGTAATTGTTTAGATTTTTGAACATAAAGGGATAGTTTGAGTGTTTTCAAGTGGGGTAGTTATGACACAGAAGCAAAGTAATGTACTGCTTTGGACGGGACGGTCAGCAAAACCTATTTTAGCCACCTAAAAGAAAGGCTCACCAAAAAAGAGCAATATCAGCTCAAGAGTATGCTACATTTAGAATATTTTCACTGGTTTCCCTTGCCATCAGACAGCTCTTTCTGGAGGGGAACTGAAGCTGTTGTATCCATAGATGCACTCAAGACACCAGACTCCACTGAAAAATAACTGTAATTTCACCTCATAGATCACAGGGGTTACTGGTTTACCGCTGCCTCAAACAGGTGGTTTGTTTGTGTTATTGTATGACATTGGTGAATCCAAACTAACCAAAGTTACACATTAACACAAACAAACTAACCGACCGAGGCAGCAATAGTCGAGCAACCCCTGTGTTCTACGAGATAAAATTACTGTTTTTCAATGGAGTCTTTGGCAAGTGCATCGATAACGGCTTCAATTATGCATTGGAAACACAGACTGTATAGCCTTCTCACAGCAAGGTAAACCATACACTTAAATTAGTAAAGATTTGTTAAGGTGGGCCTTTCTTTTGGGTGGCTAAAAAACATTTGTCTGCTGCCCCCATCCACAGCAGTATATTACTTTGTTCTTGTGCAATAACCCCTTTCTGCTTCTCCAAGCTGGGGGTGTGCTGAACACCATCTGCCCTTTATGGTTACTTTTATTGTCTCTCGTAAGAGAAAACTGTCTTGGATTAAGGGGATTACTGCATAAAAAACAAACATCACAATAAAACACATGAAATAAAACACATGCAAACACTAGCCTGAGCTAAAACAACCAAGTAAATTAGTCATAAAGCCATTCACTCTGTTAAAGCCTACAAAAATTCAAGGACACATACCTCAAAACTTATATACCTTAGTACATAAATTAAAAGCAAACACAACCATTGAGAACCTGTAGTTATCGGAGTCCTTCCTAACCATTATGTCCATCCTCCCGGAGTTGTAAACCCACATAACTATTTTTCTTACTGGCTGCTGGTAGTGAATTTGCAGAAAAAAAGCTGATGTATTCGTAGCTGGTGCGTCCAGCTTTCTGTTTAGATGGAGGGCTCCCTCGCTGCTGGTTAGGAGATGCTTCCCAATGACTCATCTCGACGTCTGGAATTATTCTAGTCAAATAGGACAACCCTATGAGCTTCCACTTACTGCGTGTGCGTTTATGTGTATTTTCTTCAAGCTTCTTCAAGCTATACTCAGTATCTATTCATTATATTAACATTTTTTATTGTTATTATTATCATATTTTATTTTCCAAATAAGGACCACTGATAAATCATGTGTTTACTGTTTACTGTACCTTAGTCATAAGCTCTGTGACAATATGAAGTCCTTTGTGAAGAATGACCCCCAACAATCGCACCAGGTTTTTGTGCTGGAGCTTCCTGGATGGAGGGAATCCACATTAAAAACACTGACAGCAGGAATAAAAATATTAGTGAGTTACATATTATTCAAAATGATACGATCACTTGTACAACAAGCCAATGAGTTAATTTTTCATCGAGCAAACTCATTAAAATCAGGGGCCAGTTGCATTCACTTAGTTTAGGACTAATGTTGGCCTCAGATCTTAGATTGTCAGGTTAGACTAGTCTAATTAAGCCTGTCTGTTGTTGTTGAATATTAAGATCTAATTTGAGGGAGAACAGTCAGCCACCTCTCCCCCTGGCTAAAGTGAGAGCCTTGTTGCTTTGACAACAATCTGTTGTTAACTATTACAGTTAACAGTTAGTTAACTATTTCAACTTTACCCATTACCTTAAGAAGAAGAAGAAGATAGTCCTTTATTAGTCCCACAGTGGGGAAATTCAGTTTTACACTCTGTTGTTCACACAGTACATATACATGTCAATGGAGAGATGTCAGAGTGAGGGGGCTGCTCCTGACAAGCACCCAGAGCAGTTGGGGGTTCGGTGCCTTGCTCAGGGGCACCTCGGCAGTGCCCAAGAGGTAAACTGGCACCTCTCCAGCAGTTGGTCTTGGTCCATGGGGGACTTGAAGGGAGCTACTGCCGCCCCACGGTGTGCCCCTGCTTCGCCCTACACTCTAAGCTAACATCTAGCTATTTCAACTGTTCAACCCATTACTTTAAGCTAATTATAAGCTAACTATTTCAACTGTGTATCTATTACTTTTAGCTAACTTTTATCTAAGTATATCAACTGTTTATTCATTACTTTTAGCTAATTTTAGTAATATTTCAGAGGTTTACCCATCACTTTTAGCTTATTTTTAGTAAACTACAGTATTTATATCCATTACTTTAAGCTAATTATTAGCTAACTATTTCAACTGTTGATCATTACTTTTAGCTAATTTTTGCTAACTGTTTCAACTGTTTATCTATTACTTTTAGCTACCGTATACCATATTCTTGAATTGTTTCTTTAATGGATCTAATGACTGTTGGATTTATGCTATTTACCTTTGTGTGGTGGCGCTGTTGCATCTGCCATTTTTTTGTGTTCTGTATGTCGTATTTCACCCATAATGCATTGCATGACAGGCTATCTAAGTCAGTCTTACATTGTTCACTCATAGTGAACCTTTATGCAACAGGTAAATTTAAGTGTCAATAGTAAGTAAAGTTATATTTAAGACAGACTAGGTCTGCAACTGGCCCCTTTTATTAGTAATGAATATGGAGCTCATCAAAGCGTTTTGACAAAATGTGAAAACATTAATATTGAGGAAATCTTCAGGCTCACGTCATGACTGTGGTCTCCTGCAGGAAGGCCTGAGCTGTCACATCACATTTAATGGTCTTTACTGCCACCCGCTGGCCCATATACTCTCCTTCATAAACAGCTGGTGTTGACACACACATCACATGCAGTATTTGCCCATCAAAATACATCCATACTAACTCGGGCAGAATTATTCTTTTCTGTAAATGTTTGATGACATTTTTCATTATAAATATTGAGGGTACAAATATAATACTATGAAAAGGAGATACAATCAAATGAAAGCTCACCACCATACTCCCCCTCTCCAATGTTGTCTCCCAGTTTGAGCTTTGTAATGTCCAGCAGCCATCCAGCTGGGGAGGACAGAGACATGAACTGTAAACCTCACACATACTGCTTACATTAGATGTGCACAGATACCGTTTTCTTGACATCAGACCTACTTTTAGACAGCTCCAACTCAGCTGACTTGGCTCCGTGTTTTTGTTTGGGCTTCAGAAGAGTTGTAGCAATGGAGCCTTTGTTTTTTGAGTAGAACTGCAAAGATGGAAACGTACAGCGACAGATATTCAGTTATGCATTGCAGATGTTTTTTTTTTTTTTTTTCTCTAGCTCTAAAGAGAATAATAAGCTAATTGAAACTCTGACAAAGAAATAAACACCTCCACAGTACTCAGGAAACCATTTGAACACTGGTAAGGACTGTGGTTTGACAAAAAGAAAGCAATGAGTAAGACCTACATTTATCTTTAGAAATCTTGAGAAACAATGTGTGTACACTGTAAATACTCTTAAATGTCAGTGCAAGGTCTCTGTTTCCTAATGCCGAAACACAAAGCATCAAGTTAAATTATAAATTATATTACACAAGTAAATTATGCTACAGAACCTGGTTTTATACGGCATTATTCGGCATCTGCCAGCACTGAGACAAAAGAGCATTCATAACATGATTCAGCCCAACATTCATCTGGACGTGCTCCCTCTGTTTCCTCGCAGGAATAAGTCAGCCGGTCTGACTCAGGCCTGAAGCCATCTGTGGCTCGCTGATAAGATGGTACTGAACAAGAGCTGGCCATCTCTGTCGAGTCTATCTCCAAACCTCAAAGCTTTCAATACCCCCTCACACAGAAACAAGCCGAATACAGATAAACCATAAAAGGCCTGTGCTTCATGTGCTTTCCTGTCTCTGCTTCTTTTTGACACATGAAGTATGTATTTTTACACTGGTGTCAGTTATACTGATGGGCTTTCAGACTGACAAACACTAAATACAGCAGATATTGTGGTTTCCAACCACCTTAACATGACAAGATGTCTGTTTATGACCTACATTTTCTGTTCGTCACAGGTTGCGGTCTTGGTGTGAACATTAGTGTGACTTTTATCCACGCTGCTGGTCTTTGGTCAGTCGGTACATCACTTGATGATTATGCCATGACATTTTGTACAGACCTTCATGTTCCCAGAGGATAAGTCCAGTTGACGTTGGTGATCCCCTGACTTCTCCTCTTACGCCACCATGAGGTTGATATTTGTGGTTTTTAGTGAGATGTCTAGACAACTATTGGATGGTTTGCCTTGAAATCTGGTTCACATTCTCGTCATCCTCAGAATGAATTTTTCATCCAGTGTCATCATAAAGACAACATTTTCATTTGTCTTAGATCTGCAATGGTTTATCCACTTGTGAACTATTAAATTAATCAGCAACTATTTTGATAATCGATTTGAGTAATTTAGTTTAAGAAATCATCATGTGACTCCTCAGATGGCTCTGGTCCCAGCCTCCTGGTTAGAAACCACTGGTTTACATGGACGAAATAGCTGAAATTAATTGATGAATTGATAATTTATGCAGCAACATCTGGCTGAAATCTCCAGCAAAACTTGTAGCAAGAATAACTTTATTATAAGATCAATGTGTGTCAGCTTGTGGGTTTCATTTGGATGACCCTGATGAAGGCCACAAGCTGAAATGTTTTGTTCACACAATGCAGTGTTTTCATACTACAAGTGCTGCTGGAGCTTTGACCTCTTTAGCCTTTTTCTGTCTATGTCCACTGGAAATAGATGAATTTGTGCCTGAAATCCCTACTCTAAATTCAGAAATTCAGATTAAAGAAAATACAGGTGGATCTAATAAATGACACTGAATTGTTTTATAACGTACATGTTGTCTTGAACAATTTGCATATTTTTCCTTTCACCTTCATATGAAAGATCTTCGGGGATTTTGTTGCAGTTACATTTTTTGTCCTGACTACACAGAATGTGGATTGAATCTAACCAAGAGCTTCTTACCTCTATCATGTCAATGAGGTTGTAGAAATACTGTGTGTTGTCGATGGTCAGCTGGTGGTCCTGATAAATCACTCGGTAGTGCATGACGTCTCCAGAGACACTGACACACAAAACGTAGTCTCCAGGGTGGCGGATGGACTCTCGAACCAGGAACAGGCCGTCCTCAGCCGGCTGCAGCTTACACACCGCCTCTGGACCCGAGATCTTCCCATGAAACCAACTAATGAAAGACACACACACACATAAAATAACATCTGTCTCATAAGTCCCACAATATATTACAGATGCTACTTTTCTAACAAATAGAAGGTGAAAACATTTCACACCAGAAAAAGGAAGTTGGGGTGATTAATACAGAGTCCATCTTTGTTATGTCCAGCCCACGCTGTGTGGTCACAAGATGTCTTTTCAAAATTGACCAAGCCAACAGCTAAAGTTAGAAACTAGTGTGCCTCCGTGTCACTGTCACATTGCTTGTGTTTACAGCACAAAGGGCAAATAATTGAGAGGAAGAGGAGACCTACGGCATGAGGCTGAGGCTGGGGTCGACACGCAGAGCCTCTCTTTCACGCACATTGGTGGAGTTTATGAGTCCTTCCTCTCCGGTGGTGTTGTGTCTGGCCTCGCAATATCCCTTCTTCTAGAAAAGAGCAAAGCCTTGTGTCAGATGGTGGAAAAAAATACACCATTAGCCTGAACAAACTCTGTCTGGAGCTCCTTTTAAACATAATAGTACCATGCTTGATCCAACAATAGTGAGGAAGTCTCCTTTATGGTAGGCCAGTTCTCCAGGTTTTGGTTTCCTGTGGTCCCCCTTGGCTACACATTGTGTACCGGCAGCCCAGCTCATCTGCAGGAGCAAAGGAATAAATATTAATGATAATAATAATGAGAGGCACAAGCCCTAAAACACATCAGTGTCTCACTGAAATAATGGAACTTAAAATAACTGGCTGGCCGTAATAAACAACATATTAAAACTTGAGGAATATCAGTATTTATTTTACAAGACTGTTATTAACTTATTTCATGAAGTTTCCTACAGCTTGTTACTTTTTATTAAACATTAATCAACTGCTTTGATATAGGCCTGTAACTAAGGATTATTTCCTATTGATTAATCTGTCAGTCAGATTAATTGATTAGTTGTTTGGTCTATAAAATGCCAGAAAATGGTGAAAAATGTCAATCAATGTTTCCCAAAGCCCAAGACAACATCCTCAAATGTCTTGTTTTGTCCACAACTCAAAGATATTCAGTTTACTGTCAGAGGAGTAAAGAAACCAGAAAATATTCACATTTAAGAAGCTGGAATCAGATAATTTTCACTTTTTTCCTGAAAAATGACTCAAATTGATAAAAAAAACAACAAAATATTTGATAATAAATTTAATAATTGACAATTAATTGATTAATTGCTGCAGCTCTCGTGTCAATATTATGTTTAGCAGGTATAGATTGTGACTGTAGCAAGAATCCAAACCTTAAAAGCATTTCTAGGAACTACAAGTGTGATGTCTGCAATATGGGCTGTTTCAATAGCGCAGATCATTCACAGGTTATAACATAATATAATATAATGGTTCGCTAAAGTAATGCATGCTGTCGAAAAACAAATAAGGTTCCTGTGTTGGAAAAGATACGGCTGCAAAAAAAGATGGAGGATAAAAAAAGAGCCTTTTCTGGCCAAATGTGGGACATCCAATTAACATACAATAGGTAAATTAAAATTGAATTGCAATTTGGTCAATAAAATGTCAGAAAATGTTGAAAAATGTCAATCAGTGTTTCCCAAAGCACAAGATGACGTCCTCAAATGTCTTGTTTTGTCCACAACTCAAAGATATTCAGTTTACTGTCACAGAGTAAAGAAACCAGAAAATATTCACATTTAAGAAGCTGCAATCACAGGTCTTTGACTTTTTTTTTTTTCTTAAAATATTACTCAAACTGATCAATCCATTATCAAAATAGTTGGCGATTAATTTAATAGCTGACAACTAATCGATTAATTGCTGTAGATCTACCTTTGATTGACTTCAGTTTTTAAAATTGACCTCAGATATATCATTTTTTTTTAACCTTGATTATCAGCTGTTAACACCAATCAAAGCTGACTTCATTCAGCTTCTTGTATTGATTGATATTTATAGCAAACTACAACAGCTGCTCTTAGAGTACATACCTTTGCCATCAGCAGGGCTGGATAACTGTGCTGGACACCTGTCAAGGAGAAAACACGCCTTTGAACAATAAGATGACATAAAGTTAAATAAAACGATGGCCATAAATGCCTAAATGGAGACCTTCAGAGCAGCAATGGGGATCAAAAATACAATAAATGAAATATAAAGATGTTAGCGGGTAGGATGACAGGGACAGCTTAATGCCTGGCTGTTTCCTGTCGCATAAATTAAAACAGCCTGGATTTTGGTCGACATTAATGTTTCAGTACCTGCAGCTCTCTGGTCGGATGCTGAGCCCTCCTCCTCAGGCTCTTCAGGACAGCCGGGGTCCGTTAACTGGCGCCGGCGGAAAACGGCTCCAAAATCTCTTTAAGCGGCGACAATTTCTTTCAAATGTCTTCCTTTAACAAACACAGCAGGAACCGAAACTGTAGGTATTAATATCCCAGACGTGCACCGCAGCTGAGGAGTGAGGGCTGCTATCTGTTGTCGGACCACTTCCTCAGTGTTTAATAAAGGCGAAGAAGAAGAACTAGTGACGCTTCTTCTTCTCTGCCTCTTAAAAATGTAGAAACCGTTCAACAGGTATAAACAATACTGGCTTTGATTCATTTGACTGTTCTGTTTATAGATAGTAAGTGTAGTAACAAGGTTTTGAGATCCTCATAATCCTCATTTTCCTCTCCCTGTTAAAGAAGAGTAATATCTCAAAGACTTTCTAGGAGGAAACTATCAAAATTAGGGCTAGATACTTATCATTCCCTCTGCTACCCAACATGACGTAAGTTCATTTATGTTTAGTTATTTTCTATTCAGGTAATATTTACCCATGCAGAGATTTTTTTTGTGAGTTAAGTTTGTGACTTAATTTGGATAATAACACATGTACAACCATACTATTGTCTTTTTGGGACAGAGTGCAGGTACAGTTACAGTCATAGAATGATTACCTGTTTTTGAATTTCATATTATTAAGTTTGGTGTTTTTGTAAATTAAAAAAACAAAAAAAAAAACATGGAATTTCTATGTAATAATATTTTGAGTATGGGTGAATTTTATGTGCACAAATGTAGAGTCGCTCTGACCTTTGAGGCTTTTAAAAATGACCTCCAGATTTTCTTTTACACTTTAAAAATACTCTCTGATTTACTTTAGTTACATATCAATTAAACCCTTAAATTTGAATCTAAATTATGTATAGATATTTATTTTTATTGTTTTTTTTTTTCCACTTAGGTGAGCTACTTGGTTTTGTTTAATGTGCAATTTGTTGATGTACCTACTGGTATTTGTTTTGTTCTTATTAAATTGTTTAATAAAGAGGGAAAAAATGGCACAAAATGGCTTAAAAGTGTTTTAATATCTCCCCTTAATTTTAGGCAGCACTACAAAGACATTCAAATAATAAAGGACAGATGTTCACACTTTCCGTTTAAACAATACAAAATAGACTTCCCTCAGAAATAAAGCCTACTTATAAGATGCTCTTGATAAATGAAAATCAAAACTAAAAACGCACAATAATAATTCTCTCACATCACCTTTTAAGCCAAAGAGTTGTGCAACTGTCCCTTCCCTGTCCTACATCTTTGTGAAATTATATCAATACAATATTGACCTGACAAAATTATAAATGTTCCCCTTACTCTGTAATACACAACATGATGCAGGCACAAAGGAAGAAATTCAAAGGACTACTTGATCATTACAGTAGGTATTCAGTCTTATTTCTCGGATTAAAGCGTCTCTCTTCTGCTAACCATACTCTGGAAGAAAAAATATTACTAGGCATATTATTCAAATGATAAAATTATGGCTGCATACAGTAACATTGTCATTTCTTTAAGTGCTTCATTCCCTCAGCATGCTACAGACTGTGCAACATAAGACTTCTCTCTCTCCTCCAACAGATAGTCTCCAGTGTGACCTCCACAGAAAAACCACAAAAGCAGAGCTTCTGTGTCTAAACCTCAGTTACGTATTTTCAACGTATTTTCAATTCGGGAAGTTATTTTAGCGTGGGCTTGTTTTTAAGGTGTGATGCAAACTCAACTTTTCAACTCAAGTTTTCAAAATGTATGAGGAGGAAATGTGGAAACAAGGTCACTATTTTATTACTAATGTGTCGTCTTAGGCACAATGAACATCACAGTACTGTATCGAAGTAGATCCTGTCAGTCTTCTGTGATCTTTCTCACAGTTTCAAAACTTCGAAACTTGAACCCATATATATATTTTTTGTTTCACACCATCATTAGTTCAGCAGCAGAGTTCAGACTGCTGGAAATAAAGCTTAAGGTGCTGATGATTTAACTAGAGGCTTTAACATCAGAAAACAATACAACTGTAGTTGACAGTGGCGGTTTAGCTAGTGTGAATAAACAGGGGAGGGATGGTCAGTAGTTGGTGTGCAATTATACTGAACTGGAATGATGCAATCAGTTATTTTCATGATTTTTACTGAGCCAATTTCCTCTGCCCACTTTAAAAAGACACTGACTCTGCAGGGAATCACTCCACGAGAGAAGGATTTGCAGTCTAAAGCTTCAGTCTCCTCCCAACACATTACTCCTCTAATTCAAGGGTAGACATGTAACATGTACAGTCAGTTAAATTCATATGTGTATAGCTGCGTGTTAAGATTGTTTTCAAGATAAGAAAAGTTTGAAAGTTGTGACATTCCACCAGTCTCTAAACTAGCAAACGCCTCCGCTCTGGAGGCGGAGGTCAAGCGCTCTCTGCTTCTTCCTTCTTGTCTTTTTTGCCCTCCCCCTCCCCTTCGCCCGTGTCGCTGCCGTCCCGTCGACGCTTGCGGTTGCGAGCGCTGGCCTTGGACACTGGCAGAGACTCCATGCCCAGAACCTTGTGGATCTGACGGAAAGCAAGCAGCCGCAGAGCATGCTGGAACCAGAGAAAACAGGAAAGAGAGGTTTGTAGAGTTTTATGCATTTCTTTTTTGTTTTAGGATATTTTGGCATTTCATTTGACAACTGACAGCATAGAGGTACAGAGGAAACTAGAAGAAAGAGAGGTACAACATTCAACAAAGGCTGTGGTCCTCTCTCCTTTCTCCTACAGAAGCTGCCCCTCAGATGTGGACTACCAGCTTCACTGTGGATAACACTTTAATGCTATACTATGCAGGATTTTCCTAAAAAAAACAATGTAGAATTCCTCTCAATCATCACTTCTAACCCACTAAAAGTGTGCAGCAGTGTCTGTATCTGCGGAGACCTAGCCTGCTGCCTGGACTTTCTTATTTTATTTTGCTGTGTTCTGGATGTTTCTGGGTGTCAGCCTTTGGGCACTGTGTCTGTTATGTGTAGCCCTCATACATGTGCAAGCATGCATCCAAGAGGAAGCCACAAAAAAATGCAGAAAACATGTAAATATAGCGAGAAAAAAAAAAAACAAGCGGACAAAACCCGTTCATATGCAAAAGTGAATCTGGGGTTGGCTTTTACATGTGCTGCTGTATGTGATGCTGCAGGTGGTACACTGGGCGGTGTTCTTGTAACTGCGGTCACTTCTGGTGTTGAGCCGGAGAGAGGAAGGGTCAACTTTGGATGTTATATTTACAAACTGTAAGCGACAATTCCTGCATAGTATACATTTAAAAGTCCTCTCTTTCCTCCTGTGACCATTAGTTGATTCGGACGTCACCAAGTATCAAACACTTGAAATTAAATTTGCATATGCTAGTGGTAGTTACACAAATTTCCCTCTCACCAACATCTTTAGCTAAATCACACACTGTTGACTTTTACCCAAAATTTAATACTGGCTCATGGTGTCCTGTTATACTGTCAGGTTACTAAAGTGAATCTACACCTTCCTAACGCTTTCCAGTGGCAATTACATGAATGTTCTGTTTGGGTACCTGTGCGCTGGCAGTTATGTCCTCCCTGGCTTGAAGCATCATGCTTTCCAAAGCATCTGTTGTCTCTTTCTCACAAGGGTCCATCAACCCTGGTCCGTCTGAATCAGGGGAGGAGAAACAAGTAAAATATATAAATGTGATAACATAAGTTACTAAATCAGAGGCAGAAAATTGTGACTCATTCTCATTTCAAAGGTTCAAGTTTGACACAAGCTAATTTTGTAGCATAAAGGAGGCACGGTAGACAAGACAAATGTCTCTGGAATAAGAAAAATGACATGAAACAATTCATCTGTGTGAAATAATCTACTAATTCACGTCTCATTAACATGTATATTTATCTGACCTGGTAGCAGGATGCCTGTAGAGATGCACTCTAGGACTCTGCGCATGGCCTCTCCTGGGCTGAGCGGGCCTGCAGCACTGCTGATCACTTTCTCCACCAGCAGCTCCATCGCCTGGAGGGAATAACAGAGGGAAACCTCTTGAAGAACCCTTGTAGGTACTCCTCTACCTGTCTAGACTCTCCATAAAACATCTGGTCACAACATTAGCTGTGAATAAGCCATCTCCTCACAAAAGATACCAATACAGTATTGGTTCAACAAATAGAGCTATGAATGTTATTGTTCTCTCATAAGCCGTGTCTCCATTCAACTGTCAAATGAATCTTCAGCAAACTTTTGAAATGTAGCAAAAAAAGAAATATGAATTAGCCATGTTCCATCAACTGGTTTGGAGTGAAGAAACTTGGCTGCAGTGTAGTTTGGTCTTTAGTTTGTACAATAAGCTACACAAGGCTGCAATCCACCAGTTAACAGTACAAGAAGTAGAGGTTGTGAACCAGAAAAAAAAAAACCAAGTCAGTTTAGCCACCACACCATGTACATTAGTTTCAATTGGGCAGGTTTAAATTGTTCTTTCTTGTCAGATAGTAGTGACCATGTTTCTGGAGACAAAGACAAGCATTTGCATGTTATGGGAATATAAGACGCCGACAGCAGAAATAGCTTATCAGTCATGTCCGGTAAATGTTCGCTACGTCAGAATTTATCCACCAAAGGTTTTCATTTCCATAACACAATTAGCCTATCAACTATCTTGACAAAGGCACAAACCACCTCAAGAGTGTACATTTTTTTTTGCGATTGAAATTTTATCAGATTTTGTTGTTTCCATACAGCTTTTCTAATGCACTTCAAAATGTGAATAAAAATACATGAATGGAAACACAGCTACTGACAGACATTAAAAAAAGGACAGAAATTCCCCAACAAATATTAGTTAAATGTAACGTACTACAATGCATGTGCTTGCAGAGATGAATATTTTATCAAACCTCATTAGCAGCTTCACACCATACCAAAAAAAAGGAAAAAAAAAAAAAAAAAAAGAAACTGAAAAAGTCACAACAGACCGTTGAAGCTTCTTACCCAACTGGGCATCTTCCCCCAGGTGGGAACCCGCTGACATAAATCTCTCAGCACCCGAATGATGATCACACAGGATTGCAGCCCGTTGGCACGAGCCTTCAGAAAGGAAGGAACAAACACATTAATGACCTCTGATAATGTCACTATTAAATATAACTGGTAACATTATGTAATTGAAAAACAAAAGGCAAAGCAAAATCATTTATGATTCTAGTCAAAACTCAAGCAGACATCTCAATAATTAGAGATGAAGAAAGATGGTTGCTCACTCCCTTTTAAAACACCTTGAAATCAGTTCAAACAGAAATTTTGTGGTTATTATTTTGTGGGTTTTCTTACAACTAAACAGGAATAATCTTGAGTGTTTTTAATTCTGCAGAATCCTACTTAATGTCTGCTTACAAATAACAACCCCATGCATTTGTATCAACACAAAATCCCAGTCTGTTTTTAGGCTAAAATGAAGTGAGATCAGTTCAAATCAAATAAATATATCATAAGTATCTCATCACAAACTATAGACCTTATTAAGGGGGGCGGCAGTAGCTCAGTCTGTAGGGAGTTGGCTTGGGAACCGGAGGGTCACCGGTTCAAGTCCCGCCATGGACCAAGAAGAGTGTGAACTGGTAGCTGGAGAGGTGCCAGTTTACCTCTTGGGCACTGCTGAGGTGCCCCTGAGCAAGGCACCAAACCCCCAACTGCTCGGGGCGCTTGTCAGGAGCAGCCCCCTCACTCTGACATCTCTCCATTGTTGCATGTTTGTGCATGTGTGTGTTCGGGTCTGCATGTACCATGTATAAGTTAACAACAGAGTGAAAAAATTGAATTTCCCCTCATGGGGGTAATAAAGGACTATCTTCTTCTTCTCAAGACATTTTGACATGCTGGTGATGTGCAGTATTTACCTGAAACCACTTGGCGTGACGGAGAGAAGCCAGGTATTCCAGACATTTCCTCTTATTCAGAAGATCAGTCGGGTCTTTATCAGCTACACCTGGTGGAGATAATAGATGCACCAGCTCAACGGTCAAACTAATGCAAAACCCAAATGATGACTGCAATACATAGAATTTCGTCCCTGATCAGCGACTACACATCAACAACACTTACTAACACTGGATGCTCATGTTGGTCTGATGTGACGGGACATTTCCTTGAGTCCTTACATACTCTTTGTTTGTTTCAGTTTGTTTTGTGTGAGAAAAATAATGAGGGGAAGATATGAGAGAAAATGAAAACATTTGACCATCAAGTAAAGACTACGGTGTTTCTGTGTTTTACAGATGTATTCTGTGGAGTGGAAAGTTACAGAAACACATGCAAAGAAGAAGGAAATCCAAAACATTCAGAGAGAAGTGTGGAGTTAAATTTTTAGTTTAAGGTGTCTAAACCACAAAAACCCTACTGAGTTTATAGTGACTTCAAATTTGGACCCCATTATAGGCCTGAGTGCATCTTTCTCTACAGAGACGTATTGACTTGTCAAACATAGGTGGGTGTGACTAATAAAATGAATAATGTCCAGGTGTATCCATGCTAACACCGTGGTACTGAGCAGGCTGGTTCACCAGTGTGGCTTAAGTAGATAAGTCAAAATGTCTTCGACGAGAATGCATTTTATTATACAACGTCTCACAAAACATATTTCCGTCTTACAATAATAAGATGCTGCAGGAATGAGTCCTAAAACATGGAATGAGTTAGCATTTCAGCGCTTCCTTGTTTTTTAAGGTTAGATGCCTGAAATAAGGTCTGGGGTTATAACACAAGCTTTTAACATTTAGTTCTATGACATAAAATAGATCAATAATTACCCCATTCATGAATGAAGCCTTTGTCTGTCTTTAAAAAAGTGGTGGCTGACAAATTGCTAAATGAGACGACTAAACGTCATCAAGCTGACTCGTCTGCTTTTACAGACTTGTGTTTACTCGCGCTCAAGCGACTGTGTTGTAGTTTGTTTAAAGCCAAATGTTAGCTTTTTAATTCTGGCAATTACATTCACACTTCACAAATCACAAAAGTAGTGTCCATGTTGTGCAGATTATCTTGCTGAACAAAACATGCAAGTAAACACAACAAGGCTGTAAAGGCGAGTCGGCGGGATGACGCTGGTGTCATTTAGCCACTTGTTAGCAACCACCTTTATTAAGACACATAAAGGCTTCAAAATTCACGAGTGGGATATTTATTGGTTTGTTTAAGTCGTAGAACAAGATGTAAAATCTCTTCAGCTTTCTAACTGAAAACCCACTGACTTCAAGATGAGGGAAGCATAAGTGTTAAATGCTAACTAATTTCGGTGTTTTAAGACTCATTCCTGTAGCACTCTATTGAGTCCCATCCTTTGACATTTTTCCCCACAATTTTTATTAATAAAAAAATCTATGTCATGTCAAATCTGGCCTCCTACACTCCACTGGGATCTGTAATTATGTAATACACTGTTAAGCTGTTCACATTAAGACTTGTAAAATTTCCTACTCAGACTGAGTGTTGTGGATTTCCTCTTTTTGTCTGACTGAAACGGTTTCAGCAGCTGAGCTTCGGATCCAAAAAATAGATTTTCTACAGCTGTTGATCATGAAACATGGACTTTATCCCTTTGGAAATGCTCTCATTCTACATTAAATGCTTTTAATTGGCACTGTTTGCATAGATAACAATGGTTCCCATTAGTCCTCTGTAATTCCGTGTAATTAAAAGGAAACATCTCAAGTAGATAAAGGCACAACAGCAAAGATACTTCTTTCCCTTCATTCCTCCATATTTTAAAGACAATATCAACATCAAAATGCAAAGTGATGTCAGATCTTTATGACAAAGCCCAAGATTAACTTAATTAGTAGCAATAAAAATGGGAGAATACAAAGTTTTTGTTGTTTATAAAATAATGCTTGTGTCTGTGTTGGATTTAGTTGTTAATGGAATAGTTTGAGGACAAATTTAAGACACAATTACAACTGTAAAGTCCTAAAAATAATAAATGACATATTTTGTCTAAAACATTCAATATGGTTACTGATGACTGCGATGAAGTAATATTTCACAAGATCAGCCTCGGGGCTTTCCACACTTCTATGTTCACTAGAGCTGTAGCATTTGGTCATGAGCTGTCTTACAGGGAAACACATTACAAAAACAAAGCCACTTTTTTGAAGTCTACACTACCATACCACTTAGAATCAAAGACCCATATTTATCATGCCTCTAAGAGAAGGCAGTTTTGATTTAGCAGCAGCTGAGCCCCTCTGATGATCGTTACAAGAGCGGTTTTCTTCCTCTAAAAAGTTTAATAAACATGGGCAACCTGCTTCCCTTTGAGTTTCTATTCTTAGTGGTATGTGAACAAGTGTGGTCTTCAGATCAGCCATCGGCTTGCCTAGGTCTGCTGATACAGAAGTAGGGGCACTGATCAACAAACCCAAACAAAATTTAAAAAAATTTAAAAAAAAAAACAACGGCCACAGAAAACATTTCTACCATGTTTTCCAAATGGGGAAAAAAACACATTAAAATACTGACAGTTATTGGAGCAGAGGCCTGTACTACAAAGCCAGTTCAACACACCCAGGATGGGTATCCTCTTGTTAGCTGGTTTAACTCTAACAACCGCAATCACGCTAAGTGGTCCTACAACGGTGGTTATCAGATCAGTACATCAGTCCAGGGTTTCTCAATCTGGTGATGAGCGCGTTCACATGAAAGGGGCGGGGTTTGCATAATCTGACCAATCACAAACATGGACAAGTCTGCTGTCAACAGAGCGGCATAATTTACAAACCAAGAGCAAACTATAATATTAGAAAGATATGAAGAAGTTAAACACATAATCCAGACTAAAAGTAACACAGCTGGAGCTGCCAAATGCAGGAAGGACAGCTGGCAAAAGAGAAAATTGCAGATGTGTGAATATGTAAATTAACATACTTACATCACCAAAAAACGTATATATTGCTAAGAAGTGAAAGTCAATTGGACGTTCCATTGCAACGCCAGCACCCAACAGCAAAGCTACGCCTGCGCCATTTTGGACCGTAATCAAGTCGACTACCGTATCGTAACCGTAACGATGCTGGTAAAACATCTGCCTATAAAGTGCCGTACAAAATTAAAACAAAATCATCTAATCATTTCTATTCTGTCATAATTTTTATGTTTATACCAAAATGGCCTATGTTGAACAATAAAAACATTATAAATATGCATACTATTATAAATATAAACTTACTTACTTATTAATTAAACATTTTTGCCCAGCTGCTTCCCAGAGGAGCATAAAGTGAGCGATGGACATAAATGGATGTTAGAAAAATTCAGCACACAGATTTTAATCTCAAACTTTTTCATGTTATGGTTCCAAAACAGATGAACAATAGACCACAGACCATGGATGTGTAAGATGTTGTGTCATGTGTTTATGCCCTACATGCTAGTAAACAGCCTACAACTACATTAAATTCTGTTTATGTCAGGCTGTTAGCTACTGGCCAATGACCGGTTGTTTGGTAACAGAGATGTTAATACATCCACTATGGTACAGGCTGACAGCATACAGCCCATGGGTGTATTATAAGATAATAAAAGTGATGAATTACAGCCAATATGTCAATTATTACAGCGGCACACAGCTAGCAGGAAAGCTGGCAGAACCGGATATGTCATATGAGTAATCATTCAGTGTGTCTGTTTCCCTCCATGTTTTACTCCCTCCAGGCGATGGGTAGCAAGGCAATTCATACAATATTTTTACAGTCAGATCTATTATAAACCTATTAATTTATGCATTTGCATATTCAACAATTTTTTGCCAGTTGTCCTTTCTGCATTTGTTAGTCTAAACTGTGTTGCTTTAGTCTGGATTATGACTTAAACTTCTTCATATTTGTGTGATATTATTTTACAATCTGCACACTGAGCTGATTGGTCAGTAGGCGGTGCTTTTATACGAGTTGATCTCTTCAGTTCGCATCAGTTACCATGGCGATCTACCCTGATAAGAAGTGAACCACCGTCGTAGGACTGAAAACCCTGAAGTTACCTCACTAACCCCAAATGCTGCTTCGTAGTACAGGCCTCAGGCGGAGGAGTGTTTGCAACACAATGATCGGGGAAATTACCTTTATTGTTGAATGAGGGGGGAAGCAATGGCAATGAATTTACTAATGTAATCTTATTATTTCAATACTGATCATTGTGAGGCGATAAAGTGACACTCCAACACCTCTTCATTGATAATGCCAGTGTGATGCAGGGATGAGAGACAAGGGAATGGGAAGTCGCTGGACCTCAAAATCCCCTCAGAGGTAACATGACCAAAATACAACAAGAAGCAAAATGTTTCTTAAGTCTAAAAATACGGATATTTGTAGAAAAGTCTCACAAGTTGAATCATTTTCATCCCTGGGCATTATCTGATCATCACCTTCAGTCTATTGTGTCCCAAAGGTTTCATCTGAGCATGTGTTCACAAGATGAACACACACCCGAGTGGCACAGAAAGGTCGGAGAGCCCGGCTTTTGATTCCCATGTCGTGGAAAAGAAATAAAGAAATTGGGGACTAGTGTAACTGCAAAAAATGGGGGGAATGAAAAAAGTGGGACAAATGAATGTGCAAGTTAATTCTTATTTTAGGGGATAAAGAAAAAACAACTTGAACGTGGGCTTGGTTAAAAGTCCCACCTCTCATTTTGTGTAATTTAAGAGCTTTTCAGCCTAAAAATTTAGGCTGCTTATGGGTAGAAGGGTGAAGCAAGGGGTATATATAAATATATAAGTGTATTACACACATCGCTTACATTTGGTCGTCTGGTACTGAAAGCTTTGGCTTCTCTAACCTTTCTCAGCCGCTTTTCCTCCTGCCTGCTTGTCCTTCTCAGTAGCAGGGTCCTCCCTCATCAGCGGCGAGGTGAGAGAAATGGTCACCTGCATTTTGGGCTCCTTGCTTGAAAATATCACGATGTTCGCCTCCTCGGGGTGAGCCTGCACCTCATACTGATCTTCAGAAAATGTCTGCCGGTTAAAAGGACACTTGGGATTACTCACTACAGAGGAGGAGGGGTGTAGGGGCAAACAATCGCCTGGTTTGGCGAGGTTACAGGGCAATACGGTGTTTTTAACCCTGGGTAGTGACATTGTTTTTTGTCAAGGTAGTTCCCTTTTTTAAACAGGGTTCGTGACATTACCATAAATAATATTTCTCAACAAAATCTTTGTAGTATTTAGGAAAACAATGGGACAGTTTAATAAGTAAAAGCCCCATCTCACTCTGTAGGATTCAGGTGTCATAACCAGGCAGTGAATCTAAAGATCAGTCAAAAGCACCTTTAATGAAACACTCATTATAGCTACGAGCAGGAGGGAGGAAGAGTGAGGAATTACAACACATTACAACCTTGTATTTGGTGCCAACCCTTTGTATTGTGGAGTTTAAACAGAAATGCCAGTAAATGTAAAAAAAAAAAAGTCACATGAGATTTTCTCTTTAGGCTACAGGCAGTTCACTCATTTGAGAACATGAAGACATCTCTCCCAAAGCTAGAAACCACACGGCTTTTCAACGATGTAGCAGAATAAACAGCCTAGAAGTCCTCAGTCGATTCAAATATTTAATTGAGTTTATTCGCGTGATTGTCCGTAGTTAATCAAGATTAATTACACATTTTTTAATCTGTTCAAAATGTGCCTTAAAGGAAGATTTGTCGATTATTTAATACTCTTATCAACATGAGTGAGCAAATATGCTGCTTTATGCAAATGTATGTGTAATGTGTGCTTTTATTATTGGAAATCAACTGTCCAGAAACCCTCACAGGTTCTGCATTTAGCATAAAAAATATGCTCAAATGATAACATGGCAAACTGAAGACCAACAGACAACAACAGCTCTCAGTGTGCTGACTTGACTATGACTTGCACCAGACTGCATGTGATTATTATTATAAAGTGGCATGTCTGTAAAGGGGAGACTCGTGGGTACCCATACAACCCATTTTTATTACATATCTTGAGATCAGAGGTCAAGGGACCCCTTTGAAAATGGCCATGATAATTTGCCTCAACAAAATTCAGCTCAAGTTTGGAGCATTATTTAACCTCCTTTGTGACAAGCAGGGATGCTAATTTTGAAAAAAATTAAACCGATAACCGACCCTCATTAACCGATTATTAACTGTTAACAGACAAGATTAGCGCGTCTCATGTAGCGGTGCGCCAGCTGCAGTATATGAGTTAACAGTTCACCATCAGGAGAGTTACTGTAGCAGCCACGGTGCTGTGTGTAGCGTAGCGGACATAAATTATCTGTGTGTGAGCCCAGCATAACAATAGCTGTAGCTCTGCTGGTGGCTCCGTGCTTTAAAAAACAGAGCCTACTACACTACTGTCGTAAAGAAATTACTGGCATTAAAATAAATTTGCATTAACACATTATTATCTAATCTAACTTTACAGAGTGGCAGGTCAGAGCCAGCAAAACGTGTGTACTGTATATCCACAGAAAGCTAAAATAACAATCAACTCTACTGATTTTACTGTTAATTATGAATACACGTGTGGAGGACAAACTGCTGTGTTGTTTCTTGCTGTGAATGACAGCTCTACATGTTCACCAATGATAAATGAGCTGCTCTAGCATATGAGAGAAACTCTCGAGTGAAGTGATTTTAAGTGGAATTTTTGTTTCTGGGTTTGTATTTAGTTGCCAACGTGGGAGTACTGTAGTTACCACATCACAATGTTTCGTTTGTGTTTTATGAGTGAAAACTTCTCGTTCCCATTCTGTTTGTTACATAACTATAAAACCTTTCAGTCCCTCGGCATCCAGCTCTTGTGACACAGGTCACAAGGCAGTGGATGACAATTTCCTCTTTTTAAAAAGCATCTGACAACATGATATTTAACAAACTACTGATAAAACTGGCAAAGGAAGCTTTTTTTTTTGTCAGGACTCATAGTTTGTCTATATGCTCCCACACCCATGTGTATGTCAAGAAATCCTGTAATAATTTAACTTTCAATGTCAGTGTTGTGAATTCCAGGTTCACCACAATTCTTCCCTCCCTCGACCTCAACCGATGTCCTAAATTAGCTGCCGACATTTTCTTACCTCCAGTTCTTTGGGCAAGTGCTTGGCGATGTTCTTCAGTAAAGAAATGGTGGGTTTCTTAGCGGTCAGCAGGATAAGCTCGACATTTCTGTCCCCACGAAGCAGCAGGCCTTTGGCCAGGATACCCACCCTCATCACGCCTTTCAGCAGCCGTCCTGAGTTTTCAGTACTTTGAGGAAAAACAAACAATTCAGCTGAAGTGGTTTCTTTTGCAGCAACTTGATGGATCACAAATGGAGACGTAAAATGAACATTTTATTTATCAGAGGCTTCTAGTTTTTACCTGACCACACTTCTGTAGCTCTAATGTACTGTATGTGTGTGTATTCTGAATGACATCTGATACCTGAGATATACAGTAGGTCGTGTTTTCAACCTGATTTACTGCATAAGGTTGTAAAGTTATACTTCATAAAAAAATGCCCTTTATCCACATTTCAGAAACCTAGATTAAAAATCACAGGCAAAGGTATGATACCCTTGGCGGCTTGAACGGGTTGTTTTGGTGTTTTGAAGTGGGGTTGTATGAGGTACTTACCCATAGTCACTGTATTACCTACAATAGATTGCAGTCAGCACGCCTCTAGAGAAGCAGGATTACCGCATGGAAGCAACGCGATGTACTGCTGTGGACAGGGACTCAGCAAAATGTATTTTAATTACTTAAAAAAATATATCTATATCAGTTTAAGTGTATGCTATATTTAGAATATTTTCACCAGTTTACCTTGCCGTAAGACAGCTATAAAGTCTGTTTTTGACAGGGAGCTGAAGCCGTTATCTGTGCTCTCATTAAAACCACCAGACTCCATTGAAAAAATCCAGTAATTTAACATCACAGAACACAGCTGGTCTACCGCTGCCTCGATCAGTTAGTTTGTTTGTGTGACTTTAGTTAGTTAGGCTCACCAAGGTAAAATTACAGTTTTTTTTTCCAATGGAGTCTGGTGGCTTTGGCGAGAGCATAGATGGGATACACAATGGTTTCAGTTCACCGTCGGAAAGGGCTGTCTGACATCAAGGTAAAATAGTGAAAATATTCTCAATATAGCATTCACAAACTGAAGGTGACTTTTTTTTTTTTAGGTGAGCCTTTCTTTTTAGGTGGCTAAAATATGTTTTGCTGCCGGCCCCGTCCACAGCAGTACATTACTTTGCTACTGTGTGGTAACACCTGTCTGTTTCTCCAAACTGGGGCCGTGCCAACGGTCATAGGTACCTCATACAATCCCAATTCTATCCCTTTAAACTACCTTAATACTTGTTTTTACCAACATGCCCCCCCAAAAAGTGAATTATTTGCAAGAAGTCACTCTTTACCCTTTATCATCTCCTCCTTCAGTAGCAGCGGTATCAACAGCTGGTGTCTCCTTCTCCAGCAAGGAGTCTGACACCAGTTTTAGGGCTCTCTCAGAGTGGGAGACGATCCTCTGAACAGCCTGCAGCTCTTCCTCTACTGGGTAAATGGTCGAGTGTTTAGCCATGATGTGACGGTCATCAGGAGAGTCTGGCCGACGCACACACGTCTTATGAGGGAGGAGGGAATAAAGTGATTGATCACATTTGGATTTAACTCTCAGTGTAAGTGTGTTTTTAGTTTTTTCATACAATGACTGCCACTGCAGCTCTCACCAGTAGAGGGGGTACCGGCATACCAGGGCGGCTCATCAACGGTGGAGGAGCCATCCTGCGTCTCTGCTCCCCCCAGTACATCTGCTCTTCCTCCATCCTCCTCCAGTACATGTCCTCCTCATATCGCCTGCAGGAGAGGGGGAGGTTTATAATGTCATCATTAAAAGTCATTTAGTCCCACAGGGGAATGTTATGGCTGCCCTTAACAGAACGAAGTAGTCCATAAAAACTACTGTACCAAAATGTTTAGTCTGAACTACTGTTGATCCTCAAAGATAATTACCATACAGAGGTTTTGTGTCAAAAGCATTGTGTTGAAGGTAGTTCACAGTTACAAAACTGGCATTTCCTCTAACAGCAATTAAAGCACAGGCCTGGTACATCAAACATTTCAATATGCACATAGAAAAGTCAGACCATGCTCACATTGTTCACATGTGGCTCAATTTTATTTTGCTCTCCTGTTATACATATCTGAGCTTTTCAGAGTAGTGTGGACACAGGAATCAGATTTTTTCCAGTCTGATCTGGCCTCTTTCATATGTGGTCTTAATTCGTTACATATCTGATCACTCGCAGTGCTACGGTTATCTTGTAATCATATGTTTTTCCATGTTATACGTCATTGCGCAGGTGCAGATCGCTAAGCATTGGAGCGGTCTGTTGAAACTACAGAAGAAGAACCTCTCTCTCAACAGAACTAGTGTGTAAATCAGATACAGATAATGTTAGTAACATGACTTACCTGCCTTTTTCTAGTAAATTGTAAATTGTAAATTTCCCCACTGTGGGACTAATAAAGGAATATCTTATCTTATCTTATCTTCTATATTACTGTGTTCTTCTGTTAAACTCATGTTTCACTAAGTAGGACTCTGATTTGATAAATCAGCAGTTACAAAAATGAGTAAACAGCGTCGTTAAGGCAGACGAGCTTCATCTGGGAAACATCACATTTATTCACTTTACATGGAGCTAAAATTAAGATTGAATTATTTCATCATGTTTCCCAAATAAGTCAGTGTCTGTTTATGAGTTGTAATAAATAATAAATTATCTTTCAGAAGGACTAGATGTTTATCGGTTTATCTGGCTCTGTTAAATTTAATATGTCAATGGAGGATTTCCTCCAACAGCAGGAAACAGTCAAAAACTCATCAGTCATTTTGAATTTAAATGAACTTATCGAACAGACTTTTCACAGTTCACTGAATTCATCTGATCAATTTGTCATGTTTCACAAAGCAGATCTCTGATTTAATTGCGTGGATGTGCTGACTGGCGGTGTTTCGGGACGTTAAATAGTAATGTTATACAACTTAATTTTAGTTTATTTAACTAAGAGCTGTTAAAGTTAAGTATTAGCTGAAATGAAAAGTCTTTATCTAGGAGTCACACAGCATCATATGTTATGATTTAGGAGTATGATCTGTGTAACCCAAATATGTTAAATAGATCAATATGTCAACATTCACACTGATGGGTCACTTCAAACAAGAATGTGAACAGTCAAGGCAGAAAGTTCGGATCTGAGTTAAAAAAAAAAAAAAAAAATCAGAATTGAGCAGTAAACCCTGTAATGAGAACGTAGCCTTTCTGATTTAGGAGATTAATCTGGGTGTACAGTTTTCATGATAAAATCCTCACAACTAACATGACAGACTGTATTTTACCATATACACAAGAAAGCTGATGTGACTGACAAGAAAACAGGAAAAGAGTCAATACAATGAGGAAATAAATTTAGTTTTTCTCCTAAATGTACATGCGTCAGAGCTGGTCATCTTTAGGACTTCCTCTTTACTGATATCACCTGTATGAATTTATCCTTCCTCATCTTTCTGGCTATTCTGTGCCAACCAAGGAAATTTGCAAATGTAACGTGAGAGCGGGAAGAAGTTTAGGTTACTAACTTTGGCCATGAGTCTGACCTCATCTCCATATGCCAGCGTTGCTCATCGTCTCTCTGTCTCTTCAGCACCGCCTTCTGCTTCTGCTTCTTCAGCTTGCTCTCCTGCAGCTTCCTGGCCCGGTTACTGGGCTTGATCTCCACGGGAAGCTCTGGGTTCACTTTCTTCTACAGACAGGACAGAAAGGAGGACAGAACAAGCTGTAAAGGGAATGTAACAAGAATGTAATGAAAGTCAGTGCAGATGGGATCATGCAGATTAAATTTAAAATGATCTTTTACTTGTCATTTGGGCTTCCATCCACTCCAAAGTGGCATTTTCACCCCTAAAAACTGAGCTTTTTGTCTTAAAAAAAAAAAAAATCAACTTCCAGAGACAAGCTCAAGTCGTCCTCTTAAGAACTACTTTAAATAAAGTATCTGTACCTCTGTCAAACCAGTCCATCCACTCAACCTCACTCCTTGACAGAAAAAAGTTGAAATGCAGCGCTTTGGTGCGGCCCAACCTGTTTTGGAAAACTATCTGCTGTGAACAAAAGCCTGTTTCACAGTTCATGTGATCTAAAAGACCAAAAACATTGTAAGAATGCATCTTAACACTGTTCACTGTGTCTCTCTGGATAACCAGTCAGACAGGAATCAGCTCAGTGAACTTTCTTACCTTGTACTGGAGTCTGTGCCTTCTTCCTTTCAAGTGCATGTCTTTAGCGTTCGGGTCGTTGAAGCTGCACTCACACAGTTTACAGTGGAATCGAATCACTTTGCCGTCATCATTACGGACCTGAAACAAACAAACGAACGCAACATACACAATCTTTTACTATAATAATATGAAAAGGACACAAATGATTTGATATAGTACTATCCAGAAGTACAATAAACTCTTATTACAAGACTTTTAAATATATATAAAATATATATATATATATATACACATACATACATACATACACACACACACACACACACACACACACACAGTTTCTTTTTATTATATTTATTTACTATCTTTTCCTTTTTTTTATTCCAGTTATTACTTTCTTTATTGTTTTGTAAATAATTTTTACAGCATAAAATGTAAAAAGAAAAATATAGGTATGAATAACATCATACGTAAGCAAATGTAAATTTATGTTAACCTTCTGTCCGTCCTTCTGTAATAAAGTGTAAAAAACAAGAAAAAAATATTGGAAAAACATAAAATCCTTTCCTGCTTACCTCCTCTACGTAGTCGTGTCCCACTGGCTGGATGTGCCCCTGGCCTCCAACTCTGTCACAGTCCTCATCTTCACTCTGAGGGTCCACCCTCTGGACTGACTGTTGTATGGGCTCCTCCACCTTGGCAGCTGCCGCCGTCACCGTTACTGCAGCTGCTGGAGCACTGACAGGCTTGTTGGCTATACGGCAAAATAGATGTTACAAATTAGAGAGTTCATTTAAGGAACGCTTATTTCTGGTCTAATTTCTATCTCTTGCTCTATTCCACAGGTTAGTAAATAACAATGGATAAACTACCATTCAAGATTCCATCTTGAAATGCATTTTGTGTTAAACAGTAACTATTTGATTTGTTAAAATTTTGTGACTGTTATTATTTCAACTTAGTTTACTTTGGCACACACAGGGATATGCTATATCCTTAGAGCAGAGTGATACCAAGTTTGCATGTGAGCCACATTATTGGTTGGTAAAACTGAAGATAAAACATTCAAAATAAACACATATTTTCTGACACAGCACAACAAGCAAACACATAGAGAAGCAAAATGTTGTAGACGTTGAAAAAACTCATTTAAGTAATGCTCCGTGTCCATTTGTTGGGAGAAACAAATTCACTTTGACTCATTTTATCATATATTGTAGGTGCACAAAGCTTATAAAGTAAGGGCCACTTTCTGATAATTACATTTGAACTTCAGTATTTTGTTCATGCAGATGATGAAGAGGGGCTAAATAATCCCCAAACCTTCATGCCACTACTACTTAAAGACTAAAGGCCTTTACACTCCAGGGTAACAACGAATAAACAAAACGATAATGCAAAATACTCACCTGTGATTATACTGTATGTCAGTCTGCCTATCTTCAGTCTTTGTTGACACTATTTTTGTCATTTCTAATTGTATATTGTGCCCTATGAGCAAGTGTGTATCTCTGTTTTGGCTATGTCTTATATGTGTTTCATCTATTTATTGTTGAGCCTGTCAAAGACAAATTTCTGTTACCTGTGACTATAAAGTTTTTCTTATCTTATGTTTAGGGCTTTTATTGTGAAAGATGAGAAAGGAAAGAGTGGATATGGTCTGCGCTGCCTTTGTCAAGGTTGCTGTCTTGGTTTGGGCTATGGAGCGTATGAGTTGTTTCATAAATATCGGTGCAACTTAATATTCGCACACACAACAACTATTTCTGTATTATCTGTGTGTACAAGGGAACGTCTTCCAGGACAAACTGTCTGAAAACGTGTGCCGTTATCGCCACTTTTAAAACTTGGAACAATTAAACATATTTGATTTCAGGCATGGTCAGACAATACGTCACATGATGAAGTAAAACCTGGCCCTAACACTCTACAATATCCACTGTGTAGCTGTATTATGGAGGCAGATATTCATATCAGCTTGGTAGTGGAGCAGTAGTTACTCAATTTTAAATGATCCACATGGGGGAGAGAAAATCTCTAATAATCTACGTAACAAATAAACAAACTTACAAATGACAGTTATTTTGGAAGGAGCTGGTTTCTTGACTGGTGCTGCTTTGGCCGTGGCGTTTAAAGCCACCTGTTTGGGCGTCGCAGTGGGAGTTGAAGTGGTTGAGACAGAGGCAGAAGTGGATGTGGAGACTGAAGGTTTCCCAGCTGTCGAGGTTGTGATTACTGGAGCCGAATTCACCAACACTGGCTCGGTGGAAGGTATAGGCTTGCCCAGCTTGGTGTGAAGTTTCACCACCTTTCCAAGAGAGACAGAGGGAGATGCAACCATTTAAGGCTGCTGATACTTAATCCCAACCCAAATCCCTGAGGCGGGTTTTGTTCCAAGACTTGGCAGCTCACATGGAACATCACGAGTACACCACAGTCATGTCCAATAATGAAAGCATGTTACGTTATTATAATCTACAGCTATAGTTTCTTAAACAATGACATTTAAACACTTGAAGATAAAGACAAAAGCACCACAGCTGTGCTAACCTTCTGATGTTTGGCCCCACGGATATGGGCGGCGTAGGCATCCACTCCGGTGCAGGAGACGTCACATAGCTCACAGCGTAACTGAGTCTGGATCCCTCTGGGTCCGTTGCTTGCCCCCGTCTGCCCCCCAGATTTAAGGGCTGCTTCCTTTTTCTTGTGCTTCTGGCCCTCAAGGTGTTCCCGGTACGTCTGATGCAGTAAATCAAACTAGTTAGCAAGATGCAGCTTCCAACTGCATATCCATAAATAGTCATATCTGTTACTTTTCACTGTTTTTTTATTCTGTTAATGAGATAAACTCATGTTTTAATTTAAACATTAAAACATGTACTCTGGTTTTACATGTTAATATTGTGTTTGCTTTTGTATTAGTCTGTGTTATTCAAAGCTCTGCAATGCTTTTATGTTAAAAGCTTTCTATAAATACAATCTAGTCCCTTGTCATTATAAACGTACCTGAGGGCCTGCACAACTAATCTTGCAAATGTCACAGTAATGGAGTTGGGGCTGCTTGGGAGGCCCTTTGGGCTTCTGCAGTTTGCTCTGGTGAAACGTGGGCTTTTTGTAGGTGTTTACAGTCGGAGCTGTCACCATGTTGCTACCCGAGTTGCTCCAGGAAGAGCTCGTCAGCTGCTTAGGTGGCGGCTGGATGGGGGGCTGGGGCTGTTGCGGCTGCTGGGGCTGAGGTGGAGGCTGTGGCTGGGTGAGAGTCTGCTGCGCCGGCTGGTAGTAGGAGGGGGTGGATGTGGAGGTGTAGCCAGTTGAGTCATAACTGGGATAGCTAATGCCTGAGGAAAAGGAGGAAAAGAGTGTGGACAGAAAAGCATACAAGATATGGGTCACTTATCAGTCAGCAGCAATTTCACCAGCATCCAGAGGTCTAACAAGACAGACAAAGCCAGTCCCAAAATGGTCTCTGACACGTGTCAAAACATAAGAAGCTTAAGCCTGAATTAGCAGAAAGGTATTAACGTTTGTGGCTGCACGGTGGTGTAGTGGTTAGCGCTGTCGCCTCACAGCAAGAGGGTCGCAGGTTCGATTCCAGCTTGCGGCTCTTCTGTGTGGAGTTTGCATGTTCTCCCCGTGTAAGCGTGGGTTTTCTCCGGGTACTCCGGCTTCCTCCCACCGTCCAAAGACATGCTGTTTCGGTTAATTGATTACTCTCTGTGAGTGTGAATGGTTGTCTGTCTATATGTTGTCTGTCTCTATGTGCCCTGCGATGGACTGGCGACCTGTCCAGGGTGTACCCTGCCTTCGCCCTATGCCAGCTGGGATCGGCTCCAGCCCCCCCGCGACCCCTAACGGGAAAGCGGTGACGATGGATGGATGGATGGTATTAACGTTTGTATACACCTGTCCCTGCCACTCAGAATCAGCTCACACCTTTGGTCTCCATCACAGAGGCTCTCAGACTCTCTTGGGTTTAGACATTTTTCATCCAATTAAACATCTGTGACACAAGGCGAATACTTGATAATCTTGAGGATCAGCCTGCACTTACTACTCAAGCCCAATGTGCAGTCATTCACTAAACGCAGAGATTGCAGTTAGTTTGGTAGATACAGTAGTTTACCAACTAGCACTGCAAGTAGTCACTACATCACCAAGTATCTAAAATCAAATATTTTACAAAGACAACACTGATCAATTTCGCAGTGACACTTTCTGGTATGATCACATCTTAAAGGTACAGTGTGTAGGATTTGGCGGCGTCTCGTGGTGTGGTTGCAAATTGCAACCAGCTGTGTACCCCTCTGCTCACGCTTTCCTTTCCAAGACTGAGGTAAAGTGAGCTGGCGAGTGCAAAACCGTGGTAATGTGGTTCGCCCCGCTCAGAAGCCATCTTTACCATAGTAACACTACTTTAGGAGCAACAGAAATCAGACGGGAGTACCACGGTTTTGTGCTCTGCAGCTCACGTTACCGCATGTCGGAGAACTACGGTGGGCTTCAGGTAAGGTAAAAACATGAAAAGCTCTCTCTAGAGCCAGTCTTTGGTTTGTCCTTCCGGTCTACAATAGAAAAATGGCAGACTCTGAAGAGGACCTGCTCCCTCTGTTGATATGAAGGACTGAGTAGGGCTGTCTTCGACCAAAGAAATTCTTAGTCAACGAACACTCCCTTTTGGCAACTAATCAATTAGTTGATTTAATTGACAGATCTGATCAGATCTGATGTGAAACTGATCATAAAGAATCATATAAAAGCGCCACTAAATAGTGTTTGCCAGAGATGTGCTCATAATAAGTCATCTTCTCCTCACTCTACTCACTGCACCTTTATGTAAATTTTTTTGCTTGCAATTTGAATCACAGTAACCGCCAGCAATCCGCACTTTAATTTATGCGTTGTACCATCATTTGCACTTTGCATCTCCCTTCATTTGTTTTTTTTCTTCTTTTATTTGCTTTTACTATGCTATACAGGGAGATACAATAATATTTTTGAGAAGTGGCCACGCGCCACCGAGCCCCTAAATTTAAAAACAATACAGAAAAGGCAATTCAACACAATTTAACACTCATCTACAATGTAGCACAGCCTTAACTCTGATAATAACAAAATGAATATATATATATATATATATATATATATATATATATATATATATATATATATATATATATATATATATATATATATATATATACATATATATATATATATATACATATATATACTATATATGTGATATATATATATATGATATATATATAACAACAATTTTTTTTTTTTTTTTTATATAGTGACAGAGTGAAATGCGGAGAGAAAGGGGATAACATAAAGCAAAAGGCCCCAGGCTAGATTCAAACCTGCAGATGCTGAAGCAAGGACTCAGCCTTGATGTATAAACAACAATTTACATACAAATAAAAATAATAAATTAGCAATTACATATTTTCATGGGGCGCTATTTTAGCTCACCAGGTAGAGCAGGCGCATGAAAATATGTAATTAGTAATTTATTATTTTTATTTTTGGTACATTTTGATTAAAAAATTTACAAAAAAAATGTTGCCATTAGCAGTTTTAATTACCGTATTTTTCACACTATGAGACGCACTGGATTATAAGGCGCATTAAGCGAAAGAAAACGGTCAGATAAGTCAAACTTTATTCAATTCATTTAATAACTCAATAACTTCAATAACTCTCAACATTTTTCAGTTGTAACACATAAAATACAAAACAATACACTCAACTTTTCAGTTCATTCCTCTTCCACAAATCCATCAAATCCTTCATCATCAGTGTCTGAGTTACACAGTTGGGTGATTTTAAGTGCGCCTTATAGTGCGAAAAATACGGTATGTATTATAAGCTGCTTAGAGTTAGTGTTAAGAAGTTAAACGGGTCATATTTCCCTCTCTTATATTAATTTTATACCACAGTGAAAACATCTCCTTTAAATGCATGTATTCAAGTTTCTCGCAAGCATACTGTGCACAAATATTTCCTTTAAAGATGAATTAAGTTCTTATCTCTTGTCTTATGTTACCTGAGTAGGTGGTGGCGGAAACAGTGGAGCCAAAGGAAGAGCCGAGGGTGTAGGATGAGATGGGTGTGGGTGGCTGCTGGACACTGGTGGACACTGGGTAGATGTTGTAGCTGGTGGACACAGAGGGAGCCAGAGGCTTCAGAGCCGTTACCTGCCTCTGGGGAGGAGGAGGCTGGCTGTACACGGTGGAGGGAGCTGGACTATAAGCGCTCTTTACTCCTACTGGTACAGGAAAGGGTGGGGGGGATAGGAGAGAGGGGAGTAGAGGTGGAGACGGAGGGTATTAAAAGAGATCTGAAACATCCATTGCTTCCTCTGGGACTGCCTGTCTTAGAGTTTTTGGCAGCGCAGGAAGGATCAGCAGACACATTCCTCATACAGTAGATCATCACGTCATCAAAAGTGAGTAAGAGTAAATAAAACCAGGACTGATGACCCACAAATCCCTGAGCAAGACAGAACTGTGTGTGTCAGACTCCTGCACTGTTATAAGATATAATATATCTGAAACACTAGTCATATAATAGTCTGTAATATTTTTGATAAGAACGGTAAAGAATTCAGTATCCACACAGTAATTAATAATCTCATTACTATTCAGCCGGTATATAACCCGACAAGCTAAACTCAACCAATAATACCTCCCATGCTGATATATCAGACAGGCTCTGTAATCAAGACTATAGAAGAGTACAGTGATTTAGCACTGCGCTCCTTTAATACTGTCTGACTCACGATCGGCAGTTTAAAAAGAAACATCAAGATCAACGCAGCAGAACCAGAGATATCGTCTGTTATAGTTTAGGCATTCGTCTTCCTTGTCAAAAGCTGACGTCTACATTACCCACAACGCAACACGACCCCATTTGAAGGCACCATTTGATCAGAGATTTGGGTGTGCTGTCCTTGTAATTGCTTCAAAGATGAAGAACGGACTACAGAGATCTGGTAAGATCACTTCTTTCTAACTCAACACCTCCAGTTAGTCTTCAGCCCCAACCAACGCTGACTCACGTGACATCACTCGAGGCATATCATCAGCTTTTGTGCAGCTCACTCTGAATTCACAAAAGGGTTTGTACAACTTTTTTCACATACGCACATTGATGTCTAAAACTGGCTCCTCTTTAATATTGAATAATCACTGAGCCCTAACAACAGGGTATCTGCAGGTTTTAACAAGTCAATTTAAAAAAAAAAAAACATTATAAATGCAATTTAAGACCTACTTCATGTCCATACTGGCAAGGAAGTATTAAGGATATGAAAGAAAGTTGGAACATCACTATTGTCATTGCTGCTATATGAGTGTAAAGTCCGGAGCACCTCAGCTTTTAGTGTAGGTGTAGCTCCAAACACTGTCTGGAGGTCAGGTGGAGCTGATGCTCTCGATCTCGTCATGGAACAATACTGGCTGATTGCAGGCGTTTGCTGCTGGTTTTTTACAACCACTTTATGTTTTTCTGACTTGGCATGTGACTTCAAAGATGCCAAATGTTCCAAGTCTCAATGTTTTCTTGCAGAGGGTGCAGCAGGATTCAAATACCTTTCCAGGCACCAGCTTCAACCACACACTAATTCATTGCTCTCGAACCATCGGTGATTTTTTTACCCGGTTTCAACACTCTGACCTTAAGTTTTATTTAATCAACAGCAGCGACATTACTCATGTCTTCACTTTATGCAAGGTTTCTCCAGTAATAAGCCCACCACTCCCTTTGACTGCGACACGGGTGTGCTGCGATAAATCCTATCCGGGGAGCACATCTAGTCACTTTTGGTTCCACTTTATAGTTCTGTTACGGCATACTCAAAAAGCAAAACATTTAAAAGCAAGATAATGCATTTCTTTTGAAATGAAAGTAACATTAATGGATATTAAAAACCTGCCAAAATTGGATTTAAGACATTTTGTGAGATTTCAAGACATTTTGAGGCCTTAAATTCAGGTTATTGGATTTATTAAGACCCTGCAGGAACCCTGAACAATGACTGGATGCAAATAGAAAGTAAAAATAAACTGACTCACCCGTCTGGTAGTAGTTCTCTGTGTGTGTCCTCTGAGCTGAAGCTATACTCGTCTGGTAGTACTGTTTATTGTCATAGGTAGTCACAGCTGCAGGACGCCCGTAGCTGTAGTTGTCCTGCTGCTGTTTACAAGAGAGCATTTAATTCAATGGCAAAGCAGCACATTTAAGTTGATAACTGCAGAAGGATTAAAAAGCACATATATCTTAGTGGCTAAAAGTGACATTGCATGGCCCAAAACAAAAGCCTTTACGTAACATCCAATGTGACCACATCATGCTAAAAGAAATTGAGAAGCAGCAGAAAGCGACTGACCGTTTCAGAGTATACCTGGTACGTTTGTGGGGTAGTAGTGGGTTGTGGGGGTGCCGGGGTGCCGGGCTGCCGGTAGGCGTAGTCGGGGGGAGCCTGGTGGCTCTGATAGGTAGGGTAAGGGGCGGTGACCACAGGCCGAGCTGCCTGGACTGGAGCAGGGGAGTAGGATGCAGTCACAGCATGGGCCACAGCTGGAGCCTGCTGGACGCTGTAACTGGCTGTAGAAGGATGGGAGTAGGCCGGCGGAGGCTGGGTACTGAAGGAGACGAGAGGGAAGCAAGACGGTAAACTTGAAAACTGCCTTCAGAGGACATATTAATAAACACTTAACTTCAGAGACACATCTACTTGAGGCTTTACTACTGGGTAAAGCATTTATAAGTGCAAGAATCTATTGTCTTTCACAATAGTTAAAAAGCAGAATAAAGACTTTAAGGCTGAAGTCCTCAATGAAGGATGTCACAATAACAGTAGTTTAGTAGTCAATACCAATATCAGTGAAATTCCATGATTGTCAATATCCAATTCAATACCACGGGAAAAAACTAAAGTAAACAATTTATCCCATGTACATCCACTCCTTTATTACCGTTCATTAACTGTTTTTTGTTTGGAGAAGCAGGTCATAATTCCCTCTCTATCATCTATTTTATATTGCTGTGAAAACATCACCTTCAAATAACTACATTTATTCAAGTTTCTCACCAAGATTAGATGTGAACATATCATGACAACGTAGAAATTACCTTCACTCAATGCTCATCATACCGACTAGCATCATAATGTAAATCATGTAAAACCTCCCGTGTTGAACTTAGCAGGACAAGCTCCAGTTAACGTTAGCTGTGAGCAGCCAGTAAGCAGCACACGGTCCTGCACGGCATCCTACTGATTTCAACACAAATTTGCTGTTCACAATGTAGCGTTATCAGAGAAAACATAGGGTGCGTCCCCTAGATGTGTCGATAGTGAGTTTAACGGACCTGAACCCGCGGTACTGTAGGAAAACATCATGTTTTCAGAATTTTGGCATCGACTTGGTACCCAAGTATCCGTTCTGGTGACATCCCTATCCTTAACTACTGTAATTTAACAGCTATGATATCTCTGTAATATAAGACAACAACTGACCCTGAGGCCTAATTAACAGTGGGACTGGTTTCCAATGTGCAATGGATGATAATCGGGATAATTTTACTTTGTTTAACATATTAATTCATCCATTTTTGCAACAATAGTTTACCTGCACTTGAGTATTTCTAAAATCACTTCATATTAGGGGTGGGGAAAAAATCTATATAGCATAGTATCGCGATATTTTACGTGGCAATACTGTATTGATACTCAGATGACAAGTATTGATTTTTTATTCTTGGAACTATTAACCTCTTTATAATCCAAGGGACAATCCTCGTCGCTAGTCTGTCTTTCTGCTGGTTTGTCAGGAGGAACACTAAATAACACTACTGGCGTTAAAAACTGGCATGAGGATTTTCAAAGGGGTCCCTTGACCTCTGACCTCAAGATATACGAGTGAAAACTCTGAGATGAACACAGTAAAACTGTATCTTATCAAAAAAAAAAAAAAAACATGTTGAAAACTGCACAAGTTGCAGTTAAAAAAGTAATAAATTGAAATATATCTTATCACAATACTCAACACATCACTAAATGTTTAAAATTGATAACATTGCATCGTGGGGCCTCTGGTGATTCCCACCCTTACTTCACAGTAAATAAGACTTTGTCAAATGTAAATTTTAACAAGGTTAAGAGTGTTCTACTTAAAAAGCGTGGTGCTTTGAGCTAAATGCTAAAGCCCACAAGGTAAAAAAGTCACTGTTCATTCTGTGGGGGGCATGAATGTTGCTGCTCTGTACTGAAGTTCATGGCAGTCCATCTAATAATTGTTGAGATAAATCACTTAAAACCACAAATGGTAACATCATGGTGGTGGTGGAGGAAAAGTCAGTAGGATTCATCTGTATAAAATGTCTTATAAATCCATCTGATAGTTGTTGAGCTACTTCAGTCTGAACTAAAGTGGTGCACCGATCAACCAACTGACTACTGATCCAGCAGATCAACATGACTCATGCCGCTAGCACAGCTAAAAACAGGCACTAAAAATATGTAGACAAATTAAATGCAACACTTCAACACCCCATCACAATTAATTAATCGTGGAGGACAAAACTGTGATCACTAATATTTTATGATTGACTGAGCACCCCTGCAATGAGCTCTGATTTACTTTCATCAGCATACAGAGACATGTTGTCAGCATGGTTTGAGATGGAGACAGCAGTTACTGGCAACAATGATATCTTTATGAAGCTTTCAGCGTCTGGATGAACACGAGAGGGCTAAAATCAAATGACTTTTTAAGGTCATAAAATAGTATAGACTCAAAATGCAGTTAGAGGAATCTCAACACCATGTTATATTATAAATGATATAATGGATCCAGTTCAAGTAAAAAACATTTGCACATTAAAATGTATACATGATGCTGCGTTTGAATCAAGACTAGTCTGTGCATTGTCCACTGAGTATCTTAATGGTTCCTCTATATAATCGCCGGTCCATTATCTCACTGTCGGAAAGAATTTCCAAGATCTAATACTTAGATTATGTAAATGCCACATGGCATGTTGTGAATCAGATATTTCACCAAAAATAAATGGGCTGTCAACATTAATGTAATAATAACGCAAATTCATTTTAAACACATTAACGCTATTTGTGATTTTTTTCGGTTGTAGCGGGCTCAGTTTTAGAGCTCAAGTGAAGATACTGGCATCATATCAAACTAGAAAACATGGCATACTAACATCTCAGGAAGGAGTTTAAATAACGCTCCAAACTTATGCTAAATTTTGGCGACTTTCAAAAGGAGTCCCTTGACCTCTGACCTCAAAATATGAGAAAGAGGGTTTTCTACAGACATGCCCACTTTATGATAATCACATGCAGTTTGGGGTAGAATGAAGATACTGCCAACGTTTAACCGTTAACTGACATTAAGAGTAGCTTGTAGCCTCATAGCATTTATTCACAGACAAATAAATTGTACACACTGTCTGCTACAGCTACATTCACAGTTATGACGCCACCGACAAACCCACGATTAGCGCCGCCGCATACACGGTCTGTGGGACACTCGCTAAAGTTACACCGTGCTGACAGACCGTATGTGTGTGGCTACAGCGGGCAGAGCTACAGCTGTTAAAGTAATCCAACACATACAGTTACGGCGGACGACAAGGTATCGTTACGCTGGGCAGACACAGCTGACAACCTGCTAAGCTGAATTAAACTAAATGACGCGGTGGTGGAGACTTTAACTGGGAAAGTGGCTGCATGTTCACAACATTACACACAGCGCCGTGGCTGCTACAGTAACTCTCCTGATGGTGAACTGTTGACTCATTCACTGCAGCTGGCGCATCGCTACATGAGACGCGCTAATATTGTCGGTTAACAGTTAATAATGGGTTAACGATTTAATTTTTTTTTTTTTTTTTTTTTGCAAAATTAGCATCCTTACTTTTTGCGAAGGAGGCTAAATAACGCTCTAAACTTATACTGAATTTTGTCGAGGAAAACTATCATTGCCATTTTCAAAGGGGTCCCTTGACCTCTGACCTCCAGATATGTGAATGAAAATGAGTCCTATGGGTACCCACGAGACCCTTTACAGACATGTCCACTTTATGATAATCACATGCAGTTTGGGGTAAGTCATAGTCAAGTCAGCACACTGACATACAGTTGCTGTCGCCTGTTGGGCTTGAATTTGCCATGTTATGATTTGAGCATAGTTTTTATGTTAAATGCAGTCCGTACCTGCGAGGGTTGCTGGACACTATTTGTCACTGTTTTGTGATGTTAATTAACTTACAATAATACATATATACATACATTTGCATGAAGCAGCATATTCGTCTACTCCAGTGTTGATAAGAATAATAAATATTTGACAAATCTTTCCTTTCCAAACCTTTCAGGTACATTTTGTGCAGATGAAAAATAATTGCGATGAACTACTTTAATCGACTGAAAAACAAATCAAGTTTGGTTGAATGCTTGGCTGTTAACCTACTTGTTGACTGCTATCAAAGCTGCAAAGTGCCTCTGTCAGTGTTGAACATTTAAAGTTTTTTCAGGGCTCCAGACCAAATTTTGTTCATCGGTTGCACTGAGGGCCTAACTTTGTCTTATTTTTTTTTTCATTTGAAAACGTCAGCTCTCTGAATTTGACTGATAACCTATTAAAACATTTTCAACTTGAATTTCTGGATCTGAATTTGACATTCATAACATTGAAAAACATTCAAATTCAGCTTCAATCATGTATCATGTAATCCATATGAATTTCATACAAAATGTTCAGTGGTGTTTAAATACCGATATTCAGCATTCAGTGGCTGTTCAAATTCATATACTTCTATCTCTTAGTTGCTTCCACAACACTCCTGTTGGCTTCAGTGAAAAACCAAAACAACACCAGACAAAACAGGAAACTGCCACAAACTGCATGACAGATAAATTATATGTGATTAACAGCCGGAAGGATTTACCTGTAACACAACCTTTCCATCAATGCTACTAAGAGATTTACTGATTAAATGTCCCTTTGTAGTAGCATGCCGTTATTACACACATAACAAGTGTACTGTCAGTGAGACGCGGTACCTTAACGAACAGCTAGACCAGGGTTAGCGCTCTTAATCCTAAATATCACCCGTCACAGCCAAACCAGCCAAACCAACTGCGTGACGCTTGCCATGAATGGCATTTAGTTTGACGTTTAAGTATTTCAAGTTGTAGAGTGTTGACTCGTCAATAGGCAAAGATGACCGCACCGGGGTTCACCTAATGTCAAGCAGCGTGTCGGTCTGGAAGAGCTGGCCTGCGAGCTCAGCTAGCTGACGTTAGCTGACTGAACTAGCGGGTCAAGCTAGCTGTGTACCCACCTCACCGATCCCACCACCGTCCGTTACACACCAGCGGCTCATATATGTAACTCAAAACACACGCTGACAACAACCCGCATCACTTGAATTACCTGTACTGCGGACCGGCACCATGTGTGAAGCCGAAATAATTGCTCGCAGCCATCTTGGCATCTCCAGTACAGTACTAGCAGACAGCGGTGAAACCCCGAAACTGACTGTCAAGATAGTTCACCCCCTCTACTGCAGCCAATGGGGACGCCTCTCTGCTACACCGGAACTACGTAAGACATAATTTACATGATGTCGAGAAAAAGTCGTAATATTATGAGAATAAAGTCATAAGTTTATGATTTAAAAAAACCCGTAATATTAAGAGAATAAAGTCCCAAGTTCACAAGAAAAAAGTCGTAATATCATGAGAATAAAGTCAAAGATTTATATTTTAAAAAGTCCTAATATTATGAGAATAAAGTCATACGTGTACAAGAAAAAAAGTCATAATATCATGAAAATAAAGTCAGAGATTTATGAAAAAGTCGTAATATTATGAGAATAAAGTCATAAGGTCACAAGAAAAAGTTAGAATATTATGAGAATAAAATCAGAAGTTTATGATAAAAAAGTCGTAATATTATGACAATAAAGTCAGAAGTCCACAAGAAAAAGTTGTAATATTATGAGAATAAAGTCATAAGTTTAAAAGAATCAAGTCGTAATATCATGAGAATAAAGTCATAAGTTCACAAGGAAAATAGTTATAATATTATGAGAATAAAATCAGAAGTTTATGATAAAAAGTCGTAATATTATGAGAATAGTCCTAAGTTTACAAGAAAAAGGTTATAATATTATGAGAATAAAGTCATAAGTTTGAGAAAAAAATCATTATGACAATAAAGTCAGAAATTTACGAGAATAAAGTTGGAATATTATGAGAATAAAGTCATGAGTTTGCAAGAAAAAAAGTTGTAATATCAATAGAATAAAATCATGTTTATGAGAAAAAAAAAGTTGAAATATGGGAATAAAGTCAGAAGTTTACGAGAATAGTCATCACATTATGAGAGTAGTTTACCTGTCAGAAGTTTATCTGAAAAAAAGTTGTCACATTACAAGAATAAAGACATGGGTTTAAGAGAAAAAAGTTGTAATATTATGACAATAAAATCATAAGTTTATGAGAAAGAAGTCGTAATATTATGACAATAAAGTCATTAGTTTAGAGAAAAAAATTGGAATATTATGAGAAAAAGTCGGAATATTCTGAGGATAAATTTATAATATTATAAAGTCGTAATTTTATATGTTATTTTAGAGGGGATATAGAGCAGCGTACCTGTGTGAAAACGTGGAGCATCTTGTGAAGGTATATTTAAGGAAATTACTTTCTGGAGGAAACTGCCACTTTTGTATGGAAATGATTTTTGTATGTTACAATGATGACTTTCTTCTCATAATATTATTACCTTTTTATCTATAATCTCATAATAACATTCATTTATTCTCGAAATCTCAATTTTTCCCTGAATGTGGCCCTAATACTAAGCTATCAATAAACGTATTATTTAAGTGAACTTACCGTAACATCATGCGCAGAATAAAAAGAAAAAACCTCTGAAAGAGAAGTTTTTAGCTTGTAAGTGTGAGTCATGGTGTGAAACCATAGTGAAACACCGATGTATGATTCAAAGAAACACTAACAAGTGTTACAATGAAAAGGAAGCAAGAACAGAAATAAGGAAAGAAAGGAAAAATAAAAGTGGACGATCGCTCTTTGTTCGTATAGCTATATAACTTCAATTGGGAAGAAAAGTTGTTTATAAATCTAAATGAACAACAAAAATAATGTAGTCTATTATTTGAGCCTGATTTAAAATAAACTGTAATGCTAGAACGCTTAATTTCTCCTCTTTACTGTAAAAAACGGGGTTTAGACGAACACGGAAGTACGTTGAGGTGAATCCTCTCGCTCTGCTGTGTCTGCTGAGCGTCTCGTGTCCCTGTCTGTCATGCTTGCACCGACGACGAAGACACAATCTGCCTAATAGGCTGTAACACTAAAACCAACTACGAGGCACTGAGTTAATAGACAAATAAAACAATCAACATACAGTCATATTCAGATTCTCATTAAACTGCATGGGAATCATAATGTTCCTGCAAATAAGGTAAAAAATGACCTTGGGTTAAAGGCATCCCCTCCCAACCTCCACAAAATTGAGGGGATTTATGCTATAATCTAAAGAGGGACACAAATGTCAGATTAAAAACATTAAACTATTTAAATGGCGTGATTACAAGACCACCAGATGCACAAAAAGCAGTTATTATAGAAAGAGGCATGTTGAATGTGCAGCCAGCAGTATAGTTTGCAGGGATACTGGGCAGGTGTGATATGATTGGTTGGGTGCAAGTGAAGTAAGGAGCTGAATATTTAATATGTGGGGAGAGCTGGGGTGTGTGAAGAAGAGTGGGGAGAGGAGACAGAGAAGGAGGGGAGAAACTATGGATGGAGAGAGAGAGAGGGATGCTGTTGCCAGGGAACAGCAGCCATATAGAGGACCACTGAAAACAACAGCAGGATTATCTGATGGAGTAAAAGGACTCAGAGCCGTGGTGCTGGTTTTCCCCCCACAGAAGGGTTTGAATTGATATTTGGGAGTGGGAAAAGATACTCCAAAAGGTATTTGGAGTTACGAGCAGGGTGCTAGAGAGGGATGCCAGAGCAGATGCATTCTGATTAAAGGAATTTTGTGTGTTGGTGGTGTGGACGTAGGAGCAGCAGAGGCAGACTCTCGATTCCCCAACAAAGGTGGCCAGAGGCGGAGGAGAAGAGGGGGAGTCCAGCACAGAGGTGCCCCCTGTCTCCAGACACCTGCTGCTGGCTGACGAATGGCATCGAGGACACTGTATGGCTGTGTCTGTGCATGAGTGTGTGTGTGTGCATGTGAATGAGTGAAAGACGGGGAGTGCAAGAGGAAGAATTTCAGCCTGACTCCTGATTCTGTGTGGATGTGGACGATCAGGACTCTCTCCCCCTTCAATCTTTGCATCCGGGACTGAGGAGGAGGGAGGACACACAGACCAGCGAGAGGTTTTGAGGGGATCTCACACCGCTCATGTGAGTATCTAACATCCTAGCATTTCTATTCTGCTCACTGCACAAGTCAGAATGCACATTAGACTGTTGACTAACACATGAAATCCATTTACGTGTTTTTCCTTTTGGCTGTTACAAATCTGGGGTGACCCAGAAAGGCTGCGGGGCCGTTTTACTCTGTAATGACAATGTGTGGCACGTTTGTTGGCAATTAATTTTGTATAGAAACCTCTTTTTGACATTTTCAAGCAGAATGAGTGAAATAAGGCAGCACAATACCTGCACAAGAAATAGGTCTTTCAATAACATCTGTAACGGGTTATATATTAAGGTGAGGGTCAGCATTTTGTTGGAGTATTAAATGATTGTTGGAATATTTGCATTACATTCAGGATTTCTCCAGCCTGACAAACATTGTGTGGCACAGAAGAAACCTCACAATAAATTATTTATTCTGTTTCTGCTCTCCACTCTTGATAAACTGACAGTGCTGTCACATTGGATAATACGTGCGTTTGTGGATTCTCCTTCATGGTACAATCTCTTATCTTTGCTTTGTTCCTCGTGTCTGATGTAAGGCCTGTTGAAATGAATTATTTCCTCTATGTGAGATGTGAGTGTCTTCCAGTTTAGCCAAGCGTCACTGCCAAAACCACCAAAATATCACAGTTATGCACTGCTGAAGAAAAAGGATCACCGAGTATTTTTGTTGCATTGTAACACACTCATAACTGCATTAATGGCACCCAGACAAGCACTTACAATGTGTCTTTCCACTCAGTGTCTGTTTCTAAGTATAACCTGCAACAAAAACCTGATCCTTCATCGCTTAGCAGAACCTGATATTGTGGATTTTACACTTAAGTGGAGAACTACAAAGAGGACTTAAGGTCCAATCAAATTGCTCATCCCATGCAGTTCACCAGCCAAAACTGACCTGTGCTTCTGGTATTAATGTCTCATTATCATTTTGTGTAAATGCATCTGAAATTTCAGCATTAAATCCTATAATTCAGAAGAGTGGAGCGCATCCTAATGCCTCCACTGACTGTGATCAATCAATCAATCAAACTGTATTTGTAAAGCACCTTTGATAAAGCGCAGTTCAAAGTGCTTCACAAATGACTGACAAGAGGAAAATAAAACAGAACAAGTGTGGACCATGAAAATTCAACAATTTAACAATCTGATCATTTGAGACCAATGCACATGAGACAAGAAAAAAGATAAAAATGTAATAAAATAGAATTAAAAGCTATAATAACGGTAATGTTGTAACAATAAAATACAATAGCATTTTACAAATTAAATACAATAAAATAAGTGTATAATTAAATAACAATCAAATTATGCAAATTAAATACAACAAAACAAGTGATTAATAAATAACAAAAAATACAATTTTACAACTTAAATACAATAAAATAAGTGATAAATAACAATCTAATACAATTTTACAACTTAAATACAAGAAATTAAGCACAAAGTAATAATAAAATATAATACAATTTTACAACTTGAATACAATAAGTGATAAATAACAATAAAATATAATGCAATTTTACAACTTCCAACCATCCATCTTCAACCTCTTATCCCATTAGGGGCCGCAGGGGGGCTGGAACCGATCCCAGCTGGCACTGGGCGAAGGCGGGGTAAACCCTGGACAGGTCGCCAGTCCATCACAGCCCATCCCAACACATCACACTCACATTCACATCTACAGGCATTTTAGAGTCATCAATTAACCTAAACTGCATGTCTTTGGACTGTGTGAGAAAACCCACGCTAACATGGGGAGAACATGCAAACTCCACACAGAAGAGCCCCAAGCTGGATTCAAACCTGGATTCGAACCTGTGACCCTCTAGCTGTGAGGCAAGAGTGCTAGCCCAACTTAAATACGATAAAATATGTGATAAATGACAATAAAATTGTACAGTTCTACAAATTAATACAATAAAATAATTGAATAAAATAATAACCATTCTTAATCAAAGGCCTGGATAGGTTTTAAGTTTAAATATTTCAACACTTCCAGCAGCTCTCAGATCCTCAGGGAGACTGTATCACCGTATTGTAGGCATTCATCATTAGTGTGTGACTTCTTTTGAGCACAAACGAATGAATATTAGATCTGAAGAGAAGTTTGTTCTGATAATAATACTGGTGACATAAAGCCTGAGTATAAAGTGGGTATAAAGCTCAAACAGGCCGTAGTCACATCAGTGAGGGAGGATTAGGTGTGAGCATGTCGTCCTCATCGGCCTCTTGAATTCCATCCAGACAAAGAAAAAAAAATCCATAATATTTGACTTTGAAGAGAGCTGAGCTCAGTGGGTCTCCGTCCGAGTCGGTCACATGCCTCTCACATGTGCTCCTCTAGCAGGAGGATGAAAAACCATGTGACTAAAAAATGGTTACAGCCCCCAAAATTATAATGAATAATTATTTCGATGAAATCCTCCAGCTGTCTTTTCTCTTTGTCATTTAAGTCAAACACGTGTTCCTGCAGTGCAGCCATGCAGCTGACTGTGTAGTTAGTGCACTCATTTTACGTGACAGATTTCTCTTGTTATTGTAAATTGGGCTCATTGATAAACATTGTTCCTTCACGCCTCCAGGCCCCTGCTGCTCTCCTCTCTGAGGGATGGGCACCACAGAGGCAACGCTACGAATGGAGAACTTGGAGGTGAAAGACGAGTGGCAGGATGAAGACTTCCCCAGGTGGGATCCTTTTACATTCTACTGCTCATCACCTATTAAACCATCCTATAGATGTCAAATAAGCGGTTGGTGTTGAAAGTGGGCACAGATGAGCAGAAAAGGCTGTTGTTACAGCATCTCTTATCACTGTGTGTGTGCCTTTAGCTATGTTCTTGTATGTGTTGATGAATATGCAGCACACTGTAATTTATGGAAGGAAAGCTCATTATTTGGAGTTAATTGTGGAGTTAATTATGGATTAATTAATTATGGATTCTTCATGGGCCAGCTGCACCATATCACTTCCAGTGTAATTTAGTCTGGGTGGATTCAGAAGCACTGCTGTTTATGTTAATCTGTATTCTTGTAATATTGACACTTTTTATATTTATAAACGCTTAGTTATTTTTATGATAGTCTTATTTTGTTTCTGTTTTACAGTCTAAGCAACAGTGGGGCTACTATTGTATTATACAGTTATTGTCTGAGCTCAGTGTGATATTTAATTTCATGTTCACATTAAGAAAAAGAAACAAAGAGAAAGCTTAATTAAGGAAAGAGATCTTAGTGCAGCATAAAGATGGCTACAGAAGGGTTTAGAAAGTGTGGGAATTTGATGTTCAAAGGTTGAGATGCAGAGTTTGATGCAGAAAAAAAAAGCAGGGGATGACAGTCAGTGCTGGGCTCCTCCTCCTCCTCCTCCTCCTCCTCCTCCTCCTCCTCCGTCAGACTGTAATGCAGGATGCCAGGGAGCAGGTGCAGCTCTGTCTGTAAATGGTCTACGTCATGTGACGCAACAGCAGTCACTCATCAACAACACAGCATCGCCAGGAAAATGGTGGCAGGTTTTGGAGACGGAGGAATAGCCAGCAGCAGATGGATTATTAAGGCAGCCTGTGAGAGATGCTCTGCCCTACGCTGTCTGTTATCAGCTGAGGAAACAGGGGATGAGTAAGCAAACCAAATCTAAACGTGTGTGACGCTAAAAACCTATTTGACAACAGCAGCCCCGTGCTATTCCCAGAAGGTAAGCATCATCGATTCATCCTGATATTGTAGCTGAAGGACAATGCAGCCATAAACAGGAACAAAAGAGATTATCTTGCTTTTGTTAAAAGAAGAAATCCCCATAAATCTGTTCATAGAATTGGTTTCATTTCGGACAAAGGAAGCGTTGGACTAATAATCACTGCAGGGGTCCTCGGGGGGAAAAGGGTTGAACCGTTCATCGGTGTCTGTTTCTCTGCCAGTGTTGTTGAGCACATATTGTCCTCCTCTAGATGGGGGGATGAAGCAGTTTCACAGGAATGCAGCTAAAATACCCTCTCGTGTTGTGACCCATCTCTTACATTTTAACAATTTAGTTGTATCCTGTTTTCCCTGGTTGTACTGGCTGTTGTTGCTCCTATGCAAAACAAAATCTGTCTTAATTTGCATAGTTTTGCTTATACTCAAATAAACACTAAACATAGGCAGAGCAGGGTTTGCCCTCATACTGCGCAGTGTCAACAGCAAATAACAAGCAGCATAAAGGGACAGAGAGCTGCACCACTCTGTCTCTATGCAGACACACTTCCTCTCTCTCTTCCACTCATTCTCTTTTATTCCTCCCCTTTTCTCCTTTGTTTCTCCTCCTCCTCCCCTCCCGCACTGCCTGGCAGCCCTGTAATCTTCATCTCTCTCCAGAGAGAAGTTAATTACCATCTCTGTCCTCTTCTGCTTGCTCCTTGTTTTAGTGCTGAGCCAGATCAGTGACAACACCCACGCCTTGAGTGATCCACTGAACGCCGTCCTAATCTGACAATGTTACATGTTGATGTGAGGCTACATTTAGAGACATGCTGGAGAACAGGGATCAGAAAAACAGCCAAGTTTAAAGGACCAGTGTGTTTTTGGGGGGGATCTACTGGCAGAAATGGAATATAATAGTCATAACTACATATGTTTTCATTGGTGTATAATCACGTGAAATTAACGATTGTTGTGATCTACATAGAGAGCGGGTTCTCTTCACGGAGTCTGCCGTGTTGCACCACAATGTTTCTACAGTTGCCCAGAATGGACAAACCAAACACTGACTCTAGAGAGAGCCTTTCACATTTTTATGTTACCCAAAAGCCACCGCCCCACACGCTTGTGAAACTATGCGAGCTGCAGAGTGCAAAACCGTGGTGCCACCAAAAGTAGTGTTATTATGGTAAAGGCCCAGACACACTAAATCCACATAAAAGAACTAGAGGCAATGAAGGCTGACTGTTGCGTTGCCTCACATTGCCTTTGTCTTGCCCAACAAGTTGCATTTGTCAGGGCCTTAAGGATGGCCTGTGCATGAGGCGAAGAGCGTTACTACGGTTTTGAACTCGGTGGTTCATGTTACCACAGTCTTGGATGGGGAGGATGAGGAATAGAGGGGTACTCTGTTACAATCTGCAACCACACCACTCGATGCCACCAAATCCTACACACTGTACCTTTAAGATACATTGACTTATTAGCCAAAAAGTTATGGTTGCTTTTATTCAAGACTCAGTAAGAGTGCTGATTTTTCTGCTGAACCTCAGTTCTCTGCAGCATCACGACTGGCTTTATATTATATATTATATTCAATGCACTCAGTATTGCTTACCTGTGTGTGTTTCCCTCCAGACCACTACCAGAGTACGGAGACATGGATCCCTCTTGTGGTCTCACAGACGACAGAGCCTGTAAGTAACAGTGACTTATTGGTTAATATTGGAAAGTCTATAATACCACTACTTTATGACATCACTTACATTTTACATTCTCCTCATCTTGCTGCAGCTCCCCCTAACTCCCTGAATGTGAGCCCACCTGGAGGAGGAGGAGGAGGAGGAGGAGGAGGAGGCGTGTCCTCATCCCACCGCAAACGGCGTACGTTGGTTGCCCCGGAGATGAACCTTTCACTGGACCAGAGCGAGGGCTCTTTGCTGTCAGATGACTTCCTGGATACACCGGATGACCTGGACATCAACGTTGATGACATTGATACGCCTGACGAGACAGACTCACTGGAGTTCATCACCAACGGCAACGAGCTGGAGTGGGAGGGTAAAACACACATGCATGACTGCCCACTGTTCAACCTCCTTTATCATCCCCATGTTAAACTATAACACTGAATCCTGATAAGTAATAAGTAATAGTAATATCTATTGTAATACATACGAGTCTATATACTAGGGGTGTACTAGGGGTTTTTCACCATAAGATATTATAGCAATTCCTTGAACGATACAATATTTTCTGGCATCACAAAGTCTCGATGAGATGATATCATATGACCATTTAACACTATCAGTTACAGTCTGACAACATTATAGAAAGGACCACTGATGTATTCCACTATTCAACAAGTCATCTTGTGAGATTTCAGAACAAGACTTTCCATAATGTCACTTAATAATAACAATCAGAGCCTGTCATGGCAAAAACAAACACTGCTACTGGACGTAAACGACGCTGCCAGTTTGCCCCAATAGCACCACACTGCAGCAGCTGCCATCTATAGCTTTCTCTCTCAGTACTGGACCAGTTTCAGAAATCATTGTCCTTATTAGTCATGAGGAAATAGGGTCCTGGCTGAGAAACCCTTTAAGAACTAAACCTGGCTCTGTGTCCGTCCAGATGACACGCCGGTGGCCTCGGCCAAAGCAGGTCCTGCCAATGGCTCAGGAGAAGCGGACGAGGAGGGGAACATCAACAACGGACGCCTCTGGAGGACGGTGATTATCGGAGAACAGGAGCATCGTATTGACATGCAGGTCATCAGACCCTACCTCCGGGTCATCACACACGGAGGTCAGCTGTGAAAGGACACAAATCAATCAAATCAATCTAATGAAGACTTTAAAGATGGTTCCCAGTAATATACAAATGAATTATTCACTATTAATTGACTCTCTCTCTCCCATCAGGTTATTATGGCGAGGGGCTGAATGCCATCATTGTTTTTTCTGCCTGTTACCTGCCTGACAGCAGCTTCCCAGACTACCACTACATCATGGAGAACCTCTTCCTGTGAGTGACTTTTAGTTTTTGGCTACAGCCTTTGGTAATGTGTATAGATGGACTACTGAATGTGCATACCGGACAGCAGCCCCCAGATCAGCTCAGAACTAACCGTTATTATCACGTCTGTTAGGAGAGTCACACGGCTTGCTCAGTAGTAGACATGCTGATCATGTTTTTTGTTCCCAGCTCTTTTAAAGACCTATTATGTTTGTTTTCAGGTTCATACTGTTATTTTCAACTAGAACGTGTTGTTAAAAAAAAAGCTTTATTTTTCTCATACCAGCTGTGCTGCAGCACCTCTCATCACCCTCTGACTGAGATGCTCTGTTTGAGCAGTCTGCTCTGATTGGTAGGATGGTCTACCGTTGTGATTGGTCAACCAAACCAAACGCTTCGGACTCCGCTCCAGCTCCGCTCTAACTAGCTTTGTCTGAGGGTGTGCCAAACTAGCCGCTAGGCAGGTACTATGCAAATGTGTTACTTTGTGACATCACCACGTTACAGAAGAAAAGGCAGGACTTCAATCGAGGTGTTTCAGGCAGTTCAGGATCAGTGTTTCGGTGGGGGAGAGTAACTCCCTTTGGAGTGGACTTTGTGGCTTTGCAGACCTTTTACATGCACAAAAAAACTATATAGCACAATAAAGGAGGAAAAAGCACAAAAGCATAATCAGTCCTCTTTAATAAATCTGTGCTGGGCGTGTTGTCTCATAATCCGTCCATGCTGTACTCTTTCATACAGCTGTTTTGAGGTTGTTCGGTGCTTCCCGTCACACATAACAGCCTGCCCTCTCCTCCAGGTACGTGGTGAGCAGTCTGGAGATGCTCGTGGCTGAAGATTACCTGATCATCTACATGAACGGAGCCACTCCTCGGAGTAAAATGCCTGGGATTAGTTGGCTCAAGAAGTGTTACCAAATGATTGATAGAAGGTAGGAAAAGGAGAAACTACTCTGATGTCTTTGTAGGATGCTCTTTTGTAAGATGCCCATACAATTTTGTAAACTAACTGATTATTTGATCTTCGTCACAAATAATAGGAATAAGTCTTTTCAGCATGAAAAAAGCATAAAAAACAACTAATCAACAAAAGAAATCTTAGTCAACTAAGATAAATACGACACATTATTTGACTAATCAAGTAAGAGGGGGCAGCATATAAAACGTGTCTTAATACTATTCACTATACTATATCACTATCTAAAACATTACTGTTCTAAACTGAAATATGAATTAGAACCAACCTGCTATTTTTAGCTGCTGAACACTGTTGACCATCAATGTACAGAGATGCCTGACACTGATACTGACAGACACAAAGTTAACGGAGGTTGTCACTTGCTGTCAGTCAGTAGACGACTGAGGATGACTCACAGATTACATTAACAAAAGGACGCTGTGTAGACAAAATCTTGTCTTCACCTCTAAGTTTAGTTTAATATTTTTTGTATAAACTAACCGAACTGTGTTTACTGAATGGACTTGTTATTTGTGAATTTATGTTATTTGTGTTGTGATGACAGACTGAGGAAGAACCTGAAGTCTTTGGTCATTGCTCATCCCACCTGGTTCATACGCACCGTCCTGGCGATATCCAGGCCCTTTATCAGGTAACACACACACACACACACACACACACACACACACACACACACACACACACACACACACACACACACACACACACAACTTAACAACTTAAAATGCTTATTGTTGTACTGATCACAGTACCAGACAGTCAGTCATACAGCTAGGATGTACCAATCCTTTTTCAGTACCAATACCGATAGCGATACCTGGGCTTTGGGTATTGCCCGATACCGAGTTCCCATCCTCTACCAGTGTTTACTCAATAAGCTGTATGTCTCACTCTTGGAAGTGGATCGTTCTTTTATTTGTAAGGAAACATCAGGCTTGACTTAAAAATTCCTTTCCTAACATTGCAAAGCAAAATGTGACCAGTAAATACATAGTTATAAATTTACTAAATTGTTATTTATTATTAAACTAATAAATCGTGCATCAGCAAGTAAAAACTCTGCAAAATTAACAGGAATAACAATTCAAGTGTAATATGCAGCAACAAATTGGTAAAATCTTACACAGGAGTACAAATCCCAGTATATACATAACGGTGGTCATGCTGTGGTGTTGTTGTTGCTGTTGTTAACCTCTGCAGTGTGAAGTTCATGAATAAGATCCAGTACGTCCACAGCCTGGATGAGCTGGCAGAGATCGTCCCCATGGAGCACGTCCACGTCCCCGAGTGTGTGGTGCAGTAAGTGTCTCAGACCACTGGGTGGAGAAAACGAGCCGTAGCAGTGACTCCAACCTGCAGGCAGCAGCTACTCATGCTGTCCTTTATTAAAATGATCATTCATGTAAATCTGGCAGAGAGCAAGTCTAATGTGTTTGAATTAAAGTACAATAAGATTAGTGCTCTAGTTCTTTAAAAGGGCTTGGATTTACTGAAGGATGTAACACTGTTACTCTGCTATTTTCAGATTTGACGAGGAGAGGATTAAAGCGCGGAGGGAAAGGTAAAACACATTTAAGAAGATGAGCCACTCATACATTTATATTACTCATGCTGAAGTGCACTCAAAATGAACTGTGACTTAAGCACTTTACCTGAATTAATAGGCTACACAAGCCACTGGGCATCATCCCAAATGCCTACAATAACTATCTGTGTGTGTGTGTGTGTGTGTGTGTGTGTGTGTGTGTGTGTGTGTGTGTGTGTGTGTGAGGATGGAGCAGGAGCAGTCAGTCCCACAGGAGCCAATTAAAAAGCCTGAGAGGTACTGGTCCACCCTGGATTTTAAAATCATATTTTCACATCGAACATTTTTGTTTGGACATTTTTAGTATGTTGTCATCTCTCCAACTGCCTAAAAGTACTTTTCCCCTCACTCTCAGGCCCAAGTCAATGATTGTAGGGAATCAGGGTTTATGAAAAGGAAAGAGCTTCGCAGGAGGAGGTAACATAAACCACTTGTATTCACCGCATAGCCCATTACATCTCCACAAACATGTCTGAATAGTGACCAGTAATTACACGCTTCAGTGTATTGTTTTCATTTACAGTACAAAGATCAGACTGATGTCAAACATTTCAGTGTATGTTCGCACTGTTTAAACTTTCTGTCAAAATAAGTTCTTTATTTTACTTGACTGCATGCATTTTTTAAGCAGCTGGGTATTTGAGTAATTGTGTGAATTTCTTTCTTTAAAAAAAAGATTATTAAAGTGTACTCTAGATTATAGCTGAGGCCATGGGCATGTAGATAAACAATGAGAGGTAAAGATAATTATGTGCATCTGCTGTACCAGCCCGTTCTCACTCCCAGGGTGTCAAATACTGATGCTTTGTCACAGCCATCGGTGTTCAATACTGCCGCACAAGGCAACCTTTAGGGCCGGTGTGAGACGCACCGGGCTTTCCATTAACTGCAATGTAAACTCATCCGCGGCAACAGTAAATGCTCAGAGAAAGTGCTGTGGTGACGTAATTTAAATAGTGAATGAGACACACAGGGCGGGTGGGAGGGGAGGTGGATGGGTCCAACAAACACAAGGCTTTCATCTAAGAGACCGCTGTTTGCATCCCGTGCCTTAAGTCTCAGCTGGTCGTTTGAGTTTTGTGATCACAACCTCAAGTCACATTTTCACCGTACGCATACTTGCCAACCCTGAGACCTAAAAATAGGGAGGATTTCAAGACCCAAGTGGGTTCTCTGGGTCCTTCCCTAGAAAATTTAGAGCATCAGAGACTTTGGCTGCAGTCAAAAAGTGTTTTTTTTTTTGCTTCGGAGGTTCCTAACAGAGTGAAATGACTCGTTAGTACCACGTAGCAGCCACAATAAGAGCTGTGTGAATGCTCTAAATGCTAAGGAAACGTGCTCCAATGCTTCCTTTATTATGTCTTTTAGCATAGGATACACTGGACCATCCTTTACCAAAAGAAAGAAGATAATGCATGTCCTACACCATGATGTTTTTTCCTCAACCTAATAAAATGGTTTTGTTGCCTAATCCTATGCATTTTTGTTCAATTTACAATGTTTGGTACATAGTCTACTGTGACTGTAATGCAATGCAGACAAAACATCAGTATGTGATGAATTGGGATGAGAATGTGTGGCTGTACTGTACAAAAACCGATTGCAATTAATCAGATTCAACTGATGTGGACAGTTCATTGTGTGTTATTATTTGTCCAGGGTGTTGGTACATATAGGATGTTTGTATGATTTCTTTAAATTATATGAGTTTTAATTTGACTAATTTGATTTGACATGTTTTTATTGTCCTGTCATGCTTTCATCATCCACAAATATTTCTTTCTCTTTATGCAGATATATGGAAGCATGAACCTTTCCATTTATACTCATATGAAGCAGCAGGTCCAACCAGTCTACATATTCTTCCTTGTTTTACCAACATCCAGCTGGTGATTTGTGGCGTCAGGACAGCGAACGTTGCGTCTCATTAACCCTCTGTGTGGATCCCCGTCCTCCTCTCTGCCCGAGGGTTTCATATCGCAACTTTAAAATGTACGACGGAAGTGGGCGCTCTGTTGGAGGGAGTGTCTCACCACGGAAACTACTGTTGGGTTCATCGACTTGTTAACCTGCCGTGTGGTCGGACAGGTAGTGATACGACATCCTTGTGAGGCTCTGGAGGACCAGGACGTTGACAGAAATGCACAATCTATAATGCAACACAAAGATAACTGGAACACTAGAGAAAGACAGTTGACTTTGGCAATGTTGGGTGAAACAAGGGTGACTCCAGTTGTGAATGTTGTAACTTCATTTGAAGGATTAACGGCTTCATAATTTTCCAATTTCACTTTTTGTTAAGGGCAGACACCCCAGGTGGATGAGGTAAAAAAACTTAAATTAACTTCCCCAGTCAGTCACTTACATTAAGACAAATATTTTTTGTATTACAAGTTTTCTGAGATGTTATGTTTAAATACACAAATGAGGCATTATCTTATTAAATATGTCCTAATTAGCACGCATTTTCCAGAACAGAAAGCTGAAGATTGGATAAAGCCAGGTCATCAGAGTCAGAGTTTTTTTTTTTTCCATAAATCAGAAAATACCCGCAACAACCATAAAAAAAAACGCCATGATTTTAAGAATAAAATGTTGCATCAATCAGGCTATGAATGATATATAAATAAACCCCTCCGTAAAAACCTTCAGAGTGTCGATAGGAATGAAAGTGGAGAGTCTGGTGTACGTCAGGGCTACTGAAGTGGAGATTTCTGACTCTGAGTCTGAGAGAAAAAAACAGCCATTTTTAAAACTAATGTCACCATAAAATTTCCCCAGTTGATAATTATTTTGGTATTTTCCTGAAATTTGATGTTTAAATATGCAAATGAGACACAAATAGACAAAGTGTAATAAAATAAACACATGGATGTTTTCTTTCAACTAGTCTGAAAGATTTTATATGGAAGCAAAATAGCCCAAAATCTCAAAAATGACCACTGCATGGGGTGTCTCCCTTGAATGAATAAATATACATTTACCAACTTTACTTGAAAAAAGGCTGAACTTTGATTAATGAATTATGAAAATTGGACACTTAGAGGAATACACTTTTTGCCCAACACTAGTGATGTGTACATATATTATGAAAGATTTAACACTTGGCAAGACCAGAGATGTCTAACAGCACCATTTTTGATGTAGCAGATACTGATCTTGGGTCAGTATGTGACCAAACACACATTTATATTCATGTGTGAATATAACACGTTAGATGTAAATAACAATGCATCAGATGCCTTCATCTTTATATATGTATTTTTTTGCTGTATCATAAGGCCTTCTCAAGCTCTCTCTTTAAAGACATTTTGAAAATGCCCAGATGTACTAACATCTGTACTTTGTGTTTGTGATGTGCCTCAGTTGTCTTGTGCATAGAAAACACAGGAACATGATCAATATTTGCATTCTGTGGCCTGGAAAACCCATATGAGAAATCTTTAAGAATCATATATACGTTATTATGCTTGTTTAGTTTGTGCACCATGGTTATTGCCACTTAAATATAAATCATACAACGTTAAACAAATGTGCTTTATATTTAGACGACGTATTCCACATTTTACATGCTGTATGTCATGTGTAAGATAAATACAATACTAACCCACCATTTACAAAACATCTGCAATAATTTTGCATGAAATTTGTAAGAAAGTGGCAAAATATATATAAGACAAAATATACAAATGTACATATGATTGCATATCAATTTTGATAATTTGGGCATATCTATAATTCTTATTGATCTGTTTCATGTGGGAATACTTTGCTGTCGACTCAGATTGTGAAAATACACAGATCAGCTATAACATTATGATTATTATAACATTATGACCACTGACAGGTGAAGTGAATAACATTGATTATCTCATTAAAGTGGCACCTGGCAGTGGGATATATTAGGCAGCAAGTGAACATTTTGTCCTTGAAGTTGATGTTGGAGGCAGAAAAAATGGGCAAACGTAAGCATGTGAGTGACTTTGACAAGAGACAAATTGTGATGGCAAGACGACTGGGTCAGAGCATCTCCAAAACTGCAGCTCTTGTGGGATGTTCCCAGTCTGCAGTGGTCAGGACCTACCAAAAGTGGTCCAAAAGAGGAAAACTGGTGAACCAGCGACAGGGTCATGGGTGGCCAAGGCTCGCTGATTCATGTGGGGAGTGAAGGCTGGCTCATGTTGCCTGATTCAATAGCAGAGCTACTGTAGCTCAGATTACTGAAAAAGTTAATGCTGGTTCAGATAGAAAGGTGTCGAAACACACAGTGCATCGCAGTTTGTTGCGTATGAGGCTGCGTAGCTGCAGACCAGTAAGGGTGTCCAATGCTGACCTGATGTTATGGCTGATCGGTGTATGTTCTGACCACTAACTTGATGACGTATAAAATGGCCTGTGAAAGGAGATTTTTTTCTGATTTCACAATCCTTACTAAGTTTATATGTGGAGATTTAGTTTGTGATTGCAAATGTTTTGTTTATTTCAGCAGAGCAACATCCCCTTATGTTTTTATGTGGTTGTTTCTGAAGAACATTAGTGACAATGTCAGCACATTGAATTAGGGATTGGAAGATTTCTAAGGATGCTTTGATTTTCTCTTGTGTCTTCCATCTTCTTCAGCTTATTGTAGCACGAGGGCAGAGTAAGAGTTTTTATTTTTGTAAAGAAATGCATAATCGTAGTGCCTGTCTGCCTGCCTTTTTTTGCACTATTGGATTTGGTTATGTTTAGGAGCAGAAACTCCTCTTAAAGTGTGTTTTGTGTTGTTAAGTAGCATTACTGTTGTGTAGCTGTTAATACGGCATGAACATGTTAGGTACAGAAAATAGGACTCATGAAATGTCTGTTTATAAAGTCCCATCTCAGTTCTGTTCGTTTGTTCTTCTGGTACAGGAACATTAAAGGGTTCAGCTTTTTAATTATTTTCTTGTTTGGCTGTTTTCACACCAGTAAACCAAACCTTTATCAAACATTTATCATCCTTAATCAAACAGCTCGGTTACCGCAGCTCGTCACTCTTTGTGTTTGAGGTTTGTTTGCTTCTCAGTGCCTATTTTTGAACCAAATGATTAAAAAAAATCCAGAAAGAGTGAAGGAATGTAAAGTGTAGTTATTGAGGTTTACTATATCAAGTCACACCCTATATTATAAGCAAGATTTACATAAAAATGGCTGATACGACCCTTCCAAAAATCCAAATCTTCATTTTGACTATAAAAGCACAATATTTATAGTATTATCAGTAATTATTTGCTTACCATTTGTCTGCTGTAAAATGTTTGCTCAGATTTAAAGATGATCTATCATTCATGGTTCTGTGCTTTAGATTGATATGATCGATACTACCTTGTACATATAAGTGAATAAACTGTTCCTCCCAAAATCTGCTTTGTTTTATGTTTTTATACTTTCTGTGAACTCTGAACTGAAGATCATTTGTACTCTTCATATACAGAGTTTGGCCTGGAAATATTGGACTTACAAACATACACTTGGGATTTTTTTTTTTCATTTTAGACCATTGTATATTATAGAAACAAAAATTTATAGCCTGATATTAGATTTTTACCTGGATGTGTAAATAGGCAGCTGTTTGCTATGTTATATGTTATATTAATTTGTTATATTAACTCAAAAAAGGTGTTTTTACAGAGACATACATCCATGATGGACAGAAGTTGCTAAACTCTTATCAAAGAAGCCAACATTATTAAAATAACAGTCCATAGTTCTAAACTTTTATTAAATAAAAGTTGTGTATATTGTATTAAATTAAGTTTTTATTTTATTAATACACACACATATATACACAGTCATGACGCCTTGTAAGGTACAACGTCACCAACATATAGTAGACTTACCCTTAAAATATAATTTCAGGGCTGCATTTGAAAATAGCATTCTCATTAATTTTACACTTGATACCGTTCGTTGTACCGCGATCGTTTATACTGGTGTACGTCCAAAACTGCACGGTTGCAATCTGCAACCATGCCATTAGATGCCACCAAATCCTACAGACTGTACCTTTAACCAACCTACTAATCATGTTTTGCCTGAATGGCTTCTTTGGTTCTGATGTCAGGCAGAAAATGTTAAAACTTCCTGCTTGATGAGGATGTGCAGGTGCATGAGGACATCTTTAAAGACCCCTGACTTTTGGTGCTGCCTTCACAGTGAGAAGCCACAGATTCAGGGGGATGTCTTACATGTCTGGACCACAGACTGTGGTCTGGACCGGGCTGTGATCAGGTTTGACTTTAGACTCCTGAGAAATGTCTTTACAGGAGTCCTGTAATGTCACCGTAGCCCTAAGATAATCACGAGTCACTTGTCACACCCTTCTCCCTTACATCCTAATACTGAGAGAGAGAGATCCTGGCTGTTGACCCCTGACCCCTGATGCTGTGAGAGGACTCACATTGCTCACGGATGCATAGACACAAATAGACTTGAGTGTCACATACACGGTCAGGAAAAGAGAGCAAGACACTGTAAAGGTGATTTACCTCGAGACAGTGCAGTACATAACTCACATTATATAACACAAAATTAATACTTATGGCTCTGGCTCAGTTCTGAACCCATGTATCCCTATTAGGTGGTTTCCCTTTAAATTTAAGCTGCTGCTTGCTGCTCACACTCCTGACACACTTTACATAACACATGAAAGTTGATCTGGGATATACTGACATGAAGTTTGTTTGAAGGAAGTTTTAAAGGATTGCACTGACTTGAAATCTTTAGGAGTAACTAAAATATAATCTTAAAGCCAACATTTCTTCCAGTGTAATGAAGCCACTTACAGAGGAAAACACAGATGTGTTCAGATAAAGCAGTCGAGATCATGTTTGGTTTCTGTATTTAGTTTCATAACACGTGAAGAGTTTCTTTCTGCATCTCTAAAATTATCCTATTAGTGTGATTTAGAACAAATCTGAACTATAAATAGTAATTATTCAAAGTGCAAGTCTTTGTAAACTCTGTTTATGGTAATTTTTCTTCACTACATTTCAGAGAGAAAAACTTTTTGTTCCACTACATTTATTTGATGGTTACAATTATGAGCTACTATGTAGATTCAATGTTTCTTCCAACATACATGTTCAGTTTATAAAATATGATGCACTGTTTTAGATTAAAAGAGCATAACACTGTATAAAGTAAATTATATATAAATTACCTCCATGTCAATCAGTTTCAGTGACATATGTTGTTGAACTTGAATAGGATATATTCAGCTATATGTTATGTATTGTATTATAACTCTCTGAAATAGGCAACTACGTATAACTCATGATATGTATGTGTTTTTAATTTAGTATACTAGTTATAAAGTGATGTGAGATTGATGCTTTACATACTTTACAAACGTAGTCTACTTTTAAAGGAATTTATTACCTTGATAACTCTATTTATAGATAGTTGACTTAAATAATATCTGACAATTACATTCATGTTTTCATGACAGATTTTAGTGTTAAAAGATATTTAACCATCAGTTTACTGCTAATCAGCAGTATAAAACATCTGTTATATTAATGTATTAATAATAAGACACCATCAATGGTAGTTTTCCACGTTAGGTCACCCGGTGGATGAACTGTAAGAGCTGCTGATCACCGCTGTGATGGACTGGAGCAGGTGCTGGGAAGTATGTAAATATATGACAGTTCACGGGCTGTGATTGGCTGGTGGCAAAAGCTCAGTGGGAGTTGATTGGCTGCTGCGAGGAGGCACGTAACAGCATGCGTAAATGAATAAAAAAAAGAGCACGAGCACGTCGGATCACGAGAACGCCCCATGCCTGCGTGCTTACGTATGGTGTGACGCAATACGACGCACGTTGGATATAAATTGCAGCGCCTCGTCTCCACAGTCAATGGAGCAGTAGAGATAGACGTAATCACATCTAAAACGTGAATTTACAACTTTTTGAAGCTTTTAATTTGTTGGATTTTTACCCTCGACTTTATTAAAAAACATTCTTGAGTGTTTCTTCAGCGGACGTTGAGCAGGAGACGAGAATAAGAGAAGAAAAGATGAAATACATTATAGGAATTGGCGGGTAAGTGTTTATATTGTCTCAAACTGCTTGTTTTGCTGCCATTTTGCTCGTAGAGTTAACGTTACATCTATCTAAAAATATTGTAATGTAACCTTAGATAAACTGACAGTTGAGTGAGTTAACGTTAGACAGTTTATATCGGACTATTGTCTAAAATAATCTCGTGTAGCCTTATGTTATTGTTCGTGGGGTGGTTCAGATAAAGTTATTTATAGTGTAAATGCTGACTAACGTTAGCTTCAGACTTATAGACGTCCTTTTGGCCACATGTTTTATCAGCTGCCCGCCAGAACGTGTTAAACGTATTGTTGAACTGGTTTACACTCATGTCCGGTGTGACTGGTTTGTTGTCATAAATCGAGCGGGACATTTGAAAATTCACCGCCAGACTCTTCAAAAGTGGAGGGAGAGTCAACATCAGTATTGTCCCAAACCAAAACAATTAAATGTTATGTTCATCATTTATATACACACATTTAAATCAGAAAATAACAGAATCTCATGCATGTTATTTCAGCTATTTTCTGAAAACTGAACATGTGCTTTTCATTCAGCACCAGCTATTTACTAAATCAGAGCTCACTTTAATCACACACATCCTGCATTACATTTAACTGTTTTTAGGGAAATGTGGCTTTGTCCTGTGTACCAAATTAACTATACTTTTATGAGTTAAATGAACATGCAAACATATATATGTGACTATAAAATGTAAACAGAAAGTGCCACTTGTCTGGCAGAAAACTTGCATGCCTGCTTTTTTCCCCCCCAATCACAATAGTTTTGTTTTAAACCACAACCGTAGCTGGCAACATATTATTTATATGCATTTTATCATGTTTTCCTCTTGTTTACAGAGTCACTAATGGAGGCAAAACCACCCTGACAAATAAGTTAATCAAGACATTGCCCAACTGCTGTGTTGTACATCAAGATGACTTTTTCAAGGTGAGTTTTAGTGAGTGGATAATAAGCGTGTTATTTTTAGGTTAGCCTACTTTTTCCTGTCTGCATGAGCGCTGCATGTAAGCAAGTAGTGCCAACTACTCTGTTCCCCACAGTAGCTATGGACATTAACTCAATGTCCATGCAGCATAGTTTCCTTACCTGGTTCTCTTCTTGCTACTTCAGTCATGATTTTCCTGCCTCGTATCCTTCAGATTCCTGTAATAGCCACATAACAAACCTTAAATCAATCAACTTTGCATTGATTAATTAACCAACATTTTGCTAATATGGCCACATGCATTTCCCTCTTTCTTAATTTCATTTAAGCTGTGTAATTTTTGTAAATTACTTGCTTAATTGTACGTATTCCCTTTGTTGTGCAGCTTTTCCCTTTTCTTCTGTCTGATTAAACTCTGGCATGTGAGTGGAATCTGCAACTTGTGTTCAGAGCTGTGAGGTTGCAGCAATGTTTTATTGGTGACTGTTATTTCAGAAACCTGATCAGATAGAAGTCGGGGAGGACGGCTTTAGACAATGGGATGGTAAGACTTCACTGAAGACTGCCAATGACTCATTGTTTACCCTTTTAATATCATATACCCCCACCCTCCAACATTACATACATTATAGACACATACACAACATCATTAAGCTGATAACTTCCAATAACTTGGAGCAAACTACTAAACACAATTCCCATTTTTCTATATTCTTGACTAATGTCTAAATTCACTATCTATCCTTTCCATTGTCTTCCTTTTCTATCGATCTTTCTTTACAGTGATCACAGCCATGGATATGGAGGCCATGACCAACACAGTAAAAGGCTGGATCGAGAACCCAGTGAAGTTCGCCCGTTCCCACGGCGTCACTCTGTCTTCTTCATCCGACGTGGCCAACCCAGACGAGCAGATCCACATCCTGATCGTGGAGGGCTTCCTGCTCTACAACTACCCGTAAGTTATTCACTCTGTTCAACTTGCTGTGTGTGCTTTATCTTTGAGGACGTGCTCGCATGGATATGGCAAAAAAAAAATCCTCTATCCCAATTTAGGTCATTTCTAGGGATTTAAGTATGTGTGAGGTTGGTGAACATGGCAACGGTCAAAGCTTCGAAGCATTTGGGACAACTTGGGTCAGGGAATGAAATTAGCACCTGCCACATACAAGGTAAATGTTGTCTGTGGCAGGTGAAAAATTTCAGGTCACTCGCTATGGCAGATAGGTTTTCCTTGTATTAAGAAATATTATTCTAAGTTAAAAATGGTCAGGGATCAAGGTTGCATGATTGATTTTTCTATTGTCAGGTACCACTGACTCAGTGTTTACCATCCTGAAGCTCTGCACAGAGATCTCAGAGAGGAAATAAATAAATATAGTCCTAGCCTGTATTGCAATAGAAATGATATAGAAATCTAACAGTTATATCATTTTTACGATCTGTATCGTCATATTGCCCAGCCCTACAGGGAATTTTCTTGTTTCTCGCAAATTCTAAGAAATTCATGAGAGCAAAAAGTGAGTTATTTCTGTAGTGTCACATGGTCATTTTGCGTGCTTACTATTGGTACTCGTTTACCTTCAGGCGGGTCCTGCAGTTAGACAGATAAGGGTTCAGCAGAAGGAGGCTCTCTGAGTTGTCTGGGCGGTTGTTATGTATGCTGGGGGTGAAGGACAAGCACCCTGCAGAGATGCAGATAAGAGACGGTATGAGCGGTGGCATGACTATGCTCCTTGAAAATGTCTGTAACCTTGTTCATCTCCTCTCTAGGCCCCTGCTGGATGTTTTCGACAAGAGTTATTATATCACGATTCCCTATGAGGAGTGCAAAAGGAGGAGAAGGTACACAAAATTATATTCACATTTTCACATTTACCCTTTTTGTTGTCATTGACTTCAGCAGTTTTTCCCCATAACCCTGTAATGGCAAGTGTACATTTTCTAACAGTTTGTTATTGATTTCAGTACCAGACAGTATACAGTCCCCGACCCTCCGGGCCTGTTTGATGGCCATGTGTGGCCGATGTACCTGAAGCACAGGAGAGAGATGGAGAACTGTGGCTTGAATATTGGTATGTCCCAGCTTGTCTTTTTTTTTTTTTTTTTTTTTTTTAAATTTGATATTGATAATGCTTTGGGAAATTCAATGTAATGTCTTCTTAAATCCCAACTGTTTTTGTTGTAGGTTTATCTGATTAATCACATGATTAACTTGTCAACTCGGTATGTGTTGCAGAGAGCCTCGATGGTTTGAAGTCCAAAGAGGAGCTCTACAACCAGGTGTATGAGGACATTCAGAACAATCTGCTCAATCGTTTATAGGTAAGAAGACTGATCAAGTGTCACAGAAAATTACATTTAGGGATTTCTACATGCATATGTCAGCATTTGAAATATCTGCCATATTTGAAAAGAACTAAGATTTACTTAAGAAACAATATGCGTATTTTCAAAAATAAATAAATAAATAGGAGCCCTGTTGGTACAATTTCAAAAGTAAAAGGATGTCTGATTTTACAACCTCATCTCACAATATTTTTTTCTCTTTCTTGCAGCAGGAGGACTCCTCTCCATCCCTGTACAGAAGCTGTAAATAGGATTTTTTTTTTTTAAGTTTTTTTAAATTTTATTCTTTGTTTATGAATGAAACAAAGCAATGTTAACTTATCTTTGTCATTTTTTTTTGTCATCTTCAGATGATCAACATGTTGTTTTCCTTTTTAAAACGTGATTGTTGAGCCAGAACATGACTATGTTACTCTTACGTTGAACCACTGACTTGTACTGGACCATTTGTTGCATTCTCCTATAAATAAATGCATTAGTTGCTGCTGATATACAGCACACCAAGAATCTCTGCATTTTCTTGTCATTGTAAAAAATTCATTTTACAGTTGACATAATTCTGTGTTGGTATTTACAAATATATATAATATAAAGAGCTACTTGATTCCTTCATTTCACCTCAATACTACATATTGCTGTCAAACATGACTGAACTTGGTATGTAGTTGTGTGGCCACAGACCTTATTGGCCTTTAACGCCTATAACCTGACTTCAGTAATACATCTGCTGCTTGATACAGTTTCACCTTGTTGCAGGCGTTGATACTAGTGTGACTTCAAAGAACTGTACACCCTGATTCAACTATTCTAATGTACAGGAGTTTAGGTACTGCTCATCTGACTTATTGTAAATTTAAGATTTGGGGTCCCTTTATTAATTATATCAGAAGGCAAATGGACTCAGCTTTAACTTGGTGTATGATGATTTATGTATCCTGAGCATAGCTCTAAGTTTGTTTGAAGTATAATTAAGTTTATAGTTTGGGTGTTTTGAAGTGGGGCTGTATGAGGTACTTATCCGTAACAGGCATATTACTTAAAGTAGATGATGGTTGGTATGACCCCCAGCATCAAGAAACAGACAGAAGCTCTGGAGCAAAGCAATGTACTGCTGTAGATGGCAGAAAAATGTATTTTAGCCACATAAGAGTCAATATCTCTTTAAATGTATGCTATATTTAGAATGTTTTCACTGCTTTATCTTGCCGTCAGACAGCCATTTCCTTCTCCTTACAGATGGCGAACTGAACTGAGGGTGAAACTTGTCTATGCTCCAAATCCAGCAGGCTCAAATGACAAAAACAGTACAGATATGCTCTTTTTTTCAGTTCAGTTTGGCATCCGAATATGTTCTACACACTGTATAGTGTACATTTAAACCGATATTGATTTTTATAAGTGGCTAAAATACATTTTTCTACCATCCCTGTCCACAGCACTGTATTGCTTTGCGTTGGTTTTGGTACTCCTGTCTGTTTCTCAATGCTGAGGACATGCAGACCGTCATCTATTGTAGGTAATACACCTGCAATGGATATAGTATGTACTGCATACAACCCCACTTAAAACACCCAAACTATCCTTTAAGTTACCTTTTGAATGAAACCACAGGTTGGAATTGACCCCGAGCCACTGCCAAGGACTGCATGGGTCAGACGCTGTGCCAGGTGAGCTAGAGGTCGCCATTGTTGCCACTGAGGTCACAACATAATTAACAAGATAGGAAAGGATAGATGGAGAAAAAAATAAATCTGAAAGAAACCCAAATTGTTTGGTATATATCTTTTTTTTTTTTTTTTTTTTTTTTTTTTTGCTTTTTCAAAATACGCATAGTTTTACTTCTTCTGTTCTCTGAAAACTATTCAAATAAAACATCTAAAAAAATGGGAACCACTGATGAGTACCAGAGAGAAAGTGGCCCTCTGGATTTCATGTAGCTCAGTTTCAGCTGAACATAGTACACATGATTTAACTGGCAGAATATTTAATAGCTTCAATGTCATTATCTGAATTACAGTATATAAGCAATCCATATGAACTACATCCAGGTTGAGCCATTTTTGCTTGGATCTATTTTAGAAATAGGAAAGGCTGTTGAACATCTAAATCTGTCCTCCTGGGATTTTTCAATGCCGTAGTACATGCCTGAGTAGGTCATAGACTAACAGCAAGATTTAGGCTATTAGCACTAGATTTACAGCACATAAGGCCCGAGGCACGTGCTGACATCACCTATGTTTCCACACGTATAAATAGGCCAGAATAATTTCTCATTTCCCCTGAGGGAATACCTTATCCTCCTGTCACAGAGCTGGTGTGAGCAGCTCATCATAGCACCACTAAATAAAGAACAGGTCAGCTAGGTGCATCTATTCAGGGGCCAATGTACTTGTCATTTCCAAAGTACATAGACAACCAATGTTTCTTTCATTAGAGGAACTAAAGGACCATTTAGACCTCAAAATCAGTCAGAAAGTAGATGAGAGCACCTTTAGGCTCCTGTCAGTTTGGAGAAGCAGGACTTATACTGTATATTGCCCTTCATTTTATTGCCACCTGTTAAAAATAGCAACCTTCCTAATCACATCAGGTGTGGGTGCACGTGATCTGTCATGTGTGTGTCTTGTGGAAACAGTGTGACAAGGTGATTGTTGTGACGCCCTAGCAGGTGGACGTGGAGTAAACCACGCTGTCCTGGACTCCTGGTGCTAAAAATGACAGCAATATGTGTGATGGCTGTTAAATCACGCACACAGGTGGATCTGTTCATCGAGGATAAACAAAGGAAACAGAGAAAAGACAATAATATCTCTGTGTTGCAGGGATACAAACATCTCGCTTTCCGACGAATGACGCTTTTTTCACGTCAATTTGGGTGACTTATGCAGAAAATTGTACTCAACAGTCAGGTTAGTCATCAGTGGTTACGTGAGTGTTTACTCTAGTCTTGCCGGACGGTAGCTGACACAGCAGCAAACACCAGGAAGTCTGTCTGTGAACACACCTCTTGCTCCCTGCAGTCAGATGCTCAAACCAGATGCTTCATTGAAAATGTTTTATTTCAGAAGTATTTTACGTTTCAATAAAAATATTCCAACAAGATATGCATTTACGACAGTTCTTTCAACATAAAATGCACTTTCTTTTCATTTCAAGGTTAACTTTCCAATTTATCTTTTCCTCTTCTTTCACAGGTAAATAAAGAGGTAAGTACAGTATATTGTCATTTCTATTTCTTTTTCTTAAACAGAGCAAATCAAATGTGAGAGGTAAGTATTCATGAAAACGGTCCGTTAATCAACAAACATACTTAACGAATCAAACTTTGATGCATTGGAACTAAGAAAAAATATAGTGCAAACGATTAGTAGCCAGATTAGTTGTCTCACCTATTATTTATATTTCTTGTTCCTTATCATAGACATTGTTCACCTGCCCAGGGACCGGGGATGACAATTAGCTTTTAGCTATAGCTATCTCTAAATAATACGTTAGATTTCAGGTATTACAGTTTTTTTTAATACATGGTCCCTGTCAAATAAATGCCCTAGTAAGTATTCACACCATGTATAGTTAACCACACACATTGATATTAGCAACATCGCCCCCTGGTGGCTGGCTGCAGTACTGGTCATAAATCTAACCTCCTCCATGGTAACAAACGTGACATGAGCTAAACTAAGAAGTTAAAGTACACACCACATAAATTTTTATGTTTCTGTCATTTTAGGTTCTTATAACTCTGATGTATGTTCATGTGTTTATTTTTCTGATAAATCTGATTTTAATTAGTTATTTGATGCTATAAAAAGGGGGTGAGACATTGCTAGAAGCTTAGGAAATGTACAAGAGAGGAGATATAACTTTAATTTTCGATAACCGTCACCAGTCTGTGTAACAGAAAGTGTCGATCATAAATGTAGTTATAGAGATTTTATGGTTATTTGTCGTGTCTCTCTATACAAATCGCTACTGTTGTGCTATGGTAGCAGCTAGGTGGCTCACACTTGCAAGCTACAGCTATGAGTGAGACCTAGATACCGCTGCTCCATAGAATATATATAAAGATGGACGACATGACAGCTCCTCAAAAGTGAAGCCAAAACATCTCAATTGCCCCCTGGTGGCTGGTTGCAATATAAATCCTGGCCCCTCCACGTTAGCAGATGGGATAAACTAAAAAGTCAAAGAACAGGCCACATAAAATTTTCCCAAAGATGGGTTCTGTCATTTTGGGTGGTTCTTATTAAGCTGATGTATGTTCAAATTTGAGTTTTTCTGACAAGTTTGGTTTTAATTAGTTATTTGATGCTATAAAAAGAGGGTGAGACGTCACGATTCACTCCAGCGTCCAATCACTACCGGGCAGACTCTGGCTCCAAATGACGTAAAAATCTCAAGATGACAGTCCTGTATCTGAGATATTTTGACTTCACTTCTGTACAGAGGGAGGAAGCAGAGACGTGTTGTCCATCTACAGTATATATGGTGTCTTCAAATGGGGTCGCATTCACCATGTTTAGGAGTTGGGCCCATTTGAACGCCCTCCTGTTGTTTTCACAACCTCAAAGTGGAAAGTTTCTGAAAGCTGAGTTCATGACTTGTAACGCGCTGACGTTGTGAGAAATGGTGGAGCCCATGGAAGTTAATTTATCGATGCATAATAAGTTAATATTGTACAGTATATTGTAATTTTAGTCATATATTGATACTGATATTCTCAACCTCATCTGTCTCCTCTGTCATGTCTTTGTACTTCCTGCATTATGTTAACTGCGAACTAGCTTGTTAGCCTCTGTAGCGTCTATACTGGGCAATAATGTTAATATTGACTTTGCTTAACATCGGCATTCTTCGCGACTTTACCACTCGAACGCAATGCATGTCCTGTTTACGACTTCCCGTCTCATACACACGACCCATTTGAAGTCTCCAAGCTAATCACCATCAAAATTACAATAGAGTGCTACAGGAATGAGCCCTAAAACCAGGAAATGAATTAGCATGTTAGCACTTCCGGTTACCTAGTCTGAAAGTCAAGTTTTTTTTTTTAATAATTAAATATTAGATGCCTGAAATAAGGTCTGTGGTTAACACAAGCTGAAGAGATTTTAACGTTTTGTTCTACGACTAAGCATGCTGCCGGCGCTAGGCTGGTGTTATGGTGAAGTCTGTTCCTCCATGTAATACTGTGTCAATGTCAGCGCAACACTGCAACACCTGCCACTGAGTTAAGCTACCTGCTTGTACCAATTAACATTCAAAAATCTAAATACTACTGTCACGACACTCAAAATTCTGTCAGCGGGTTAATAAAACTCTAACAACACATTATAGCAATCAGACTTTAAAGTTAAAGTGCATAAATACTAACTTCGTACCTGAAACGGTGAGATATAAATCTAGCTTCACTGAGAATGACGTACCGCAGCCGGCAGCTCCCACTTCCGATCTCTGCAGGCATGACTAATCAACCACAGGTGTCATCTGTCAATCAGGCTCAACAGGTAGATAATAGATTAACTAATCGATTAACTCACCTAGCAGGTAAGCTAGTAAGTTTTTCACCCTGTTAACCTATTCACAAGACTTTGTTTTATATGGCTTCTTACATTTATAGCCATGACCTGTTTTAATTGGATTCCCTTTTGTCCTGTGACTGTTTATGTTCTATACTGAATTTATCACTGATCGGCTGACTCATTCTGAGCACTAATAGCCTACCATTTTATGAAATTTAGTACTGACTGGGCATTGTAATGGCCTCATCAGTGTTTTGTCATACATTATTATCAGTGATGCATGCAGTTAAATGCTTTTGGTGTAGGGTGATTTCATCTATTCACAATACATCATGTTCATTATCACATCCAACGGATTTGCAAGTTTGGTAATTGGATCTCTGGCTCCTGTCGTCCACTTGTTGAAGTGTTCTTAAGCAAGACGTTGAAGATCAATATAAGTGCAGTCTGTTTACCATTCAGCATTTATTTTACAAACCAATCGCATGTAGAAATTGAAATCCAAAAAGTAACCATAGCTCTCAAAATGCAGCTGAGAATAAAGATTATGTCCTTCTGAACTGGAGTGGAGAAGAACTGAAAAACTCAAGTGAAATACGACACGAGTACTTTAAAACTATTCCTAAGTACAGTACTTGAGTATATTGTTACTTTCCACCTTTGGACTTGGGATCTGTGAGAAGTTGGCCTTCTGACAGCTATTTAGGGAGTGTGACATTTTCTTCACTTTCCCCACCAGACTTCCAGGCTATATCTGAAAATATTAAACAAACCAACCTCTAGTAAAAATCCTTAACCTCCAAAGCAACTTTGATAGAAACTAAAGCCAGTGTTCATTGATGGTGTCGTATCCTACATGTTGGACACTAGTGCCAAGAGAGCTGGTGGTTTAAATCATGCGTGTCAACGAGTTAGGACAGAGGAGCGTTACTGGCTGGCTGAGAGATCTTAAGCACTTACACCATGAGAGACCACCCTACATGCTGGAGGAATGACACCCATTCGGTTGCAGCCTGCCTGAGGCAACAAGACCTGGGCCCTGTGATTATGCCCCCCCCCCCCCACACACACACACACACACACACACACTCCACTGCTCCCGTTTCTCACACTCACTGGTGTGATTCCTACTTGTACAAATTGCTGAAAGGCTCTGAGTGCTTGCCAGGGTGTGTGGGTATATTTAGAGGGGGCTTCTTGTAGTGTTGGTGCAGATACAGGAGGTTTTATTATACACTCTGACCTCCTCTAATCCCGAATGTGCTGGTTGCTTTCGTCACCATGCACTCGGGACTGGCACCATGCTACTGGCTACTAGTTTGTCCACACGTCCAAGCAGCCAGAGGATGAATGGGACAAATATAGGCAAAGGTGAGGGCCTCGCACCTACTTCCTGTCAAGCTACAACCTCTGACTGACACAGATAAAATAAAAATGCACCATAAACGCCTGAACCCCCTGACTGTCCTTCTGGATGGGTGTAGTTTCCCATGTTTTTGGTTTTGACAGAATTCCTTCTGGCCTTGAAAATGCTTGAAAGTTTGTGGGTTTGAGAGGAATAAAATGAGGAATTACACTTTTTTTTTTTTTTTTGAAAATGAATAGACTTCATTGGAAGTATTATATATTTTTCTATCTTTTCTGTCCCACAGAATCGACACTTGACGTGGCTGTAAAAAACATTATGATGGATATTTGTTTTGTTGCAGCAACTTTGAACACTTTGAGTCTTTAAATTTCCACAGTCACAACATTGAAAGTCATTGAATAGGCAAAAGTCTTCATGTTACTCTTTCAGCAACACTAACTACAATAGAAATGACTCATCCTGCAATAAATGCAAAGGTAGAAAGTGATGCACTTTGAATATCAAATGTAAAGAGCTCCCTGACATGTCTCATGTATTACACATACAGTTGTTATATTTAAATGATCAGCAGCCAAATGAACAATGTCAATCCATTTAAAACTCTACAGTGATTAAAGGACTATAAATTTAAACCTGACTTTGTGTGTCACACAGCACAGATTAAGACATGCTTTAGAATGTGCTTGTGTGAACCGCTGTATGAGAATACGTTGAAAGTTTACAAGGGTTTGAAGGTTGATAAAGTGTTATTCATGAATACAAGTTTGTTTGAACTACAGGCATGAGCAGTGTTGAGGAGTAACCAGTTAGGCCTACATACAACAAAGTTACATAATTAAATTACAATATAAAGTAATTGAAATCAGTTACAATTACTGATAAACTATAGTTAAGTTACAGTTACCAACCAACGTGTTGATGGTAGATAAGATAAGATAAGATATTCCTTTATTGGTCCCACAGTGGGGAAATTCACAAAGCAAAGGGGTTACATCTGAATATATTATTTTTGGTAAAAAGCTTATATGTAGAATTGCTCTCATCCAATCATAGTTCAAGTTACACTGAACTTTTAATAAAAGTTGACAGTGTTGTTATGTTTTAAAGCAGCAATGGGTAAAAATGAAGCAAACCTGATTTTAAAGTTATTTTTTTAAGCCTGAAAACAGAGCCATGAGGAGGTGCCGAAGTCTTGTTTTCTCTCTGAAAACTGGAATCAAATACAATAAGCTACATTATTTTGATGAAGTTACTAAAATAGTTGCACGACTCAGTACATTTTGAACAGGGTAACTAGTAATCTGTAACCTATTTAAATTCTAAAGTAACTTTTCCAGCACTGCTCATGAGCCGTCTTGATCCGAAATTTCGCAGCAGAAATTTCAAGAGCCGTCCCTCTCATATTGTCTTTTCTTCATTCAGTTCAGAGCTGGAAAAAAAAGTGGCAGCGACGTGCTGAAATCCGAAAAAAGACAATTTTTTTAAATTTAAAAAATAGTTGAGAGTCACCAGCACTGACTTTCAGTGGGGGTCCACTGCCACCATGTGGTGGAAAGGTCGACTTGGCCCCTCTGTGGATTCAACAGGTTGAATACAGCCCAACATACTGTAGGCTACTAAAAACACCACCAGTCCCGTTGTATGCACAATGTGCCAAATACAAGGAAATGTAATCACCTACTTATATAACTCTAGCGCACCGTTGGGTCCCAGACTGTACTTTTTGTGTTCCAGATGTGTTCGGTGATGCAGTTTAATTTTCAGTCCTTATAAAACCACTGGCCACACCGAAGTGCTCCTCCATGGGATCTTTCTGACAGCCCAGGGTCACTGTAATCTAATCTTAATACATGGGACTCACATATAATCACCGATCTTAAATTATTCTTCGGTGACACTGTGCGTAATAGTAACGTTACCTGCCTTCGCACGCGAACCGATATGACCAATTTGACACTGTGGTTGTGAAATGGTTAAACTGAGGCGAGAGTGTAGCTCATGGCTGTGCACGTTTGGACATTTTTCTGAGACTAAATATTTGAAGACTTCTCAACCCGAACTCTCTCTCGGTGGTGATGTGCGCAACTGCGTGAGCTGAGCTGAATGAATTCAAAACACCACCCCATCACCACTCAGGTCAAACTCAAATGTTGGTCGTTAATGTCTCAGTGTTGGAGCTCCTCACATAGAGACACCACCACACTGAGCCATGGAGAAGTTTGTACTTGTATTAACTTGGCTGTTGGATGTTTTGGTGTGTTTTGGCACCGGTCAGCACCATGTACGAGCAGGTGTCGGACCATGGAGACAGCGGATACAGTGGGAGAATAACGGTCAGGTGTACAGTTTACTGAGCACGGGGACTCAATATCGCTCTCCAACGCAGAACAGAGGACGCACTCAGCTCTTATTGACAACTAAAAACAGTTTTAACCGACTTCACCGTCCTGTTGCGCTCAGCAGATCCACCAGAACCAGACACGGAGACCTCCAGGACTCAGCTGGGAGTCACTCTCAACATAACGATCTGAGTCAAATGGATGCGTCGGTTCTTGGTGTTGATGCGGGTCAGTATTTACTCGCCTCAGGACGACCCGGGGCACAAAGACAGTCCCCACCGCGCTTCGCAGCCACTAGAGAGGCTTCACAACAGGCACCATCCAACAGCAGCGCTGCCGCTTTCACCACCATCCAGGAGTTCTCCGGCAGCGGAGTTCCACGAGGAGGCCGGAGCACACCTGGAGATGGTTCACAACAGGCCACTGCGTCACCGGTAAGATCACTGGACTTTACGCACAGCCGAGGCGGCAGGATAAGATCTGAGAGCTCGGAATCAACTGCCCGATCATCCGCCACGGCTGGAGGGGTCACCATGGCTGAGGATAGTGGGACAGTGCGTCGCATCCCACAGCAAACACGTTTAGGAGACACTCACAGTGCGCAAAGAGCGCATTTACTGACCAGAACCACACCGGGGTCAAATGTTTCTCCTACTGCGCTGTCCAGTAACTCCGTAGAAATACACCCTCCCCGTCCGAGGCCGGATACAAGGAATACGGACATGGGTGACCCACGGGATCCGCATAGTATCCATCACAGGAACTCCGTTTTCTATAATGTTTACCCGCCAGATCGCAGAAACAGGATCACTGTGCGCCCTCCACCAGGACCGGGCTATGGCACAAGGTTCTTCCACAACGGTGAGGAAATGAGTGAATGTAACCAGTGCAATTAGAGGGCCTAACACAAAACCTTTTTTTTTTATAACACTCTGAAATGAAAGTCTGAATTTAATCAACAAGCCCCGAATGCTGAAGCCCAGATGCCTCGTGCTCATTTTCAAATTTAAATCCCCCTTTTTCTAATGCATTTTTAACGAGAGTAAGAGTTAATGTCCCCTTATGACAAAACTAATATCTCCAGCATGAGAGCCTCAGCGCAAAATTGAAATTAAATGGCTGGTTGATGGACTGGGAGCAAGCCATTAGTACAGTAGTTGGCCAGCAGTGGTGCAGAATATCAAGTTATCCATTTACTAATCTGCTGAAGTATGCTATTAAGTATTTTATATCAAATGCACTCAGGTACAAAAAGTAAAAGATTGTTCATTTTTTCTGTATTTTTTATATCAAATAGATATAAATAGATTTTTACTTGCATATACAGGTGAGATACTCTAGGTAATATTCTGATTATGTATGCATGCATATTCAAACCACCACATACATTTCTGCCGATTGAGCCACATAATTAATTCACATGTTTTTCCCCCTGCTATCTTGGAGATTACAAGTGTCCACCACTTTTCCAGAAGAGAGACTAAGTTTGAAGTTCTGGTTAAGTCAATGCATGTATTGCATACATTATTTTAAAGCATCTATTTGTTTTTCCGCAGGTCTCCCAGACTTGGTTCCTGACCCTTACTATATCCAAGCTGCCTCTTACATCCAGAGAGTGCAGATGTACGCTCTTCGCTGTGCTGCTGAAGAAAACTGTCTATCCAGGTGCACTATGTGATAAAATGTTACACCTTTAAGCACAAAATCAATGGGGTAGCCTATACACTTATAAAGAAATAACGATAGGGTTCCTCTGAGGTTGCCACATTAAGGTGTGTGTTGGCCTCAGTCCCATTTGGAAGCTACAGCCAGAGCGGCTGGACACAAACCTGGCAACCGCCCGAGATCCTCTCCTCTGATCTGAGCAGTAAAATAAGCCCTGAAGTGAAAGGCAACGGATTCATGAGGTGAATGCAAAAAAAACCCCTGAGCCAAGACCAGAAACAAGTCCAGTCGCTTACGCAGTAATGCACCATTATGTGAAGTGGAGAAGGAATGTCAAGTGATGTAAAGATACAACAAACAAAAAGGTGGTACAAGTCAACCCCAGCTGTGCCCTCAGTGATTTAGGTCATCTTAGTGTCATTTGGTAAACTCATTCCCTTCCTGTTTCCTTTCCCTTCAGGTCTGCAAATCATCCGAGTGTGAGGGACCTGGACTACAGAGTCCTGCTGCGGTTCCCACAGCGAGTGAAGAACCAAGGAACAGCAGACTTCCTCCCAGTGAAGCCCAGACATGAGTGGGAATGGCACAGCTGTCACCAGTGAGTTCAGCGTTTTATATCCAGTCCAGGCACAGTCGTTTGTCGACTCTTTGACCTGCCAGATTTTAGATGGTGTCAGTTAATGATAGGAAATTATACAAATTATAATATTCCACAGTGTCTTATACTTGTCTATATTGTTTCATTAGTCTCCTAGCTGCCAGCGTACTGAGGTGTAGTCGATCCATCTTCACAGAGCTGTAAAATATGCACATTTGAAGGTGCATTAAAGGACAAAATGAACAGTGGTTTTGCAATAACAAAAACATTTATACACATTACTGAGAAATATCCCATTGGAAATAATGCAGCAACTATTAAGACCACAGCTTCACTGATAAAATCACAACCCAACTCCTCTTGTCAGCATTTCTTTGGGTAATAATCCTAGATTGCCCTTGATGAAATGGTGCTCTATTTGATCATCTCAGAGCCACCAAAGCAGCTTTTAATTTATTGACTCATTTACTCCATACATGTGCTTTGTTCTCCAAGATACAAACTCGTTTAATCATCATCATTTAAAATAAATATATATAAATGAAATACAGGAATTAAATAAAAGCAAGGAGAGACAGACAAATTGTTGCTATTATTATTATTATTATTATTATTATTATTATTATTATTATTAGTAGTAGTAGTAGTAGTAGTAGTAGTAGTATTATCATTATTATTATTATTATTAGTAGTAGTAGTAGTAGTAGTAGTAGTAGTAGTGTATTATTATAATAAGAGTAGAAAATAAATTTAAGTTCATTCAAATATTAATAAACCTGATAAAAAATGCTCTGTTTTGTGCCAGTTATATTTTGTTTGGCTCATTTCTCAGTTCTGATATGATCAAACACTCTTTTAGATGTGAAAAAATAAGTGACTTTTTTACAAATAGATAGTGATATGCATGAAATACAATATCAAGCCAAATGAATAACCTTTCCTACCATCAATATGCACTGACCAAGACAACAGAAATGATCATTTCCACAGCACGTTTTGCAGCCTCATTTGGATCCGTGTGTCTCTCTGCATATCTGCAGGCATTACCACAGTATGGAGGCCTTCAGTAACTATGACCTGCTGGACGTCTCCACTGGACAGAAGGTCGCAGAGGGACACAAGGCCAGTTTCTGTCTGGAGGACACATCCTGTGACCCAGGGGTGCGACGGCGCTTCGCCTGCACCGCTCACACACAGGTTGGTCTTCCTGGTCTGTGATGAACATCCATCCATCACTCTTTTCCTTCAGCCAAGATGTAAGTTTGTATTTTTCTCAGGGGCTCGGTCCCGGCTGCTATGACACGTATCACGCCAACATTGACTGCCAGTGGATCGACATCACTGATGTACCACCTGGAAACTACATACTCAAGGTGGGAGTGTAGAACTGCTCTATAAAATAGGACAATAGATACAGCATAATCAGATTAATTACAGCATGTTTTCATATGACTGGAATTAAATGAAATATTGACCTGTTCTCAGGTGACAGTGAACCCCTCTCAGATGGTTCAGGAGTCCGATTTCTCCAACAATGAGGTGCGCTGCGACATCAGGTACACAGGAAGCTACGTCCAGGCCAGAAACTGCAGGATCACTGTGTAAGTCAGTCTTATATGCTCTCACTCCTTATAGCTGAGATTTTTTTTTTTTTTTTTTTTTTAAAAGAAGCTCAACACTGATGTCTATTCTTTGTTTCACAGAAGCTGACCTGAATGAAGACCAATATTTCCACACAGAAACTTAAACTTATAATACGTCCTGATTGCTCTTAATGTGCAGCTGTTTTACTTTAAAATGTTCTCTAATCTGTTCGTATTTATGAAATATTGTAGCTGGCTAGATGTTAACTTATGTTATTTGTAAGAATATACATTTTTAAGCAATGCAACACTGTACGTTTAGCTGTTTGTGTGCAGAAAACTTGAGGAAAGCATGTTAGCTTGATTCACAAATAAAAAGAAAACAAGTTATTCTTAAATTAACTTCAGTTTTTTTTTTTTTAAACCTGGACCCCATTTCCCATGTTTTTGTGTAAAAGTGAAACGGACAACAAATTTTAATATTGGTCCAGTACTGAGGGAGAGCACTGCAGCCAGTAACTGTGAAACAAGCTGCGAGGGCAAGTGAGCAGCGTCAGTGTAACATTACATCCTCTAAAAGTGCTTGTTTTTACCAGTGACAGGTTCAGATTGTTATTATAAGTATCTGACAACATTATGGAAAGGACCCTACAGAGAAATAAAATATCATATTTTTATCTTTCACTTGATCTGATCTGTTGTTGTGTCAGAGTCATCCCACTCTAGGAGAAGTCTCGTGAAATGTGAATATCTGTACACTCTGGCTCAGATGAATACCATTTAATTCAAAGACGTCATCCACATTGTGGAAATCATCTAAATATTCAGCCACAACATTGGAGATCTTTTAAATAAAACTAAGTTATCTAACTAACTAACTAACCAGATGGCACTGGTGTTTCCACCATGGATGTATCCCACTATTCCACCGTTGTCTTATGGCAACATGATTTCAAAGCAAGACTTCTCTTTGAGCGATACTCTTTCCATAATGTCAGACACTTTTAATAACAATAACAGCCTGTAATGGCAAAAACAAACACTTTTAGTGAACGTAAATGACAGTGCCAGCTTGCCCCAATAGCACCATATTGGACTCTGTGAGCAGCCTTCTTAGGCACGCTCCCTCAATACTGAACCAGTTTAAGAAATTGTTGTTCCCAATTAGCCAATTAGACACAAAACATGAGAAATATATGGTTCAGGTTTAAAAATACATTAGTTACTCTTTGAGGAAGTGATATTAATTCATTCAGTCGTGCTGTGTGACTGAATTGGTGCTTATTTTGAGTAAAACAGTGGTGCTCTTCTCCCCTGAAATGTATTAGCATTTTGTCTAGCCAAAGATAAAGATCCTCTGTCTAATGCTGATGTATTGGAGTGACAGATGTATAAGTACTGTTAGAATATAAAAAACAAATACTCTCATGCTTGTATTTCTGGAAGTACGGCGTATATTATTTTGTGCAGTTTTGTGTATATTACCCTCACACAAATGTATAGTCTGTTCTTTTACAATCCAGTGATGACTGATTGAAAGGTGTTCTGAATTTTTATTCTGTTTAATAGTAAAGTTCATTTGTTTTTTTGGAAACAAATGTGCCACTGAAGACTGATGCCTTATTTTAAAAATAACACTCCTGATGGGATAATTTGAACAAATATTTAACAACATGAAGTCATTTACCGTTAACAGCGGTTAACACACGCTGAGGGCCATTAGAGTGACGAGTGGTACATTTCTTAAATGTTTTTGGAATAACACACCTCAGAGAAATACCTGAAACGATTCCACTTAGCGCGTTAATTGACGTCTCTCGGAAAGGGCAGCGAAAGGCACGAGAGCTTCACACCACACGAGCCTGCTGCTGGCGTTTTTGTCATGTTGTGTTACAGTAGATGAGTGATGGAGAAAACATTTAGTCACCTGGCAGTGTGAGGTGTCTGGGAAGGCTCTGTTTACACTCTGTCACCAGATTTATTATGGACACTGTCTGACTGGGATGTGGAAATGAATTAATACTCACCACAGCTTTTTTTTAAAAACACAATTCATTCTTTTAGCTCTTTTTTTCCAACCGTACTCTTTACTGTCCAGCACAAATATGTTGCTTCATAGTCCTGCAATGTCAAATATAGGGTGTGAGGTTTTTGAAGTTTTTGACTGTATATATTGGGTCCTTGTAAAGTGAAAGCACTCAGCAACTTTCATGTGAAGCCTTGATGGAAGAAGGAAACAGTTTCAGGATGTTCATGAGGTGAATTTGCAGGCAGATCTGAGCTGAGGTCATGGAGTGTATTTCCTCTGCAGCAGCAGCAGCTCACTGACTCACTTATACAGTCTGTCTTATGGCAACATCAGGGCCGCAGCAGGTCACCAGCTCCTCTGCTCCCACTCATGGTAATGGTGGGAGCCTGCTGTGGGTTTCTCTGATGCTGCATATGTTTGTCCTCATTTGCAGGGTTGATGACCTCCATCTGTTATTTCACACAAGATATGAATGAAGGCACCAAGAAAACCTGGAGAAACTTTTAGAGATGGGATGTTCACACTGCATTAATGTGCAGTCAGAGCTGAATGTACACTAACATTAAAAAAACAACAAACACAACAATGTAAAAATACTCCATTACAAATAAAGGTGTATTCAAAATCTTAATTAAGTAAAGGTACATAGGTATTATCAGCAAAATGTACATCAGCTGTAACTGATATTATATTATTATATATAACATGATCAAAGTATTAAAGGTGCTCTATATGATATCTGTTGAATTAATATAGCTCAGCAGGTTAAGCGGGTCTTTCTTTAACTACAAGGTTGGGGATTCAATCCTTTGCTACCTACTCTCTGTATGTTGTATCCTTGGGCGAGACACTGAACCCGCCGGGCGCTTTACAGCAGCCCACTGCTCCGAAGGATGGGTTTAATGCGGAGGTCAAGTTTCATGTATGTACCTGTATGTACAGTATATGACAAATCTCATAAAGTTCTTTTAGTGCATGTTGGTGCATGTGTACCCCACTGTCACGCGACTGGCCGCCGCTCTGCACTGCCCTCGTACAGTGATTACAGCTGATAATCGCCCCGACCGACGGCGCCGTTGCAGACGCGTAGCGCCCAGCCTCTGGTTCTCCCTCAAGTTAACACTGTTTCGCACTGTTTAATATGAGCAGCCACCATGCTGAGAGCTATGCAGGGCAATAGAAAGGCTCTCAATCTCATTTAGCACCTTCATTACTGTGTAAGCTTTGGTAGATTAGTCCAGTGGTTCCCAACCACTGCAGTTTAATTCTTATCAGTTTAGATGTTTGTTGTTGATGAAATATTAATCTGAAAAGTAACTATGTCTGTTGCTGTAAAATGTGGCTGAATAAAAAGTAGATGACCCCTACCAATCTGTTTGTCTACTTGTTTTCGTGGCCAACTGAGAACACCTTGGCCACCCAGTGCTCCCAGTGTACAAAGACCTGCTAACAGTCTGTTTCAGTTTAGTTATGCTGCAGCTTTAGTTCTCCTTCTTTCTTTATTTTGTTTACACTTGCCCCACAACACTCGCACACCCTCTCCACTCATGCACACCCTTCACTACTGACCTCCACTAGCCATCTGCTTTGTATACCTCTGTTGTCTATTACATTAATGTGTCTCCCTCTTTGTCATGGCCTCACAGGTCAGGTTGTGACATCTTGTGAAAAGTATTTGAGTATTAGTAAAGTACAAGTGCCTCAAAATTACACTGCTTGAGGAAATGTACTTGATCAAGATATATGGATGCAAAAGATGGAAAGAAAGAAGAAGGTATCAGAGATGAGGAATCTGGGTTTGACCCTGTTTTATAACCCCAGATTTCCCTCATCCTCTTACCCAAACATGGCCTCTCTGTAGAACCCTCACCTTCTTTGGTCAGAGAGCCGTGGAGGTGATCCGCCGATGTGAATTTGAGTGTGACAGAGGGTCAGGGCAGAGCCTCCTCTGCTGCTCCAGGTGCTGTTTGCTCAGGGCAGGCCAGAGTGCTATAAGCCTGCTGGGCGTGCAGGATGGGCAGAGCTGCCGGTCGGCTGCTGCCTGCCCCCGCTGGAGATGGCGAGGAGGAGAGAAATTCCACAGATCCGCAGACGGCCAGGAAAACCTGACTGCAAACTGTTGACCTCAGCAGCACCAACACGGCTGAACCATTCTTATCACGGGCTGCAGGTCTGTGAGGTTTCGCCCAGAGGACTGGCTGTCTGAGACTCCCGGTCAACAAGTGTCAGAGCCAACAGGCGAGACTGCAGTGACACTAGTTTGTTCCTTGCACAGACACAAACTGTCAATACCGTCCCCATCAACCTTCATGCTTCTGACTTTTATTCGCTGTTTGTTTTGAGTCATAGATTTGTAAACCTTGTGACTGTCAAAATAAACATCTGTGGGTTTGAACGAAGCTTGTTCACACAGTATGAGTTCATTGTGATGGACCTATTAAAGGGACTGACAGTGTAATATTCAACACCATGATGCCAGTGTTCACGTAAATCAACATCCCTCAGAATTAATTTAACGCGTTTAGACAGTTAGCTCAAACATCAGCTCCATGAGAGGACAAATAATAATACATATAACGTTCATCAGCTATGGTTAATCATCCGATGATTTGAAGTCACAACAGAGCTGGATCAGCTCTGTGACAGCTATTAAAATGGCTAAATGAACTCTGATGTATATGCATCAGCCAATTTAGACTGCTGTCAGGCTATTAGATAGGCATTATCAGTCACTATAACCACCATAGATGTGGGTCAGTAGGAGCCTACTACACCCACTAGTAGGTTTTTATCATCTATTCACATGGTAGACCTCTAGATACCATAGTAATTACGACAGGAACAAAGGCAGACATCAGGTGCTGTAGTATAATGTTTTTCACCTGCAACTCAACCAGCAACGTGTAGCTGACTTTGTGTTTGTAGTTATTTTAGCACAAATATGACTTAAAACCTAAACTTAAAAACATGTTTTTTTTTGCCTAAACCCAAAGTAGTTATAGTTTATTGCCTAAACCTAAAGAAGTTATAGTTTTGTTGCCTTAACCCAAAGAAGTTACAGTTTATTACCTAAACCGAAATAAGTTGTAGATTTGTTCCCCAAACCTAAAGAAGTTGTAGTTTTATTGCCTAAAACTAAAGAAGTTGTAGTTTTATTGCCTACACCTTGAGGCCTTGTTGTTTGTGTTTAGTAGGTGACATTTCATTCAGTTTTACATACACGTTAGAATGTGTTGCTTTTAAGTTTCACTTTCACTTTTATAACGTAGTAGGCTTAGCAGGCCCCTAACAACCCACATCTATGATGCTTATAGCGACTGATAACGCCTATTTAATCACCTGATAACAGTCGAATCGGGTGCATGCACCTACACATACATATAGATTTTGAACACAGAGTCTGAGCATCATTAGTGAAATAACTTGATGGCACCTCTGCACTAATGTTGTGCTTCTCTGTCTGGATTTATGGTTTGCATATTTACCTTTGAAGAGAATTGTTTGTTTATAGCAAAGAGTAGAAGCTGTCTGTGTGAGCACAGTGGAAACGCCTGAATATTTTTCTCTCCTCTGACATCTTGAGAAAAGGAAACTATGTTTACCTGGGCAGGACGAGGACGCCCATTTACTGACCATTTACACACCATTAACAGCTCTCCCTATTTGAAACAGAAGAATGTGCCTAATGACCCCTGTACTTTTCCTGCTGGAGCTGCAGTGTAAATATCTCAACACTCAAAAGGCTGTCTGAGTGACTGCATGCTGTTATTAATCCTGTTATTGTATTATTTTTGGGCTGGGAAGTGGGACTGGGCAGGGAGGCAGCCCGGATGAGGCTACGAGCAGAGGGGGAGGGAGGAGGAGGAGGAGGTGATGCAGAAGGAGGGTGAGGCAAAGGGTAAAGAGGGCGGACAGGTTATTCGGCTGAAACCCTCCGGTTATTTTTGGTCTGAATCTGCTTCTAAATGCTTGTATTGTTTTATGGGATTCACATAGGAGTGTCAGACAGCGTTAAGGTGTCTCCTCTTGTACCAAACATGTGGTCATCCGTCAGGAGGAGGACGCTTTATGGCTCCAGAGACGTATAAAAACATACATGCAGACATGAGACTGTTTTTGTCTCCTGTAACACAAGGTGTTGTTCTACTGTGAAAAAGAGAGTAGTGTACATGTACAGTATGTATAGTATTTGTTATTGAGAGATTTTTGTTAGAGGATGACACACTGTACAACAAACCTAAGCACAAGTTTTCATTCTATCAAGGTTTATCACAGCATTATTTTGTAAATCGGGCACTTTTACACAAATAAATATGCAATCTTTGACCATGCACTAATAATTAATGCTTAAATAAATAAATAAATAAATAAATATAGAATTATTAATAAAAAAATCAACAACCTTGTGTTAAGTGTGGTTAAAGATATGGTTTCCTCTAATTATTGTGGAGGCATTTATTTATCTATTTATTTTTGCTTTTTTAATGTGGAGTCAAAACATCAGCAGTGGGCACTTTCAGCTAAATCTGCTGAAATTATTTTGCCAAATTGTAGTAGTTTGGATCTGTGTGTGCAATAAAACACCATCTTACTGTGCATATATACCCGATTATATTTAATGTTCAGTGGCATATGCATTAAACAAACTAATGTAAATGTAAATTTGTAATTTTGTTGATGCTAGCATTTCAGATGGGCTAACTGAATGTAAATAGGATGTATGTATATGTATGATGATAAGTAACATATGTAAACAGGAATGTAGTATGTAATAATGAGAAGTACTAAAAATATATATACAGAGGTGTAGACATGTATGTAGTACATATGTACTGTATATATACACAGAGATGTAACAGTTTGCAAATCAGTTTGTTAAGTATATAAAAGTAAACTTTACTTAATATACTGCAGGGGAACTTTCTCCTGGGGATCAACTCAGTCTTATCTGATCAGATCTTAACATATAATAAGGAATTTGAAATAATGATCGAGTTGATTATATTTACAAAATTATCAGATCACACCAAGACAGGAAACGTCATGACATGTTAATATATCTTGTGAATTTGGGAAGACGAGATGAATATTTTATAATTTACCAATGGTTCTACTATGCAAATAAATGTACAGATTTGGTCGAACAATGGCGTCATCGTGTGGTCACAAATGGTAGCGATATAATGAATTTTGCAGTCGTACTTTTATTAGTATTGTACAGAAGTTTTGAAATAAGTTTATTTCTAAGCCGCGTTGAGAAGGATTATTTTTATTACCATATTCGTTTTTTTCTGTTGGTTTTATTATATTTTGTTTCCTTGGTTTGGAATGTGACGCCCTATGTGACGACATCAACAGTCGACGGGGATACCGGTTACACGGGGAGCCATTCTCAGGGACACACCAGCACACGGCAGGAGGAAGAGATGGCCACCCAAAATAACTTTTGTGCATTTAATTTGGCGTTTCTGCTCGTGTTCGTGCTGATCGCGGCATTTGTCCCGGTTGATGCTTCTGCTGATCGGACGAAGACGGTGGAGTTTGACGTGAAACCGGGAGGAGTGGTGCACACTTTCACTGAGGCGATAGTAAGTGACTGGTTTAAGTTTTTATTATCTACACGATTAGCTAGCAAACATTTTTGAGACACCACCGCACATAAAGCTACTGTTGAGCTAAATCTAAAGCGTGCAAGTCAGACTGGAGGCAAATTCACAGTGTAGGTCGCTGTTATTAGCTTCATTGTTATTGATTATTAAATAGCTGACAGAATAATTGCAGAATTAAACATATCACGAATTGACACGTCGCCGCTACGTACCACAATGGCTCTTTTGATTGGCTGACACTTTAAACGACTGCGGATTGCTTTCAGTATGAAAGTCAAATTTATTTATTCATATAGCACCTTTCATATATGTTTCATACTTAATATGATATGAAAATTTGTTCTTAATGACTTATTTGATTATAAATAAATAAATTAAATAAAATTTAATTAAGGTAAAGTAAAAATAAAATTATACATAAATGCAGCCCAAAGTGCTTTACACACACACACACACACCCAAAAATAAATAAATAAAATTTTGCAAGGTAAAAATTACAACAATAAAATAAAAAAAATTCAATAAATTAAACGGCGAGTTCAGAATCTTTCTTAGTTAAAGAAAGTCTGACTTTGGTGATATTAATGAGATGAAAACATATCTTTTAATGACATTATTAAAATGTGAATTCAAATTTAAATCAGTCTAAATTCACTTTCACCCATCCATACATTAATGTCAATGAGAACATGCAGTGCACTGTGGTACATGAAAACTGCAACCAATTTCTTTTTTTTTTCCTTTAATTATTGTGAATTATCATTATTTATTTATTCATTTATTGACTGCTTAATAATTTGTCCATAAAATGGGTTAAAATAATAACACATTTCCATCACAATAGGTCTTTTTCACAGCAGACATTTCGACATGACATAGCAGGAAAAGCTCAGGTTTTACTAATAACATGGTGGCTCTGGGTAGGGTTGACAATATGGTTGAAACCAGTATCATGATATTTCCTGGTAGTAGAAATACAACATGTATATACAGTATATTCCAATATGGCAACATTTTAATAATATATAAATAATCAAATTGATGTTGAAAGCAGTGCCCTGTCTTCCACTGTTATGCATTATACAAGACCTAACTGTTGGTCGTAATTACAGCCAATAAAATTAATGTGATCATAATGCGATAATATTGATTTATTGCTCTGCTCTAGCTCAGTAGTGACTCCTCCTGCACAATATACACCCGATATTTCCTCTTGAGCATGTCAAAATGTCTGCTGAGAAACGTGTCTACCAGAGGACAAAACGTTTTTATCAGACCAGCAGCCACGACAGACATTTGAATTTGTAATGATATAATATATTACCTTTGTGATGCTACAGAAATCAATGTTTTTACAAGTTTGTTCAATAAAAATGTATTTTAAACAATCAAATCAAGATGCACACGCTTCTGAAAAGGAGCAGCAATCTGACATTTTTCCTCCAGTTCTGTCTGACAACTAGTAGACTGACGAGAAGTGTTAATTACTACCATGTAAACGTAACTGATAACCTCAATAATGAAAGCATAGCTGCTAAGAATCGATTAGTTGTCAAACTATTAAAATAATCACCACCTATTTTAATAATCAATTAATCGGTTTAAGTCCTTTTTTTTTAAGAAAACAAGTCAAAATTATCTGACTCCAGCTTCTTAAATGTGAATATTTTCTGGCTTCTTTACTCCTCTATGACAGTAAACTGAATATCTTAGACATTTGAGGACATCGTCTTGGGCTTTAGGAAACAACATTTCAACATTTTAAAGACCACACAACTATCGATTAATTAAGAAAATAATCAATAATGAAAATAGTCGTTAATTGCAGCCCTAAATGAATGTAATATACAGTTTTAACATTAACTGTCTTATTTCAGAGGGAGTATGAATGCTCATTCACTTATGCTTCACAAGGGGGAACCAATGAGGTGAGTCTTCCTCTCAATTCAATGAGACTTTATTGCCATGACCATAGTGAATCACAGTATGTTCTCACTCTCTCTCTCCTTGTCAGTCTCCAGCATCATATTATTGATTATATTGATTATAGATCTTAATTCTAGCAGGTTTGTTTAAATGCTTAAATATTCTTCTGCTTTTGTGCCAAACAGCAATGGCTGATGAGTGTGGGTCTGAGTGACGATGACAGGCTGTTTTCCTGCTCTGTGTGGAGGTGAGACACACACACACACACACACACACACACACACACACACACACACACACACACACACACACACACACAAGTGGCGAGTCTCAGTGACCCTGATGATATTCGGTGTGTCCATGTCTCTCTCCACTGGGTCACTCTGACGGTGGTTCATCATGACAGCCCCAGTAGAGCAGGAAACAACACAACAGAGTTTATAACCTCCTGGTTCAAATGTATTCATGTACACCGTTGACTTTAATAAGCAGATGAATGTATGCAAATGACTTAATGCTGGTAACAAATACTTGCTTTTCATTCTTGCCAGGCCTCAGGGGAAATCGTACCTGTTTTTCACTCAGTTCAAAGCTGAACTGAAAGGAACCAAAATTGAATATGCTAATGCCTATGTAAGTATAATAGAAACACGATTCCCTCAACTGTCCTGTTGGCATGAATTTGTTTTTATGTTGTCAGCTAATACTAGTCTCAACAGGAACAACCAGTTTACACTTTGATGTGATTAAAGGACCATTATGTGCTATGTTTACTGTAATAAATCATAAAATCAGATCAGAGATTTGGCTTCTCCAACAACAATGCTACAGCCAGTATGTTGTCCTTTGAAATTTCCATTACAGTCCGAATCATCGTTTTTTGTTTTGGTCGGTGTGATCCCGCCCGCTGCCCATGTCAACACCCCGCTACCACATATTAAAGAAACTGGCACGCAAACAGCATTCTGCAGCCGTGGAAACCAGCAAACGAATTGGATCAACAGAGATACTGTTAACATTAGATTCTACCTAACCCTGAAAAGCCATGATACATCTCTTTGTGGTCCGACTGGCTTATCAAGGCAGCAATTATTTGAGACACACAATCAGTGAAGTGATTCCAACTACTGCTAGCCAGAGGCTGTCGTGTCTATAAGGTAACCCACAAATTGTGAAAAATGTGTCCTAACTGGTATCAGTCACGGACGAAAAGCCAACTAAGGCCACGGCTCCAGTTTTTTGAATACGCAGTACCCATTGTGTACACTAGATGTCAGCCCCATGTATTGTTCCTTTAAATCAGTTTTGGCATCCAGCCATATAACATAGGAATTAAGGTAACCACATATGACTTGGCTTCTCAGTTAGTTCCACAGATCTCTTTAAGTTATATCGTAAAACAAGTGACACTTCATAGAAGTTAAACACAACAATGGTAGAAATAGACATTTTATGTTGACTCTGACTTAAAACCCCAATTTCAATGCAAGTCCTTCTTATGAAATACCAAGGTAACTCACAAACTACACATTTTATCTTTAAAAAAATGACTTGCACATCCCTTATCTACAGTGTTGTAATTTGTAAATGACACCACATCCTGCAGAATCAGCTGTTTAGACTGTTATCAGGTCATTAAATTGGAGTTATCAGTGGTTGGAAACCCCATAGATGTGGGTCAGTAGGGGCCTACTACACCCAATAGTAGGTTGTATCATCAATTCATATTGGCAATCACTGAAAGAAGTAATAAAAGAAGGCAATAATGACCTCTAGCAGTTGTAGTAATTGTGACAGCAGCAAATGTGGAAGTGAGGTGTTGTAGTATAGACAGCTTGAGGCGGAGATCAGGGGTGATGGATGTGACACAAAAGACAGGGTTTTCACCCAAGAGACTGGGGTTTGCATCCTGTGTGAAACCTACAACGTGAATATTTAATTTTCACTTTTTATGAGACCCACAATACCATTTGTTTGGTACCATCTGTTACACAGATTTTGTGCTAAATTTAACCATTTTGTATGACTCAAACTGATATAAATGATCAAAAATCCCTCCAAAATACCACATTAAGACACAAGACCTTGAAGAACACCACAGAAGAAGCCATGCTGTGATTTGGTGTCAAAACATTCTTTTTCTGGAAGAATTGCATTTTTTTTGGCGATTGTATGGCGAGCGCTGTTGTGTGTAAACTCTGAAACTTCTTTTCTAACTAGCTAGGAAAGCCCTCCATCCTCTGAACGCTCTTGGTCTGTAGTTTGTGGCTGTAAAGTTTCATGAGGCTGTGATTATCCTAGAGTAGAGGTCACCACAGGTCATGTTATACAGTGAGGATTCAAAAATGGCTTCACTACAATGAAGTGGCTACTATGGGGACTAACATCATCACACATGAATGTAGTTGAGCTGTTTGGATCCACAAGAGTCTCAGCTTTACTGTGATACCCAATTTATGTAATTCCAAGACTGTTTAGGGACCCCAGTATGCAGAAATATACAATTTTAGAATAGGCGAAAATAACACACTTATACTTAATGAAAAAACTGCATGGATTTGGCCCCAGACTGCATGTGATTATCATAAAGTGGGCATGTCTGTAAAATGGAGACTTGTAGGTACCAGTAGAACCCATTTTCATTCACATATCTTTAGGTCAGAGGTCAAGGGACCCCTTTGAAATTTCAACTAAGTTTGTTGCCTAAACCTAAAGAAGCAGTTGTTTGTGTTCAAACCGTAACATTTAGAACATGTTTCACTTTTCCACCGTAGTAGGCCCCTACTGACCCTCATCTATGAGCCTTATAACAACTGATAACGCACATTTATCTGACTCTGAGCTGAGTCAGCCGGACGGTCAAATTGCTTTTGCTCCTCAGCTTTTCTACTGAGTGATTAGTGGGAATGGAGCTCATGTTGGGCAGCGAGAAGCTCCCAGGACTTTACTGCCTAACAAAGACAAAGTGTAGTAAAAAGTTCTTCCTGCACACATTTAATGCTCCCTGTCAGTGTTCAGAGATTAAAGCTTCTCATTGCTTCGCCCCCAAAACAAGTTTAGAGCATAGAATCCACAGTGTCGGCACAAATGTCAGAAAATGAAGGCAAGTTGATGAACATTTTTGCATAGCCTGCAAATACTAAAGCATCCACCTATGCACCAGCAATACATCGAGACATTAGTCAGGCTCAGGGATCAGATTAAGGCAGGGTTGTTTTTTTTTTTTTTTTTACTTTTCTTTACCGCAAAGCTAGTCAATATCTACATGTTGATCTTCTGTGAAAAGATCAATTTGTTATTTTGCCTTAGCGGGCTGAATTAACATATGTATTTGAGATGACTGTAACATTACTGTATTAATTGGGTTTGCAGAAGTATTAAATTTTATGATTCATGAACAGGATAAGGTGTCACGAAAGTCATGTTTGTCTTGTCAAGCTCAAAGTCAGTACATCTGCAACACAAATAATTTTTTATTATCGATGCATCTATTGATTATTTTTCCAATTAGTTAATGAATTGTTTGTAAAATAGCTGAAAATGGTGAAAATGTCTGTTAGTTTCCCCGAAACCAAGGTGAAGTTTTACAAGAGTTGCTCTCCACCAAAGACAGTTTTAGTCAACTAACACTTTTTATCACCATATTGTTAACCAACAGATTAGTTGATTTACTCGACAGATGTGAAAGTTTCTCCACAAAGAATCACGAGCTTCACTTTAAATCTTGTGTTTACCAGAGTTGTGCTGATAAGCATGAAAAAAACAGAAAGAAAGAAAAAAATCTTAAGCCGACCGATTACTCAACTAATTGACTAACAGTGGGCAACCCTTGGCCTTATACTGCTTGTTTTGTTAAACAGTCCAAAAGTCAAAGCTAAGGATGCACCGATTTATCAGCCGAACATCGGTATCGGTCGATAGTCTCCTTGCTGACTGCCATTGGCTTATCGGCAAACAAGACGACATTCTCCGATGGCAGTGGCCGATGTTATTTGTTGTCAAATCAATTTTGCGCGGGCTAAATGTTGCGTTGGTTATTTGGGGTCGACCACAGGCTAGCAGATATTCTTTAAAAAGTTCATTTTTGTATAGCATCAAATCAGAGCAGACATTATCTTTTCATATAGAGCAGGTCTAGATCATACTCTATAATTTAGAGACCCAACGAGAGATCCCCTTTGAGTGTGCACTGTTCTGCAACAATGGCAAGAAAAAAACTCCCTTTAGCAGGTAGAAACCTTGGGCAGAACCTGGCTCTGGGTGGGCGGCCATCTGCCTCGACCGGTTGGAAAGAAGGTTATATTAAAGGTTGTTTCAGAAATCTGTATAGCTGAATTTGTGCTCAAAGACAGTGTAATGAAATTACAACAGTTATGTTCTTTGTTTCTTTGGTACATAAGGGGAATAAATGACAGCAAAAACAACAACAATAAAAACATCAGTATCAGCTATCAGCCAAATTGCTATTTTAATCAGTATCAATATCAGCCCAGAGTTTCACAATCAGTGCATCCTATTCAAAGATATTTGGTTTCTAATGATATAAAGCTGAGAAGCAAATCCTTGAATCTGTGAAGCTGGAACCAGTTTAACATTTTCTATCAACTAATTGATTTGTTTCAGCTATAAATTTAACCACAATTGTCAGAAAAAGCGTTGACAGCTTGCCGTTCTAACACTTTGAACCAACAAAGTAATGCTATGGACCCAAATGCTTTCAATGAGGTTTTCTCCAGACCTCCATCAGACACAAAGGTCCGGCTACACCTCATTAAATGTCACATCACAATCTCACATCATGTGAGAGCCAGAGCACTGCTGAATGTACCTGACCACACAGTCCTGAGCAGAACTGAATAAAACATGCTGCCATTTGCACTTTGAACCCGTCTTTTAACTGCACATCCCCTCCGCTTATGCATCCACGGAAACCCATCGTGCGCTCTTGTACATTTTTAAATCCACTGTCCTTTAATGATGGTTGGAGCTCCGTCCCAGCCAGCACCAACGTTGACGGACTAACACGGGCAGACGGTCAAAGTAACAGAAAAGATTTATTTCTCCTGGAAGTCAAACTTGACGTGTCTTTGCACATAATGTCTGATGGAAGGTTAATGTCTGGACTCTTCCTGAGCTCAGTCACTTAGCGGAGGTCTGCCGTGTCTGATGTGGTCGTCGCTGAAGTGAAGCACACCTTGACACGCCTCCTTCCCCCAGCAAGGGCAGTCCTGACACTCTGTCATTAGTGAGAGCACATGTTTCCTCCTCCTGCTCTGGCTCCGTGCCCTGAAAGCAGAAGACAAACACACAGAAAATAACTTCACTAAATGATGGGACAGAAATAACCTCACAACGCACCTGCCACCCCCACGCAGCATCTCCTTGACCTTGTCGCCACATCCTCCTACTCTCCCAGCCCGTCTGCTGCTGCAAAAAAAAAAAAACTGTCTCCTGTGCTGCCTCTCATCCTGTTTTTGTTTATTTTTCTCCTCCTTTCTCTTCCTCCTCCTCCTCATCTTCATCACTAATGCTGTACTTGTCTCCAGTCTCAGGCTGCGGCTGCAGGACAGACTGACATGCCTTTGAAGCTGGACGAGTTTACCGTAGGAGACTCAACAGGTGAGAAATTGATTGTATTTCCAAGCGTTCAATCAACTCCCTCTGCTTGTCACGTCAATCTCTTGCTCCCTCCCTCCCTTCGATCACGTCGTGAGGTCCCTGCTGATTTCTCTCTAAAGCATACGCTCCAGCTGTGAGTGGGTTGCCATTTGTCCCTCAAGCATTATTTGTTGTTATTCAGTTTCTGAGCAAATCCCCACTGTGGCTCCAGTTCCGGACTGTGATTAGCAGGATTTGACAAGTCACACAGCAATTTACTGTTACAGCAGATTAGACACGACAGTACAGAGGCTTACAAACTCAACTCCCAGCGACTATCACAGACTTTAGGATAATCCCGTTGCTGTGAGACCTCTGGGAAACACTTCCAGTCATGATTTCTAGGGATAAACTTCTTAACTGTAGCGCAGGAGGTAAATTGCTTTTTTAAAATATGTAATATATATCAATGACCTGGCTTGTAATTCACTCACTAACTAATATGTTCACATTTAGCAGGCTGCAGATTTACCACAAGGGGAAATGTTCAGTTGCTATCAGACCAGTTCTACGCATAAGAAGCTGACTAGTCACAATGATGTGACCTATTTGGTTGTGGACTGCCATTTTGAAGCCTCGAGTTTGGCATTTTGGACGTCGTCATCTTGGTTTTTTGCAACCGGAGGGTGGAGCTAAGAACAACCAAATGTTGAAGACAATGTTACAAATGTTACAATCAACTTTCATGAACTGAAAACACACTGTGAAAGGGTTAAAGTTATAAGGTGAAAACATGGACAATGCCATGGCAGCGACCTGTCAATCACAAGGTAGCCACGTGTATCCTGCTTTATGGTCTACTTTAAAGTCCAGACATACCAGTCCAACATCAAAGAACTAACGGTTGCGTCGACCCATGTCGCCTGTCCAAAAAATTGCACTTGAACACACCGCAAAGACTACAGCCAACGTGAAATGAAATACCTCTCCCTACCTGCAGATGGCAGTAGTTTGTATTTGTCATTCAAAAAGGGAAACCGGAAGACCGAAGACGGCGGATGTACAAGCTGTTGTTATGATACGTAGATGAGGCAAAGCGGTGTTTGTCCACCGTTTTAACACCAGTCTCAATCACAACTTGGCTTCACTCCAGATGGCCATGTCGCTGTGAAAACATCTGTGTACTGGAATGGTCAGAATGGCCAATCGACTTGAAGTTATAGCTCTCTGTGTACGGCCGTGGTTTTCACATTTAAAACTGGCGACACCAGTTGGTTAAAAAATAACTGATACAAATGTATGACATTATTGCATAACCTTCATCTCTACTAGATATATAGATAGAAATACAATTCAGCTTGTGGCTATAAAACACAAATAATTAGCAAATTCACGGTTTATCTCCCTTTCTGTTCATTCGTTACCTGAACTTGACACATTAACAGACCAGTGGACAAAGTAATCACCCATACAGAGCTAACTCTTGAATTCTACTAATAAACAGATTTCTATTAATTAATACAAGTTGTGTTCAAATAGCCAGCACTAAAGACAAAACTTAGTCAAATAAAGTACATTTCCTTTGACTGGCTGCATCCTGCACCTGTTCCTTTTACTTTTGAGTCGACAATGAACAATGAACCACCCCTTTCCTCCAAAGTAATCTGGAGCACAGCAGATACACTATGAGCAGGATCAACACTACCGTCTTCCTTATTCAGCAGAAAATATGCTCTAGTGAACAAAACCATTACATTTAAACCTCAAGCACAAGCAGCATCTACAGTACAAAGAAGAAATGAAATAGCGCTCAATGTTTGCAGGTGGCGCTACTGTCAAAATTGCAGTGGCTATTACTCTCCTTGCCTGTAGATGGCGCTCTTCCACATCTACAGCTCTAATCTGCTGGTGCTACCAACAGGCTGCTCAGGTTGGATTAGACCTGCAGGACTCAAACTGCTGGCTCTGCAGTCAGATTATATTGTCTGGTTTCTTTGCATCAATCACGCTGTGTTTTTGTTTTAATATTGTCTGTGACAGTAATTTGGTCTCCTCTCTGACCTCCAGTGACCCACAGAGATGGAAAGTTCAGTGCTCAACTTTCCAAACTGACCGCCATTGGACGGACACGACATGATGAGCTGTAATGTGCTGAGCTCTGAGTCGGGCCTCTGTGTTTCAGCTCAGTAGTCAATGAAGGAAGGATCTGTGGGAGTAATAACCAAAAATTGAAGTAGGATGATACTGATAACATTTGCAGCACTTTGTATGTCAGTATATTAATTGCCTGGTATGTTTTTACAATTTAAAAGCGCTGCCTGGGACAAAAAAATCTGTTTAGTATTCACATTTTTTTACTACATAATGTCCTAGTTAAAATTCTGTCATAAGATAAAGTGCTTCCATAGTTGTTTCTTAGTTTCAGAGACTATAAGATTTACAGAGAACAAATCTGCTCTGATCCACTGGGGACGTATGTGAATGTATAGAGGATTGGTGTCTGGGGGGTTGTAGAGTATAGATAACACATTTAGAGTAAGGAGGGATTTATCTGTCTTCTGTCTTATCTGTCTAATCTTGTTCTGTTCTGAGCTCCTCGTCTGTTTATATTCATTTGTTCCACATAACTGTAAGCACACTTTTTATCCCCTAAATCATTTAAAAAAATATATGTTTGTGTTTTTGGCCAGAAGGGATACTTGTAATAGAGCAGCTAGCAGCTTCATAACACAACATTAAGAGAAAGATGTGATAAATACACTGAAGAGTGGTGCATTTTTGGATAAATCGTGTCAATATGAATTCATTGTTGAGGAAAATATTACATAAGTAATAAGTATAAATGAGTATTAGTTTAATTACTTTAAAGGTACAGTGTGTAGGTTTCGATGGCATCTAGTGGTGTCGTTGCAGATTGCAACCAACTGAATAACCCTTTTCTCACTCCTCCCTTTCCAAGACTGAGGTAACATGAGCCGCCCAGTTCAAACCCCCATTCTCCTCGCTCAGAGGCCATCCATAACATAATAACACTACTTTAGGAGTGACGGAAGTCAGATGGCAGCTGGCGATACCAAGGTTATGCAATCCGAGGCATGTTTGACAACTACGGTGGCCTTTATTTAACATGAAAGGCTCTCTCCAGACAGTCCGTTCTCACTCCCAACTCGTCAAATACCACTGTTCGGTGAGTGCCCCTCGATATCGGAAATGCATGGAGGCACTTTTTAACAACAGAATGTGACAAACCAGGCTTTCAACTAATTCCCATGTAAACCCACCGGTGGCGTTAATAGACGGTCGAAGCCAGTGGTGGTGGATGGGTCAGACAAACACAAGAACGGTGTTCGTCTCCCATGTGAAACTTAACATAACACTGACTTATTTTGTCACTTCCTGTGTAAACAGAGGTTTATTTTGAAAGGACACTATGCATGTAACAAGGGTGTATAGGCACACCATCCCTGGTCTGTCCAAAAGTAACACAAGAAGGGTACCCTGTGCATCGGTCTCCGATGCCGAGGGGCACTGACCAAGCAGAGTTATCAGACGAGAATGAGATTGTGTTTCTCTAACGCCTGTGTTTGGTTTGTCCGTTCTGGGCTACTGTAGAAACATGGCCCCGAGAAGAAGACCTGCTCCCAATGTAGATATGAAGGGCTCATTCTAAGGTAACGGAAACACAACAATTTTTAGTTTAAGCTGATTAAATACAGTTGTGAATATTATATTCTGTTTCTGCCAAGAGATCCCTCAAAATGTTACACACTGGTCCTTTAATCTTGATCATTTTAATTAGACACCTGCAGCAGAAAAACTATTTTCTTATTTGAGACACACTGTTTTGTAATTTCAGTATATATATTACACTGTTTGAAGTTTAACCCTAAAAAAACTAAGATATGTGGCATGAAGAGACATTTGGATCGAAGTATAGATGGAGGAGAGATGCTCCTGAGCCCCTCTTGAACTTTTGCTTTCATGCTTCAGTGGCATATGTGTGGATCAGCGTGGTTGTTTTGCAGGTTTCAGAAGTACATGCTCCCTTATGTAGCGAGCAAGATTGCCTTTATCTTCCTCACCCTGATCCAGTCTTCTTAGATCCACGCAAGTCTCCACAAGATGAGTTCTGGGGATTGATTTTAGATTTGAGGATTGTGCTGATTCGATGCTGTGGTGGGATTACTCACAGAGATTCGTACCTTGTGTGGTCGGGGTTTGGATCCTCTCATCTGTCTAGAGGTTGAGGAAAAGCTCAGCTGGGGACATCTGTGTGTCACCGCCGACGCTCCCTCCGGGGTCACAACAGGAAGTAACCACGTCCGGATGCTGATCCACAATAGACAAAAACAAGATGTTACTTATTGTGTACATGTTGTTCCTTTTTTCTACTTCTTGATTATTTTGATTTATGATGAAATGTGATGGATGTTTGAATAAAGACATGTTGTCGCTGTTCTGGAGATAATTCAGTGGTTTTGTCTTGCTATGTCAGTCATGATCTGATTGAACCTCCCACAGCCTTGTTAAAAGGGTAAACATGAAAAGAGAAGAGAAATTTGAGTGCCAGCATAGAGGCATTAAATATTTTGAGCACTGTCAGAGCCGGGCCACCATGAACATGGCAGAGAGCGTTTTAATGCCCCAGTCATGTCTAAAACAACTGTAATTTTATACCAGCACTAATGTATTCCTTATTTAAACTCAATTCATATGCTGTAGAAAACAGTCAGCATAGAAATGAAACTTCACATGAACTTTATATTAAAGTGAGCGTTATGAAAAATGTATTCTGTAAGCATACTCGATTAACATATATTGTCCTTGGATAAAACGGTTCCATGAGATAAAGAGCTTCCATTGTTTCTTCTTAATTTCTAGGGAGCGAGGCTTTGCAGGGAGGATCCGCTAAATCCACAGGCACATATGGGAATGTATAGAGCGCTGATCTTTGTGGGCTTATAGAGATATAGAGTCAGGAGGGATTTATTCATTTCATGTTAAGCCAAGAGAAAATCAGTCATCTTGATTGTAGTCAAACTGGCATCAGTGAGTTTGTCACACAAGAATTACACGTTTACACCACTTTAGTGCTTTAATGTAAAATCTAACCATCTGAATTTCATTTAGAGAAGATCTATTGTGTAGTAGCACTGCCAGGAAACTCCCACTGAGTCTCCTCCTTGTAATTAAAGCATCTTATAGCAAAGACGTGACTCTGATTTCCAGCTTTGTGGTGCCGTGGATTAAAAAAAAGTGACACTTTCTTCTCAAGGTGGTAGTTCAGTTCAGTAATAAGTCTCTGTAGCACCGTATCTCTTTGTTTACTGCCAGTCCACTGTGTTTCTGAGACCCAAAGCTGCCTCTATGCTGTCATCCCAACCCTAAACACATATCATTACTGTTTACCATCTGGTAACAGTAGAGATGTTTACTTTCAACTTTTAGCCCCCTGCAGTGTGATCATCAGGGAAATATATACACATGATGCTGCCAAGAACTGGCTTAGATTATGATGGCGTGCATTAAAGAGGAACATTTTTATCCATGCAAGGGATCAGTGAGTCCAACGCTTTAATCCTATTCAGAGGTTTGCAATTGAATTTTATACAAACATTCACGGTCCCAAGAGGATGAATTCTACTAACTTTGGTGTGTCCCTGACTTTTATTTTAGCGCCACCAGCGGACCAACCACATTTTTTGGTTCTGAGTAAAATGTCCCAACAACTATTGGATGGTTTGCCATAAAATATGGTACAGATATTCAACTGTTTTCTCATATAAAGACATGATATCTTATGAAAAATGTATTCCTCCTTTTTCATTTGTTTTTTGCTATGAATGTTGGGCAACGTATCAAATATGTAGTATGGCATGTGACAAATGAATTAACGTTGACTTCTGGTTTCACAAGGGATACAAATACCAGTCTCCTGGGCGAAAGTCCAGTATTTTTTCCACCCACCCATCCACCCCAACCTTCTCCCTGCAAATTAATTTCATGGGAGATATATACGAATTACAGTGCATTTTATTACATTGCTTTTTTTTATGGCTATATATAGTGTAGGAGACCAGTCTGAGAAAGTCATGTTCCCCTCAGGATGAATTGTAATATCTACAATGGTTCTCGAATTCTTTTGGTTTGTGACCCCTTAAATCAATGCAAGGCTTGCAGCCCCTCATCAGTGGTTATACTGTATATTGTCTACCAGTTGTGATCAGCTCAGTCAAAGACATTTTTGGTTGGATCGCAGACAGCGAGCCTTACAAACATAACAGTCTGTCACTGAGTGACTGACAGAGAAGTTACACAGTTGGTTGGCCGAGTGTCGGAGTTTCCACATTGGTTCTCTTTCAAAATCAAAATGCCAGAACAGTCCTTTATGCAAATGAGCCCATCCAGCATGACGCGGCCAGCTCACGAAACTTGAACCAAGCTGTCAATCTAGGTGATCTAGTTCTAAAAGATTCCTGATTGATTTCTGTTGTTCAAACTGCTATGAAAAAGTCACATATATGCAAAAAAAAAAAAAGAAAAATCTGACTTTTACTACTTTTGCCTGCAGTGTGAATGTAGCCTAAGATTGGAGAGTCTGAAAGTCTTCCAGTGTTCCTGGGGGTCCTGACACTGTAGCATCATCATGTACGAACTCCAGTTTGTCCAGCACTTTGGTTTATGACCAAATACATGTAAAACTAATGACATTCCTACCAGCCTCAACTGTATTTTGTGTCTATTGGAAATTAGGGCTGCCCTCAACCAAAGAAATTCTGTTAGACGATTTTGTCGACTAATCAAGGAGTTGATTTAATTGACAGATCTGTGAAACGGAGTTTCTCCACAACGAATCACACAAAAGTGCCACTTTAAATCTTGTGTTTACCAGAGATGTGCAGCATGAAAAAAGCATAAAAAACAACAATCGGCTATAGAAATCTCAGTCAACTAGTTGATTTGTCAACTAATAAGAACTGAAGAATAAAGAATTGTTAATTAGCATTTTTTAGTATGCTAAACATTCAAAATTAAGATAGAGAAAACAGTAGACATCAGCCTACACCTGCTGATGTTAGCATTTAGCTCAAAGCACCTAATTACAGCCCCACTGAGCTGCTAGTACAACACTGTAGACGCTTGTTAAAGTAACCTATAAGTGAGGTGATTGTCTATATTTTTCTTCATGTCAATAAATCCTTTGAAAAGACCAAAGCCAACAATGAATTGAGCCGACTAACAAGTGTTTTCTGTGCATCCAAAGTCTGATATAGCTAATTCCTCCACATCAATGAGCCACATTGTGTGACATGGTCTTCCATTGGCACACACACACACACACACACACACACACACACACACACACACACACACACACACACACACACACACACTCCTGCTGCTGTAAATAAATACTCACAACTAACAGAACCAAATTAATCCATGGATCCTGTGTGAGTTAAGTCTGAAAAAAACTACAGTGCCCAGCTATTTTAGGAAAGTACTGAGTTTTGATGAGGCCACGTATTTGTCGATTTTTCAAAGATTTACTTCTTCAGTAGGAATAAATGTGCTTGGTGCTGAGCGCCACAGACAGGATTGGTTTTGGTCTTTTTTGACAAAAAGAGAAAATATAGAATAATAGCATTGTTCTTTTATGCAAGAGGACATCAAAATAAACTAAAGTAACATTTCAGAGAGGGCAACATCGGATGACCTAAAGGAATAAGCCATCGATTTTCTGTGCTGCATTTCCGTAATCAATCCGGCAGACAGTCTGTTTTTCTCTCTTTCCTCTCACACACACCTGCCCCCTATTTCTCTCTTTTTGCATCTCCTGACATTTAGAGGGGAACAGATGGAGATTGTGGCCAGTTCGGTCAAACCAGAGGCAGCAAAGTAGATGGGATTTTTCTAACACCAGGGGCCCGGTGAAGGGTACAACGAATGGCCAGCTGCCCCCTGTCTCCCCTGATGCGCACCCAGGCACAGGGCCGGTGACCCAGTCAGCTCGCAGCCACTCTGCCTGTTCACTTCTTATCTGGCCTTGCTAAGTTCTTCACATCATGAGACCTTTTCTGTCTCCAGATCTAGCTCAGATCTACAGCCTGTCTTCCCCAGCGTGTGCTTTTCACACCGCTGAGCCAAAGTACCCTGAGCGGCACTGAGTTCTCGTTATACCATCACGACACTTGACAGCAATTATCTAACCCAGACAATGCTGATACATGGAATGGATGTGTCTGGCTGCTTAGGTTGAAGTGCACAAAAGCAATCAGTTCTTACTTTGTCTTGTCATCTTGCAATAATTACAATTTCCTTCATATTTCTATCTAATTTGACCATCTCTTTTGCCCTTTAAGTGTGCAATCTCTGGGAGTCTGAGAGCCGGGGTGAAAACCTGAGCATCTGTATAGAGGCTCTTGTTACCAGAGCAGTAACCCAGACAGATGTTGTGATGCTCCGTGTATGTTCAGCATATATTCTCAAGAGATTGGTAGAGAAGGAGAGGCGGGAAAAGGACAGCCAGCCAAGCTGTTCTTCCTGACATACTCACCCCAAGTTGCATTTGCGTCCTGTCACCTTGGCAACTTGGTCTCAGCTCAACTTGGCGAGCCTTAAATCACTCTTGCGGCTGGTGCTGTGAATGTGGCTCTGGTTCGATCAGCCTCCCCATCCCGCTGCATTGTCTCACACTGTAGTAGAGAGCAACCTTCTTTTCTCAGGGTACGGAGGAGCTTTGCGGGGCTCCTTCACTTTCTTTGTGTGCTCGGAGGGTCCGTGGTGGGGATACGGAGGAGGCTTGCGACCTCTGCGGCCTTGTGCTGTTGGCGGTTTTGTTGTTGTTGTAGGGCCAGAGCACACCTGTGAAGGTTTGTGGACGGGTCCTGCTGAGGAGGCTTGCCTCTCTCTGTCAGCATTGGACACAGTTTCTGAGTCTACGGCTGGGCAGCTGGCAGATGGAGGGTGGGTCGATGATGGGGCGAGCAGACTGGCAGATGGGTGGTCACTTTGTGGGGTCTGGAAAGACCCAACTTTGTTCTCTATGATGACAGAAGGGCTGAGAGTGGGGGGTGGGTGAGGCTTTGGAGACAGAGGGGAGACAGGGCTGACTCTGATGGAGGAGGAAAGCCCAGGGGAGTGAGGCTGAGAACCAGGGCTGTTTGGGTGATGGAGGTTTACTGTTAGAGGGGAGAGACCAGGAGTGGGTGGCCGAACAGGGAGGCTTCTTTGAGGAGATAAAGTAATGTCATGGGAGGTGAGGTTTTGAGGGGGATTGGATGAAGGAACAAAGGGCGGCCCACCTTGTCTGGGAGAAGAAGAGCCCAGACTGCAGGTGAACCGAAGAGTTCGACTCCTCTCTGATGAAAGTCCAGAGGTTGCAGGGCACAGCAGCATGTTTGGTGGAGACTGGCTCCTGCTGTGATGACCTCTATTGAGGCTACCACATGAGTCTCCTTCAGGCTCTGAGGGCCTCCAATGGACGCTGCCTACCGTCACTTCACTGGAGCTGGACCCTGAACTGGAGCTGCTGTCGCTGAGAGGGTTGGCACTGTCATCTCTGTCAGTCCCATGCTGCTCCACCGCATTCAGATCAATGGATGAGGTTAGATAGTCAATCTGCTGCACCACCTATGATGGATGAAAACATGGTGATGAATAAAAAGTAGCATTCCACTGATTTCACACATGAAGAGCCATTCAAGTGCAGTAGGCAGTATATTTTTGGCATCATTGAGCAAAAGTCCCATAATAACCTTTCAGCATATTGTAATTCAAGTGTTCTGAGAGAAAACTAGACTTCTGCACCTCCTCATGGGTCTGTTTTCAGGCTTTAAAAAAATAATCTAGCTTATGATGAAAGACTTTGGCCAATCACAGGTCATCTCAGAGAGAGTGTTCCTATTGGCTGTGCTCCAGCTGGTGAGCGGTGCTTGCTATTTCTTCAACTGATCTCAACACAAACTTTCTCATTTTAACGGGCTAAACAGTAACTACAAGATGATTCTGAAAACATGAGGCGATAAATAGTCATTACAGTAACAGAACAGCGATTCATATTTGATCAGCGCTGCCTAGTTTGACCGTTTAATAGGACTTTGACAGATTAACAGCTGGTCATACACGGCAGGCTCCAGCTCAGCTCTGATTGGTTTTCCTCTGGTCTGTGAAATCTTGCATCTTGTCATTAAGAGCACCGGAGGACACAGAGGAATATAATTTTTTCAGATTAGCTACCATCAGCATGTAGTGTTTTACAAAAATATTTTTTTTAAATCATATTTGCTCCATTTCTACCCACTGCAGCTTTAACTTATTGTGAGGTGTGAAAACAGTTGCATAATGTCTCCTGTGGCTCTGAATGGAGCTTTCTAGTCTGAGAAAATAACCTCGATGATGTCATAGTGATGTCATCTGGGTTATGTCAGCTTGGGGTCCGAGACTTTTTGACAGAGGGCCACAGTCACAAAGTGGAGGTGCGGAGTGTTGAAAGACGTGGCTGTTAATCAGGTAGGAAAGGTCTAATGAAAGACTCTATTGAGCTGAATTATGGGAAATGTATGATCCAGTGTTTTCAGAGCTTGACACACACTGGGGACTAAAAGTCTGGCTCTCTCGACCACTGCTGCTTTGATTAAACTAAACTTTATAATTTATAAGTGCAATACTACATTGCTGGAGTAACTCTAATTACAACCTGAAACTTATGATTATTTTCATTGCTGTTTAATCTGCTGATTTTTTAGCTTCCAATTCATCGTGTATTCCAGAAACCGGAACCAGAGAATATTGGCAATTGGCTCCTGACTTGATCATCTCGTCAGCTGAATGATTTATCACTTCAACACTTCAAGTATTTTTTGGTGATTTTGCCTTTATTTGGGTAGTACTAGAGAGGTGACAGGATATGGGGAGAAGTGAGGACATGCCAAGAAGATCTAATCACAGTTTGTGTTTACAAGATCAGCACCTTAAACCTGTTTTCTACCAGGATGCCGCAACACTACATTAATCTAAAGATTTTCATCCCAATTTGAGTCATTTCTAATAAAATGATTGAGGACATACAAAACTAACCATAGCACTGTAGTCTTTATATAGTAATGGCAATATTAAAAGCACGGCTGCAACTAAGAATTATTGTCATTATACAATTATGTTCTTAATTAATCAATTAGTTGTTTAGAAGATGGAGTCAGAGAGTTTTGATGTTGACCAATTAATCGATTCATTTAATAGTTGACAACAAATCGAATTATGGTTGTAGCTTTAATTAAAAGTTTGCATAATCATTTTTCCTGCATTTGCATGTCTGTATCTATAATTTGGAGCATTTCAGACTTACAGAAGTGGACTCTCACCAGGTGTGTAGCTCCAATCTGTAACTATGTCACACAAGCTACAACTAGTACAAAAACAGTGTACCTCAGCCTAGAAACGATGATACTGTATTACTATTATGGGAAATGTGTAAGCTAATATTAGGTGGGTTTTCCTTCTTATACTTACAGTGAAAAGCACACTATACAATATGTCATATACAGGCATATACAGCATGTCTATGCATGTATTTAAATAAGTGCAGAGCATGGAGCATATGAATGTATGCACAACACACAAATGCATAACACACGTACAATGATGGAAGCAGAAGAGATTGTAGAAAATTACACTGGGGAAAATGTTTGACCTATCTCTCCACCTGCTCTATGTGCACAGATAAATCCTCGGCCCCCGCTGGAACAGATGAATTATTGTTTTGTTCTCTGTGTTCAACAACATCCTTGCTGATGTCAAAAGATGACCTGGTTTGTCTTTTTTTTTTTTTTTTTTTTTTTTTTACGCTGAAGCTTTTTGGGAGAGGCATTTCATTTTACTTTGAAGTACAGCTTGTATATGCACATCAAGTGACTTTGGGCAGGGGCTGCTTGTTAATGTCAGAAATCAGAGGAGATAAAAGAGCAGAGGACCCTGGTTTTCATCTGCTGCTCCCGAGAGTGTTTATTAAAAACAATGTTTTTTGACCCCTCAGGTCCTCGCATATAGTGCTGATGAATGCTCAGAGACATTTGTTGTAGAGCTCAGTCATGCGAGTTTCATAAAACTAATTCAGTTTCACTCTATAGTTGTTTTGCTTAAGTTCTGGTGCAGTTTTTCATCTATCAAAATGCCTCAAAAGGAGACCATATGCATGCTTTTGTCATGTTCTTTTTCTGTGACAGGGGTCTTTAGTGTTGCTTTAATATTTGTGTCTCTGTCTAAAATGCTTTAAAGGCTCACTCCAGTTCCTTTTTATAGCAGTGACTGATTATTAAATTAAACTTAGGGTCGCATCTCATGCAACAGAATGATAAAACAGCTCTTTGAAATAAATATGCGACCAAAGTCTTCTCTGGTGCCTTATCTTTCTTTGATCTGTCATTTCTGTTGTGAAAATTTGGGATTTTTCTATCACAGTGTCTGCCTGCTCAATCCCCCCTCCTTCTTTCCCCTCTAGTCATGTAGCCTATATATGCTCTTTCATCAGTGCTACATTAATACTGTCACACTAAAACCTCGCAGCCAGGATGATGAGGGTTACTACCTCGGGTTTAGCCGCGACCCCGTAGATGCAGATCAAATGCCAAGAGGCGAGATTTACGTGTCACTTTTACTGGATGAGGAATACGAGGCAGAGATACTCAGACGTAAATGGATTATAAAACGCTATCCAGCTGTGCCTGGAGCAGCATCTGTCCACGAGGAGGGAGTGGGGGAAGAGATGAGAGGGGATGTTAGAGGAGGAAGAGGGAGATGCAGAGAGAGGAAGGCGACCGCTTTGCCTGTAATGTCACATCACAGCAGCGTCTGAATGCATCATGCAAATGGGGCATAACTATTGTCTCATTCACCTCTATGAAAGCGTATGCATGGATTGAGCACGAGTGTTGTGTATGCTCGGAGACAGATGACAGGGGAGAGTTGCAGGAACAGTTTGCAGACTGCAGTGGATTCACCCAAGCCTGCTGCTGACTTTTTAATGCATGTTAAATTCTGCTGAGGATGTGCATTTGTAGCCTGCATTGTTATCTGTAAGAGTACAAAAGCCCTCTAGGTTTTAAAGCATAAGCATGAAACACCTTAATTAATGTGAGAGGATGCACTAACTTCTCTGCTCCTGTTCTGATCCAATTAGTTTTGACCAGGAAAGACGTGAATGAGTAGGTGAAATATTAGACAGAATCAACAAAAATCTACCTCTTTCATTTCCTGGTGGACGTCCCTCAGCGCTGTGAGAACCTGCTCCAGGTTGTCCACCACCCGTTTAATCTGATTTCGAACTACCTTCCTGCTGCAGCCTGACTCCTTCTTCTGTGACCCCCCTTCATTGGTCGGCCTGTACTGGACCCACGTCTGGTTCTGGCCCAGGGCAGCGATACGCTCCGAGCTTGGTCTAGGTTTCCTGGGGCCTCGTAGAGTCGTGGTGCAGCCCAGGCCTCTATGAGGAACCTCAGTGGAGAAGATGACTCCATTGAGGGGACCATTGAAACCCTCTGCAGGTGGTTCCCTCAGGTCTCTCTGGCTCTGGGAGTTCCTGACGCTGGGGGTGAAGCCGTACTGCCTTTCTATTAGTCCCTGAGTGTCTGAGCTCACCCAGCTGGATGAATGGATGTCTCTCTTGCGGTAGGTGGTACTGCTGGCGTAGTCCCACACCTTTCCCCTCCTTTGCTCCATGTCCACCAAAACAGGCACCTTACAGTTTGGCTCCTCAATGAGCAGTGCAGGAACAGGAACAGGAGGGGGTCTCACAAGTGGCCCGTACTTCCTGACTGAGGTGCTGGTCCCATCGTTCTGCGGCTGAAGGAGGCTCAGGTGGCTGTTGTGGTTCCTAACAAAGGTGTGGTTGTCCTGGGCAGATGTGGAGCTCTGACCCTTTGGCTCCCCATCCCCTGGGCTGCTCTGTGTGCTGGGGAGTGGGTCCTGCTCTGGAGACTGGTTCCACGTGGCAGGACTGTCCTCCCTCTGCTTCCCCAGACTCCCTGGCAGGATGTGGTGCCCCCGCAGCACCACTGGCAGCATCCTCGCCATCCCCACGCCATTGCACCGGACCTCCCCCTTCTTTGCACGGTCCTTTCCCTGGATTGAGAAGAAGCCGATCCCTTTGGCTCTCACCAGCGGGGTCAGGTTGTTGCGGGCCTCCGAGCTGGATTTGTATGGTCCATTGAGCCCCAGGTCACTGCTGTGGTGGGGCTTCAGACTATTGCGCAGCCAGGGGATGAAGTGAGGGGCGTGGGGCTTGAAGCCTTTCTGCTCCCCAGGCGCTGGAGCCCTGCTGTCAGAGAACATGGTGACGGATGATGTCCAGCAGCCTCACAGAAAGAAGAAGAAGCAGAAGAGGAACAGGAGGACTCTTGAGACACAGAGAGCTTCCTCCTCTTTTTCCATGAATCCCCTCCTACCTTTGCCATCAACACAGATTCAATCCGCTCTATCTTTAGTCTTTTTCCCCTTCCCTCTCTCTCTCCCTGACTCTGTCTCCAAAACTTTTATCTGCTTTTTTCCCTCCTCATCTCAAATCCCACCCACCTACTCCCCTTTTCCTCCCGAAGCCTGTTTCTGATTTTATCGCCCTGCCTTTTTTCCTTCTTCCTTTCCCTCCGTTTCTGCTTCTCCTCCCACTATCCTCCCTGCTGTATTGCTCTGGAGCCCCTCACCCCCTCATTGGCCCGGCCTCAGAGATGCCGAGGGACTCGCTCTCTCTCTCTCTCTCTCTCTCTCTCTCTCTCCCTCTTCGCTCTCTGCCTGCCTGCGTCTCACTGGCTCAGTAGCAATAGAGGCTTCCTGTCTCTACATCTCTCTCTCTCCCTCTCTCTCTCTCTCTCTCTCCCCCCACACTGCGCTGCGCTGCCTCCTATCCTCGCTCTTTCTTCCTCCCACTCCCTCTCACTGCTCTAACTCCCTTTCTCTATTTCCCTCTTCTCTCCCCATTTTTGTCTCTTCTCCCTGTAACTCTCTGCTCTCATCTGAGAACCCTGTTCGTCCTCTGTCTTTGCAACTCTCTTTTACTCCCCTTTCTGTCACTCCCCACCTCCCATTTGCCAGGGAGAGCAGCTGAACTTCAATCAAGACGGCACTGTTATTAATCCCCCGTTAGCCAGTGTATAGCCACGTGATTCCTCCTGCCTCTGTTCTCATCTGATTACTCCTTCCCCGGCTCAGCCCTTCACAATTAAATGCTGCTTAGGGTACCAGAGGGGGTTTAAAGGAGTAGGGGAGGATGGCAGCAGGAAGGGATGGAGGAGGAATAGTAGGGGGACACATAATTGCGACCCTCCAAGATCAGAGATCAGCGCCCGTTTGACAGAAACTATAAGCTGCCCGGCTACAAACAACAGCCTGCCTGTGGCACGGATCCCCCCAGATTATTGCAACTGTCAGCAAATAGTGTCGCGTTACATCCCAGTTGTTTTCTTGTTTTATTTTCTGCCGCATATCCAACTTCCATTTGTTCCAATTATGCAGAGACAGCTGCTATTTTCGGGTTTCTCATTCAAATTCCCATTCTCGGCTGTTTGGATTAGATTTCTTGTGTCTGACAAGCCCAAAGATGCCTCCTAGGTGCCTTTTCACTCAAACTGCGGCTGCATGGATGGGTCCCTCCCTCTCTGGCAGCATCTGAAATAAAAAGACGGCAGCACAGCCACACAAAAGCCCTGACAGTTTGCTGTCACTCAGCAGCGATGCACTCAAAGCATCTGTCATTCTGTTAGTCAGCATAGCAATCTATTCCTCTGGTAGTGCCCTGTTAAAATATGACTTCATTCACTGACATATTTCACTATACAGGTACGTGAGGGGAGAGAAAACAGACACAGGCTTGGTGTAATCTGCAGGCTAAGAAGATTCCTGCCTACATGTCGACAGGCTGCCGTCAGCCAGTAATGACCACTAGTCTGGATACAGAATACAATAAAGAGTGGAAGTAACAGAGCGGCGACTATTAATCCTTCATTTTCCTCACGGCATGCTGGTGCACACAAAGTCTGTTTCTATACTGTGTTGGAGTTGCTTTTGCATTTAAAGATTTAACTCTGAATGTATATATCTATATCGACAGTATGTGTGCATCAATGATTAAGAGGGTTTATATAATGAGGATTTCAACTGAATTTTACTTTGAAATGATGGTTAATCATTAAAGTTTAAGAGCACAGTCTCACATAAATGTATTAATGACCTCACTGTACAGAACATAAAATAAAAAAGTACGATTAAAGCAGATACACAGACAATACGCAGACACAGACATACAAAGGCTAAATAAAAGCTAAACTGAACCAGTCTTTCCTGGGTGCAGTGCTGGTGCAACTTTATTGCTGAACATGATGCACTTACTTTAAGCCAACTTTTTCAACATTTTAGCCATTACTTGTAGCATTTTTAATAACTATTTCAGCTGTTGGTCCATTACCTTTAGTTAACTACTTCAACTGTTTATTCATTACTTTAAGCTAACCTTTAGCTAACTATTTCAACTGTTAACCCATATCTTTATGCTCATTTAAGCTAACTACTTCAACTGTTTATTTATTACTTTTAGCTAACCTTTAGCTAACTATTTCAACTGTTAACCCATATCTTTATGCTCATTTAAGCTAACTACTTCAACTGTTTATTCATTACTTTAAGCTAACCTTTAGCTAACTATTTCAACTGTTAACCCATATCTTTATGCTCATTTAAGCTAACTACTTCAACTGTTTATTCATCACTTTAAGCTAATCTTTAGCTAACTATTTCAACTGTTAACCCATATCTTTATGCTCATTTAAACTAACTACTTCAACTGTTTATTCATTATTTTAAGCTATATTTTAGCTAACTATTTCAACTGTTAACCCATATCTTTGTGCTCATTTAAGCTATTTCAGTTGTTTATCCATTACTTTTAGCTTTACCTTTAGTTGGCGAGCCTCACATTAAGGAGAAAAGCTGGTCCACCTTAAGAAAGAGCCGGCGCAGATACAGGAAGCTGACTCAGGACTTCTAGCTGAGAAGTTGTAGCTTGTAGCCTCATAGCATGTATTCACCCACAAATAAACTGTCTGCTACTTTCACTTCTATAACGCCACCAACACACTCACACTCACCGCCGCTACACACGGTCTGTTGGAAACTCGCTGACGTTAAGCTACAGCGGGCATGAAGCCATCGGCAATGCTAGCAGCAGCTAACATATCGCTGTTGCTACTCCGGGCAGACACACAGCTGACAACCCCCTACTCTAAATGTGCAGTGGAGACTTTTGGTGCCTTCAATTGGTGTCGTGTTTATCAGTGGGGTCCAAATGAATACATATGTTTTTCTTGGTATGTTGATGTTCTGTATGTTGAATGTTGATATTCTCAACAAGATCATCTTTCTCCTCTGTCATGATGCCATTTTCCTGCATTATGTTACCCACTTGTTAGTTTGCTAAATTGTTAGCCTCTGTGGCTTCTAGGCTCTGACAGTAAAGGTAATATTGCCGTTACTTAGCAGCAGTGTTCTTCACGACTTAAACACGTTGTGTTCTCAACTTCCCTCTGAAAGCACCATAATACTGGGAAAGTTGCTGCATGTCCGTGACACTACACACATGTGGCTGCTAATGCTCCCGGACATGAACTCAGGACAGTGAACGCATCACCATGGCTGCTACAGTAACTCTCCTGATGATGAACTGTTGACTCAGTTGTCTGTTGTGCTGATTTACTGTAGCTGGCGCACAGCTGCATGTCAGGCACAAATGGTGTTTATGATTAATAATCGGTTAACGAGGGTCGGTTATTAGTTAAGAGGCTTTTTCAAAATTAGCATCCTTATTTGGCTTCGGGGGGAAGCTTCTTGCAACAGGTATATCTAAGTGTCTACAGCAAATCTGACTTAAAGTTATATTTAACGCAAATACTAGGTCTCTTTTTATGCAGCTGCCCCCAAGTGTTACTTTACGGGTTGAGAAAATCCTATTTCTTCAGCTAAATGTACCCACTGAACCCATTTAAAATGCCATTAGACTAACTAAAAAATGCATTGTGGCAAAACAATAAAAAAAAAAAAAAACATAGTTGGTTTTCCAAGCTAATGAGGAGTTGGAGTTACTTGGTTTTCCAAGGACAGTGATGATCTTGAGGCAAAGTAGTGTGAGGTTACACATTTAAATAACCTCCCATTAAGGTGACAATTTTTAATATTACATTTGAAAACATGCAACTCTCCGTGAACGTGTTTCTATTTGTGTGTGTGTGTTAAAGACCTTGAATTCATGTCTCTTAAAAGTCTAAGTTCCCCTCCAATCAGCCACCCACGCTGTGAAGCCCATAAATATCATTGCAGCTATACACACAATCATTGCTCATTTTAAAGTCAATGTGGAATAATAAGTGGCTGTCACAGTTGCTGTCCATTTGCAGTCTGGCTGTGCAGCCTCTGGAGTCCGGTTGCCTTCATAGCGTCCATTAATAGACAGAAACTGATCCAAAGCTGGGGGAAAAAACCTTTTCAGTTTACTGCAGTGTTTCTTACATGTCCTCTTCAGCTTTTTTGATCACCATCATGTAGCCTTCAGTATCAGTGGAAGTAGGGGGAAGTCAGACGGAGCATACGGCCTCATTGTAACCTTGTCCAATGCCTCCTGTAGCGCTCCCTCGCTTGTTTTTGAGTCATGTAACAGGCCGACTGCCCATCGAGAAGCAGCAGAGCGAGCGTGTGGGGACACTTCAGCATGTGTGTCTGCTGAACTTTACTGCCACTGCAGATAGTTCCCTGGTTGAATTTCTTCAGGCAGAGATAGTGAGTGAGTGAGAGAGAGAACACCTTACATAACATGGTGGAAAGGACAGATGTAAAAGCAGTGCTTTGAAAGGTGAAGAACTTCATGTCTGTCAAAATTTTCTGTGCAAAATGGCTTTTAGTCAGAGCGTCTTGAGCACTTGGGAACTTTCTATAGCCACCTGGACAGCAAAAATGTGCAGTTTAGAGAGGATTATATGCATTCACACTACTGTATTTGCTCTAAGTGAAAATGAGAAGTTTCCTGAGAACATGATGTTCTGTTTTTGCAGTATTAAATATGGAAGTGAGCAGATGCTGTCTTCCCTGAAGTGTCCAGTGTCACGCTGGTGATAATCCTCAGGGCTTCGGCACAGAGTTGTGCATGTTTGTGTGTGAGTGCACAGCAGCATCTTTTCTGTCCTCTCATGTATATTTTTGTGTTGTTTGCTTTTGGATTCCCCTCCGCCGTGCTTTTCATCCTTGAACAACACGTCAGTCAGGTGCTCTCTGAGGACTAGAGCGAGAGAGGAAGAGAGAGGGGGAAAGAGAGAGAGATACGGGGACACCAAGAAAGAGTAAAAGAGAGACAGAAAAGGGGAGGAAGACAGGGAGTTTTGAAAGACTTCTAACTTCCAAGCTGACTGTCATAGCTGTGCTTGCCAGAGGGGAGAGCACCTTTAAGCATACTGGATGAGTAACGATGTGGAGGGACTACAAAAGCAAAGTAATACATAATAAGCAGCGCTCGCTCTGCTCTGCTCCTCTGCCAGCTAACCTACATGAGATTGGTGTTGAGAGAAAATTTGGAAGTGCTTTAAAGGTCAGCAAAGGCCTCGTGTAAAAGGCGCTGCTCCTTTAACACTCAGCACACACTGTAATAAGATTTAGAAAGCATGGACGTAGCTGTTAGATTGGGATGTCGGCCTCAACACATACATTTCCATAGAAATGAGGAACAAAAACAGACAATGCGGTGGCTGAATCAAAACGTGATAAAATGTTTTACATACTGTCAGTAACCTCACGCAATAATCTAGTCGCTGCTTCAGGACATAAACCTGCTTCTCGTTTATGCTGCGGCATAAATCAACAAATGCCTCTTTCTCTGCCGGTTTTGTTTGAAAAGTACAATAAAGCGATCATCGTTGAAATAGTTGAATCATTCTTCATCTTTAGTGCCACTCATCTTTTGACTGCATTCCCAGTCCTGTTTCATGCATTAGGCCTGAAAGGCATTTCTGCTGGCACTGATGATAAAAGAAAATCTAGAAATATGACTGTGTGATGCTGTACGAGTGCAGAGCATTGCCTGCTGTTTGAACACAATGCCCTGTGGTTTGTTTCGTAGCACCACCCAGAACGCAAACATGAATGTTTGCGCCCGTATTGACAGACAGCCAGACTTTGCAGTGTCATGCCAAAACCAACTGCCTGTATCCTTACGGGGATGGACCGTGAAAGTCCAGCTCAGTTTGTCCTTCCTAACAGGGTTGTACACGTGCAGAGCCAAGCAGGAGAATCATCCCTTTGTCATAACTGATCCTAGAGATAAGTGTGACGCTACCATAGCTCAGGTCAACTTTGTTTAGTTCAGGTTATGAGTCTGCACCACATATCATAGCTCAGTAATGCATGCTTGAACGCAAGTGGGAAGAGTAATGGGTGCTCTGCACGCTTCGTCTCTTCAGTTCTCTCCTTCTTAGGATGCAGGACAGCTCCTTTGTAGTCACTTCATTATGTAGAAATGATAATTATGCCCCAGTGGAAGCCAGCTTCACCAAAATGTATTACAGCCCTCAGTCACATCCACTGATAATCACGTCGTGACTGTCATTTTCAAATTTTTAATTTTCATTTAAGTGTTTCAGCAAGACACAGACACTGAAAGGAAAAAATAAGCAAACTGATTTTTTAAAATATATTTTTCAAACTTTTATCCATTTTAATTGTAAAAATTGATGTCAGGATGTTTGTGCTCCATTTGACCTCACAGGTAATTTGGTATTTTTAAAGCTGGACCCGATTTTCCCATGTGTTTTGTGTCTCAAGTGATTAGTGGTGACAACAATTTCTGAAATATGTCCAGGGAACCGGTGTCGAAAGTCTGTTCCCTCATCGAATAGCGTTTCCCTCCTGTTAAAGTAACAGCACCCCCCTCAGAGGTTAGGGTTAGGGATGGGTATTTGTCATGGAAGACATTTTGACTTGTCACAGTAGTAGTAGCACAGGTGTAAATAATGTAATGTAGTGATGTGTAAATGAATGATAGCTGAATTCCATTTAGCTGCTTTGATTTCAGGATCCTGGACCCGTGCATGCATGAACGCCCCCCTCATGTCGTATTCACGACCTCATAAGTGGAAAGTTTCTGACAGCTCTGAGTTCACGACTTGTGACGTGTTTGTTGACGTTGTGAGAAATGGTGGAGCCCATGGATGTTCATTTATCGGTACAAACTATTTCCAACAACCTCATCTTTCTTCTCTGTCATTGTCTTGCATTTCCTGCGTTATGTTACCTACTTGCTAGCTTGCTAGACTGTTAGCCTCTGTAGCTTCCAGACGTTGACAGCAATGTTAATATTGCTGTTGCTTGGCAGCGGTGTTCTTCACAACTTAACCACTTGAATACCAACTATATCATGCACATGACTTCCCATCTCATAAACACAGTAAACACAACCCCATTTGAAGGCACTATTACTGTTTTGAAAAAAACAAAACAAAAACAATTCTCATCCAAGAACTGAGCCATCGTTAGTGTTATTGTTATTAGTAACACCTGTGCTTTTCCTGCTATGCCAAGTCAAAATGTCTGCTGAGAAAAAGGCCTTGGCTCAGGTTTAGGTAAGGGGAAACATGTTTTTACAGGGAAACAGTATTTGACACAACACCGGCAGCCGCGAAACCAGCTGTGAGGGCGAGTGAGCGGCGTCAGTGTGACGTTATGTTCACTAAGTGCTTGTTATTGCCTTTTACAGGCTCAGATAGTTATTATAAGTGTCTGATGACATCATGTAAAGGACCCTACAGAGAAATAAAATGTTTTTCTTACCTTTAGCTTCATCTGGTCTGTTTGTTATTGTGTCCAAGGCTCACTCAAGGAGAAGTCTCATTGTGAAATCAGAACATCTGTATATACTCTGGCTCAAATATGGGCAGCCATTAAATTCAAAAACCTCTTTCAGCCATGACATTGAAAATCTTTTAGATAACACTAAGCTACATATCTCTACACCCTAACACAACAAATTGCCCGGCTGGCACTTGTGTTTCCACTATGTATTCCATTATTTACCGTCTTCCTGTAACATGTGACCTTGCAATATTTCAGAACGAGTCTTCTTCTTCTGAGAGTGAATCAAACAATTTGCTTACAATCCTGCAAAATGAGCCCATAATATCAAAAGCTTATGATAACAATCATCCTGTCATGGCAAAAACAAGCACCTTTAGTGGAGTTAAGTTTATTTAGACACAAAACATGCAAAAATAGTGTCCATGTTGAAAAATACTGACATTGATAAGAAGAAGTACAGAGAGACAATGAGATGTGACTGTACTCACCTCCCAGTTTAGTCATAACTCTGAACTCAAGGGTGCATTCACAAAAAAAAAAAAAAAAAAAAAAAACATTATTCATGACCATTAGGATAATAATTGGGCACTTGGTACTGCAGTAGCCTTTCAAGTGTGCTGCAGGGAGGATCTGCAGACGTGCTACACACCAAATTATCATCCCAAAGTCTGAAATATGGCAAAGTCAATGACGGATTAAACACAAACTGAATTCAGTCTGAGTGCTACTCATGCTACACTTAAATTTAAACTGCAGCCGTTTCTAAAAACAGAAGCAAGAAGTCTTTCCATTTTACTAATTTCCTGTTCTACCTTTGACCGTGCAGCAGGCCTGCAGGAAGTGGAAAAAAACGACCCAGAAGTTGAATTGTTCATCAGTCAGATGGGTTTGTGTTTGCTTTCATGGCTTCCTAACAATGCTGGGAGCAGGAGGAAAGGGATTTGGCCGACTAAATCCAGGTCAGACATGGTCAGATTAACCCCTGATCTGGCCTGGAAATTTCCACAATCCAACATACTAATGGGAAGACGATCAGTGTTTGATTGAGAGGGGGAAAAAAAAAGACAGGAAATTTATTCTTTTAAAAAAGTAAATTGTATTATATTTGTTGTGTTTGGATACAATAGAGACACAAAAACAATCATATGTACACGAGTGAAAATAAAAACATTTCACAATTCACAACAGTAAAAATGCAACATAAGTATGCTTAGTTTGAGGGCTTTAGTAGAATAAGTGGGGCTGTTGCAGAGGTTCGTGGTGATTTAAGTGTGTCATGGATTTGAAACCAAGGGAGATTTAAACTAACCCTGAGATGTGGAGGGATTGGAGAAAATGGCATCCAAACACAATTAAAGTCATCTGTTTTGGGGGGATTTAGGAAAAAGGATTTATTTCAAAACGCAGCGAGTCAAGTGGGCCTAACAAGCGAGAATGTACTCAGGGAAGTCATTTAAGAATTAATGAACTAAAAAAACTAAAGGGCTGAAACCACAACAGCCACCATCTTTGTCTCCATTATCACCCCGGTTATAATTATCAAGTGCATACTGTTGTCTGAAATGTTCCTCTGGACAAAAAAAGACTGCATTTGGAGAAACATCAGTCCTCGTTTCTTTGGCAGAGCTGCTGTGGATGAAGTTAAAGTTTCAGCAATCCTATCTGGAAAAGCACAGCGCTTATTACACGGCTCAATTTCCAATTCTCTCACAGGTACGCACACAAACACACACACACACACACACACACACACACACACACACACACGCAAACACACACACAGAATACAAAATGAGGCCGCAGAACAAAACAATCTCCCAGACAGGCTCAGTGATACAAAAAACACATAGACAAAAAGGAAAAGACGGCTATTATATGAGATTCGGGAGGGATAGTAACTATTCATATTCTCCTTCATATAAGGGAGAAACACAACAACAACTCTCACTCCATTAAAAGGACTTGCATTGCGCAAACAGAGATGGTTATCGCCATCACATTACATGAGGTGGAGAAACGGAGTGGCTGCTCGACGGAGGCAGGCTCCAGGCCATTATACCACCCCAGAGTGGGGAGCTGTAATTGCAGTGGGAGAGTACAATCAAGTACTGTGTTTGTCTCTCTCTAATCTCTAAACCCTGCCTGGCCCTTTTCATAAACACCGAGCTGCAGGTTTACGTCCAGCCTTTCATCCGACTGCTCACGGGGAGACTTTTTAGTTCAGATCTGTCTGAATTCAAACCAGTTTTAGTGCCTTTTCTGGATGAACCTGAGGAAACGCCGATAAATCTGAAACACGGCTGACCCTGGGCTCCAACATCTATTATGACGGGTAGTTTGCCTGTGATCGCTCTTTATACCTCTCTGACAAAATGCCAGAGCAACCTTTGCGGCTGGTGCCACATTGAGCCGCTCCCCTGCTGTGATTATGACATTTATAGACACAAAGTTGGAGTTTTTTCTCTGAGCAGATGAGTGTACAGCCAGCAACAAATTCAACAGTACACAGCACAATCACATTCCTTCATGTTTATGGTCCCCCTATGACCCAAACACTTCATCTTTGTTGTGGTGGCTATAAACCAGACTATTAAAACACAAAACTGGGTTTATAGGTCCCTCCTAAACAAAAGGCATGCTGGCCTCTATACAAAGTGGAGTTCAGTGCATGATGGGGAAAGCCGTAAAATGCACGCTAAGCAGGATTACTCAATCGCCGTGTTTCACATGGTTTCATTATTGCAGGAAAGTACAGTACAGTACAGCGCTTGTTCGGGTCAGGATTGAGTGCAATACTACTTTTAGAAAAAACAAACAAACAAAAATCACTTCTTTATCCTTGGGTATTTGGAAAAGACTGAAATTCACTTTCTTTCCTCTCCTGGTGCCCCCAAAACTATTTTAGTCCATTAAAAGCTCCTCACAGATATATGACTGAAGGCCTGTGCCGGATTCTTGTCTTTTTGATTAAGTAAGAGACTGAGCGTAGTGCCCTTGGAATGAAGACAAAAAAAATGTTTTTTTTTTTTTTTTCAAGGCACAGTTGTCAAGGCTCCTATCCCTGAATATACTGATAAGAGCATGAAGTTTTACATTCATTTAAAAAAAAAACAAAAAAAACAAAACACATCTGCTGGGTTTTGTTTACTGTGGAATAACAAAAAGTCAGGCTGGAGAAGAAACAGACTTTGGACTAACTAGCTGAGATAAAAAAAAAAAAATTCAGTGTTACAGTAACGGCTGAAAGGCACACACAAAAATGAAGCAACAGATGAAAAATGTTCATGATTGTCACCTTAAAACAAACAAAAAAAAAAAACTTGTAAGATGAGGGTGATGAGAGGTAAAGGCGCCTGACGGTGAGGCCAGCGGAGGTCAGAGGTTCCCCTCGTCGAGCATCTTGTTCACTCCGTTGCAGATCCTCTGCAGGTGGCCGCGATAAACCTCTGAGGGCCCGTAGAGCGACGCCAGGAAGTCACAGTCGGCGAAGTGATTGAACACGTGGTTGACTCTCGAGTGGCTCTTGGCTGTCAGGTGGCGTTTGATGGCCTGGTGCAGCAGCTCGCGACAATCGTTCAAGATGGCGCTCATGACGCGGCGGTCAAAGGTGAACTCGATCTGGTGGAAGCTGACCGCCGTCATGGCCAGAGTGTGGACTTTCTTCCTGTGAGACGAGAAGAGGGAAGAGAGGCTGTCACTTTCCAATTCTGACTGGAGCAGCAGAAGGAAGTAAAAATAGAAACTGCTGTCTTATGATTTTCTTCACAAAAGTTTCCCAACTCCCCTCTATCAGTTATGGTGTTGTCCTTCGCAGCGATGCATCTCCATGCTAATATAATCACCATTCTCCATACTGTGCACTTGTGTCAGCCTCACATGCCTCCAAGCTGAGTTTTACTATTTTAGTGGAAAATATATAAACTGACGTAAAAGTCAATTTCCTTAATTTGCTTCCATCAGCACACAAAAATATACTTGAACTGCAGTTCTCTCTACATGAAGCTCTCAACCAGAACCAGCTCGTTGTTGTTTCTCAAGGTTTCACACCTTCTGATACTCAACACAACACTATTTAAATATATGATACACAATATATCACTGTTTAAATATAAGATACACAATATAACACTATTTAAATAACTGATAGACAATATAACACTGTTTAAGTATATGATACACAATATATCACTGTTTAAATATGTCATAAACGATATAACAATGTAACACTGTTTAAATATATGATACACAATAACACAATATAACACTATTTAAATATGTAGTAGGATGTGATAAAGGCTCTTACAGCTTTTGAAGACAATAAAATAGATGCTGGGTCTTTGTGGTAATCACTTACAGATGCTCTTTGGAGCCTTCAGGTGTACTGGGCTCCTTTAGTCTTGCATGAGTCGAATACCATCTCAAAACAATGCAAAAAGCAAGGCTCCCTCAAAAGTAATCCAAGGCGCTCTGTAGTGTTTGAACAAATTTAAAATGCCTGTGTGCTGGCAGGGACCCTGATGAAGACCGATGTTTGTCGCAACGTGCTGGTCAATTTAAACAATTATTGCCATGTAAAATAAAGGCATTTTAAATTTGTTCAAACACTACAGAGCGCCTATTTCTGAGGGAGCCATGCATTTTGTAGTTTTGAGATGGCATTGCACCCATGCAAAGATCCCCTCACAAGACTGAAGTTCTTACAGTTTTTCTCAATTATTTACACTCTAACACTGATACTTGACACACAATGACCACAACTTGTAACTCGCATATCAACCCCCTGAAGCTATTCTGCTAAAATGAGAGCTGTCATTCATTAATGCATTATCTGTAACCACTTATCCCAGCTGACATTGGGTGAAGGCGGAGTAGACCCGGGACAGGTCGCCAGAATATCACAGGACTGACACACCATGGAGACAGAAAAACCATTCATGCTCACATTCAAACCTACGGGCAATTTAGAGTCATCAATTAACCTGCATGTCTTTGGACTGCAAGAAGAAGCCGGAGAACCCACAGGAAACCAACACATTCTCTGTCTGGATAGATTTTAGTTGTGTGGAGTGGACATTGGCACTATTTACACTGACTATGGATAAGTAGTACCTTATACAACCCCACTTCAAAACATCCAAACTATGCCTTAATGCACCGTCATGAGAGTGTTATCATCTAACGCTCAAAAGAAAAAAAAGAAAACTTATTTCCCAAACGTTGAAATATTCCTTTAATGCCTTTCGGTGCCTACCTGAAGTTCTCCACCAGGATCAGTTCCTCACCGTTGAACTGGTTGTTCCTGTAGAGCACTCCCAACTTCACCACCATCTTGATCAAGTTTTTGATGATCTTCTGGGACTCTTTGCGGTTGCGAGTGTACTCCTTGGTGACGCGGTACAGCTCGTCCAGCACCTCGCTGCTGGTGTCGTCGATGAAGAGGTTGGCCACGCTCTTGGTGGCCATCTTGCTCATTAGCTTCTTCTGCGCCTGCAGGGCTAAGCTCTTGGTGCTGAAGGAGTCCATGGTCTAGTCTGGGTCAAGAAGAGAAAAAAAAAGACTGTTTAGTTAAATGGTTATGGATGTAATGAGCCTCTCTGGGAACCATCACCTTAACGTGGTGGAGAGGTTTGTGTGTCCCTATGAACCTGAGGGCTGTGTTGTCTGGAGCCTAGTGCTCCTGGTAGGGTCTCCCATGGCAAATTGGTCTCAGGTGAGGGGCCAGACAAAGAATGGTTTAAAATCCCCATGAATAACCGAGGAAGAGGAGGAGTGACCCGGCCCGGAGGAAGCCCGGGGCCCCCATCTGGAGCCAGGCCCAGATGGAGGGCCCGTGAGCGAGCGCCTGGTGGCCGGGCTTGCCACGGAGCCCGGCCGGGCTCAGCCCGAAAAAGCGACGTGGAGACCCCCTCCTCTCCATCCTGTGGGCCCACCACCCGCAGGAGGAACCGCTGGGGTCGGGTGCGCTGCCATATGGGTGGCAGTGAAAGCCAGGGACTGCGACGGACCAGACCTGGGCGGCAGAGGCTGGCTCTGGGGACGTGGAACGTCACCTCTCTGTGGGGGAAAGAGCCGGAGCTTGTGCGGGAGGTGGAGCGCTATCAGTTAGATCTGGTGGGGCTTACCTCTACGCACAGCCTCGGCTCTGGAACCGTTCTCCTGGATAGGGGTTGGACTCTATTCTTCTCTGGAGTTGCCCAAGGTGTGAGGCGCCAAGCGGGTGTGGGGATACTCACAAATCCCTGGTTGAGTGCTGCTACGTTGGGGTTTACCCCGGTGAACGAGAGGGTCGCCTCCCTGCGCCTTCGGGTTGTGGGGGGGAAAACTCTGACTGTTGTCTGTGCATATGCACCGAACAGCAGTTCAGAGTATTCGACCTTCTTGGAGACCCTGAATGGAGTCCTGTATGGGGCCCCAGTAGGGGACTCCATTGTTCTGCTGGGGGACTTCAACGCACACGTGGGCAACGATGGAGGTACCTGGAGAGGCGTGATTGGGAGGAATGGCCTACCTGATCTGAACCGGAGCGGTCATTTGTTATTGGATTTCTGTGCTAGTCATGGATTATCCATAACAAATACCATGTTCGAACATAAGGATGCTCATAAGTGTACTTGGTACCAGAGCACCCTAGGCCGAAGATCGATGATCGATTTTGTGATCGTATCATCTGATCTGAGGCCGCATGTTTTGGACACTCGGGTGAAGAGAGGGGCAGAGCTGTCAACTGATCACCATCTGGTGGTGAGTTGGATCAGAGGGTGGGGGAAGACTCTGGATAGACCTGGTAAACCCAAACGTGTAGTGCGGGTGAACTGGGAAAGTCTGGAGGAGGCCCCTATCCGAGAGATCTTCAACTCACACCTCCGGCGGAGCTTTTCTAGCATTCCTGTGGAGGCTGGGGGCATTGAACCTGAGTGGGCGATGTTCAAAGCTTCCATTGCTGAAGCTGCGGCGGTGAGCTGTGGCCTGCGGGTCTTAGGTGCCTCAAGGGGCGGTAACCCTCGAACACCGTGGTGGACACCGGTGGTCAGGGAAGCTGTCCGACTGAAGAAGGAGTCCTTCCGGGATATGTTATCTCGGAGGACTCCGGAGGCAGTTGCAAGGTACCGACGGGCCCGTGGGGCGGCAGCCGCTGCCGTAAAGGAGGCAAAGCAGCGGGTGTGGGAGGAGTTCGGAGCAGCGATGGAGAAGGACTTTCGGTCGGCACCAAGGTGCTTCTGGAAAACTGTCCGGCACCTCAGGAGGGGGAAACGGGGAACCATCCAAGCTGTGTACAGTAAGGATGGGACACTGTTGACCTCAACTGAGGAGGTAACCGGGCGGTGGAAGGAGCACTTTGAGGAACTCCTGAACCCGACTGATACGCCCTCTCTTGTAGAGGCAGAGCTGGAAGCTGATGGGGGATCGTCGTCAATTTCCCTAGGGGAAGTCACTGAGGTAGTTAAACAGCTCCGCAGTGGCAAGGCCCCGGGGATTGACGAGATTCGCCCAGAAATGCTGAAGGCTCTGGGTGTGGAGGGGCTGTCGTGGATGACACGCCTCTTCAACATTGCGTGGAAGTCGGGGACAGTGCCTAAAGAGTGGCAGACCGGGGTGGTGGTTCCCCTGTTCAAAAAGGGGGACCAGAGAGTGTGTGCCAATTACAGGGGTATCACACTACTCAGCCTCCCTGATAAAGTCTACTCTAGGGTGCTGGATAGGAGGGTCCGGCCGATAGTCGAACCTCAGATTGAAGAGGAACAATGCGGATTTCGTCCTGGCCGTGGAACAACGGACCAGCTCTTCACTCTCACAAGAATCCTTGAGGGGGCCTGGGAGTATGCCCATCCAGTCTACATGTGTTTTGTAGACTTGGAGAAGGCGTACGATCGGGTCCCCCGGGGTATACTGTGGGAGGTGCTGCGGGAGTATGGGGTGAGGGGGTCACTTCTCAGGGCCATCCAATCCCTGTACTCCCAAAGCGAGAGCTGCGTCCGGGTTCTCGGCAGTAAGTCGGACTCGTTTCCGGTGGGCGTTGGCCTTCGCCAGGGTTGCGCCTTGTCTCCAATCCTGTTCGTGATATTCATGGACAGGATATCGAGGCGTAGTCGGGGGGAGGAGGGTTTGCAGATTGGTGTGCTGAGGATCTCATCGCTGCTTTTTGCAGATGATGTGGTTCTGCTGGCATCATCAGTCTGTGACCTCCAGCACTCACTGGATCGGTTCGCAGCCGAGTGTGAAGCAGTTGGGATGAGGATCAGCACCTCTAAATCGGAGGCCATGGTTCTCAGCAGGAAACCGATGGATTGTCTACTCCAGGTAGGGAATGAGTCTTTACCCCAAATGAAGGAGTTCAAGTACCTCGGGGCCTTGTTCACGAGTGAGGGAACAATGGAACGTGAGATTGGCCGGAGAATCGGAGCAGCGGGGGCGGTATTGCAGTCGCTGTACCGCACCGTTGTGACGAAGAGAGAGTTGAGCCGGAAGGCAAAGCTCTCTATCTACCGGTCAATCTTCGTGCCTACTCTCACCTATGGTCATGAGGGCTGGGTCATGACCGAAAGAACTAGATCGCGAGTACAAGCGGCCGAAATGGGTTTTCTCAGGAGGGTGGCTGGCCTCTCCCTTAGAGATAAGGTGAGAAGCTCGGTCATCCGTGAGGGACTCGGAGTAGAGCCGCTGCTTCTTTGCGTTGAAAGGAGCCAGTTGAGGTGGTTCGGGCATCTGGTAAGGATGCCTCCTGGGCGCCTCCCTAGGGAGGTGTTCCAGGCACGACCAGCTGGGAGGAGACCCCGGGGACGACCCAGGACTAGATGGAGAGATTATATCTCCACACTGGCCTGGGAACGCCTCGGGATCCCCCAGTCAGAGCTGGTTAATGTGGCCCGGGAAAGGGAAGTTTGGGGTCCCCTGCTGGATCTGTTGCGAGAAGAATGCATCATTACCCGTGCAGGATTTAAGTCAGGTACAGCATGACCACACGGCAGACAATGTGATCTGGATGTCTCATCTGCTGAATGCATTCAGACAACAAGGTGTGCATGTGGGTTTGTGTGTGTGTGAAGGTGAGCAGCAGACAGATATTCACTGCACATGTTGCTTGACTTATGTTATGATGTTGTTTCTGAGGGTGTTTGTGTGCCAAAGCAGAGAGGCTCAGTGAAAGACTGCCCCCCCTCCGATGGAGGCTCATGAATGGCGGGGGTCACGGAAGCCGCCGGCTTTCACAACCCCGCCGATCTCTCCTATCAAATGAGGCCGCTCCGCAGCACGCCTCATCATTCCAGCAGCCACGTCTCAATGCGGTCTGTGGGTTTGCACATTGGATTTTTGAAAACTAAAAATTTAATCTATTTTCCTGTACACTCCTTCTCCAACCTTCACGGACCTCAAAAGGATAACCTGGAGTGCACGACAGAAAACAGGCAACAAAAAGCTGTTTTCCAAAACTGCCTTCCAATTTCAGTGCAGGCAGAGTGAATGAGGGTGGAGGGGAGGGGGACATTTCATTTTAATAAGACATCGCCACCGTTTTCAAAAATGTATTCTTGCACAATTATACAAAAATGATTAAAAACGAATTAGTTTTATCAAATAACAATTCCCTAGACTTAATTTCAGGAATCTTGAAATAGGGTTGGCAACTACCAGTTATTTTCAGTGACAATGATAATAAAATGTCAAAAAATGACTGTTACAACGTCCCAGAACACAAGGTGATGACTTCAAATTGCTCTCTTTGTTCATCAAGTAATTTAAAATCCAAAGATAGTTATTTTACAATGATGACTTAGACAATTAACTATCAAAATTGTTTCAGATTTTCTGTCAATCAGCTAGCTAATTAACTATTTCAGTTAAAGGTGCAATGTGTACGATATGGACAGGATACTAAATTAAAACATTAACAAATAAAGCTCAGGATAGACAGACATGGCTAAAACCTCTCTAATTTTCTACAGTGACATCCCGCAGGGAGGTTTTTAACTAGAAGTGCTCAGAGCAGCCACACAAATGTTCAGAAAAAAGATGCAGCCGCACTGTGAACAACTGAAAAACAAAAAGATGCTGGCGCTCACAATAACAGGCACTACAACTATAATCTGAGATGTTTGTGTTTTTGTCAAATGAAGAAAAGGGTTTTCAAGAAAAACTGGCCTACAACTAGCGATTATTGACATTATTAATGGACCTTATTAAATCAATTTATCATTTTGTCCATGGAATGTCAGAAATTTGTGAAAAATTTCTGCTTTAAAGCCATGCAAGCATGTCATTTTGGCTGAATAATCTGCATGAAAATTTATAAAAACTGATTTTGTGGGTTCTTATGAATGCCTGCGTGCCCCTGCGCAACATTTGAGCGAGGGGAATAAAATTTCAGCCAGACCTCGACTTCCTCCTGCGGAAATATACGTTTGACCAATGAAATCCTTTGTTCCAACTGATCGCTGTCATTCTGCACAACAATTAGCCATGTGTTTCTGTTTGTTGCATGGAGAGTGTGTTTTTGGGGCCTTGGAACAATGGGAGTTTGTTTTCAGGATAACGGACTATTGGACAAATGGGCTTTCTCTGGTCCAATGGGACAATTTTCGGACTGCTGGTGTTTCTGAATAGAAATGGGCCGTCCCCTTCTCAATAGGACAAACACTACTACCTCAACAACCAAACAGAAGATAATATATGACTTGAGAACCAGCAGCTGCTGGAATACGATGGAGATGGTAATGTAGCTGATATACACTTGCTAACATTATATTCTGGTCACAGAACGGGGCTAGGATCACATTTAAGGTCTGATTAGTTCATGTATTGTGTAGTTAACGTTAGCCTGTTAGACATTCTCTGTCTGGATATATTTTTGTTGTGTGGAGTGGACATTGGCACTATTTACGAGGAAACTCATTACGAAAATGGAACATGGCAACACAGATAATTCGCACCGCACACAGTGCATAGTTATCACTAGGGGTGTGACGATACACTCATCTCACGATACGATACAATATCACAATCTTGATACAATATATTATAATGATAATGATGAAAATATGACTGAAAAAGTAGCCTTTTATTCAAAAGTTATAGCTGTTGTTTGTCCTTTAGTTTAATTTTTTTTATGTTAACCAGCTATTCTACTCTTTAATGTCACTGTATTTAACTGTGTTCTACTTGTGTCTGTTTTCTTAATTATTTTTGTGTGTATTTATTCAGTTATAATTTTACTCTGGACATCACTGAAAACAAAGGCCTTGAGAATTAAATGGGGGGCGGCAGTAGCTCAGTCCGTAAGGACTTGGGTTAGGATGCGGAGGTCACCGGTTCAAGTCCCAGTTGCTGGAGAGGTGCCAGTTTACCTCTTGGGCACTGCCGAGGTGCCCCTGAGCAAGGCACCAAACCCCCAACTGCTCTGGGGGCTTGTCAGGAGCAGCCCCCTCACTCTGACATCTCTCCATTGACATGTCAGTACATGTATATGTACTGTGTGAACAACAGAGTGTAAAACTGAATTTCCACACTGTGGGACTAATAAAGGAATATCTTTCTTTCTTTTCTTTCTAAAAGTTAAATGAATGGATTATGTGTAAATTCACTAACAGTAATATCCTGCACGTCTCTACCAGAACCAGAACCAGAGCTGCTTCAGGACAGACTCAGTAACATTAGTTAGTAGTCCTGGTTCAGACTCAGAGGACCAGCCTAGTAAGTGACGTGTAGATTATGGATCAAAATTTCAGATTAATTTATCACATCCCCAAAATATCGCGATACAGTTTTTCTCTCGATGATCATGTCTCTCTCATCACGTTTTTATATTGTGGAATATCGCGGCACGATATATCGCCACACCCCTTGTTATCACTGAGGAAACGCTGCACGCAGATTTTCCACATTCCTGCACCGCATTTTTTAGTTTCCCAGAGGTCAAGGTGAAATCTGCAAATGTCTCATTTTGTGTGACCAAAACTGTAACAACAGAGAAAAGAAAAATATCCTCACTTTAGAGAAGATAAAATAGTAAATGGTTTTAGACTTTTTGCTTGTAAAAATGACTCAAATGATAAACAAAATAATTGATTCATTTTCTCTTTTTCTGACTAATCCATTAAGGGACCACTCTTTACTGCTTTATGGACATAAACATCTTCCCAAAGTAAGCAAAATATTGTTTTGGTATCACTGTCAACAATACCAGGCCCTGCAGTGTTGCCTGTCAAGAATCAAGGAAGGAAGATATTCATGCAAAAAAGTAAAACATTTCTTCACCTCAGGGGAAAAACAGTAAGATCTTATTTCCTTAATACATATCCCTGTTGCTGACACGCTAAATGTAACCTAATAGCTGACTGTCAGAGTGAGAACAAAATAATCATA